>CM069857.1:292926015-293581848 GCA_036172795.1 Pelodytes ibericus
AGCCAATGATTCCCAATAATGCAGTTTATTTACCTGAAAATCCTGCGAGAATCCATTTTCTTCCTTTATCCAATCCTGCGGGAATCCATTTTCTTCCTTTATCCAATCCTGTGAATGATGACGGGTGAGATCTCCATCTGTACTGGATCTACTATCAGATCCAACTGAAAGAAACCAATACTTAGTGACAGCAGACATTGAAGATATATAGAGGCCGTGTACATCACTGCCCTGCACAGTGTGAGTATCAGTGTGTTAGAAGGTGTGTACATCACTGCCCCGCACAGTGTGTATATCAGTGTGTTAGAGGGTGTGTACATCAATGCCCCGCACAGTGTGTATATCAGTGTGTTAGAGGGTGTGTACATCAATGCCCCGCACAGTGTGTATATCAGCGTGTTAGAGGGTGTGTACATCACTGCCCCGCACAATGTGAGTATCAGTGTGTTAGAGGGTGTGTACATCACTGCCCCGCACAGTGTAAGTATCAGTGTGTTAGAGGGTGTGTACATCACTGCCCCGCACAGTGTAAGTATCAGTGTGTTAGAGGGTGTGTACATCACTGCCCTGCACAGTGTGAGTATCAGCGTGTTAGAGGGTGTGTACATCACTGCCCCGCACAGTGTGTATATCAGTGTGTTAGAGGGTGTGTACATCAATGCCCCGCACAGTGTGTATATCAGCGTGTTAGAGGGTGTGTACATCAATGCCCCGCACAGTGTGTATATCAGCGTGTTAGAGGGTGTGTACATCACTGCCCCGCACAATGTGAGTATCAGTGTGTTAGAGGGTGTGTACATCACTGCCCCGCACAGTGTAAGTATCAGTGTGTTAGAGGGTGTGTACATCACTGCCCCGCACAGTGTAAGTATCAGTGTGTTAGAGGGTGTGTACATCACTGCCCCACAGTGTGAGTATCAGTGTGTTAGAGGGTGTGTACATCACTGCCCCGCACAGTGTGAGCATCGGTGTGTTAGAGGGTGTGTACATCACTGCCCCGCACAGTGTATCAGTGTGTTAGAGGGTGTGTACATCACTGCCCCGCACAGTGTATCAGTGTGTTAGAGGGTGTGTACATCACTGCCCCGCACAGTGTATCAGTGTGTTAGAGGGTGTGTACATCAATGCCCCGCACAGTGTGTATATCAGCGTGTTAGAGGGTGTGTACATCAATGCCCCGCACAGTGTGTATATCAGCGTGTTAGAGGGTGTGTACATCACTGCCCCGCACAATGTGAGTATCAGTGTGTTAGAGGGTGTGTACATCACTGCCCCGCACAGTGTAAGTATCAGTGTGTTAGAGGGTGTGTACATCACTGCCCCGCACAGTGTAAGTATCAGTGTGTTAGAGGGTGTGTACATCACTGCCCCACAGTGTGAGTATCAGTGTGTTAGAGGGTGTGAACATCACTGCCCCGCACAGTGTGTATATCAGCGTGTTAGAGGGTGTGTACATCACTGCCCCGCACAGTGTGAGTATCGGTGTGTTAGAGGGTGTGTACATCACTGCCCCGCACAGTGTATCAGTGTGTTAGAGGGTGTGTACATCACTGCCCCGCACAGTGTATCAGTGTGTTAGAGGGTGTGTACATCACTGCCCCGCACAGTGTATCAGTGTGTTAGAGTGTGTGTACATCACTGCCCCGCACAGTGTGTATATCAGCGTGTTAGAGGGTGTGTACATCACTGCCCCGCACAGTGTGAGTATCACTGTGTTAGAGGGTGTGTACATCACTGCCCCGCAGTGTGTATTTCAGTGTGTTAGAGGGTGTGTACATCACTGCCCCGCACAGTGTGAGTATCAGTGTGTTAGAGGGTATGTACATCACTGCTCGCACAGTGCGAGTATCAGTGTGTTAGAGGGTGTATACATCACTGTTCCGCACAGTGTGTATTTCAGTGTGTTAGAGGGTGTGTACATCACTGCCCCGCACAGTGTATCAGTGTGTTAGAGGGTGTGTACATCACTGCCCCGCACAGTGTGATTATCAGTGTGTTAGAGGGTGTATACATCACTGTTCCGCACAGTGTGTATTTCAGTGTGTTAGAGGGTGTGTACATCACTGCCCCGCACAGTGTGAGTATCAGTGTGTTAGAGGGTATGTACATCACTGCTCGCACAGTGCGAGTATCAGTGTGTTAGAGGGTGTGTACATCACTGCCCCGCACAGTGTGTATATCAGCATGTTAGAGGGTGTGTACATCCCTGCCCCGCACAGTGTGTGTATCAGTGTGTTAGAGGGTGTGTACATCACTGCCCCGCACAGTGTGAGTATCAGTGTGTTAGAGGGTGTGTATATCACTGCCCCGCAAAGTGTGTGTATCAGTGTGTTAGAGGGTGTGTACATCACTGCCCCGCACAGTGTGTGTATCAGTGTGTTAGAGGGTGTGTACATCACTGCCCCGCACAGTGTGAGTATCAGTGTGTTAGAGGGTGTGCACATCACTGCCCCGCACAGTGTGAGTATCAGTGTGTTAGAGGATGTGTACATCACTGCCCCGCACAGTGTGAGTATCAGTGTGTTAGTGGATGTGTACATCACTGCCCCGCACAGTGTGAGTATCAGTGTGTTAGAGGGTGTGTATATCACTGCCCCGCACAGTGTGTATATCAGCGTGTTAGAGGGTGTGTGCATCACTGCCCCGCACAGTGTGAGTATCAATGTGTTAGAGGGTGTGTACATCACTGCCCCGCACAGTGTGAGTATCAGTGTGTTAGAGGGTGTGTACATCACTCCCCCGCACAGTGTGTATATCAGTGTGTTAGAGGGTGTGTACATCACTGCCCCGCACAGTGTGAGTATCAGTGTGTAAGAGGGTGTGTACATCACTCCCCCGCACAGTGTGTATATCAGTGTGTTAGAGGGTGTGTACATCACTGCCCCGCACAGTGTGAGTATCAGCGTGTTAGAGGGTGTGTACATCACTGCCCCGCACAGTGTGAGTATCAGTGTGTAAGAGGGTGTGTACATCACTCCCCCGCACAGTGTGTATATCAGTGTGTTAGAGGGTGTGTACATCACTGCCCCGCACAGTGTGAGTATCAGTGTGTTAGAGGGTGTGTACATCATGGATGGTTCACACTCAGGACAGGCTACTTTAGCCCTGTGCATGCTGGGTAGAGCTTGTCACATACACTCTGTATCTGGTGCATATTACTGACCTGCACAGGTGAGTCCATGTGATCTCTTCTCCCCAGTATCCGATACACTCAGCTCTGACCCTCTGTCATTCCTACTGTCACAGGATGCTGGGGAGAGAACATAAATATATTATTAACCCCTTAACGCATATGGATGTATATATACGTCCTCCGTTTTCATGTAGTGTTGCGCTTCGGTTTCCTTAGCGCAACACTACATTCCTGCAGCTACTCTCAGAGGCTGCTTCGGGTCCGAAGCAGCCTCTGAGAGGGCTTTCAGCCCCCCCTCACCCTCCCGCGCGCATACGATCACCGCGAATGTGATCGTATGCGCGTTAACACACATAGGCAGTGAAAGCTGATCACTGCCTAAGTGTTGCAATGATGCCTCAATAGAAGCATCTTGCAACACCTTCTGTGCCCCCATGGGACCCGCGATCACCCGGTGCCCCTACAGGCAGTTAAGTATATTACAGTTAAAAATAGAAAATGAATTAAATAAATAAATGAAATAAATAAATAAATGGAAAAAGTTAACCCTAGATCTACTGTACCTAGATCTATGGTTAGGGTCATAAATAGGGTTACAGGGGGGTTTGGATGATTACAAGGGTTAGATTAAGGGGTGGGGGTAGTTTTAGGGTTAGGGTAAATTTAGAGTTGGGGTTAAAAAGTCACTGTAGAAGAAAATGATTAGAAAACAAAAAAACCACTAATATTGTTTATTGCCCTATTACTTGAAATAAAACATAGACAAACAAGGAAACATTGGTATTACTAAACTCAGGACAAATATTAGAAATATATAGATGGGGTCTTTTTAACCATTTGTAATTGTGTAAAAAAAAAAAAAAATTAGGTCAAAGTTAGAAAAAGTGTTTTTTATGGCATATTTTCATCATATTTTATATTTTTTTAATAGTAAATGATATCATATGATGAAAATAATAGTATCAAATGAAAGCCCTATCCGTCCTTTAAAAAATGATATATAATTTGTGTGGGTGGACTGAACACAAAGAAAGAAATTCACAGTTCAGTAAACGTATGACAAAAATAATGGAATTCTGGTCTTCAAGGCACATCAAATGCAGCATAGCACTCGGTCACTAAGGGGTTAAACAGGATATTCATACTTCCCATGAGATATTAAAAGTTTAATTTAATGGTTGATAAAAGCTTTAATTCACTGTATATTTCTTACCTGGACTGATCTCTGTAGGATTTTCCTCCTCCTTACACTGCATGGGAAATACCTCCTCTCCCTGCTCCTCCTGTGATACAAGATCAGATTTGAAAGTTATTCACTGGTCTTTAGCAGAAAACAGACGTCCAATGATCTGAATCCCATAAAGCGGCCATTGTAACAGGTGCAGTTTGGTACCTGATAATCCTGTGTGATGCCGTTATCTTGCTCCATACGGCCCTGTGTATAATGACTGATGGGACATATTCCTGATGTATCACTGTTACTTGGTCCATCTGTAGGGAATGATCCCAGAGTCAGTAACGTTACATATGGTGCACCATTCAAATTACACGTTTAATGAAGTAGAAGTGGTCTTCCGTCTCATCTAAAGAAAAAATGATGGTTTAATTGGTTTAGGAAAAAATTATGTTTTTACCCAGTGAGCGGAGAGGTTGGGGACTGTCTGTCACCCCTTCCTCGTAATCCTCCTGCTCTTCTTCCAGACAGTCTTGTTTCTCCATGGTGAAGCGGACGGTTATATCCTCACTCCTTACAGGAAGCTGAAACACATAACTATACAGTCATGATCCAGACGTTTCCATGTGTTTCTCTCTCACACTGTATAAGGTCCACCCTAGCAGGTCTCACCTCACCGCTCAGGAGATGAAGGAGCTTGTTGGTGGGTTCTAGGATCTTCCCATCATTGTTCCGTTCATTTACCAGGGAGTCGGGTGGAGGATCCACAATGGGGTTCTGGGTCCTACACAATCTGTCAGATGCAGAGGGACTGCTGCAATCATCCCCTCCCTGCTTCCTCACAACCACATAATCCTACAAATGGAGACAGCGGGAGATATTACTGGACAGACACACAATGTGATCACAGGGGGAAACGGGATATTATCTGGGCTAGCACTTGGAGAAGACCAGGGCTGGTGTAACGGTTGTTAAAAAGCAACAAACATCAACCACAGACAGATCTTGGTTTCACTGAAAATCCCTTTCTTTTGATACCATTATAAACTACATCTCTATTCTGACCAATCATTATGTTCTATTACCCCAGAACCTTCATATCCCCAAACCTCTCTCCTTTCCCTGGTTCCTGTCATATTGCATGCAGCCCTGAACACTGCTTATCTATAGCTCTTATTTCCAGCAGTCTGTTTGTCTATGATGAATAAAATATATAACACACAAGTAAAACATTCTACTTTCCCATCCAGACACTTGTTGTCTAGTAACTTCCCCCATTACTAGTATATCTTCCCTCTGACTAACCCTCAGTGATTTGCTTCCAGGCCGGATCATATAACACACAATATCCCAAATGGGATTGTTATTTACCCCTCACCTCTCCAGTCAGGACATAGATGATCTCCAAGGTGAGATTCAGGATCTTCTCAGTCATGGGATTCTTGATCATCATTGCTGAGTGATGTAGGGATCCTGACAATCTGCTCTGGATCTCGTGTATAGGATCTCTGCTGAGAGGAATGTATAGGACATGTATCAGATCAGTAAGCAACAGAAAACATTGGATGTAAATAAACCGCGCTGTAATGTGCACTACAGAAACAGTGGAGAGGATTAGTCTTGCTCCCAAAATCACATATAGGTGAGAGAGACACGGGGAGATAGGGGTGAGAAGGTCACTTGGGGGGGAGATAGGGATGAGAGAGACACTAAGGGGGGGGGGGAGATAGGGGTGAGAGGGACACTGGGGGGGGGAGATAGGGGTGAGAGAGACACTGGGGGGGGAGATAGGGGTGAGAGAGACACTGGGGGGGGGGAGATAGGGGTGAGAGAGACACTGGGGGGGGGGAGATAGGGGTGAGAGAGACACTGGGGGGGGGAGATAGGGGTGAGAGAGACACTGGGGGGGGGAGATAGGGGTGAGAGAGACACTGGGGGGGGAGATAGGGGTGAGAGAGACACTTGGGGGGGAGATAGGGGTGAGAGGGACACGGGTGGGAGATAGGGGTGAGAGGGACACGGGTGGGAGATAGGGGTGAGAGGGACACGGGGGAGATAGGGATGAGAGACACTGGGGGGGGAGATAGGGGTGAGAGAGACACTGGGGGGGGAGATAGGGGTGAGAGAGACACTGTGGGGGAGATAGGCGTGAGAGGGACACGGGGGGGAGATAAGGGTGAGAGAGACACTTGGGGGGGAGATAGGGGTGAGAGAGACACTGCGGGGGGAGATAGGGATGAGAGGGACACTGCGGGGGGAGATAGGGATGAGAGGGACACTGCGGGGGGAGATAGGGATGAGAGGGACACTGCGGGGGGAGATAGGGATGAGAGGGACACTGCGGGGGGAGATAGGGATGAGAGGGACACTGCGGGGGGAGATAGGGGTGAGAGGGACACTGGGGGGGGAGATAGGGGTAAGAGAGACACTGGGAGGGGAGATAGGGGTGAGAGGGACACTGGGGGGGAGATAGGTGTGAGAGGGACACTTGGGGGGGAGATACGGATGAGAGACACTGGGGGGGGGGAGATAGGGGTGAGAGAGACACTGGGAGGGGATTAGGGTGAGAGGGACACTGGGGGGATAGTGGGGATGGGGTGAGAGAGACTCACACAGTTCCCGGAGGTGGTGGTACCGGAATTGATTGGAATAAGTCTTTACCGTACAGCGCTATAGCAATGCGGCGGCCATTTTGTTGTAGACCAAACGTCGTAGGGTGTCACAGAAATGGCCCCAACAAAATGGCGCCCGTACTAGAGACAAAAACGTATAGTCTCAGGTAATTATACATCGCTCCCCATTTTCTTAGGCGGATATCCCTTATTGACACGTCATCACGCTGCGCCCCCATTCCAGTCAGATAGAATGTAGTGAGAGGATCACACAGTGTGTCTGCTTTTCTCTCACCTCCTATTTATGTTGTGTAAACTGGAGGGTGAGGAGATCTCACCTTTATAGGGCTCTGTCAC
Source organism: Pelodytes ibericus (assembly GCA_036172795.1). Lineage (NCBI taxonomy): Eukaryota > Metazoa > Chordata > Amphibia > Anura > Pelodytidae > Pelodytes > Pelodytes ibericus. The sequence continues at coordinate 292,933,292 of CM069857.1, forward strand.
CTAAACTGACTTTATACTGGGACTGGACAATAAACAATCATCTGGACACTGGATTAGCACAATAAAGGCACAAATTACCACCAAATAGGATTTAAACTCATTTCTATGACGTCACCTGTGTCTTCATATGCAAATGAGCTGCTCAGTGGGGAATGTGTCATTTGCATATCAAGCCACAAGGTGATGTCATAAGCAGGAGACGCCACAGATATGATGTAACAATGTATAGATCATGTTATATTCTCTATAGTCACAGGATAAGTCATGTTAATGTGTAACTGGTGCGGCTTATGGTATAATGTATATTCCAGAGCAGTATTAATAAACTCATCAGCTTTTATATATGTCTCTCGAAAAAGATGGCATATTTATTCAAAATAAAAATATGATACAGGTATAATGTATATTAAGATACAGGTATAATACATATCAGGATACAGGTATAATGTATATTAGGATACAGGTGTAATGCATATTAGGATACAGGTATAATGTATATTAGGATACAGGTATAATGTATATTAGGATACAGGTATAGTGTATATTAGGATACAGGTATAATGTATATTAGGATACAGGTGTAATGTATATTAGGATACAGGTGTAATGTATATTAGGATACAGGTGTAATGTATATTAGGATACAGGTGTAATGTATATGAGGATACAGGTATAATGTATATGAGGATACAGGTATAATGTATATTAGGATACAGGTATAATGTATATTAGGATACAGGTGTAATGTATATGAGGATACAGGTATAATGTATATGAGGATACAGGTATAATGAATATTGGGATACAGGTATAATGTATATTAGGATACAGGTGTAATGTATATTAGGATACAGGTATAATGTATATTAGGATACAGGTATAATGTATATTAGGATACAGGTGTAATGTATATTAGGATACAGGTATAATGTATATTAGGATACAGGTATAATGCATATTAGGATACAGGTATAGTGTATATTAGGATACAGGTATAATGTATATTAAGATACAGGTATAATACATATTAGGATACAGGTATAATGTATATTAGGATACAGGTGTAATGTATATTAGGATACAGGTATAATGTATATTAGGATACAGGTACAATACATATTAACATATAGGTGTAATACATATCAGGATACAGGTATAATGTATATTAGGATACAGGTATAATGCATATTAGGATACAGGTATAGTGTATATTAGGATACAGGTATAATGTATATTAAGATACAGGTATAATACATATTAGGATACAGGTATAACGTATATTAGGATACAGGTATAATGTATATTAGGATACAGGTATAATGCATATTAGGATACAGGTATAACGTATATTAGGATACAGGTATAATGTATATTAGGATACAGGTATAATGCATATTAGGATACAGGTATAACGTATATTAGGATACAGGTATAATGTATATTAGGATACAGGTATAGTGTATATTAGGATACAGGTATAATACATATTAGGATACAGGTATAATACATATTAGGATACAGGTATAATGCATATTAGGATACAGGTATAACGTATATTAGGATACAGGTATAGTGTATATTAGGATACAGGTATAATGTATATTAGGATACAGGTATAATGTATATTAGGATACAATTAAAATGCATATTAGGATACAGGTATAATGCATATTAGGATACACGTATAATGTATATTAGGATACAGGTATAATGTATATTAGGATACAGGTATAATACATATTAGGATACAGGTATAATGTATATTAGGATACAGGTATAATACATATTAGGATACAGGTATAATGCATATTAGGGTATAGGTATAATGTATATTAGGATTCAGGTATAATACATAATAGGATACAGGTATAATGTATATTAGGATACAGGTATAATGTATATTAGGATACAGGTATAATACATATCAGGATACAGGTATAATGTATATTAGGATACAGGTATAATACATATCAGGATACGGGTGTAATGCATATTAGGATACGGGTCTTGCCAAGGGTCTGGAAGCCATATCTTACTTTCTTAAATTCTATTCAGACTTTCCAACTGACTTGCAAGATTTCTTAATAGACTCCATACAGTTCCTTCTGAATCACAATTACTTTACCTTCGATGGACGATATTATCTCCAAAGGCGTGGCACCGCTATGGGTGCCAAATTTGCGCCCTCATATGCTAATCTCTTTATGGGATTTTGGGAAAGGTGCCACATCTTTAGAGATTCCAATCCGTACTGCTCCTGTATCAGCTGGTATGGCCGATACATTGATGACCTGCTCCTGATCTGGTGCGGTACGGATGATGAATTCCTGTCCTACAGAGATTTTGTTAATACTAATGATTACAATTTACAGTTTACAGCCACCCAGAACAGAGATAGTATCTCATTTTTGGATATTACTTTGAATGGAGACCCGATTACCAAACGCATTACCACAACCTCATATAGAAAACCAACAGCTGGCAATACGATCCTTCATAGTGATAGCTGCCATCTCCCGCATGTTTTCAGGGGCATCCCCATGGGTGGGCATATAAGACTCAGACGTAACTGTTCGTCTGAAATTGCTTTTGAGGACCAAGCTGACGAACTCAGACAAAGATTACTGAAAATAAACTACTCTAAAAATAATATCGATAGAGGCTATGACATAGCACGGAAAAGAGGTTGAGATACACTACTGAAGGAAGCCAATAAATCTGGTGAGAAGGGCAGATCCAGTGAGGAGGGACAAAAACAAAAGAATAATATTTACTTTTCTTTAGAATACAGTGAACAATTTAACCCCTTCCCGACCTTACGACGAGTTAACTCGTCATAAGAGCCGCAGCGTTAGCGACCTTATGACGAGTTAACTCGTCATGCAGTCTAGCCGGCGGTGCGCTCCGTGGGCACCGCCAGCTAGTCTGCAACGGGTCCAGGACTAAGCCTCGCAACCGAGGCAAAGCTCCTGGACCCGATCGGTCAGTTTCCGGCCATGTGATCGCGGTGATTGCTCAATCACCGCGATAACATGCAAATTAGATGGCAAAGTCAGTGTGTTCACACACTGACTTTGCCTCTAATTCACTCCCTGTGCTTCACATTCTTATAGTGAAGCACAGAGAGTGACCTGCAAGTAAAAATAAATTAATTATACACACATAGGTAAAAAAAAAAAAAAAAAATTAACCCTTTCATTGCTGATCACAGTTTTTAACTGTGATCAGTTTCCTTCCACTTTATGGCCCTCATTTAGTTTTTTTTAACAGATTTTTTTATTTTTACAATTTATAAAGTTTTTTTGAATAAATAAAGGTAATTTTAATATATTTATTTAATAAAATTTAACCCCTGCATGCCTGTTGCATGATTTTTACTGATCTGACATCGCACTCTTCAGAGTTTTTTTCTGTCTTTTTTGTTATGGGGGGTTTGGGAACCAATATTTTTCTTTTTTATTAGTTAGTTAATTAGGGGGGATAAGTGGGTTAGTGTTGCACTAGTTATGTAGCTTATTATTGGGAAAATAATGGGGAAAAACTTTTTTTTCCTCAAAAATTTCCTCTTTTATATGTATTTTTTAATACTAAAATGTAAATCATTTTTATGTATAGGGTATCAAAAGAAAGCTCTAACTGTCCTCTAAAAAACAACATATAACTTGTATGGGTACGTTAAATGAGAGAGGTTTCAAAAACCGCGTATTAAAAATTGAAAAACGCTCTGGTCCTTGGCCCAGGAAAATCCCTGGTCCTTAAAGGGTTAATAGTATTAAAAATATTATTGAAAATCATATGCCAGTATTAAAACTTGATCCAATTTACGCACAACTATTATCAAATAAAGTTCAATTTGTGACACGAAAACCTAACACATTGGGATCCTATCTTTCCCTGAGTCACTTTCAACAACAACAAAAAAAAAACGCCCCAAAGGTACCAAGAAAAGCAACTGGTTGTCCCCTGTAGGCAAGTATAGATGTGGTGGGAAGTGTCTTTGTTGCAGATTTGTCAAACAAGCTCATAACTTTGAATAAACCATTGCAGGTGAGAAATTTGAGATGCGAAGTCTTGTCAATTGTAACACAGCGTTTGTGGTGTACCTAATCATGTGTAAGAAATGCCACTCTCGATATGCAGGTAGAACCACGAAACCTCTTAAGGAAAGAATGAGAGAACATTGAAATGATATTTCTACAAATGACAAGACTTCCACTGTAAACAAACACTTTCAAACATGCTGTGGTGGGAACCAAAAATATTTAGAATTTCAGGCTATAGAAAAAGTTCTAAGTCCAGTACGGGGAGGTAATAAACAAAAAATACTCAATAAGCGGGAGATGTACTGGATCTTCAGGTTGCAGACTAGGTATTGTATGGACTTAAACCATATTTTTAGACATTGATGGTGTTTGCCTATTGAACGGCCTTGGCTGATATGGCCCCCTTTTGCCCCCCCCCCCCTCGCTGTTTGTGCCCTCAATCATGTTTACTGTGGTAATGTTGCTCTTTTGCTGTGCCTTTTCTTTTCTGGGTGCTTACATCTACATTAGGCATGCAATACATTAATTATACAAAACAGTTAGGAGTAACAAATCGTAATTAAATTGCAATAGAATTGTATATTTTTTGCTAATTTGCTTTAATATTCATTTCAAACACTCACAATCTGCCACACTCACTTACACACTGCCCCTCATACCCACTTACACGCTGCCACTCACACACTCTGCCACTCACACACATCCACACTCATAACTCTGCCACTCACGCTTACACTCGCTCACACCCACTGCCACTCGAGCCGAAGTCAGGAAAACGGAAGACAGAATAATCAAAAACAAGCGAAGGATTTGGTACACAGGGATAGAAGACCAAGGGAGGTCAAACAAGCCGGGTCAGGAATACTGGAAAAAGATGTGGCGCCAGGGGGGTGTAGCCAATCAAGAAACTTAGTGTGGTCAGCCATATGTCCCAAACTTGATCTAAATATTCAGCGACCCTATAGTTAAAAAAGGTTTTGCTAGCAAATATTACCTTATATTTAAACTTTTTTAATATAAAATGAAAATATTGCTGGAACATAATGGATGTCTTGTTTTTATCGCCTTCCTCTGCCCCACATCACTTGGCCCAGTACCCGCCAAATGCCAGGTAGGTCTATGCGTTGTTCAGTACGTCGGAGGAGGCTTCATAAGAAAACCTCCTACACATTAACGTTTTATCCATTATGAAACAGTATTTGTAATTTGAGAATAAAAAAAATGATTTATACATTACCGTGTTTCTTTTAAATGTCTGTGGTGTCTGTCTCATTTATGGCACCTCCCTGTGGCTTGATATGTAAACTAAATCAACAGGAAATGTGTTAGTTGCAAATCAAGCCACAGGTGATGTCATAAACAGGAGACACTACAACAGTTGCCAACTTTCTTAGGGTGAGACGTAGATACGTTTTACAATGTACAGTGCGAGGATCCAGTGTGAAGAAGAAAACTATAGCTAAACACAAACACTGCAGAAATGTTAAAAAAGCCCATGTCACCAGAGCCCCAGAGAAATTCATGGACAAAAATTCCTGTCACTATAGGGTTAAAAGGTTTTTAACAATATAGACGCTTTGTGGGTCCGGTAGATAGTAAGTGAGGTTAGGGTCTCTCCCTGCTGTGAGTGTACCTTCATATGGCAGGAGAGCTTAATTATGGTCAATTCATACAACCAAAACCCTCTCATTTCTATTATGTTTATACAGTTGTTGGACACTTTATTAGGGAACAATGAAACAAAATGTTGCCAAAGCTTCAAATGGGGGGATTATCCAAAACACTGCACCTGGTCTCACAGGAAAAGTGAACATGGAGTGGGGAAGCGCAGACAGTGCTTTGTAAACTTTTTATTGCTCACAGCTGCAGCGTAATAACAATCTATCATATAGCAAGACACGTAACCAATACACACAGCTTATTGTACGGTAGATACGTTTTACAATGTACAGTGCAGGGATCCAGTGTCAGGGTTGTTTATGTAACTTAGTACACACGGAGTGAACACGTGTACCTCCAACATAAGGCGTCAGATCCTAAATAATGCGCCAGTTCTACATTCACGCACTGAAATTTCCATGCATCCAACTGCGAGCTGCAGCGAGAAAAATGCTCCACGAGATGTTTGCTGTACATGATGCAGACACTGTAGGTGGAAGTGTGCTTTGTAAGCCGTAGGTCTTCAAATCTCCAGCCTACACCTGCCTTAATTCTCTGCTTTTTGCAGTTCGTTTTTTAGTGAATAGCCGCACAGTCTTCTGTAGAGAAATTCTGTGAAACACACGAAGATTTGCACATTTGCCGCAAGAATCAAAACAATTTTTCCTTAAACCAGGGCTTGACAAATTTATTTTGATTTTAGGAGCCAGACATTTTTTTTAGGAGCCAGACAATCACGCAAACATAAACACAATTCATAAACACACACGCCTACTTCACATATATACAAACACACATACTTTACATATACACATATATACAAACACCTCACACACACACATATATACACAAACACCTCACACACACATATATACACAAACACCTCACACACACATATATACACAAACACCTCACACACACATATATTCACAAACACCTCACACACACATATATACAAACAACTCACACACACATATATACAAACACCTCACACACACATATATACAAACACACATACTTTACATATACACATATATACAAACACCTCACACACACACACATATATACAAACACACATACTTTACATATACACATATATACAAACACCTCACACACACATATATACAAACACCTCACACACACATATATACAAACACCTCACACACACATATATACAAACACACATACTTTACATATACACATATATACAAACACCTCACACACATATATACAAACACCTCACACACCCATATATACAAACACCTCACACACCCATATATATATATAAACACCTCACACACCCATATATATAAACACCTCACACACCCATATATACAAACCCCTCACACACACCTACTTTACAATACATACAAACACACACCCACCTAACACAGTCTTTTCTTGGGGGTTTCTTCTTGATGTGTCCCCCTCCCAGCTGCTTTACCTCACTGCAGGGGAGGGGGACATTCACGCTGCAGCTTAACTCCGTTGGTCGGCGTGCTGAGTGCCAGGATGTCACGTGACGACACCCGGCACTCAGACACGCGTTGCGCGAGGGGGCGGAGCTTGCAGTCTGTGCCATCGGCCATCGGCACAGACTTTACCCCCTCGCGCTGCGGAAAAATCGGATGGCAGCGGCAAGGGGACCAGGAGGCTGACAGCACCCAGGCGCCAGGTCTAATTTCCTGGTCGCCATGGCGACCTGGCGCCTGGGGTTTGTCGAGCCCTGCCTTAAACAATTTATTGAGTGTGGATTTTCCAATGTTTACGGAGTTGTCTTTGTCTAGCAAAGTCTTCCCCACACTCAGTACATGAGAACGGTCTCTCTCCTGTGTGGATGCGTTGGTGTACTGTAAGGTTGGGTTTTGTTGTGAACTGTTTCCCGCACTCAGTACATGGGAACGGTCTCTCTCCTGTGTGTGTGCGTTGGTGTTCTGTAAGGTTGTTTTTTGTTGTGAACTGTTTCCAGCACTCAGTACATGGGAACGGTCTCTCTCCCGTGTGCTTGCGCTGGTGTACTGTAAGGCTGTGTTTTATTGTGAACCATTTCCCGCACTCAGAGCAGCAGTACGGTCTCTCTCCCGTGTGGATCCTTTGATGAATGTGAAGGGTTGATTCCCGGGCAAAAGCTTTCCCACACACCGTGCACACAAACGGTCTCTCTCCTGTGTGAATTCTCTGGTGTCTTTTAAGGCCGGTTTTTATTTTAAACTGTTTCCCACACTCTGAGCATGAGAAAGGGCGCTTTCCAGTGTGATTCCTTTGATGTGTATAAAGATGTGCAACTTCACTAAAATCTTTACCGAACTCTGAGCGGATTAACGGTCTCTGTCCAGCATGGATTCTCTTGTGTCTGACAATATCCTTGCGGCTCTTGAAACCTTTCCCGCACTCGGAGCACACGTGCTTTCGGACGTCTGTCTGTGCGTCGTGATGTTCTTTTTGGGGAGCTTGTATCTCCAATGTATCAGTGAAGTTTAAGCTCTGTGTTCGTGTTGCTACAGATACCTTTTCATTGTTTGTCTTTCTCTTATTGTCCTGTCTGTTACATTCTTGACGCAGGTCAGTAAGATGGAATTCACCAGTGGAGGTCGGGTCATTATTTACAATTGTCTCAGATTCCCTCGGAATTACACTTGTTCCATTTAGAACCATAAGGTTCACTCCTGGAGCATTCTGGGTAACAACAGTATCATTCATTGCGCAGTCTGCGGCACGGAATAAACGGTCATGCACTTCCTGTTTGATTCTCCAATGGATAGGTTGGTCTAAAAGGAAGCAGAGATATGATAAAGAATATTAATCTCTTTAAATAATTCATTCTGAATGGTCAGATTACACACTGTGATTTTACTACAGACCAAAGGCCTCATTGATGTCTCAATTCTCAGTACACAGCTGCTAGAAATAGAAACTCAGGGCTGTGCCATGTCACAGCAGATACTTAAACATATTAAGGACATGAGTGATTTGGGGATATTTTAAGTGTAAGTTATCTTTCTGATTTAGTGCATTCATACACACTATACACTGTGTTTTTGAAGGAAATGTAAAGCTTTCTCTTGATGCCATATTTATCCGTCTATGGCAATCACTAATATTTTTTTTTAATTGGTCACTCCCCTTTTTTTTTTACATGACAGCCATGACATTAACCCCTTGAGGACACCTGTTTTTGCAATGTTGCACAGGTTTAGGACACTTCTGCGGTGTTTGTGTTTAACTGTAATTTTTCACTTTCTCATTTAATGTACCCACACATATAAGATACTGTTTTTAATGCTATAATAGGGGCTTTCTTTAGATACCTTTATCATAATATCATGTAATTCACTTTAAAAATCATAAAATATGATTAAAAAATGTAAAAAGCTAGCGCAGATGTACTGTGCGGTAAAGCACAGGTGCAGCACTAAGGGAATAACGGCATTTCCATTGAAGCACTGTAATTGCCGATTCCACAGTAAAGATAAGCTAGGAGACTGGGGCTGCCACCCCCAGTGTCCCCACGTCCCCCAATAATAAAAACAAAAATAAAAAGCAATTGAAACTAGACATGTGCAAAACTAAAATTTTCGTTTTCGTCCATTCGGACGAAAATGTTATTTATTTCGTCTAAAACGAATTTCGTTCATTACTGCATTCGTTTCATACGAAATTCGTTCATTATTTGCGTTTCGTTACGTTTTATTCGTTCGTTTTATAGAATACGTGTAATACTATTGGCTTTCTATAAACCGAACAAGAGCCCCATTCATAAGAAATTCTTATATAGGCTGTCGGCATTTCACTACACGGAGACAGAGTCTCCATTCTTTGTCTCCGTGTAGTGAAATGCTATTGTATTCTATAAACTCTATTTCGGCTTATAGAATGCAATAGTACTACGAATGGACGAATGAACTAATGATTTTCGAATGATTTTCGTTTATTAACCATTCGTTCATTCGGCTTGCGTTAGCTTAGCATTTTCGTTATTCGTTTTTCGGACGAATGGACGAAAATGCTATTTTCGGACGAAAATGCATTAGTCCGAAAACGAATGCACATGTCTAATTGAAACATATGAGACCAATTACTGTATTTGCTCGAATATAAGACTATCCTGAATATAAGATGTAACCTTTTGTGTGGAACCATATGAAACGGGGATGGGATGGTTGATGCTTGAACACAGCTACTTTACCATGACCTCTTGTGCGATGAACTGGTCATTGCTGGATCGCACAATGTGAGTATTATTAGGGGTTTGGTATTAGTGTTCGGGGATTAGGGTTAGTATTAGGGTTCGAGGGTTAGTATGAGGGTTCAGGGGGTTAGTGTTAATATTAGGGTTCAGGGATTTAGTGTTAGTATTAGGGTTCAGGGGGTTAGTGTTAGTATTAGGATTCAGGGGGTTAGTATTAGGGTTCAGGGGGTTCATGGATTTAGTGTTAGTATTAGGGTTCAGGGGGTTAGTATTAGGGTTCAGGGATTTAGTGTTAGTATTAGGGTTCATGGGGTTAGTGTTAATATTAGGGTTTGGGGGTAGTGTTAGTATTGGGAGTATTATTGTTTGGGTTCTGGGGGGTGAATATTAGGATTGGGGAGGTTAGTATCGGGCTCAAGGTAACTTTTAGGGGGGGGGTTAATTCATTAGGGGGGTGTATGTTTGTAGGCGCTGAGCACTTACATTGCCGTGATGAAGCGGCCACGTTGCCTTTTGAACTGTCGACGGTGAAGAACTGTCCTAGACGCTATCAAAAGCCTCCGCAAAGACTAAATAGATCACATCTACTGCGGCACCCATATCTATCTTTTGAATCACTTCTTCATAGAATGTAAATTAGTTTGACAAGATCTGTCTCACAAAGCCATGTTGGCTCCTGATAATGAAATTTCTGTTATTTATCAACCCTTCATTCATTTTGGATTATTTTCGATAACATACTTTTTCCTCCCCAGACGTGGAGAGTAAAACAAAGAAAAAAGTGGAGATCCTTTCACACATCTAAAGCAAGATAAAATGTGAAAGGGGAATCACAAAACAGAAGGCAACCCAGAATCTGGTCAGCAGAGAAGCCTAGTGCCGGAATCCCCTATCAGATCAAGTGCTGTAACTCGGGACTTTCTAAAATACAATTTGTCAAGAACTTGTTGTCAAATATTAATGAGGTTAAAAGTGAGATCCAAAGTGTAAATGAAAAGATGCATTAAAACACGGAAAAAATAGAATCTCTCATGTTTGATCTTGAGAAACAAAAAGAAGACTATAAAATATTAAACAAAAAGATTAAAGATCTTCAAAATAAAATGGCAGATCTAGAGGACAGATCAAGACGGAAGAACTTGAGAGTGCGTGGAGTACCGGGATTTATCCCAGGAAAACCTTACTCCCTTTCTTTACCAATGTTTTCAGGAACATTATTCCTGAAAACCAATATTGTCCCTAAAGCCAATTTATTCGAAAGAATCCATTGAAACTCAGAATCCAGCACATCAAACCCCTAGAGATGTTCTTATACATTTCCACAACTACACATATAAAGAAAGAGAGTTTGGAGAGCGATAAATAAGAAGGAAAACATCAGTGGAAAGTTTAAAGACCTAAGAATAATGCCAGATTTATCATTACGGAGGTCTGCAATAGAGAGAGAATGTGAAATTCTCATGGGGACTTTCCAGCAAATATTCTTATGACATATAATGAAAAAATATTAAAATAAACATTTCCCTCCATACGTGATAGAACAGCAAAGGCCATTAGAGATACTTGAAATTGTGATTCCAAACATTAAGTGAGATACTTGGGAAAAAAAATAACATTGTATCCATCTAGCAACTAATTCAAGATACAAAAGTTATCCCATTTGAGGAAATTAGAGAGAAATTTGGAATTCAACTTGTCAGAATAATTTCTGATCTGCATGAAGAAAATATAGAAATGAAGGGGAATTTGAAGGAGTAATTTGGGAAGTTTTCCTTTAATATAATCAACAAGATTTTGTCTCCATGGTTAAATAAGATGGGTGATGTAAAGAGTAGATTTGGATATCCAAACTTGTATGAAGGGTATGTGGACCCGCCATAAGAAGTGGAACGAGCTAAAAACCTACAATAGTAGCAATAGGACCGAATGTGGAATGAATGTGTCTAAACTTGATTTTTATAAATTACAGGGCAGTTATTAAATTTGTAATCAAGGGAAATGTAATTGGTGAACACATAATAAGATCATGTTTTATGTATGTATGTTATATTTACAAATCAAAAAAAAAAAGAAAAATAGAATTGAGAAATCGTCAATAAACTAAAAAAAAAGAAAGAAAAAGTTTTATATAAATTTGGCTCGGAAGCATTCCTGCCAGTGCTTAATGCATCATTGAAGCGGTTTCACCAGATTGTGGGTGGGTCAATTGCAACACATCCAGGTGGTTGTGTCAAACATTAGCATAATGGTGGCCGTAGGTATGCAAATGTATGTCATCTTGTCAGTGTCTGTTGATAAAATAGCTTCATAACATTACATGTACAATCATGACAATAAATACTTTACATTTTGTATTTTCTTTATTGCTTATATATATATATATGTTGTCAGTTTGTTGACAGGGTCCATTTAACCCCTTCGCGACAATGGACGTCTGGCACGTCCTGCAGTGAATCAAGCGGTTTTCATGATCAACGATCGCGAAAAACTCTTTAACGGTGCTGGTCTATTGCCTCGATGTCAAGGCAATAGCCAGCACCACAATTTCCTTTCTGGGGCACACACGATCTCCCCAATTAGCGATCGTGGGAGCCATATTGATGGAGCAGCATGCTCCGTGAATATGGCTATGCACTGGTGGTCTGAGCTTCGTAAGGGAAAGTAAATTCACTTCCATGGCTCTGAATGTGCTGCTTGACTGCCCCTAGAGGCAGCAAAAAGCATAGCAATGTTAAAAAATAAAATGATTTAATTAGCTTAAAACTGGTTATATAGTTAGATTAGCCTATAGGGTTAAAATTAAATATTTTTTAGCATAAGGGATAGGGTTAAAATTCAATTAAAATATATTAAAGGATAGCATAAGGGTTAGAGTTGGGGTTAAAATTAGGGTTCGGGTTGGGGGTCAAAATGTCAATATGGAAAAAAAACAAAAAACCCTATTTTTGTTTTTTGCCCTATAACTCGCAAAAAAATACCGAAAAATATGGAAACATGCATATTTCTGAACTCAGGACGAAATTTAGAAACTATTTAGACGGGGTGTTTTTTTAATGATTGTATTTCTGTAAATTATATATTAGGTCATAACTTTATTGTCCTTACCGTAAAGAATCCCTTCCTTTGCTGTCTATGAAATCTTTGCTCTTCCAGTCTCAGGGGGTGACCTCTTGTTCTTTGTACATTTCTGTTAATGAACAGGTCCCTGGAGAGCTCCTTATATTGGCCCTGCACATATTTATATAATGTTATCATATCCCCTATAAGACGCCTTTTTTCTAAAGTAAATAAATGCAATTTTTTAAGACTTTCTTCATAACTAAGATCCTCCAATCCCCTTATTAATTTTGTAGCTCTCCTTTGCACTTTTTCTAGTTCCTTAATATCCTTTTTAAGGACTGGTGCCCAGAATTGTTCTGCATATTGAGGTGAGGTCTTACCATTGATTTGTAAAGAGGCAAAATGATGTCCTCCTCCCGTGAATCTATACCTCGTTTTATACATGCCAATATCTTATTGGCCCTTGCAGCTGCTGACTGGCATTGGGCACTGTTGCCAAGTTTGTTATCTACAATGATTCCTAAATCCTTTTCGTTAGTAGTTTTTCCCAGAGAAATACCATTTAACGTATATGTTGCTTTGTTATTATTTTTCCCATAATGCATAACTTTACATTTGTCTATATTGAACCTCATTTGCCACTTTCTTGCCTCTGAGGGCATTTGGGGAGAGACTTTATGTTTGAAATGTTTTTATTGAGATTTTCAGGAAAAATATAACATTCAGGGTTAGGGGAGGGGAAAAGGCAAGTAGAAATGGGGAGAAACAGATTGCCTACTTCCTTTATCTGGAATTCAGGCTTGGATTATTACAACACAGCGGGAGCATACAATAATCTTATTTATTTGCATTGGTCAGGTGGAGACTCAGATGTTCCGCCAGTTTTCCATCTTCTACTAAACTCTAAATTGGTCAATGTTACATTCTTTATACGATGGGGGGAGAGAAGGTCTCCACTTCTGCGTCCTCAGAACCCAAAAGTCAAGGTTACCTTATGTAGGAGAGTTGGTGACCTCCACCCTGCAGTCCACAGTCTCCAAAAATAATAACCATGGCAGCCAGTGGGTATGGTGTTCTAATTCCCTGTCAGTGCTTGCCTGTATTAATTCCTCCAGCTTCCTTGACTCCTCGACCGACTCCATCCAATCTCTTATTGTTGGGATACGTGCGCTCTTCCAGAATCTGGGCACTGTCATTTTGGCTGCATTTACTAGTTTAATTGTAATGGAATGTTTGTATCTAGATAGCGAGTAGCTATTGTGGTGAAGTAAGTAGGCCTGAGGGGTGAAGGGGACTGGCATGTCTGAGATAGAATCTATGATCTGAGCTATTGTAGTCCACAATCTTTTGATAGGGGGACTCTCCCACAAAATGTGCAGGAAATTGCCCACACTTGAGTTACACCTCCAGCATGTGTCCTGGACATTCGGGAACGCTTTATGGAGGGTTGAAGGGACCTTATACCATCTAGTCAAAAGTTTGTAGGCATTTTCCTGCACTCGGACTGGAGGAGAGCATTTATGTGCCAGGAGAGCTAGCTTCCCCCACAGTCTTTTTTACAGGACCTAATGAAATACGGTCTACGTGGGGTCTGCAAGTTTGTTAGGAGGGAGTGTAGGGTGGCTACCAATCTCGTTGGAGCTGGCTTAGACATACATAAAACTTCAAAGGTCGAGATGGATGTGCCGACCTCAGACTGGGAAGGAAGGGATTGGAAGAAATGTTTCAACTGCCCGTAGGTCCAAGTAGAGCCATATGATTTCCCCGGAGTATGGAGATCTTCACATGGTTTCAATGATTTGTCATCCTAAAGAAAGTGACCTAATCTCGGTAAAGGAGTGTATTCAGGTAAGAAGAGATCGAAGGGCCTCCCAGTAATCCCTGGTAGAAAGTCCATGTTGTGTGATGGTGAGATTAGGGGAGATGGTTTGCTTAGAAGTCCTGGTCTAGTGGACCACTTTCTCCATACAGCCAGGGTAGGGGAAACTGTGGGGTGCTGGGTATCGTAGGTAACAGTCTGTTTGGGTGAGACCCATGCCGCTACCGGAATGGGGACTGACAATGTGCTGTGTTCAACCGATACCCACAATTTATGAGCTGGGCAGGTCCATTCCACTACTCTAGCAAGCATCGTGGCTCGATAATACATTTCTACGTCTGGTAGCCGAAGCCCCCCCTATCTTTAGTCCTCGTTAGATATTCATACTTTAGTCGAGGAGATTTGGGGTTCCAGATGAATCTGGTGAACAGTGATTTAAGTTCTTTAAAAAAGAATTTGGGAATTGAGATGGGGAGAGTCTGTATCACATCCAGGAATCTGGGTAGTACGTTCATTTTTATAGTAGCCACCTGTCCAAACCAGTAAATATGTTTGGCTGTCCATTTGTGGAGGTCTTCCTTGATGGTGTGTAGTATCGTCTGGTGATTTAAATGGAATAGTGAATCTAACCGTGGGGTAAGGTAAATCCCCAGGTATTTAAGTTTACTGGCCGCCCATTTAAACGGAAAGAATTGGTGGAGAATTAATAGATCTGGTTGGGGAATAGTAATATTGAGGGCCTCTGATTTAGATGCATTTATTTTGAAGTAAGATA
Organism: Pelodytes ibericus; assembly: GCA_036172795.1. NCBI lineage: Eukaryota > Metazoa > Chordata > Amphibia > Anura > Pelodytidae > Pelodytes > Pelodytes ibericus. The sequence goes on from CM069857.1 coordinate 292,948,837, forward strand.
GGGCACTATAGTTTCAAATTTTGAAAGAACTTTGGGCAGTGGAACCGTGGGATGTGTTATAGTAAGCAGAATATCGTCCGCAAACGCAGTTATTTTGTGTTGATGGGGGTCTATACTTAGTCAATGTATGGAGGGGTTGGCTCTTATAGCATTTAGGAGTGGTTCAAGAACCAGGACGAATAGTAGTGGAGAGAGTGTGTACCCCTGGGCGTGTCCCATTCAACAGGGTGAGCCGGTCAGACAGTGTTCCGTTATCCTTTACCCTCGCCGAAGGGGCATGGTATAGAGAGTTGATCCAGTTATACATGGCTTCTCCCAGGCCTATGTGCCGAAGGACCGCCCTCATTAAATGCCAGCTCACCCTGTCGAAGGCCTTCTCCGCATCTGTGGACAATAACATCATGGGGAGGTTGTGTGTGGTTGCAAGGTGGATGAGTCCCAGTATTTTTACCATGTTGTCTCTTGCCTCCCTGTGCGGTATGAACCCAACCTGGTCCCTGTGGATGATTTGGGAAAGTATAAGTCGATTTCTCAATACTTTGGCTAATAGTTTGATATCCACATTAAGGAGGGATATTGGTCTGTAATTGCCGCATAGTCCTGGATCTCTCCCCTGTTTGTGGATAAGTGTTATGTGAGCTTCTTGGGATTGGGCTGGGAGGGTCCCACCAAGAGCTAGAGAATTACATGTCCTTGTGAAGGGGTTAAGGAGTATCTCCTGGAATGTCGTCTAGTATAATGCCGTTAGGCCATCTGGCCCGGGGCTCTTTCCCACTGGGGACTCCTTAAGGGCGTAGGAGAGTTCCTCTGTTGTGATAGGCGTGTCCAGCGCCATCGCGAGCTCCTCTGAGATTGAAAGGGATAAGTGTTTATTTAAGTAGGCTGTGATAGCCTCGTGAAAGGAGGGGGTATCAGGTTCACCTTGTGGTTCCCTGATATTATACAGATCCCTGTAATAGTCTTTGAAGACTCTTGTAATTTCAGGGGTGGAATGTTGGAGTTTGTTCTTAGAGTTCCGAATCTGGGGGATAAATGTGGAGGCATATTTTTGCCTGAGAGCTCTAGCTAGCTGTCTTCCGGGTTTGTCCCTGTAGAGATGGGCTGAGGATTTGAGTGTCCTCATAGTTTGTTGTGTCTTTTGGTTACAGAGAGAGTGTAATTCTGCTCTTAATTTCGTCAGTTTTAAAGGATTTGCAGGGATGGATGTGTAATAGAGATGGAAAATGGGGCATGGTCGCTCCAGGTTATGTTGTGTATGTTAGAATCATGCAAGAGGTCGAGATGTCTGTGAGAAATTAGAAAGAGGTCTCGTCTTGTGTATTTGTTATGGGGAGTGAGAAGAAGGTATAGTCCCTGGTTACGGGGTGTTGTATCCTCCACGCATCTGCTAGCTGTGAGCTGTGGAGGGATTTTTTTTACCTTTTTAAATTTGTGCTTTCTGAGTGAGGAAGATCCGGTCGAGGAGTCAGGTCTGTGGTCCATAGCCAGGTTGAAGTCATCCTCAAGAATCACCAAGCCTTCCACGAAGGAATCTAGGTCACCGAGGATGGAGCGCAAAAAAAAAGATGTTGGTCAGTATTAGGAACATAAACAGATGCTGAAGTCACCAAATCTTGGCCTAGCTTGCCCTTCAGGAATAAAGCCCGACCATCGTTATCAGACCATGTATCAGTGACAGAGAAGGGGAAATGCTTAGACATAAATATGACGACACCTTTTGATTTTTTAAAAGGTGAATGAGAGTAGTAGGCCTTAGTGTATATGAAATCTTGAAGTTTTGGCACTTTAACACGACAAAAATGGGTTTTTCTGTACGAACCCTACATCAGCCTTCCTGGCTTTCAATTCACCAAACAACCGTACTCGTTTTGATGGGGAGTTTAAACCCTTTGCATTAATTGTTACAAATTTGAGATAGGAGATACGTCCCTTAGATTGGGTCGCCGTCATGGGAAGAGGTTAATGTAGAGCTAAGTATCGGCCGTGTTGTTGCGTGGTCTGTTCTGAACCCGCTGTGGCTTATCTCACTGTGTCTATGGGTATGTGGGACAAGGGGAAATTTATGAGGGGGGGGGGGGGGAACATATACCCGGTCGCTTTTGGGGGTCTAGCGGCACTGTATACAATGGTGCCCTGGTGTAGAAGGGCAGAGCTGTGATGTCTAAGGGATGTTCCATCTCCTGATTAGCAACCTGGTAGGAAAATCCCTGATGTACAGGGACATTAAGCTCATTGGGGGTGACAATAGCCATCCTACGGGGAGATTCTGTCACTTTAGCCTCTCACCCGCTGCGGCTGCATGGGTTAATAATAAAGCGTGTGGTTGTGGACAATAGCTTGGTTTTTGAGTACATGAACTTCAGTTAAAATCAACACAGTAGACAGCAGAAAACGGAATGAACTAACAATAACATTAGTGCCAGATGCGGCTAAGGGGCCCATGCTCGTGGCTATGAGTGTCTAACGGTCTCCATGAAGGGAGGAGAAAGTTTTGGGGCCAGACTTAAGTCCTGTGTATCGTTCAGATCACTGGAAAATTGGTTGGGTCTAGGCCTCCTTTGTACCCAGTAAATGACCTCCGAAAATGTTATCGGATCCAGCCTTCCAGGTTAGGTGCTTGAATTTTCAAAGCGTCGCAGAAGTCACCGGGCTGCTGAAGGACGATGGTCTCACCATTGCTCCTTACAGAGATAGGGGGAATCCCCAGCGGAATTGGATGTTGTTCTAGCGGAGTAAATCAGTTAGCGATTTAAGAGGTTTCCGGAGCTGCAGGGTACCCCAGGAAATATCTGGTAGAATCATGATGTCGGCCTCTTTGTATTTAAGTCGGTTCTGTTTACAGGCCTCTCTCAGAATGAGTTCCTTGGTGGTGTACGAGTGGAGCCTGGTGATAATGTCCCTTGGCAGGCGCCGGTCGAGTTGCTTTAGGCCTCAGGGCCCTGTGCACCCTATCTAGTACGATGGGGGGAGAGTTGTCATTACTGAGGGTTGAACGGAAAATCTCCATGACTGTCTGCGTGACATCTTCCCTGTCTAGGGCCTCAGGGACACCACGGATCCTTAGATTTTACCTACGGCTCCTGTAGTCAACAGCCAACAGTTGGTGTAAGAGTTGAGCCGTTAGGGATTTTTGATCTCTGAGCTGCTGGGCCAGAGAGGTGACCGATGCCTGCATGGAGGAGTACTCCCTTTCCACAGCGGTTAGTCTGTTGTTGTGCTCCTTGACTTCAGTTTTAAGGTCGAGGAGATCATTACGTATAGCTTCTCTGATTTGGTCCACCGCGGTTGTGAAATCCTTCTTCAACTCATTTGTGAAGAATTGTAGATCAGTTTTAAGTTCGCTGAGTCCAGTCGTGACCAGGGTTTCAGTCATCCGCGTGTCTCCTGTTGTTTCGGACATAGAGGATTGTGAATCGGATGCTGACTAAATTTTTTGCTCTTCGGCCGCCATCTTATCAGAATGTCACGGTGGTGTTTTCGTTGAGATAAGGTAAGTGGATAGGGTGTTAGTGGTCCCATATTTGGGCTTTCTCACCGATCCTGAGGGATGAGGTTGCTTTTTACCAGGTTTTGCCGTGGTAAGAACTGTGGTCCACAATACATGTTTTCGGTGTCTCGCAGCGGGAGCCTGTGCAAAGCACGTCTACTCCATTACGGTGGCAGGCCACGCCCCTGGGAGGGAGGCATCTTTTTGATGCTATCATGGCCCTGTACTCATTCACGACGGGAAGAGTTATAGGATCTGGGCTCCAATCAGAATGGTTCAGGATTACAAATGGTACAAGACAGGGTTGTCCCCTATCACCATTATTGTATATTTTATCGTTAGAACCCCTGGCAAGAGATTTTAGAATCAATGAAGAGATTAAAGGGTGTAAGGGCATAGAGGAGCAAAAGATCAAACTTTAAGCGGATGGTATCTTATTAACCTTAGAAGATCCAAAAAGATTGATAGAAGAGTCTATAAACATCATTAAAGAATATAGCGAGCTTTCTAACTACAGGCTGAACATTTGAAGGACCATAACCTTTCCCCTGAACTTAGGATCAGCCCACAATTCAATACCTACATCATAGATACGGCTTTACATGGGCAAGAAAGTCGTTGCCCTACCAGGGCATCAAGATCTCCTCAAACCCCCGCCAGAAATGGAACCAACTAAATATCCTCTTTTTTATTAAAGAGGTAAATAGACAAACTAGGTCAGTGGAAAAAGCGCAAAATATCTTGGTAGGAAAGAATAAATACGGTTAGGGCTTATAGATTACCAAAATTAACCTATATATTCCGTATGATCCCCTTACAGATCCCAAGTAGTTGGATTGCACTAATCCAGGACTCATTTACCTGTTTTATCTGGGACGGAAAAAGACAGACTAAATTCCCAACTAGTATCCAATAAGATCAAGATGGAAGGACTGGGGTTCCCGGTGGTGGGAGAGTATGCACGGTCAGCGCTATTAGCACATGCCTTACACTCACAAAGTCACTAAGTGGTAACAGAAAGCTGGTACAGAATGGAAAGCTAGAGGGTACATATCCCAGTCTGTGGTCTCTGTTTTGGCTAGACAATAAACAAGTATCCCTTAGGATTAAGGGGTGTAAAGTCCTGTTTTTAAGAGACAGCCTAAATGTATGGTACCAGTTAAAAACGGAGATAGGTCTGAAAGACAAGATGCTCCTCTTTCTCCCGATCTCGATTATCTCACACAGGATAGAAGACCTTTACCTAGATGAGTGGAGAGAATGTGGAATAGATAGAATTAGTGAAATAATGGATAACAACAAAATGAAATCATTCCAACAGCTCAAATTGGAGTTTGCGCTTCCTGTTGTTCAATCAAACGTTATCTGATCTTTTACTGTATAAAGAGTCTGCTATTCCCAATAATAAAGGTTCTTTGTTTGTACTGCTGTACCTACAACTGTGTCGTGTGTGATTCTTGGGGACAAAGAGCAGACGAGACAGGGAATTATTTGGGACTCTGGCTGATTTCCATTGTGGGCTAGAAGAAAAGTAAAAGAAGTGAAGCAAGCAAATAGACATAGGCACTCACCAGTCCGAATGAGGTAAAATAAGTCGATTTATTGATGAAAAAAAATTCATGTAGATAAATTCCAATGTGACAAACAGGATGAATATAGTGGCATCGGTAGTGGGGAAGCAGGAAAACTGCCTTACGCGTTTCGTGCCGGTAGGCACTTAATCATAGGCTAGTGTGGTCATGCTTATAGGTGATATATAAAGGGAGTGACTCCAATCATTGAAAAGGTCAACCACAATTAGGTAAATAGAAAAAACATCTGTGTGGATAAAAAGTGCTTCTGTGTACAAATAGTAAAGTGCTTAATATGCATATCATTGAGGAAATAGTGCAATCAATATATTTAACCATTATTAAGTATCTATAAATATTATAAATGAAAACAGCATATATAATAAATGCATATAATAAACAAAATACTAATAAAAATTAATACAGCAAAAAACATAAAAATAAATTAATCTGCAAGTGGAAAATGCAAGGGAAAAATATTCTATCTGTCTGATAGCTGGAAGAGAGACTCATAGAAATAAAAAAGGGAAAAATATATAATCTTTAATAATAAAACTTCAGTGGGTTATGAGCTCTTGTTTCTTCCCCTTTGAGACCGTTTACACCTGGCAACATCCCTATGCAGATAAGATATTGAACTAGATGAAATTCCTGAGAAACTTCTTAGAAGTCTGGAAGACAAAAGGAAGTGAGGAAAAAGTGGCATATATTAATAAGGTACACATATCCGCGTGTCAATATTTGTGTGATCACATGTATGTGCCCGTATACAAATTTACAGAAAAGATGTCGCCTAGTATGACTTAAAAAAGTTTGTTAGCCTACCATTAGGGCCATGTATAAATGTAAAAGTGTAAAAATGTAAAGAGGAAAAAGAGAGGATGATAAGCAACCAAAAAATATATATATAGTTAGACCAATGTTTGTAGTGATTAATTCAGTTGTATAGTTCTCTAGTGGTTTAGAAAAAACAGGACATATCAAATTCTGCGTTGATACCCAAAGGTTGTCTTGTTCCCAAATGGAATATCCAATATACTTCTTGTCGGCACAGGCGTCTGTGCGTGTTACCTCCTCTAGGGCCTTTTGTGATCACATCAATTACTGAGACTTTAAGATGTTTTGTGTCATTATTATTGCAGAGAGAAAAGTGTCGTGCTACAGTAGTGTTTGATCGATTGTCAATGTCATTGAGGTGTTCCCTGACACGACACTTGAGTGCCCTGCTGGTTCTACCAACATATTGTTTGTTGCAGGAAGTACAAGATAGCACATAAATGACATTCTTTGTGTTACAATTGCTATAATTTTGATTAGGAAAAGTTTTGCCATTTGCATGAGAGATGATGTCCTGTTTTTTGGTGACATGTCTGCAAGTTTTGCAGATCCTGTTCCCACATGGGAATGTACCAACCGCATTAAGCCATGTGCCTCTATTAGTGTAACTTGTATTGGGTGTATCTGAACAAAAGAGACTTGGGGACAACAAATCTCTCAAAGTGTTGGATCTCTGGGCTGAAAATTTGACCCCTGCTGATAGTATATCATTATAAGTGTCATTAGCTGCCAAAATGGGAAGGTTCTGTTTTATTATATTTTTTACCTGAGAGAATTCAAGACTATATGGAGTAGTGAAAAAAGGTTGTGAATTATCATTAGTGACCTTGGATGTATTCACTTGTAATAAAGAGTTTCTGTCTCGAGCTTTGGCTATTTTAATGGCTCGCCTGATCATCCATATTTTGTATCCTCTCTGTAGAAGTCTCTGACTAAGTTCTGTACATTTCATATCAAAAGTGTGTGCATTGGAACAATTTCGTCTAAGGGTAATAAAAAGACCCACCGGAATGTTTTTGATTACAGATTTGTTGTGACAGCTATTAGCATGAAGAACTGAGTTCCCTGAAGTAGGTTTCCTAAAGGACAGGGTGTCCACTAAATGTTGATTGACTCCCACCCCCCCTTTGAGGGTAAGATCCAAAAAATCAATTTTGTCTTTAGAATAGTTCATGGTGAATTTTAGATTAAGAGGATTGTTGTTCATGAATGCAAAGAATTCATCCAACTGTGTAACAGAGCCTTTCCAGACGAATAGCAGGTCGTCGATGTACCGCCCATACCAGGCGATACATTGACGAGAGGAATTCGCCTGGCTAAATATGAATTGATCTTCAAAGGCAGCCATATATATGTTAGCATACGAGGGGGCAAATTTCGAGCCCATGGCTGTACCCTGGCACTGTAAGAAGAATTGTTTGTTGAACATGAAGTAATTGTGAAGTAGAAGAAACTCTGTACTCTGTAGTATGAAATCCTTGAGTTCTTGTGCATATTCACTATATTTATTAAGTATGTAATTCAGAGAAGCTAAACCAAGGTTATGAGGAATACATGAATACAGTGAGCATACGTCCATTGTTACCCATGTGTAATCAGATTGCCATGTTAGATTATTTAACTGTATCAGGACATCTTTGGTGTCCCTTAAAAAGCTTTTTTGTTGGGTTACAAGTGGCTGTAGATAAAGATCAAGCCAGGCTGACAGACCTTCACCTAAACTCCCAATACTTGAAATGATTGGACGTCCTGGAGGGTTCAAAAGACTTTTATGTATCTTAGGTAAGTAGTAAAAGATGGGGATGGTAGGATCCTCTTTATATAGGAAACTTACTTCCACTTCATTAAGAATATCTAAGTATTCACCTGTGTCTAACAAGTTCCTAAGATCTTTGAGGTAATGTTGTGTGGGATCTGATTTAAGTATAGTATATGTATTGATGTCATATATCTGTCTGGAAGCCTCTTTTAAGTAATCACGTTTGTTGAGTACCACTACCGATCCACCTTTATCAGCCTCCTTAATTATGATATCATTATTTTTCTGCAGTGCCAGCAAGGCTTGCTTTTGGGAAATGGTTAAATTATGTTTGGAAACATTCTGGTTTTGTGCTAATTTTAAAAGTTCCTTCTCTATTTTTTTCTGAAAAATATCTGTTTCTATGGTTCTACTGCTAGTTGGATAAAAGCAGGATTTATTACGTAAGTTTGTATCTATTTTTATTATGTCTGATACACATTTGTCTGATTGTTCAATCCTAAGATCTTGTAGCAAGTTTAGAGTACACTTATCAGTAAAAGTGAAATCCTGTTGTGCATTGTTGCTTTCATAATGTTCTACTGTGGCATCGCTACATGAAATACTAGGTACACTTTGGAAAGACTCAATCGGGTCACATTCTAAGGGTTGTGATAGGTCACCAGTATTGGGCAATACATTTTGAGACATAGTATAATCGTTACTAGATAGAGACAATAGCGGATTGGAGTCACTTACCCTTACGGTGTCTTCGATACATAAAAAATGTTTTTTCACAGTGATATTACGAATAAAGCGATTAACGTCAAGCAGTGTTCTAAATAGGTCAAAGTGACAGTCAGGTGAGAAAGAAAGTCCCAAGGATAAGACTTGTTGTTCTGCGGCTGATAGAAGCATCGGACGGACGGAGCACCACACAGCCTGAGGTATTATTGGAGAACTTTCCTAATATATCTTCAGGTGGAGCCGGCAACTCCCTAACGGGAACCCTTTTCTTCTACTATTTGATTGTTTTGTGCCTGAGCTCGCCCAGCGGATTGAACCTTTGATTCCAATTGATTATAATTCCTATTTTTACTTGTTGACCTAACACTCAACGATGGAAAACAGTACACCAATACAAACACAGGATAATAAGAACGATTCTACAATGACTCAATCGAGTCAGACTGTTACCAATCAGAGTATCCCTGTCTGCAACAACACAGAAACGGACAGGCTGGGGAAAGCAGATAGAATTTTCTTAGAAGCTGAAATTGATGACAATCCAACCACAGACATGAAACGATTTTTTAAAGATCTGGAACGGAAGTCTAATAAAGAAATACGTCTGTGGTGGGACATCGTTACACTGGAAAAATACCTGGAAGTTAAAAGGATTCCAAGAGGATTGCGCCTTAAAAAGATGCCGGCTTTCATCAATGAAGACGATAAATTTAAAGCCAGATGGAATGCCACCTTAGATATCTGCTCCTTTTCTCTGATAGAGATCCTTGTGGACTATAACAAAAACTTGTTACTTACTACTAAAAATGAGCTACAACTCTTGCAGGAGAAATTAGAAGCTGTTACAATTACTCCCCTAATTAACGAGTTAAAAGCCGACCTGGAAAAATATAAAGACAAGCTGGATAACGAGGTGGCTCTCCGGAAAAAAGATAAATTCATCAGAGATCGATTGGATTACACTAATGGGCAAGTCTACAACTGGAAGAATAAAGATTACACCTACCGTGATAACAGGTCCTTCAAAAAAACTCCAAGGAGATCAATTTTAAAATCCAAGAAAGACAGAGGAGTTTCCTTCAGTGAAGCGGAATCTTCTATATATTCAGCAGGATCTTCACCGGCTTCTGTTTCATCGACTGCCTCCCTCGCAGATATCTCTTCAGATACAACAGAAGGGCGACGAAGAAGGATTAACCAGACCTTCGAGGATACAGCAAAAGTAGGCGCATCGTCAAAAAACGTACAGCGCCACCATCCTCCCGCAAAAATGAAACAAAAAAGAAAACACGCCGAGGAGGAGGAGGGAACAGAAGAAGAAGAGCGGCATTACAATCTCAGGAAGGGCTCACGGAACAGGAGGTTCTAAATACATCTAATGTCATCAATCTCTCTGATCATATACTATCAGCCGCAGAACAACAAGTCTTATCCTTGGGACTTTCTTTCTCACCTGACTGTCACTTTGACCTATTTAGAACACTGCTTGACGTTAATCGCTTAATTCGTAATATCACTGTGAAAAAACATTTTTTATGTATCGAAGACACCGTAAGGGTAAGTGACTCCAATCCGCTATTGTCTCTATCTAGTAACGATTATACTATGTCTCAAAATGTATTGCCCAATACTGGTGACCTATCACAACCCTTAGAATGTGACCCGATTGAGTCTTTCCAAAGTGTACCTAGTATTTCATGTAGCGATGCCACAGTAGAACATTATGAAAGCAACAATGCACAACAGGATTTCACTTTTACTGATAAGTGTACTCTAAACTTGCTACAAGATCTTAGGATTGAACAATCAGACAAATGTGTATCAGACATAATAAAAATAGATACAAACTTACGTAATAAATCCTGCTTTTATCCAACTAGCAGTAGAACCATAGAAACAGATATTTTTCAGAAAAAAATAGAGAAGGAACTTTTAAAATTAGCACAAAACCAGAATGTTTCCAAACATAATTTAACCATTTCCCAAAAGCAAGCCTTGCTGGCACTGCAGAAAAATAATGATATCATAATTAAGGAGGCTGATAAAGGTGGATCGGTAGTGGTACTCAACAAACGTGATTACTTAAAAGAGGCTTCCAGACAGATATATGACATCAATACATATACTATACTTAAATCAGATCCCACACAACATTACCTCAAAGATCTTAGGAACTTGTTAGACACAGGTGAATACTTAGATATTCTTAATGAAGTGGAAGTAAGTTTCCTATATAAAGAGGATCCTACCATCCCCATCTTTTACTACTTACCTAAGATACATAAAAGTCTTTTGAACCCTCCAGGACGTCCAATCATTTCAAGTATTGGGAGTTTAGGTGAAGGTCTGTCAGCCTGGCTTGATCTTTATCTACAGCCACTTGTAACCCAACAAAAAAGCTTTTTAAGGGACACCAAAGATGTCCTGATACAGTTAAATAATCTAACATGGCAATCTGATTACACATGGGTAACAATGGACGTATGCTCACTGTATTCATGTATTCCTCATAACCTTGGTTTAGCTTCTCTGAATTACATACTTAATAAATATAGTGAATATGCACAAGAACTCAAGGATTTCATACTACAGAGTACAGAGTTTCTTCTACTTCACAATTACTTCATGTTCAACAAACAATTCTTCTTACAGTGCCAGGGTACAGCCATGGGCTCGAAATTTGCCCCCTCGTATGCTAACATATATATGGCTGCCTTTGAAGATCAATTCATATTTAGCCAGGCGAATTCCTCTCGTCAATGTATCGCCTGGTATGGGCGGTACATCGACGACCTGCTATTCGTCTGGAAAGGCTCTGTTACACAGTTGGATGAATTCTTTGCATTCATGAACAACAATCCTCTTAATCTAAAATTCACCATGAACTATTCTAAAGACAAAATTGATTTTTTGGATCTTACCCTCAAAGGGGGGGTGGGAGTCAATCAACATTTAGTGGACACCCTGTCCTTTAGGAAACCTACTTCAGGGAACTCAGTTCTTCATGCTAATAGCTGTCACAACAAATCTGTAATCAAAAACATTCCGGTGGGTCTTTTTATTACCCTTAGACGAAATTGTTCCAATGCACACACTTTTGATATGAAATGTACAGAACTTAGTCAGAGACTTCTACAGAGAGGATACAAAATATGGATGATCAGGCGAGCCATTAAAATAGCCAAAGCTCGAGACAGAAACTCTTTATTACAAGTGAATACATCCAAGGTCACTAATGATAATTCACAACCTTTTTTCACTACTCCATATAGTCTTGAATTCTCTCAGGTAAAAAATATAATAAAACAGAACCTTCCCATTTTGGCAGCTAATGACACTTATAATGATATACTATCAGCAGGGGTCAAATTTTCAGCCCAGAGATCCAACACTTTGAGAGATTTGTTGTCCCCAAGTCTCTTTTGTTCAGATACACCCAATACAAGTTACACTAATAGAGGCACATGGCTTAATGCGGTTGGTACATTCCCATGTGGGAACAGGATCTGCAAAACTTGCAGACATGTCACCAAAAAACAGGACATCATCTCTCATGCAAATGGCAAAACTTTTCCTAATCAAAATTATAGCAATTGTAACACAAAGAATGTCATTTATGTGCTATCTTGTACTTCCTGCAACAAACAATATGTTGGTAGAACCAGCAGGGCACTCAAGTGTCGTGTCAGGGAACACCTCAATGACATTGACAATCGATCAAACACTACTGTAGCACGACACTTTTCTCTCTGCAATAATAATGACACAAAACATCTTAAAGTCTCAGTAATTGATGTGATCACAAAAGGCCCTAGAGGAGGTAACACGCACAGACGCCTGTGCCGACAAGAAGTATATTGGATATTCCATTTGGGAACAAGACAACCTTTGGGTATCAACGCAGAATTTGATATGTCCTGTTTTTTCTAAACCACTAGAGAACTATACAACTGAATTAATCACTACAAACATTGGTCTAACTATATATATATTTTTTGGTTGCTTATCATCCTCTCTTTTTCCTCTTTACATTTTTACACTTTTACATTTATACATGGCCCTAATGGTAGGCTAACAAACTTTTTTAAGTCATACTAGGCGACATCTTTTCTGTAAATTTGTATACGGGCACATACATGTGATCACACAAATATTGACACGCGGATATGTGTACCTTATTAATATATGCCACTTTTTCCTCACTTCCTTTTGTCTTCCAGACTTCTAAGAAGTTTCTCAGGAATTTCATCTAGTTCAATATCTTATCTGCATAGGGATGTTGCCAGGTGTAAACTGTCTCAAAGTGGAAGAAACAAGAGCTCATAACCCACTGAAGTTTTATTATTAAAGATTATATATTTTTCCCTTTTTTATTTCTATGAGTCTCTCTTCCAGCTATCAGACAGATAGAATATTTTTCCCTTGCATTTTCCACTTGCAGATTAATTTATTTTTATGTTTTTTGCTGTATTAATTTTTATTAGTATTTTGTTTATTATATGCATTTATTATATATGCTGTTTTCATTTATAATATTTATAGATACTTAATAATGGTTAAATATATTGATTGCACTATTTCCTCAATGATATGCATATTAAGCACTTTACTATTTGTACACAGAAGCACTTTTTATCCACACAGATGTTTTTTCTATTTACCTAATTGTGGTTGACCTTTTCAATGATTGGAGTCACTCCCTTTATATATCACCTATAAGCATGACCACACTAGCCTATGATTAAGTGCCTACCGGCACGAAACGCGTAAGGCAGTTTTCCTGCTTCCCCACTACCGATGCCACTATATTCATCCTGTTTGTCACATTGGAATTTATCTACATGAATTTTTTTTCATCAATAAATCGACTTATTTTACCTCATTCGGACTGGTGAGTGCCTATGTCTATTTGCTTGCTTCACTTCTATTATTTTGCTGCTATCACAGCACGGACGGAGCACCACACAGCCTGAGGTATTATTGGAGAACTTTCCTAATATATCTTCAGGTGGAGCCGGCAACTCCCTAACGGGAACCCTTTTCTTCTAGAAGAAAAGTAACCCCGGGAAGAGACGTCTCATTACAGACCTACACATTCAAATTCCCACAAGGGAATGGTATGCAGTATTAAATCAACAATATAGAGTGGTACACTGTCTAACACTAAATGAACTACAATACAAGCTATCGAACAGATGGTACTTAGTTCCGACCAGAATAGCAAAAATGTTTTGGACGAGCAAGAAGATTGCTGGAGATGTGGGAGATCAAGCTGTGCTTTTATGCATACCTGGTGTTACTGTCCTTCCAATAGGGCAGGGGCATCCAACATGCGGCCCACGGGACATCGAGGTGCGGCCCGCGTGAGAGGAGGAGCGTTAACCACACGTGTAAGTAAAAGCAGCATCGGGGATAACGTAGGTCGTGTCCCTCCTCTACCCTGCGTATGAATTCATGCGCATGGGTCAGAGGGAGGGAACATTTAAAAGACAAAACAACGTACAACTACTTGCATGGAGTAGCAGCCCAATAAGTTGTCCACAGCCCCAGTAAAAAAACAAATAAAAAATAAATATGTGTGTCTGTGTATGTAAGTGTGATTGTATGTGTGTAAGTGTAACTGTGTATGTGTGTGTAAGTGTGACTGTGTGTGTGTGTGTAAGTGTGTATGTGTGTGTAAGTGTGACTGTGTGTGTAAGTGTGACTCCTTGTGTGTGCAAGTGTGACTCCTTGTGTGTGCAAGTGTGACTCCCTGTGTGTGTACATGTGAGTCCCTGTGTATGTGTGTACGTGTGACTCCCTGTGTGTGTACGTGTGACTCCCTGTATGTGTACGTGTGACTCTCTGTGTGTGTACGTGTGATTTTGTGTAAAGTGTCACTTTGTTTTACAGAGTATAAACAAATAATAAAAGTTGACCTGAGCCGTTTAAAATAATACATCATAAATAAAACAATATATCCACAAAAAAATACAAACAATAATTAAAAGTCTAGTTTAATTTATTGTAAATATCTTTTTTAAAGAGGAAAAAAAGAATAGTATTACTTTAGATAAATGATAGCCTTAAATATGTGTTTGTGAGTATAAGTGTGGCTCTGCGTGTGTGCTAGTCTGACTGTGTGAGTAGGGGATTGTCCCCTATTGGAATGTAATTATAAGTATTATACATCCAATCTGTGAGACTGAGGTGCCTGTATCTCCAGACAGAGGACTCTTCCATTTGAATTTCCCAGAGTCCATGAGAAAGGAATGGAGGACACTGGTTCACCTCCTCACTGTAGCGAAACTAGACATTGCTAGTTGTTCGGCAGTAGGGAGCTAAGAAAATTTGAAAGCCCACTTAGCTAACCAATGGAAAATGGAAAGGGGAATAGTGACAGGTTTTAAGTGGAAACAAGAGGTGTTCAACTACTGGAACAATTGGAGAGAAAAACTCCAACACCTAGACCCAAATTAAGAACCATTTACAGCCGTTCTGCCTCTGCCCTCTCACAAGAACAGTTATCCCTCAGGTTCACTTTTGACTAGACACTTTTATTGTATTTGTATTGTATTGTCTGTGATGTGTGTATTTTTCTATTTGTTGTACTTTTATATGAGAATAAAGCATTTAAAAAAAAAAAACTCAGGGCTGTGGGATGTCACAGCAGATACTTAACCTATTAACCCCTTAAGAACTGGCCCTTTAAATTATTCTTGTTCATTCTGGACAATTTTAACATTTCTGCGCTGTTTTTGTTTAGCTGTAATTTTCTTCTTTGTCATTTGCTGTACCCACACAAATTATATATTGTTTTTATCGGGACAAGAAGGGGTTTCTTTAGATGATGAGGATATCATATAATGTATGATAAAAGGTTTTCAAAATATGGGGAACAATATAAAAAAAAAAAACACACATTTTCTGACTTAACTTTAAAAATCTTTTACTTATCTACAAAAACTAATGATAAACCTGCTAAATAGGAGTACAGTGATACCACCCATGTATATATTTGTTGGGTTGTTTGGGGGATAAAATTTGGGGGATAAAATTCCTCATTTAGAAGGTATGCCATTTGGTTTTCCAACATGGAAATTTTGACATCTTGAAAACCTGCGGCCATGTCCCACTGTAATGAATTACAGTAAAACAAAATGAACCCCTAAAAAATGCGCTGCTGTGTATGATCAATGGCAGGGAAGGGGTTAAACACGCTTTATATATATATATATATAATTTCTAAAATTTTATTACATTTTTTTTTTTTTTTTACAAAAAATTATCTGATCTGTCTCTCTCCCTCACTAAAACTATAATGAGGAGAGGGAGGCAGGTCAACACTTGTCAAATATACCAATACCAATATAATACCAATCAGAGCACTTATCATACATGCCTGCACACAGATCACACCGATCTGCTGTGCAGGCATCGACTGGCGCCCCCTAGTGCAGCGGAAGTGAAATAAAATCACTTCGGATGCTCTTGCCAGTAGAAGGGAAGCGCTGCCTGTACAGGCAGTTTTCCCTTCTGCTGAGCCGATGGGGTCACTCAGGAGAGCGACCACCATCGGATCTGGGGGAGTCTGAAGTTGTTGCTAAGTACTTGCTAGCGAGGCACTTTAGCAACACCTGAGATGCTTAGGAAGCAAATGATCGTTTGCTTCCTTAGCACATGAGTGCAGGTGGCGCAGCCATTTTTAAATGGCAGCTACGGTCACTCCGGGAGTGATCGTAGCACGCCCCTGCACTTTTTTTTTTGTTTTGCACAATGCCCTACATAGAGGCATTGTAGCAACACTGAAAGAGTAAAGAAAGTGACTCTTGATGGCTTTATTTGCTCTTTTTAGTGCATGACGTGCCATGCACGTCACCTGTCACCAAGTCCTCGATATTCCGTGACGTGCCTGGCACGTCACCTGTTGTTAAGGGGTTAAAGGTGCAATCAAAGAACCTTATTCAACCTTATATCAACCTTCTTTGATTGTACCTTAAAGAGATAAAACCGGTCTGGTATCAACACAAGCACAGCATTAGCACTTTGATCCTTCTGGTGGTGATGTTATAACCTTATTGATTTAGCGATATTTGCACTTGAGTTAACCCTCTGTGCACATTTTAATTGTGAATGCATTTTTATTCTAATATATTGTTATGGTTTTTATTATATAAGAGTATTGCATTATATCTTTCAATGCTTCTTGCTCCTTTATTTCTTCATATGTCCACCTGTGTCTCTGAGGAGACACCCAGACAAGTCCATTTCCACGCAATATAAGAGGACTGTTTCCTGTGTTTTTTCATTTTGGGATTGGAGGAGTCCTTCCAGACATTCAAGGAAAGTATTGTTTTCCTGTACGATAGTGCCGGTATAATTAACAAAATATGGATATGGAAAAAAATGCTTCTGCAGCCAGATCAATGCTTTCGCTGTGATCTCCAGCAAGGAAAGGGTTATAAATTACAGGGAAAAAAATGCACAGCCCACTAAAAATCCCCAATCACTAAGGAAATGTACTTCCTGGAATCAATGTCAACAGACACACAGACAGGCCATTGTTATTGGAGCTCAGTAAGCAAGCTGTTATTTGTCTCCTCCTATAATGCTCACAAGTAGACTATCCTAGTTCTACTCTATTTAATCACAAATATCTTTTCAACAAAACATGATAAAAAAAGATAAATGTTAAAAGGGAATAAGTCAGCAACCAAAGCCAATGTATTGTTTTAACCGCTCGTTTAGACACAGGATGTGCTAGGTCCGTCCCATGTGGCAAGGTGTTAGTGACACAGGACGGACCTAGTGGCCTAGTTTTCAAAAATATGTACATGTTGGGGGTCAAAAAAAAAGGATTTTAAAATAGCTTTGCACTACTTATGGTTCTGACCCTGTAACATGAATAAAAAAAGCACAAAAACATAGGCTATTTCTGAACTCAGGACATATATTAGAAACTATTTAGCAGTGTTTTTTGTTGTCTCTTGTACATGAGTATACGACTTCAAATAAACGTCATAAAAAATGTTTTTTTTTCATTTCTTTGGCATATTTTTTTTTTTTTTTACATCAAATTATATGCTATTATCAAAATAATGGTATCAAAAAGAAAGCCCTTCTTATGATGATAAAAACGATATATAGTTTGTGTGGGTACACTATATGAGACAGAAACAAATTACAGCAAAACACAAACACCTCAGAAATGTTATAAAAGCTCATGTCACCAAGCGTCAGTCAAGCCAAAAAAGTCATGTCACTAAGGGGTTAAAGAGGCACTAAACCCTGCTGTCAATCTTTTCAACAGACAGATGGTATCTAAGCTATATAAGAAATGTTCATCCTACAAAGCATTGTTCAGAAGTGAGATTTTGTTTGGAATCAAATACGGACTTCCAGGCTGCCATGCTTGGGAGATGATATACGGAGTCCCGACAGCTCTGATTAAAGGACAACTGTTGCACACACAAAAAAAAAAAAGTTATATTTAAAGGGACAGTACCACTTACATAAGATGTAACTAGACCTGGTCATTTAAAAACAATCACATTTATAAGACATATACCACTGAATATTTTTTTATGTTTGAATTAACCATTTAACCCCTTACCGACAATGGTCGTGTCAGGCACATCCTGCCAGGAACTCCGTTTCTGACAACGGACGTGCCTGGCACGTCCTGCGGTGAATCAAGCGGTTTCATGATCAACGATCGCGAAATACTCTTTAACGGTGCTGGTCTATTGCCTCGATGTCAAGGCAATAGCCAGCACCAAAATTTCCTTTCTGGGGCACACACGATCTCCCCAATGAGCGATCGTGGGAGCCATATTGATGGAGCAGCATGCTCCGTCAATATGGCTATGCACTGGTGGTCTGAGCTTCGTAAGGGAAAGTAAATTCACTTCCGTCACTCTGAATATGCTGCTTGTTAAAAATATTTTAAAAAAAAGGATTTAATTAGCTTAAAACTGGTTATATACTTAGATTAGCCTGTAAGGTTTAAATCAAATAATTTTTAGAATAAGGCCTATAGGGTTAAAATTAAATTAAAATATATTAAGGGATAGCATAAGGGTTAGAGTTGGGGTTAAATTTAGGGTTCGGGTTGGCGTCAAAAAGGTCAATATAGGAAAAAAACAAAAAACACTATTTTTGGTTTTTGCCCCATAACTCCATATGGAAACAAGCATATTTCTGAACTCGGAACAATATTTAGAAACTATTTAGATGGGGTCTTATTTAATGATTGTATTTGTGTAAATTATATTTTAGGTCAAATTTAGAAAAAGTGTTGTTTTTTTACATTTTTCGTCATATTTTATAATTTTTTGGTAGTAAATTATAAGATATGATGAACATAATGGTATCTAATGAAAGCCCTTCTTAGGACGATAAAAACAACATATAATTTGTGTGGGTACTGTATGTGAGAAAGAAATCCCAGAAAAAAAAAAAACTTTTTTTGACATGTTTACACTCTATTAAAATGTACACAGTACACAAGGGGTTAAGTTAAAAAAAAATAAAGAAAATGGTCTCAAGTAGTGTTGAGCAAACCCGAACCGCACTGTTCGGGTTCGTACCGGACATTATGGTGTCCGTGCCACGAACCGGAACCCGGACATTTCACTGTAGGTCTGTGTTGGAGTTCGAGGTTCGGCTATAAACCGAAAGTCTTTAAACCGAAAGTCATTCGGTTATAGAATAGCAATAGCATTACATGTATTCTATAAAGCAAAAGTCTATAAACCGAATGTCTTTCGGTTTATAGACTTTCGGTTTATAGAATACATGTAATGCTATTGGCTTTATATAAACCGAAATAGAGTCACCATTCATAAGAAATTCTTATGAATGGGGACTCTATTTCGGTTTATAGAAAGCCAATAGTACATGTATTCCATAAGCCGAACGTCGGGTCCCCATTGATTTCAATAGGGTTTGGGGTCGGGGTCAAGTTCGAGCACGGACCTGGACTTTTTCAAAAGTTTGCTCGAACTTCTCAAACCCGAACATCCAGGTGTCCGCTCAACTCTACACCTGGATCCATTTTGTTAATATTTCCCATGTTGCAACATCGTCCAAAATCTTCCAGACTTCTTCTGTGTCCCCAGCCCTAAAGTGAGATAATAGTGCTGTAAAGTCTCTGCGGGGTGGCACCCAAAAACACTATATGTCACAAAATGGCGGCGCCCAGTCACACTTGTTTAGTTACATATTTTATTAAATACAGTCGCATAACAAAAAACAAAAGACATATCTGAAATCAACAATACAAAATAAAAAAATAAAACTTTCATTTTTTGGTGGGAGTGTCCCTTTAAGTGAAAGATTGCATCAGACGTAGGCTTTTTAAACAGAAATGTTTTTGTGAAGTAATACATTCAGTCCTCTCCGCTTGTATCACACTGCAGAGTGCGGACTCCTTGAATACGATCTCCCTTTACATTACAGGAGATTCCAAACATAGGGGTCTTCTTCTTTCTCTTATATATGGGGCGTTATGGTCTCTTGAGCGCATTCCCCGGAATTTTAGCTTTCTTGGCACGTCATCAATCAGAATCATGGGAAATGTAGTTTAGTTAAATCCCCAGGAATCAATGTATTCAACCTGCGGCCATTTTGAAATAGACTTGCAGAGCGTACCAGCAAAATGTATACGCCAAATCGGTACCTGTACAGTCTGCGACAGTACTGACCCCTCTCCTACACACTGGGGCCACCAAAGCAGGGTGGGAGGGACAGGGAACCTTCTCACTGGTGTCAGACGCTGTATTTCCTGCACTACAGATGTTGAAAGGGATTCAATGGGTTTAATGGGTTATTTGTGCTCACCAAATTTAAAATAAAAGTTTAGTTGCACTTTAACCCCTTGGTGATATGAATGTTTTGGCCATGTTGTACTTTTCAGGACACAGGCTGTTTTTTTTTACATTTCTGCAGTGTTTGTGTTTAGCTGTAATATTCCTCTCTTTCGTTTGCTGTACCCACACAAACATTATAGATACATATATATATATATATATATAAATTGTTTTTTGGGATAAGAAGGGCTTTCTCTAGATGCCATTATGTTTATCATATAGTTTACGGGGGGGGGATTATATTGTGCTATAAGGCAACTGCAGGTAGACGTGGGCAAGCTGTCCATGCTGTAATTAGTGTCTCCCTGCCCCACAATTGCTGTAGTGAGGGACAGTAAGGGACTAAAGCGATCGCTGTGTTTGGCTATCACAGAGATCACATGTGTGGACGTTCGGCTCCATGCCATTTCTGAAAACTGCCTCGGTATCGAGGCTGCCAGGAGTACCATTTAAAGGGTGATGACAACTGCATAAAGCAGCTTTGAATGCATTACATTCCAATGCGTCACGGTGTCCTCAGGGCTTGAAATGCCATTAGATCATTGAATGTCTGTGACGTGGAATACATCATCCCTCCAGGGAAGAGACTATCATCTACTCGTCACTGATTGGCTTTCGCCGTGCAACAAAAAATCCTCCCCAACCTGGTCTGTGTTTATTTCTTACCTGCGTTGATCTCTGTAGGATTTTCCTCCTCCTTACACTGCATGGGAAATACCTCCACTCCTTGCTCCTCCTGTGATACAAGATCAGACTGGAAAGTTATTCACTGGTCTTTAGCATTAAACAGACGTCCAATGATCTGAATCCCATAAAGCGGCCATTGTAACAGGTGCAGTTTGGTACCTGATAATCCTGTGTGATGCTGTTATCTTGCTCCATACAGCCCTGTGTATAATGACTGATGGGACATATTCCTGATGTATCACTGTTACTTGGTCCATCTGTAGGAAATGATCACAGAGTCAGTAACGTAACAGACAGGAGAGGTCAGGATGATAACATACAGCTCATGTATCACAGAGTATTACGGGTGTTGTGGTTTATAAATAAAGTTCCGGAGGCGGATTGCAAAACTCTGCTTCATAGAACAGCATTTAAAGAGGGAGAAAACACTCCACTCAATCTTTGAATGACTGTAGCATTTGTCTCATATAAAAGGCTTCTGAATGATGTTTTTTTAATGATCACCCACGTTGTGCTGAGAGCCATGTCTCCGTGTTTGCGGACGACACTAAATTGGCTAAGGTAATAAAGACTAATCTTGATGTTTTTTCTTTGCAGGAAGATTTGGACAGAGTGGGGGACTGGGCAAGAAAGTGGCAAATGAGGTTCAATATAGACAAATGTAAAGTTATGCATTATGGGAAAAATAATAACAAAGCAACATATACGTTAAATGGTATTTCCCTGGGAAAAACTTGTAATGAAAAGGATTTAGGAATACCGTATTTGCTCGATTATAAGACGACCCTGATTATAAGACGACCCTGATTATAAGACGACCCCCCAAACTTTGGATATTCCTTTAGGAAAAAAACTAAGACAGAATATAAGACTACCCTATAGGAAAAAAGTTAAACTTGTATATATTCATATGTAAATTGCTTTTTTAATAAAATATTATATTAAAAAAAATGCATTTCTTGTGTTTATTTCTTTTTATGTGCCAATGCTGCCTCTCTCTTTCCCTTGCCCCCAGCTTTGTCTCACTCCCCACTCCCCCCTCACCTGTCTCTTCCCCCCACATGTTTCTCTCTGCCCCCCTTCCTGCTCTGTCCCCCCTGTCTCTCTGCCCCCCTCCCCCTGTCTCTCTGCACTTCAATCCCTGGTGGCTAGTGGGGGCAGACGCACGATACTTGCAGACATCCTCCATGCTGCCCGACACGGCAGTCTATTATGACAGACAGCTGTCCGTCATAATAGTCTGCCGTGTCGGGCAGCATGGAGGATATCTGCACGTATAGTGCAGACATCCCCCAGCTGCCCGATTGTCCCTGGTGCCTAGTGGGGCAGCAGAGGAAGTCTGCGCGATGAGCGCAGACCTCCCCTGCTGCCACCCAGCAGGCTCGCCGGGACTTCTGTGACGAAAGTGGAAGTACCCGGATTCATCACAGAAGCCCCGGGGGTCGTGCTGGGCGGAAGCAGGGGAGTCTGCGCTCGTTGCGCAGACATCCCCTGCTGCTAGAGAGGGGGATCCAGGTCCCCTGCAGCTCTGCTGGGGACCTGGATCCATGTCTTATAATCTGACCTCAATTTGAGGTCAGATTATAAGAGACCTCGATTATAAGATAACAAACTTGGCAACAGTGCCCAATGCCAGTCAGCAGCTGCAAGGGCCAATAAGATATTGGCATGTATAAAACGAGGTATAGATTCACGGGAGGAGGATATCATCTTGCCTCTTTACAAA
The DNA here is from genome assembly GCA_036172795.1 of Pelodytes ibericus. Classification (NCBI taxonomy): domain Eukaryota; kingdom Metazoa; phylum Chordata; class Amphibia; order Anura; family Pelodytidae; genus Pelodytes; species Pelodytes ibericus. The sequence continues at coordinate 292,971,479 of CM069857.1, forward strand.
TCAATGGTAAGACCTCACCTTGAATATGCAGTACAATTCTGGGCACCAGTCCTTAAAAAGGATATTAAGGAACTAGAAAAAGTGCAAAGGAGAGCTACAAAATTAATAAGGGGATTGGAGGATCTTAGTTATGAAGAGAGACTTAGAAAATTGCATTTATTTACTTTAGAAAAAAGGCGTCTTAGAGGGGATATGATAACATTATATAAATATGTGGAGGGCCAATATAAGGAGCTCTCCAGGGACCTGTTCATTAACAGAAATGTACAAAGAACAAGAGGTCACCCCCTGAGACTGGAAGAGCAAAGATTTCATAGGCAGCAAAGGAAGGGATTCTTTACGGTTAGGACAATAAAGTTATGGAACTCCCTGCCAAGAGAGGTAGTGCTATCAACCACAATAGATGCATTTAAAAATGGTCTGGATGTTTTTTTAGAAAAGCAGAACATACAGGGGGATTAATAATAGAATAAGCATTAATAATAGAGCTTTTTGATCCAAGGAGAAATCTGATTGCCCTTTTGGAGCCAAGAAGGAATTTTTTTCCCCCTGGGAGGCAACATTCGAAAAAGCTTCCTTAGGGTTTTTTTTTGCCTTCTTTTGGATCAAAACGCTGAAATGATAGGTAGAAGGGTTGAACTTGATGGACTTGTGCCTTTTTTCAACCTAAATTACTATGTTACTATGATGCTACTAGGGATTGTCGTACTGTGAGGCCTCACCCAGTTTGCAGACTCGTCTAAGCTGTTCTAGTGATTTCAGTATATCCTTTGCTTGCTTATTTTCTATGCTCGCTCCTGCTTTTGCTTTCCTCTCTCTACTTACTTATTACCTATGCGCGTTCCTGCCTTTGTTTTGCATACTGTACCTCGTTACCTCTCTAGCTCGGCCACAGAGTGGTACTCCCCGAGTGGCATCCCTCTCTAGCTCAGCCACAGAGTGGTACTCCCCCTGAGTGGCATCCCTCTGTAGCTTGGCCACAGAGTGGTACTCCCCCTGAGTGGCATCCCGCTGTAGCTTGGCCACAGAGTGGTACTCCCCCTGAGTGGCATCCCGCTGTAGCTTGGCCACAGAGTGGTACTCCCCGAGTGGCATCCCTCTCTAGCTCGGCCACATAGTGGTACTCCCCCTGAGTGGCACCCCTCTCTAGCTCAGCCACAGGGTGGCAACACTTCCCTTGCTGGGACACAGACTGGTACTCCCCCAGAGTGGCACCTGCCCAATCCGACTTCAGTTCCAGGGCAGCCTCTACCTGTGGGCACTCAGTGATATATGACCAGGGAATCTGTACGTGTGATAACTTCTGTTCCCTTAAAGAAGTTATCCAGCAAAGCAGTAGTGCTGGTCACCTCTGGAGGTTACTTATGTAATTGTAGGCTAAGTCTACTCTTATGCCCTGTACCCTGTATTATCTCAGCCCTGTCTCAGATCTCTGTTACTTTAGTTTCTGCTCTGATCCATTTCTGGTTTTCTTGCTCTGTTATTCTGTTGCTCCTTTCCAGGTTTTCTTAGTTTCCTCTTGCTTAGTTCCTCTATAAATGGAACCACACCTGTTTGCTTCCTTCAGCTCTGCAGGTAATTTCTCTGTCTGTGTATTGTTATTAGTTTGATATTTAGTTTTAGCATAGGGACTTGCCTAGTTGTAAGGTACCTTGACATGGTTGGCAAGCTTCATGTTATGGCCATAATTAACCAAATCCTCACTGGTTAATCTAAGAGCGTTACGTCAGTTCCTGCATGTTTGTTTGTGTATTTTATATATATATATATTCCCTTATCCTCTCTCCCTGAAGCACCTGAGGATCTCTGTTCCTCTCCCCTAACCCCATGTCCAGCTTGGTTCCCCTTATGAAGCGTCTGAGGATCCCTGCTCCTCACTCCATCCCGTGTGTTCCTGTAGCACTTTCCCTGTACTCTGTATGTTGTTCTGTGTTATAAGTGTGTCTCTGTCGCCTTAGTTATGTCTTATCCTTTGCCGTTCCTTGTATGCTTTAGTTCTCCCTTTGCACCTTGCTCTGTCCTGCAGCCCAGCACTCAGTATTTCTGCTCTGCTCTGCCTTTGTAATTGCTTTGCTCATCTCTTTCCTTTATCCTGATACATCCTGCTAACTTGTTCTAGTTATTCTCCATGCCCGCTCACTTCAGTTATCCCCTAGGCTTCACTGCATTCCTTGGCTGCTTCACAGGGCCTGGGAACGTGGCTGCATGAATTTGGGGTCTCAAACCACTGGGGGATTGCAGTTATCCAGCACCAGGCCCTGTGTCTCCATTTCCAGCGCTTTGAACTCCTGTATTGGGCGCTCAGGGTCACATAACATCCTCGACCTATCCCTGACATATAGCTATTGGCAATAGTCAGCGGCCTGACACGTACACTGACTTCCAGGCTCTTGTGTCACAGAGATGGTTCTCCGTGACCTGGCGGTGCTGACTGGTGTGCGGCATCTGTTACGCCAAACACACCTCCAGCCAGTGAGGGAGGGGGATGGGACTCTTCATCGCGCTGCTTCCGCGCAGCCGCTTCACCGCCGACTCTACAGCACAAGACAGATCGTCGGTGGAGATTTCATCGCGGGACATTTCATTGCTAAAGGTAAGTATTTTACCGATTTTAGTTTGGTTAGAATTAGGTTTAGTGTTAGGGGTTAATTTTACTATTAGGGGTCGGGGGTTAGTATTAGGGTAAGTAATAGGGTTTAGGGGGTTAATTTTACTATTAGGGGTCGGGGGTTAGTATTAGGGGTCGGGGGTTAGTATTAGGGTTTAATTTTAGTGTTAGTATTGGGGTTTAGTGTTACTATTGGGGGGGGGAATCATTTATATGGGGGGGTATTTTACTTTTAGATTTGTAAGAGCTGACAGTTCAGCGCTGAACTGTCAGCTCTTACATAGCTGCAGCCACGGTGAAACGGCCGCGTTATACTTCATTGCTGACAGTTCAGCGTTCTAACTGCCGCGCTGAACTGTCAGCGATGAAGATGCGGCGAAGAAGTGTCCTAGACCCAGTGAGGAGATCATCATCATCACCTCCTCCCCACTGATTGGCTGTGAGGCGCGTGACTGTCGTTGGATGGTCTCTCTTTAGTCATGAAGCACAGCTCCGTGAGATGTAAGGCAAAGTCTCTGCTTTTGCACTTGGGATAAATATCCTCTGAATAGAAATCAGAAATGATCATTTGATCCTCTGCAATAAAACACTGAATAGTACTGAATATAATATATATATATATATATATATATATATATAGATAGATAGTGCACAGCTAGTGCACCATTCAAATTACACGTTTAACCCCTTAACGCATGTGGAAGTATATATACGTCCTGAAAAGCATGGTCCTTAAGGACCATGAGAACGTATATATACGTCCTCCGTTTTCATGTAGTGTTGCGCTCATTAGCGCAACACTACATGTCTGTAGCTACTCTCAGAGGCTGCTTCGGATCCGAAGCAGCCTCTGAGAGGGCTTTCAGCCCCCCCCTCAACCCCCCTGCGCGCATACGATCACCGCGAATGTGATCGTATGCGCGCAAACACACATAGGCAGTGAAAGCTGATCACTGCCTATGTGTGTTAAAGTGTTGCATGATGCCTCTATCGAGGCATCATGCAACACATTCTGTGCCCTCCTGGGCACCGCGATCACCCGGGTGATCGCGGGTGTGTGCTGTATCGGAGGAGCATGCTCCTCCGATACAGCATGCCCAGAGGAGAGCGACGGAAGAGAGAAAAAAAAAATCTCTTCCGTCGCTCTGAAACCGCTACTTGACTGCCCCTACAGGCAGTTAGGCGGTATTACAGTTAAAAATAGAAAATTAATTAAATAAATAAATTAAATAAATAAATAAATGGAAAAAGCTAACCCTTGATCTACTGAACCTAGATCTAGGGTTAGGGTCCAAATAGGGTAATAATTAGGGTTAAATGGGGGTTCGGATGATTACAAGGGTTTGATTAAGGGGTGGGGGGCAATTTAGGGTTAGATTAAATTTAGAGTTGGGGTAAATTTAGGGTTCGGGTTAAAAAAAATCACTGTAGAAGAAAATGGTTAGAAAACAAAAAAAAAAACTAATATTGTTTATTGCCCTATTACGTGAAATAAAACATAGACAAACAAGGAAACATTGATATTACTAAACTCAGGACAAATAGTAGAAATATATAGACGGGGTCTTTTTTTACCATTTGTAATTGTGTAAAAAATAAAATCAGGTCAAAGTTGGAAAAAGTGTTTTTTATGGCATATTTTCATCATATTTTCTATTTTTTTAATAGTAAATGATATCATATGATGAAAATAATAGTATCAAATGAAAGCCCTATCTGTCCTTTAAAAAATGATATATAATTTGTGTGGGTGGACTGAACACAAAGAAAGAAATTCACAGTTCAGTAAACGTATGACAAAAATAATGGAATTCTGGTCTTCAAGGCACGTCAAATGCAACATAGCACTCGGTCACTAAGGGGTTAATGAAGTAGAAGTGGTCTTCTGTCTCATCAAAAGAAAAAAAATAATGGTTTAATTGGGTTAGGAAAAAATTATACATTTACCCAGTGAGCGGAGAGGTTGGGGACTGTCTGTCACCCCTTCCTTGTAATCCTCCTGCTCTTCTTCCAGACAGTCTTGACTCTCCATGGTGAAGCGGACGGTTATATCCTCACTCCTTACAGGAAGCTGAAACACATAACTATACAGTCATGATCCAGACGTTTCCATGTGTTTCTCTCTCACACTGTATAAGGTCCACCCTAGCAGGTCTCACCTCACCGCTCAGGAGATGAAGGAGCTTGTTGGTGGGTTCTAGGATCTTCCCATCATTGTTCCGTTCATTTACCAGGGAGTCGGGTGGAGGATCCACAATGGGGTTCTGGGTCCTACAGAATGTGTCAGATGCAGAGGGACTGCTGCAATCATCCCCTCCCTGCTTCCTCACAACCACATAATCCTACAAATGGAGACAGCGGGAGATATTACTGGACAGACACACAATGTGATCACAGGGGACACAGGATTTTATCTAGACTATTGTTTCGGAGAGTTTCAGGGCTGGTTAATCTGCAGCCTCCAGATGTTACTGGAAGGTTTTTACTGAAGATCATATTCATTTGCATTGTAAATGGATTTATTGGGATTTTTGCACCATGAAAACTGAACTGGTTGGAAGATGATGTTGTTGACTCTCTCTGACCAATCATTATGTTCTATTACCCCAGACCCTTCATATCCCCAAACCTCTCTCCTTTCCCTGGTTCCTGACATATTGCATGCAGCCCTGAACACTGCTTATCTATAGCTCTTATTTCCAGCAGTCTGTTTGTCTATGACGAATAAAATATATAACACACAAGTAAAACATTCTACTTTCCCATCCAGACACTTGTTGTCTAGTAAATTCCCCCATTACTAGTATATCTTCCCTCTGACTAACCCTCAGTGATTTGCTTCCAGGCCGGATCATATAACACACAATATCCCAAATGGGATTGTTATTTACCCCTCACCTCTCCAGTCAGGACATAGATGATCTCCAAGGTGAGATTCAGGATCTTCTCAGTCATCGGATTCTTGATCATTATTGCTGAGTGATGTAGGGATCCTGACAATCTGCTCTGGATCTCGTGTATAGGATCTCTGCTGAGAGAAAAAACCTAATTCAAGAAAAAATTGGCTGTAAGCAGTTGTGATGAGAGGGACACTGGGGGGATAGTGGGGATGGGGTGAGAGGGACACTGGGGGGATAGTGAGGATGGGGGTGAGATGGACACTGGGGGGATAGTGAGGATGATGGTGAGAGGGACACTGGGGGGATAGTGAGGATGATGGTGAGAGGGACACTGGGGGGATAGTGGGGATGGGGTGAGAGGGACACTGGGGGGATAGTGAGGATGGGGGTGAGATGGACACTGGGGGGATAGTGGGGATGGGGGTGAGAGGGACACTGGGGGGATAGTGGGGATGGGGGTGAGAGGGACACTGGGGGGATAGTGGGGATGGGGGTGAGAGGGACTCTGGGGGGATGTGGGTGAGAGGGACACTGGGGGGATAGTGGGGATGGGGGTGAGAGGGACACTGGGGGGATAGTGGGGATGGGGGTGAGAGGGACACTGGAGGGATAGTGGGGATGGGGGTGAGAGGGACACTGGAGGGATAGTGGGGATGGGGGTGAGAGGTACACTGGAGGGGATAGTGGGGATGGGGGTGAGAGGGACACTGGGGGGATAGTGGGGATGGGGTGAGAGGGACACTGGGGGGATAGTGGGGATGGGGGTGAGAGGGACACTGGGGGGATAGTGGGGATGGGGGTGAGAGGGACACTGGGGGGATAGTGGGGATGGGGGTGAGAGGGACACTGGGGGGATAGTGGGGGTGAGAGGGACACTGGGGGATCCTACAGGTGAAATCCTATCTGTCTCATTGGCTGTAATTCAGGGTTCAGCTCGTTACCTCACTCACCGGCTGGATGACGTCACACAATGCCCGGAGGTGGCGGGAGCGGGACTGATGCAGCGCTGTGTCCGTTAATCCCAAATAATAGTGGTCACTGCTAGAGCGCTAATCACACAGAGCAGTGGTCTATATTTCGTATAATATATACCGGCGGCCATATTGCTGGAGTCCATCCGTCATTGAGCGCTCCAAAAAATGGCGCCCATCCTGCAGACAACATTATCTATAGTTCATCTGCAGCTCTCCTCCTTTGTGTCCCTTATTGACACGTCATCACGCTGCGCCCCCATTCCAGTCAGATAGAATGTAGTGAGAGGATCACACAGTGTGTCTGCTTTTCTCTCACCTCCTATTTATGTTGTGTAAACTGGAGGGTGAGGAGATCTCACCTTTATAGGGCTCTGTCACCTAAACTGACTTTATACTGGGACTGGACAATAAACAATCATCTGGACACTGGATTAGCACAATAAAGGCACAAATTACCACCAAATAGGATTTAAACTCATTTCTATGACGTCACCTGTGTCTTCATATGCAAATGAGCTGCTCAATGGGGAATGTGTCATTTGCATATCAAGTCACAAGGTGATGTCATAAGCAGGAGACGCCACAGATATGATGTAACAATGTATAGATCATGTTATATTCTCTATAGTCGCAGTATAAGTCATGTTAATGTGTAACTGGTGCGGCTTATGGTATAATGTATATTCCAGAGCAGTATTAATAAACTCATCGCTGCGCCAGACACGGATTGCGCCAGGGAAAGGGGGGATATTTATTTAAAATAAAAATATGATACAGGTATAATGTATATTAGGATACAGGTATAATACATATTAGGATACAGGTGTAATGTATATTAGGATACAGGTATAATCTATATTAGTATACAGGTATAATACATATTAGGATACAGGTATAGTGCATATTAGGATACAGGTATAATACATATTACGATACAGGTATAATGTATATTAGGATACAGGTATAATACATATTAGGATACAGGTATAATGCATATTAGGATACAGGTATAATGCATATTAGGATACAGGTATAATGCATATTAGGATACAGGTATAATGTATATCAGGATACAGGTATAATGTATATTAGGATACAGGTATAATGTATATCAGGATACAGGTATAATGTATATTAGGATACAGGTGTAATGTATATTAGGATACAGGTATAATGTATATTAGGATACAGGTATAATGTATATGAGGATACAGGTATAATGTATATTAGGATACAGGTATAATGTATATTAGGATACAGGTATAATGTATATCAGGATACAGGTATAATGTATATTAGGATACAGGTATAATGTATATCAGGATACATGTATAATGTATATCAGGATACAGGTATAATGCATATTAGGATACAGGTATAATGTATATCAGGATACAGGTATAATGTATATTAGGATACAGGTATAATGTATATCAGGATACAGGTATAATGTATATTAGGATACAGGTATAATGTATATTAGTATACAGGTATAATGTATATTAGGATACAGGTATAATACATATTAGGATACAGGTATAATATATATTAGGATACAGGTATAATACATATTAGGATACAGGTATAATGTATATTAGGATACAGGTATAATGTATATTAGGATACAGGTATAATGTTAATTAAGATACAGGTATAATACATATTAGGATACAGGTATAATTCATATTAGGATACAGGTATAATGTATATTAGGATACAGGTATAATGTATATCAGGATACAGGTATAATGTATATCAGGATACAGGTATAATACATATTAGGATACAGGTATAATGTATATTAGGATACAGGTATAATGCATATTAGGATACAGGTATAATGTATATTAGGATACAGGTATAATGCATATGAGGATACAGGTATAATGTATATTAGGATACAGGTATAATGTATATTAAGATACAGGTATAATACATATTAGGATACAGGTATAATACATATTAGGATACAGGTATAATGTATATTAGGATACAGGTATAATGTATATCAGGATACAGGTATAATGTATATCAGGATACAGGTATAATACATATTAGGATACAGGTATAATGTATATTAGGATACAGGTATAATGTATATTAGGATACAGGTATAATACATATTAGGATACAGGTATAATGTATATTAGTATACAGGTATAATGTATATTAGGATACAGGTATAATGTATATTAGGATACAGGTATAATGTATATTAGGATACAGGTATAATACATATTAGGATACAGGTATAATGTATATTAAGATACAGGTATAATGTATATTAGGATACAGGTATAATGTATATTAGGATACAGGTATAATGTGTATTAGGATACAGGTATAATGTATATTAGGATACAGGTATAATGTGTATTAGGATACAGGTATAATGTATATTAGGATACAGGTATAATGTATATTAGGATACAGGTATAATGCATATTAGGATACAGGTATAATGTATATTAGGATACAGGTATAATGTATATTAGGATACAGGTATAATACATATTAGGATACAGGTATAATACATATTAGGATACAGGTATAGTGTATATTAGGATACAGGTATAATACATATTAGGATACAGGTATAATACATATTAGGATACAGGTATAATGCATATTAGGATACAGGTATAATGTATATTAGGATACAGGTATAATGCATATTAGGATACAGGTATAATGTATATTAGGATACAGGTATAATGTATATTAGGATACAGGTATAATACATATTAGGATACAGGTATAATACATATTAGGATACAGGTATTATGCATATTAGGATACAGGTATAATGTATATTAGGATATAGGTATAATACATATTAGGATACAGGTATAATACATATTAGGATACAGGTATAATGCATATTAGGATAGAGGTATAATGTTTATTAGGATACAGGTATAATGCATATTAGGATAGAGGTTTAATACATATTAGGATACAGGTATAGTGTATATTAGGATACAGGTATAATGTATATTAGGATACAGGTATAATGTATATTAGGTTATAGGTATAATGTATATTAGGATACAGGTATAATGTGTATTAGGATACAGGTATAATGTATATTAGGTTATAGGTATAATGTATATTAGGATACAGGTATAATGTATATTAGGTTATAGGTATAATGTATATTAGGTTATAGGTATAATGTATATTAGGATACAGGTATAATGCATATTAGGATACAGGTATAATACATATTAGGATACAGGTATAATGTATATTAGGTTGTAGGTATAATACATATTAGGATACAAGTATAATGAATATTAGGATACAGGTATAATGTATATCAGGATACAGGTATAATGCATATTAGGTTATAGGTATAATGTTTATTAGGATACAGGTATAATACATATTAGGATACAGGTATAATGTATATTAGGATACAGGTATAATGTATATTAGGACACAGGTATAATGTATATTAGGACACAGGTATAATACATATTAGGATACAGGTATAATGTATATTAAGATACAGGTATAATGTATATTAGCATACAGGTATAATGTATATTAGGATACAGGTATAATCTATATTAGGATACAGGTATAATGTATATTAGGATACAGGTATAATGTGTATTAGGATACAGGTATAATGTATATTAGGATACAGGTATAATGTGTATTAGGATACAGGTATAATGCGTATTAGGTTATAGGTATAATGTATATTAGGATACAGGTATAATGTGTATTAGGATACAGGTATAATGTATATTAGGACATAGGTATAATACATATTAGGATACAGGTGTAATGTATATCAGGATACAGGTATAATGTATATTAGGATACAGGTATAATGCATATTAGGATAGAGGTATAATGTTTATTAGGATACAGGTATAATGCATATTAGGATAGAGGTATAATGTATATTAGGATACAGGTATAATGTATATTAGGATACAGGTATAATGTATATTAGGATACAGGTATAATGTGTATTAGGATACAGGTATAATGTATATTAGGTTATAGGTATAATGTATATTAGGATACAGGTATAATGTATATTAGGATACAGGTATAATGTATATTAGGTTATAGGTATAATGTATATTAGGATACAGGTATAATGTGTATTAGGATACAGGTATAATGTATATTAGGATACAGGTATAATGTGTATTAGGATACAGGTATAATGCATATTAGGATAGAGGTATAATGTATATTAGGATACAGGTATAATGTATATTAGGATACAGGTATAATGTGTATTAGGATACAGGTATAATGCATATTAGGATACAGGTATAATGCATATTAGGATAGAGGTATAATGTATATTAGGATACAGGTATAATGTATATTAGGATACAGGTATAATGTATATTAGGATACAGGTATAATGTATATTAGGATACAGGTATAATGCATATTAGGTTACAGGTATAATGTATATTAGGATACAGGTATAATGTGTATTAGGATACAGGTATAATGCATATTAGGATACAGGTATAATGTGTATTAGGATACAGGTATAATACATATTAGGATACAGGTATAATGTATATTAGGATACAGGTATAATGCATATTAGGATACAGGTATAATGCATATTAGGATACAGGTATAATGCATATTAGGATACAGGTATAATGCATATTAGGATAGCGGTATAATGTATATTAGGATACAGGTATAATGTATATTAGGATTCAGGTATAATGTATATTAGGATACAGGTATAATGTGTATTAGGATACAGGTATAATACATATTAGGATACAGGTATAATGTATATTAGGTTATAGGTATAATGTATATTAGGATACAGGTATAATGTATATTAGGATACAGGTATAATGTGTATTAGGATACAGGTATAATACATATTAGGATACAGGTATAATGTATATTAGGTTATAGGTATAATGTATATTAGGATACAGGTATAATGGATATTAGGTTATAGGTATAATGTATATTAGGATACAGGTATAATGTATATTAGGATACAGGTATAATGTATATTAGGATACAGGTATAATGTATATTAAGATACAGGTATAATGTATATTAGGATACAGGTATAATGTATATTAGGATACAGGTATAATGTGTATTAGGATACAGGTATAATGTGTATTAGGATACAGGTATAATACATATTAGGATACAGGTATAATGTATATTAGGATACAGGTATAATGTATATTAGGATACAGGTATAATGTATATTAGGACACAGGTATAATGTATATTAGGACACAGGTATAATACATATTAGGATACAGGTATAATGTATATTAAGATACAGGTATAATGTATATTAGGATACAGGTATAATGTATATTAGGATACAGGTATAATCTATATTAGGATACAGGTATAATGTATATTAGGATACAGGTATAATGTGTATTAGGATACAGGTATAATGTATATTAGGATACAGGTATAATGTGTATTAGGATACAGGTATAATGCGTATTAGGTTATAGGTATAATGTATATTAGGATACAGGTATAATGTGTATTAGGATACAGGTATAATGCATATTAGGTCATAGGTATAATGTATATTAGGATACAGGTATAATGTGTATTAGGATACAGGTATAATGCGTATTAGGATACAGGTATAATGCATATTAGGATACAGGTATAATGTATATTAGGATACAGGTATAATGTATATTAGGATATAGGTATAATGTATATTTGGATACAGGTATAATGTATATTAGGATATAGGTATAATGTATATTAGGATACAGGTATAATGTATATTAGGATACAGGTATAATGTGTATTAGGATACAGGTATAATGCGTATTAGGATACAGGTATAATGCATATTAGGATACAGGTATAATGTATATTAGGATACAGGTATAATGTATATTAGGATATAGGTATAATGTATATTTGGATACAGGTATAATGTATATTAGGATACAGGTATAATGCATATTAGGATACAGGTATAATGTATATGAGGATACAGGTATAATGTATATTAGGATATAGGTATAATGTATATTTGGATACAGGTATAATGTATATTAGGATACAGGTATAATGTATATTACGATACAGGTATAATCTATATTAGGATACAGGTATAATGTATATTAGGATACAGGTATAATACATATTAGGATACAGGTATAATGTATATTAGGATACAGGTATAATGTATATTAGGATACAGGTATAATGCATATTAGGATACAGGTATAATGTATATTAGGATACAGGTATAATGCATATTAGGATACAGGTATAATGTATATTAGGATACAGGTATAATACATATTAGGATACAGGTATAATGTATATTAGGATACAGGTATAATACATATTACGATACAGGTATAATGTATATTAGGATACAGGTATAATGTATATTAGGATACAGGTATAATGTATATTAGGATACAGGTATAATACATATTAGGATACAGGTATAATACATATTAGGATACAGGTATAATGCATCGTAGGATACAGGTATAATGTATATTACGATACAGGTATAATCTATATTAGGATACAGGTATAATGTATATTAGGATACAGGTATAATACATATTAGGATACAGGTATAATGTATATTAGGATACAGGTATAATACATATTAGGATACAGGTATAATACATATTAGGATACAGGTATAATGTATATTAGGATACAGGTATAATGCATTTTAGGATACAGGTATAATGTATATTAGAATACAGGTATAATACATATTAGGATACAGGTATAATGTATATTAGGATACAGGTATAATGTGTATTAGGATACAGGTATAATGTATATTAGGATACAGGTATAATACATATTAGGATACAGGTATAATGTATATTAGGATACAGGTATAATGTATATTAGGATACAGGTATAATGTATATTAGGATACAGGTGTAATGTATATTAGGATACAGGTATAATGTATATTAGGATACAGGTATAATGTATATTAGGATACAGGTATAATGTATATTAGGATACTACAGGTGTAATGTATATTAGGATACAGGTATAATGTATATTAGGATACTACAGGTATAATGTATATTAGGATACAGGTATAATGTATATTAGGATACTACAGGTATAATGTATATTAGGATACAGGTATAATGTATATTAGGATACTACAGGTATAATGTATATTAGGATACAGGTATAATGTATATTAGGATACAGGTGTAATGTATATTAGGATACAGGTATAATGTATATTAGGATACAGGTATAATGTATATTAGGATACAGGTATAATGTATATTAGGATACAGGTATAATGTATATTAGGATACTACAGGTGTAATGTATATTAGGATACAGGTATAATGTATATTAGGATACAGGTATAATGTATATTAGGATACAGGTATAATGTGTATTACAATACATGTGTAGGGCGGCTCCACTAAATATGGAGGTAGCCTCCTTTGTCATCTAGGCACCTCCATCAGGTTTCAGGGATCATTGGGCAGAAAACTGGGGTGTAAATCTTCCGGTAACTCTGACCGGCGAATAGTGTTGCCAACTTTTCTTCAGAAAAGTACCGGCCTTGTTGGTGCCTCCATAGACCTCCAGCCAATTATTCACCGGCTGGGGTGGTCACTCTACCAGCGAGTCACTAATTTGTATTGCGTCTCCTTTATGCTGGCTGAAGAGATACTCAGGTCTCCCACAGTCGCGCCAAATACCAGTGGTGGGGGGAAGGGGGTAGTTGCCAACATCGGCGATGTTTCCATGGACATATATTGGTTCCACATGCTGCAGAAAGAGCATGCAAAGTGCTGTACTGCAATATGTAGGATGGATATACACAGACACAATCCAATTAATTAATTAAGCAGGGTGGAGATCTCATAGAATCCAATGAATTAATCGTGGTAGGTCCTATCTGTGTGTATACATACTGCCTGGCTGCAATTTGCATGCTCTTTCTGCAGCATGTGGAACAAATATGGAAACATGGCCGATGTTGGCAACTGTGGGCGAGAGAATGGTGTATAGGGCTGCCACCTGGCCGGTATTTTGGCATCAGGCCAAAGCAGGGCCGTCTTTAATAGTGATTGGACCCTGGGCAAGCATTTGCTTGGGCCCCCTGGACCCTGCCCCCTCCCCTGCATGCAATCCCGCCATCCATCGCAATGTTACCCCCCACACACACATATGCCATAATTGTTGTGCCATTCAGATGCCAGTAATATTGTGCCTTTCAGATGCCAGTAATATTGTGCCATTCAGAGCGCAGTATTATTGTGCCAGTCAGAGCCCAGTAACATTGTGCCAGTCAGAGCCCAGTAATATTGTGCCATTCAGAGCCCAGGAATATTGTGCCAGTCAGAGCCCAGGAATATTGTGTCAGTCAGATACCAGGAATATTGTGAAATTCAGACCCCAGTAATATTGTGCCAGTCAGATGCCTGTAATATTGTGCCAGTCAGATGCCTGTAATATTGTGCCAGTCAGATGCCTGTAACATTGTGCCAGTCAGAGCCCAGTAATATTGTGCCATTCAGAGCCCAGGAATATTGTGCCAGTCAGATGCCTGTAACATTGTGCCATTCAGAGCCCAGGAATATTGTGTCAGTCAGATACCAGGAATATTGTGAAATTCAGACCCCAGTAATATTGTGCCAGTCAGATGCCTGTAATATTGTGCCAGTCAGATGCCTGTAATATTGTGCCAGTCAGATGCCTGTAATATTGTGCCAGTCAGATGCCTGTAATATTGTGCCAGTCAGATGCCTGTAACATTGTGCCAGTCAGAGCCCAGTAATATTGTGCCATTCAGAGCCCAGGAATATTGTGTCAGTCAGAGCCCAGGAATATTGTGCCAGTCAGATACCAGGAATATTGTGTAAGTCAGAGCCCAGGAATATTGTGCCATTCAGATACCTGTAATATTGTGCCAGTCAGATACCAATAATATTATGCCAGTCAGATACCAGGAATATTGTGCTTGTCAGATACCAGGAATATTGTGCCTGTCAGATACCAGGAATATTTGTGCCTGTCAGATGCCAGGAATATTGTGCCTGTCAGATGCCTGTAATATTATGCCAGCCAGAGCCCAGTAATATTGTGCCAGCCATATGCCCAGCAATATTGTGCCAGCCAGATGCCCAGTAATATTGTGCCAGCCAGATGCCCAGTAATATTGTGCCAGCCAGATGCCCAGTAATATTGTGCCAGTCAGATGCCCAGTATTATTGTGCCAGCCAGAGCCCAGTAATATTGTGCCAGCCAGAGCCCAGTAATATTCTGCCAGCCAGCTGCCCAGTAATATTGTGCCAGCCAGAGCCCAGTAATATTCTGCCAGCCAGATGTCCAGTAATATTCTGCCAGCCAGATGCCCAGTAATAGTGTGCCAGCCAGAGCCCAGTAATATTCTGCCATTCAGAGCCCAGTAATATAGTGCCAGCCAGATGCCCAGTAATATTGTGCCAGTCAGATGCCCAGTATTATTGTGCCAGCCAGAGCCCAGTAATATAGTGCCAGCCAGAGCCCAGTAATATTCTGCCATTCAGAGCCCAGTAATATAGTGCCAGCCAGATGCCCAGTAATATTGTGCCAGCCAGATGCCCAGGAATATTGTGCCAGCCAGATGCCCAGGAATATTGTGCCAGCCAGAGCCCAGTAATATTGTGCCATTCAGATGCCCTGTATTATTGTGCCAGTCAGAGCCCAGTAATATTCTGCAATTCAGATGCCCAGTATTATTGTGCCAGTCAGAGCCCAGTAATATAGTGCCAGCCAGATGCCCAGTAATATAGTGCCAGTCAGCCCCCCGCCCCGCCCCCCGTTCCCTAGTACTTACATAACCCTGCTCCGTGTCCCCCACTGGATGTCTCCTCCGTGCAGTCTTCCCTCTTCCCACGCGACGTCACATCCGGCGTCAGTTTTTTTTTTTTTTCCGGCCGTCGCATCCATCGGATGTGGCTTGCCGTAAAAAAGCGTTCACAAGCGCAATGCGCTGTGAACACGGCAAGCAGGGGCTGGGGGCCCACGGGACAGCTGCCTTGGGGCCCCCCAGGAGTAAATGGTTAAGTCTATGGAGACAGCAGCGAGGCCGGTATTTTTTTGAAGAAAAGGTGGCAACCCTACTGGCCGGTATTTTACCGTCAGTCTGGTAAAAAAAAAAAAATGGCTTGAGGCCAATGTGAAGTCTATTGAGGAAGTAGCACGGCCGGTATATTTTTGTAGAGAAGGTTGCAGCCCTAATGGTGTACAATGTGGAAAGTAAGTGACCCCACTGCTCCAGAGCAATACACCTCACAATAAAGTTATTTTAAACTGCACTACATGTTTTTTTTTTAATTAATCTGTATAAATAAAATGCTTCTAGTTCTAAGTGACTTATAAAATGCCATAAAGTCTTACCAATTGGCCATAAAGTCATTAAACACGTTAGTGTAAAGCCCCTCCCACAACCACCAGTATAACTACGCCCACAAAAATAAAAGGGTCCCTCTTTGGACATTTAAAATTCAGAGAGGCATGACTCCTTGTTCAGGCTGCTGAAGAACTACATCTCCCATACTCCCCTACCAGCATCTTAGCTGACAGAGCTTTATGGGAAATGAAGTCCATCAGCAGCTGGGGGCGTCTTGTGTGGATTTATCTAAGCCTTTACCTCAGTATTTGACAGTCATTGCTGTAAGGTTAATACTATTGAACCCGAAAATCCTATGAGGCAGATTACACTAATGTCTATCACAAAATATTGGCATTTAGATGTTTGTGTTGCCTATTGATGCATAATTATCTGGGATCTCCATTTTGTTGAAGTCGTGCCTGCTGGATTTAATGATATTTCATCTACAACAAAATGGCCGGCGGCGATGGAAGGAGACCTGCCTCTTAAAAGAGACGTGTCTCGTGTATTTAGAGCTCTAGCAGTGAGAGGCGGGACTTGGGATTACCGCAGACTCTATTCAGATCTGCCTCAGTTTCAGGCCTGCTATCTCCGGTCCGTGTGTAACGTTATACAGTCAGTGCTACCGAGAGAGTGAGCGGGGTAAGGAGCCCACTATCCCCCCCAGTGTCTCTCTCACCTCCATCCCCACTATCCCCCCCCCAGTGTCCCTCTCACCCCCATCCCCACTATCCCCCAGTGTCCCCCTCACCCCCATTCCCACTATCCCCCCAGTGTCCCTCTCACCCCCATCCCCACTATCCCCCAGTGTCCCTCTCACCCCCATCCCCACTATCCCCCAGTGTCCCCCTCACCCCCATTCCCACTATCCCCCCAGTGTCCCTCTCACCCCCATCCCCACTATCCCCCAGTGTCCCTCTCACCCCCATCCCCACTATCCTCCCAGTGTCCCTCTCACCCCCATCCCCACTATCCCCCCAGTGTCCCTCTCACCCCCATCCCCACTATCCCCCCAGTGTCCCTCTCACCCCCATCCCCACTATCCTCCCAGTGTCCCTCTCACCCCCATCCCCACTATCCCCCCAGTGTCCCTCTCACCCCCATCCCCACTATCCTCCCAGTGTCCCTCTCAGCCCCATCCCCACTATCCCCCCAGTGTCCCTCTCACCTGCATCCCCACTATCCCCCCCAGTGTCCCTCTCACCCCATCCCCACTATCCCCCCAGTGTCCCTCTCACCCCATCCCCACTATCCCCCAGTGTCCCTCTCACCCCCATCCCCACTATCCTCCCAGTGTCCCTCTCACCCCCATCCCCACTATCCTCCCAGTGTCCCTCTCACCCCCATCCCCACTATCCCCCCAGTGTCCCTCTCACCCCCATCCCCACTATCCCCCCAGTGTCCCTCTCACCCCCATTCCCACTATCCCTCCAGTGTCCCTCTCACCCCCATCCCCACTATCCCCCCAGTGTCCCTCTCACCCCCATCCCCACTATCCCCCCAGTGTCCCTCTCACCCCCATCCCCACTATCCCCCCAGTGTCCCTCTCACCTGCATCCCCACTATCCCCCCCCAGTGTCCCTCTCACCCCATCCCCACTATCCCCCCAGTGTCCCTCTCACCCCATCCCCACTATCCCCCAGTGTCCCTCTCACCCCCATCCCCACTATCCTCCCAGTGTCCCTCTCACCCCCATCCCCACTATCCTCCCAGTGTCCCTCTCACCCCCATCCCCACTATCCCCCCAGTGTCCCTCTCACCCCCATCCCCACTATCCCCCCAGTGTCCCTCTCACCCCCATTCCCACTATCCCCCCAGTGTCCCTCTCATCCCCATCCCCACTATCCCCCCAGTGTCCCTCTCATCCCCATCCCCACTATCCCCCCAGTGGCCCTCTCACCCCCACTATCCCCCCAGTGGCCCTCTCACCCCCACTATCCCCCCAGTGGCCCTCTCACCCCCACTATCCCCCCAGTGGCCCTCTCACCCCCATCCCCACTATCCCCCCAGTGGCCCTCTCACCCCCATCCCCACTATCCCCACCAGTGTCCCTCTCACCCCCATCCCCACTATCCCCCCCAGTGTCCCTCTCACCCCCATCCCCACTATCCCCCCAGTGTCCCTCTCACCCCCACTATCCCCCCCAGTGTCCCTCTCACCCCCACTATCCCCCCCAGTGTCCCTCTCACCCCCACTATCCCCCCCAGTGTCCCTCTCACCCCCACTATCCCCCCCAGTGTCCCTCTCACCCCCACTATCCCCCCCAGTGTCCCTCTCACCCCCATCCCCACTATCCCCCCAGTGTCCCTCTCACCCCCATCCCCACTATCCCCCAGTGTCCCTCTCACCCCCATCCCCACTATCCTCCCAGTGTCCCTCTCACCCCCATCCCCACTATCCTCCCAGTGTCCCTCTCACCCCCATCCCCACTATCCCCCCAGTGTCCCTCTCACCCCCATCCCCACTATCCCCCCAGTGTCCCTCTCACCCCCATCCCCACTATCCTCCCAGTGTCCCTCTCACCACAACTCCTTACAGCTATTTATTTTTTTTTGAATTAGGATTTTTCTCTCAGCAGAGATCCTATACACGAGATCCAGAGCAGATTGTCAGGATCCCTACATCACTCAGCAATGATGATCAAGAATCCCATGACTGAGAAGATCCTGAATCTCACCTTGGAGATCATCTATGTCCTGACTGGAGAGGTGAGGGGTTCATAACACTCCTATTTGGGATATTGTGTGTTATATGATCCGGCCTGGAAGCATATCACTGATTGTTCGGGATTTGGGAGTAATAATTTCAGAGGGCTTAAAGGTAGGTAGACAATGTAATAGAGCAGCGGGAAATGCTAGCAGGTTGCTTGGTTGTATAGGGGGAGGTATCAGCAGAATGCTTGGTTGTGTAGGGAAGAGGTATGAGCCGAATGCTTGGTTGCGTAGGCAAGAGGTATCGGCCGAATGCTTGGTTGCGTAGACAAGAGGTATCGGCCGAATGCTTGGTTGCGTAGGCAAGAGGTATCGGCCGAATGCTTGGTTGCGTAGGCAAGAGGTATCGGCCGAATGCTTGGTTGCGTAGGCAAGAGGTATCGGCCGAATGCTTGGTTGCGTAGGCAAGAGGTATCGGCCGAATGCTTGGTTGCGTAGGCAAGAGGTATCGGCCGAATGCTTGGTTGCGTAGGCAAGAGGTATCGGCCGAATGCTTGGTTGCGTAGGCAAGAGGTATCGGCCGAATGCTTGGTTGCGTAGGCAAGAGGTATCGGCCGAATGCTTGGTTGCGTAGGCAAGAGGTATGGGCCGAATGCTTGGTTGCGTAGGCAAGAGGTATGGGCCGAATGCTTGGTTGCGTAGGCAAGAGGTATGGGCCGAATGCTTGGTTGCGTAGGCAAGAGGTATGGGCCGAATGCTTGGTTGCGTAGGCAAGAGGTATGGGCCGAATGCTTGGTTGCGTAGGCAAGAGGTATGG
Source organism: Pelodytes ibericus (assembly GCA_036172795.1). Lineage (NCBI taxonomy): Eukaryota > Metazoa > Chordata > Amphibia > Anura > Pelodytidae > Pelodytes > Pelodytes ibericus. The sequence continues at coordinate 292,991,825 of CM069857.1, forward strand.
GCCGAATGCTTGGTTGCGTAGGCAAGAGGTATGGGCCGAATGCTTGGTTGCGTAGGCAAGAGGTATGGGCCGAATGCTTGGTTGCGTAGGCAAGAGGTATGAGCAGTAGAAAGAGGGAAGTGCTCATGCCATTGTACAGCGCACTGGTGAGACCTCACTTGGAGTATTGTACGCAGTACTGGAGACCGTATCTACAGAAGGATATTGATACTTTGGAGAGAGTTCAGAGAAGGGCTACTAAACTGGTTCATGGGTTGAAGGATAAAACTTACCAGGAAAGGTTAAAGCATCTTAACATGTATAGCTTGGAGGAAAGCCGTAACAGGGGGGATATGATAGACATTTAAATACATAAAGGGAATTAACACAGTAACGGAGGAGAGTATATTTAAAAGAAGAAAAACTACCACAACTAGAGGACATACTTTTAAATCGTTGCCCCTCTAATTTAAGACTAACATCAAGGTAGTGGATGCATGGAATAGTCTTCCAGTAGAAGTGGTAGAGGTTAATACAGTGAAGGAGTTTAAGCATGCGTGGGATAGGCTCAAGGCTATACTAGACACATTCTATGTTTCTATGTTAGCTAGAGGAAAGATATACCGTATTTGCTCGATTATAAGACGACCCTGATTATAAGACGACCCCCCAAACTTTGGATATTCCTTTAGGAAAAAAACTAAAAGCCTGAATATAAGACTACCCTATAGGAAAAAAGTTAAACTTGTATATATTCACATGTAAATGGCTTTTTTAATAAAAAATTATGATATCAAAAAATGTATTTCTAGTTTTTATTTCTTTTTATGTGCCAATGCTGCCTTTCTCTTTCCCTTGCCCCCATTTTTCTCTCTCTCTCCCCCCTCCCCTTGTCTGTCTCTTAACCCCCTCACTCCCCTTGTCTGTCTCTTAACCCCTTCCCTCCCCTTGTCTGTCTCTTAACCCCTTCCCTCCCCTTGTCTGTCTCTTAACCCCTTCCCTCCCCTTGTCTGTCCCTTAACCCCTTCCCTCCCCTTGTCTGTCTCTTAACCCCCTCACTCCCCTTGACTCTGTCTCTGCCCCCCTCACTCCCCCCTGTCTCTCTGTCCCCCGTCTTTCTGTCCCCCTCCCTCCCCCTGTCTCTCTGCCCCCCTCCCTCCCTTCCCCTTACCTTAATCCCTGGTGGCTAGTGGGGGCAGCCGGGGGATGTCTGCACGATACGTGCAGATATCCTCCATGCTGCCCGACACGGCAGTCTATTATGACGGACAGCTGTCCGTCATAATAGTCTGCCGTGTGGGGCAGCATGGAGGATGTCTGCACGTATCGTGCAGACATCCCCCGGCTGCCCCCACTGCCCGATTTACCCTGGTGGCTGCAGCTCTGCTGGGGACCTGGATCCATGTCTTATAATCTGACCTCAATTTGAGGTCAGATTATAAGAGACCTCGATTATAAGACGAGGGGGATTTTTCAGAGCATTTGCTCTGAAAAAAAACCTCGTCTTATAATTGAGCAAATACGGTACTAGTAATGGGGGAAGTTACTAGACAACAAGTGTCTGTATGGGAAAGTAGAATGTTTTACTTGTGTGTTTATATATTTTATTCGTCATAGACAAACAGACTGCTGGAAATAAGAGCTATAGATAAGCAGTGTTCAGGGCTGCATGCAATATGACAGGAACCAGGGAAAGGAGAGAGGTTTGGGGATATGAAGGTTCTGGGGTAATAGAAGATAATGAATGGTCAGAGAGAGTCAACAACATCATCTTCCAACCAGTTCAGTTTTCATGGTGCAAAAATCCCAATAAATCCATTTACAATGCAAATGAATATGATCTTCAGTAAAAAAAACCTTCCAGTAACATCTGGAGGCTGCAGATTAACCATCCCTGAAACTCTCCGAAACAATAGTCTAGATAAAATCCTGTGTCACCCTGTGATCACATTGTGTCTATCCTGTAATATCTCCCGCTGTCTCCATTTGTAGGATTATGTGGTTGTGAGGAAGCAGGGAGGGGATGATTGCAGCAGTCCCTCTGCATCTGACAGATTGTGTAGGACCCAGAACCCCATTATGGATCCACCCGACTCCCTGGTAAATGAACGGAACAATGATGGGAAGATCCTAGAACCCACCAACAAGCTCCTTCATCTCCTGAGCGGTGAGGTGAGACCTGCTAGGGTGGACCTTATACAGTGTGAGAGAGAAACACATGGAAATGTCTGGATCATGACTGTATAGTTATGTGTTTCAGCTTCCTGTAAGGAGTGAGGATATAACCGTCCGCTTCACCATGGAGAAACAAGACAGTCTGGAAGAAGAGCAGGAGAATTACGAGGAAGTGGTGACAGACAGTCCCCAACCTCTCCGCTCACTGGGTAACAGGACATTTCCTCTAAATGATAATCTTGTGTAAATGGGGGTGTAGCTAAGGTATGGAGATGTATTATCAATGACCGGCGAACTGATACGGGAACAGCAGACGTTAGAAGCTAATTTATGGCCTGATGATTGCAATTTCTTTTTCAGTTCAGTTGTTACTGCTTAGATGTCACTTACTGGTCTACTCCAGTATTTCCGAATTTAATTTTTTATTTTTCCCCCTCACCTAAGTCATCTGGAATTTTGGTGTCAACATATTGGTTGCCGAAATTGTAGCCTCAGTCGTCCCCATAGACTTGGCATGAAGGTTAGCTTTACTACCCGGCTTTGCCTGGGATTTACTGGTACATTCATTTTTCTACATCACCAGTGAATCCATAATCTCCTTGTTTCCATCCCCAATGGCCATGCGGTCAGCAAATGGTTTTGTTGACTTAGAAATGACAGCATGAATAAGCTGTGCAAATTTCATGATTTCAGAGGTCATCACTCAAGAGATTTGCCTGCTTCAGACAAACCGACACAAGGATTTTCTGTTTTATAGTTAATATGTATGTATGTTTGTATATATGTGTATATATTGCCATTCCTGAAATTGTATTGGGGTTATTAAGTATTTTTTCATTCACATGGTAATTGCATCTTTTATGCCATAATAGCATATTTGAATAATAATTGACAATTGCTAGTCTGTTTTTTATTAATAAATTTGCTATTCTGGCATATATAAACTAATACCATGCCAATGAGAAATGTATTGTTAATGTTTATTATATTAGAATAATAAACACACTCGAGCACACACAAATATATTAATAAATATAACATATAATGGTGGGAGTTATACTGTATCACGGTCGGTGTCTTGCTCAGTATATTGTTATGGGAGTTATGCTTTGTCTGGTTCGGTATATCGTGATGGGAGTTATGCTGTATCATGGTCGCTGTCTGGTTCGGTATGTCGTGATAGGAGTTCTGCTGTATCACGGTCGCTGTCTGGTTCGGTATATCGTGATGGGAGTTAGGCTGTATCACGGTCGCTGTCTGGTTCGGTATATCGTGATGGGAGTAATGCTGTATCACGGTCGCTGTCTGGTTCGGTATATCGTGATGGGAGTTATGCTGTAATTTTATTGGTGAAAATGATCCGTTATCTGGAATGCTTCTGGTCACCAGCATTTTGGATAATGGATACTCTGTATTTAGAAATACAATGCAAGTACAGTGCTAAATCCAAAAGCTGACTAAGCAGTTCACCACGAAAGTCTGCCCCCCCCCCCCCTTTTTCTACCCTTCTCTCTCCCACTAGCCTCTTTTTTTAACTAGATTTTTATATGTCAAAGTTACCCCTAAAAGGTGTGGCGAATGTGTCCTGTTTCATTGGCTACCTGAAACACAAACGTAACCGTGATTTAAAATCCAAATCCTTAAAATAATGTACATATGCGTCTTCTAAGATTTCGGTCTATACGTTTTTTTACTTTCCAGTCCTGAAAGAAGCCCAAATGCAATCAAATAAACTGGATGAAAGGATACATTTCATAATCCTGGTTATACACGCATATATTTAAGTCATTATGTGATTTTGGATTAATTCTCCTTATAAACACATTCCTGACTACTATGATAGAATGAGGCCAGAATCTGTTTATGTAGTTAATAAAAGTATTATACGATTATATGTAGATACAGCATTCAAACCTAACACACAGTAATGACATGATAGAAACCAATATCAACAGATGTGTGTGTATATTCTAGTTAAATGAGGAATATGCAACTTTTACACACACCCACACACATACAATACATATATGTTTGGTTTCTGTTTGTGTTCCCACTTTCCATACATAAAATCCAGATATGGTGAAAGTAGATTGCTCCCTTTGACTTCCCCATTGTTCTTATCAATCATCCCAAATATCCTTTAAAAAAAAAAAAAAAACGTAAAATAAAAAAAAGCATTGTTAATAAGACTACATTCTATTAACTAGAAGACTGGTTTGACCTTTTGGTGAGAAGGGCCATTGGCAGATTCTTTTCAATTCACAATTTAAAACATGCCAAATTTCAGAACAAAAAAATAAGGAAAAGGAAAACAAAAACTAGAGCTATATAGACAGGTTATATTATTATATAGTATAGGCATATATATTTCTATCTTAAAATAATGTCTATATTTCAACTGATCAGTCTAGGTTGTATTTATAGCTGCATTAATTCTGTTTGCGATCAGCTAATCTGATCACATTTACTGTACCCACATATATTATATTTTGTTTATAAACGGTTGACGGAAGTCATCACCCATCGCAGCCCACAGACGGCGGTGTCCGGTGATGCTGAGTGCCTTGAACCGCTTCCAGGCACATCCTGTGTCACCAAGGGTTTAAACATGTCTGTGATGTGGAGGCTCAACGAGTCATTGCTTAAAGATCCAGAAATTGGAAAAACACTGAGCAATAATATTAATATTTTATAGAAAATACCACACCAGATGTTTCTTCCCTGATTATTTGTGAAGCGCATAAAACCGTGATCAGGGGCCAACTTATATAAGTATTGGCACACACCGAAAACGGCTACACCTAGAAAATATGACCAATTTACTGAATAAGATAGCTGATGTAGATAACAAACATAAATTATCTCTAAATTGTCTCTCACCAACACTCTACCAACAGTTGTTAACTTACAGGTCTCAGTTGGCGGATCTATGCAACCTCTGGGAACAGCGCAATTACCTAAGAGTAAAAAGCTATTTCTACCAGTTTTAGGATAAAATAGGTAAATCTCTAGCTTAAGCACTTAAGATGAAATTAAACTCCACGTTCATTCCCAAGATTAAAAACTCACAGAATAACACATGCCACACCACGGGCCACATAGCATCTGCGTTCAGAGATTATTATCTTAGTTTATATAATCTATCAACACTAGGCAATACCCCACACCTGCCTGCTGCACAAACCTGCATAGACTAATACTTAAGAACCAAGACTTAAGACTAATACACGAAATATTACGCCAGAAGATGCCCTTACATTAGATGCCCCCATAACTATTGAAGAGAGAGCTGATGCTATTATAACACACACCTACAGGGAAAAGCCCGGGACCCGACGGTCTGACCGCTCTATATTATAAAACCTTTTCTGAACAATTGTTACCGCAACTGACAATGGCTTTTAACGCCCTGAAAGGAGGTACAACCCTCCCATTACAATCACAGGAGGCACACATAGTGGTCATTCCTAAAAAAGGTAAAGACCCAGAACAATGTGGAAGCTATAGACCGATTTCCCTCCTTAATGTAGATGTTAAACTATTCGCCAAGGTATTGAGTGATGGAATTAAGTATATATTACTCTCACTGATCCATAGGGATCAGGCACCAAACTTATAGCTAAACTAAAAGTGATCCCGGCTATGCTTCTTTCCCCTGATGCGGAGAAAGCATTCGACAGGGTGAGCTGGCCCTTCCTGCACGCGGTGCTACAACAAATCAGATGTGGATCAGTCATGCGGGAATGGATTGCGACATTGTACTACGCACCTTCTGCAAGAATCCGAGTAAATGGGACCCTGTCCAACCAGCCCACCCTGTCAAATGGTACAAGACAGGGATGCCCACTCTCCCCAATTCTGTTTGTTTTATCATTAGAACCACTAGCCAATTCGATTAGAAATAACCCTAATATCTGTGGACTTCATATTGGCCATCACCATCACAAACTAGCCATTTATGTGGATGATCTTATGTTTTTTGTTACACAACCCGCCACCTCTTTGCCTAATATCTTAGAATAGTTCAAGACATATTGCTCCCTGTCCAATTTTAGAATCAATTATAGCAAGTCGGAGGCCCTCAACATCTCTCTTCCCGACCCAGTAGCTGACCAACTCAGGAACTACTTTCCCTTCTGATGGACAGACTCTAAAATTTAAATATTTAGGCATTGACCTTTCTAAAGATCTTCATAATCTTTTTATTCCCTTAAACACTATGCTAAAATGTAAATCGGCCCTGGTTAAATGGTCTGTCAAACAAATCTCCTGGTTTGGCCGTGCTTCAATTATAAAAATGAACCTCCTTCCATGTATACTATATATCATACAAACTTTGCCGGTTCAGGTTCCTAAAGCTTTTTTTTTTTTTTTTACTGAACTTCGCACCGTCATAACAATTTATTTGGCAGCATAAATTACCCCGGATAGCCTATACTACGCTGGGGGGACTGCATCTGTCCAGAATAATTGATGGTCTAGACTAGCCCAAAAACTCTGGGTTTCATTGGAACTACAGGGGTTGAAGGTCCCGATCCCCATAGCTGCCTGGATGCCAAATGGACAGAAGGTCACCTCCTCACACCTCCATCCTACAGTCCACCCAACCCTTAAGATCTGGAAATCGCTAAATAGAACTACTTAATTACAACCTTCCTTATTACAAAAGTTAACCTACAACACCAGATATCTGGTTAGTTTCAGGGGTCCTTCGGAAAACCCCTTCCTTTCCCTATACTAGGCCACCTGATGGAGGATCAAAGTTGGAAACCCTAACATTTACTGATAGACCCGACCAAGCCACAAACTAGACATCCCTATAAATATATTGTCAACTGTCTCATTACATGTCCTCATTGTTGTAACAGGGCCCAATACCTACCAATATGACCCAGTTTGAACTCCTCCTATATATCCTCTGAAACCCCTACCAGATTAGTTTCAAATATGTATAGGATACTTACAAGACGGTTTGTTGTTTGTGCAAGAATCTGTATCGGACTATGGGAAAAAGATTGCGGGATCACACTTAACACATCTGAATGGCATAAAATATCCTTATTAGCACACAAGTCTTCTATTTCGACAGCAGTACAAGAAAATGCTTTTAAACTGCTTACAAGATGGTACCATGTTCCCACTACATTGAAATCTATATACCCTAAAATCTATCTTCTACCCGCTGTTGGAGATGCCATTCAAGCAAAGGGGATTTTATACACATTTGGTGGGAGTGTCCACTTATCCAACCATTTTAGACTACTATCTCCCACATAGGAATGTTGGAGATTTGGACATACCACACAAACCATTGCAAATGCTGCTACATCACACGTCCCACCCATTAGGCAAATACAATTGATCTATTACAATACCCTTTTTAAACGCAGCCAAATTTCTTATCCCCAGACATTGGAAACAAACACGACCTCCAACTCTTAGAGAGTGGCAGGCAACAGTGGAATCAGGCAGATCATTGGAAGAGATGCTCTCTGCCTCACAGGGTAAAGGTTCTGCACAGATGACTAAGTGGCTACACTGGACCACTTCTAGTGATAGTGACGAGTGCCTGACAGACATTCAGGACGCATAAGCAGACAATCCATCATTACAAGAAACAATGCCATAATACTTACTTGTTCTAGAGTAATCAGAAACGATTAAACCTGCCCCTATGTGACGAGGATGTCTTGATAATTTCCAAGTTGATAAAATGCTAAATTATTCACACCAAAGACCATGACCCTCCCTTTTTAAATCCCTTGTTACACCCCCCCCCCCCCTTTTTTTTTTATTTCAATGGATTTTTTTTAAATAATAATCAGAATGTCTGGTTTACAGGCATATATCGAAAACAGGTACGATAGTCCCGATTGTTATTGTTAATATGTGTTAATGTATTCACAATTTATGTATTTAATGTGTACCCTCCGGATATTGCAAGATGTTTTTTTTTTAAACCCCCCCCCCCCCCGCCCCCCTACTTTTTTTTACTTTTTGTTTCCCCATTATTCTGAAATCTGAATAAAAAAAAGATATTACACACACACAAAAAAAAACACGTCTGTGGAGTCTCATGTCTATGACATCAACCGTGGCAAATGAATTACTTTCCAGTTTCCAATGAGTCATTTGCATATCAAGCCACAAGGTGATTTCATAAGCATGAGACGCCACAGAAACATTTAAAACACATTTTTATCTTAATTTATGAATTTGCTGCAATTCTGCCGACACAATGTATAGATCATTTTTATTCTCTACATTTACTGAATAATTAATGTATACATCACAGTATAAGCAATAATGAGGGACACTGTCCCTTTAAGAAAGAAAATAGCAGAAGATCAGCTGTAATAGTTTAATATTATAGTTTTATTTAGAAATCCCCTTGTCTGTGTTTAATTGTCTTCACATCAATGTTCCCTGATATATTAATCCATTTGTTAAAGTTCTGTGCGTAAGATAGAGAGACTATATAAACTGACCTGATCACCATTCACTTACACACTGCGCTACTTACCCATCTGTAATGTGTGTGCAGTGCATTGTGGGACTGGGAGCCGGATACACATTGGATATTAATATGTGAATATACACAACCTCTGCTGTATGTAACGTTACTGACTCTGGGATCATTTCCTACAGATGGACCAAGTAACAGTGATACATCAGGAATATGTCCCAACAGTCGTTATACACAGATGGAGCAGGGAGAGGAGGTATTTCCCATGCAGTGTAAGGAGGAGGAAAATCCAACAGAGATCAACGCAGGTAAGAAATAAACCGTGAATTAAAGAGACAGTCTAGTCACCCTTTTAACTTTGGTGCAACTTGTAGGCACCACAGGGTAGACTAGACTGTCACTTTTTTTTTTTTTTTCTCGGTAAAAAAAGGATTATACTTACCTTTGTAACTAGTGTCCGTTTTCGGTACTACACCGGTGCGGCCGCACTTGATGGTTCCCAGATCAACCACCATGGGGGGGGGGGGGGGTCATTACAGAGGAACTTTTATTATCACAAAAAGGACTTATTCTCCTTGGCTAGCACAATAAATCTTGGTGTCAGGCAGTAAGTATTATTATCGTATTTCCTTACTGCCTTGCTAAATCTTCCTAGCCGACACCAAGCCTTGATTTATTGTGCTAGACAGAGAATGAGTCCTTTTTTTCTGATAATAAACATTCCTTTTTGTTTACTCCCTTGCGTGTCCTGCTCACTCTGCTGATATCCTGATATGGAGCATGAGGGAGAACGCTTGGGGGACATGATATATAATATTAAAATATATAACAAAGCACCAGTATCTACATTTAATAATTAAATTCCTATTATACCCACACAGGCTCTGAACTTCCCATCATACTTATATTGGTATTAAATAAACAGCAGCTCCCATCATACTTTAGACAGTTGAGCACTATATAAAATATATACTTTTGTATATATATAATTTTATATAAAATATGCGCAAAAATACATTTTATATAGTTCTCAACTGTCTAAAAATGTATAAGTGTGATAGGAGTTGCTGTTTATTTAATACCAATATGAATATGATGGGAATAGCAGAGCCAGTGTGGGTATGATAGGAATTTAGTTATTAAATGTAGTTACTGGTGCTTTATTTATTTTAATATTATATATCATGTCTCCCTTATACCCCATATGTTGTACCTAGGCTAGCTTTCCTGGTATTCACTGAGAGCAAGGGGGTGCTTGGGAGATCTCAGTGAAGGGAGCATGCTCAGTATTCATTCCCATTCACTTGAATGGAAATGGATCTGATTGGCTGAAGCAGAAAGAGAGCAGAATCATCAGACTTTTGGAATGAGAAGGTGGGCGTTCCTAATTGCTTCAAAAGCCTCAAGATCTGCTAACTGCTTCTAAAATTATAAGATGTGCATATTAAAGCACTATTTCAGGACTTTAATATGCATTAACATTTGGGAAATGCTTTTTGGGCATCAGACAGCCCCTTTAAAGAAATGTGTATGTGAGAAGCTCTGCCCAGCAGCAATAGGGTTAATGTAGCCTGTCTTGAAACTCATTAGATGGTCCTGAGTGTGAACCATCCATCGGATAAACTGATCTGACACCCTGTGAATCTCCCAGTAGTATTCACCCTGTGATAATCCATTGATACAGTGTATATTAAAGGGGCACTCCCACCCAAAAATTGCGTTCATTTTTTTTTTTTTTGCATTGTTGATTTCAGATGTCTTTTGTTATGTGCATTTACTTGATGAAATATTTAAAATTTGACTGGGTGCCGCTGTTCTGCGCATGAGCACAAAGTTACAGCTGTCATTCAGCCGTAACTTTGGCAGAAGAGCGCCTGCGCGAGGGACACGCACACCACCTCTGTCCCCCGTGTGTGACTTCCACTTACTAGCGTAGCATGTCACTGATAGAAGTTTTAGCAACTACACAGTGATTGCTACGCTAATAAGTGACAATAATCAGTAATACGCTTATACTTTACCTGTCACTGCACCTGATCTGAAGGGGGCGTGAGGTGGTGTGTGTCTCTCGCACAGGCGCACTTCTGCCAAACTTATGGCTGAATGACAGCTGTAACATTGTGCTCATGCGCTGTAGTGCGCGATGAGTGAATTCTACTGCGCCTGTGCAGTAGAATTCACTCGAGAAATTTGTCAGAACACCGCCATTTTGTGAAATCTAGTGTTTTTGGGTGTCACCCCCCAGAGACTTTACAGCACTAGTTTCTCACTTTGGGGCTGGCGACACAGAATGCAGTCTATACGTCAGAATTCTGCGTTAAATGGGAGGGTACTGTAACTATTGCATCAAAAGGGGGCAGAGTTATGATCCTGTGTGATCAGGTTACTCTCCTCTCTTTGTGTTGGAAGGCAGGTAAATAAAGTTGTACACAGCCTCTATATATCTGCAATGCCTGTTCTCACGAACGTGTTGGTTTTTTCAGATGGATCTTATAGGACAATAAATACAAAGGGAGATCACACCCGCCGTCACTCACAGGATTGGATAAAGGAATATAATGGATTCTCGCAGGATTTTCAGGTAAATAATCTGCATTATTGGGAATCATTGGCTCAATGTCTGGTATATGGAGGTCACTGCTCCACTTCTACAGGTCACTGTGTCTGGTAAAGAGAAACTGACATTACAAATGAATCATTCAAACTATTGGAAAATATCATGTAATATTAAAGCTTCACGCTTTTATCTCCTCAGTCATCTGATTAAATCCAAATGCAGACAGCTTGTCACACAGATTAGATTTAGATTTAACTTTACTGTAATCCCTTTATAGGTAAAGGGAGTTTGTGTCAGTTGAACCAGTAGGAGGCGCTGCCGGTCTCTGCTAATTGGAAAGTACACACTACAGTACTACACTGTCGTGAATCTTCAAAGACCCTAGTTATTGATTGGGTTTTTTTTAAGTATTTGTTTTAATCTCATTTTTTATACAGGTTGAGTATCCCTTATCCAGATATTTGATATCCAAAATATTTTGCTGCAAGTTTTAACACACACAAATGCGAGCACGCAACAGTTTATGCAGTGTCCAGCCCCTTTAAGCTGTGATATAGCCTTGCCATGCATGCTCAGATCCCCCCCCCCCCCCCCGCGCCCGCAAAGAGTAATAAAATGACATGTGTGCAGGCCTGACACGCCAACGGCAGGTTCCTAACGATGCCTCATATCACAGCTACATCCCAGTAACAGTGATTTATTTACTCTATACAGTATTTGCATTGATTCTATTGTATTTCATGAGAGCCGAGAGGCTTTAATATATCTTACTGGTGAAAATGATGTGTTATCCAAAATACTTTCTGCTCTGCGTGAGTTTTTGGCACATGATACAGCATCTTATGTGTCTGACCCATTTGTTTTTGGATCACAGGAGGAGCAAGAAGAGGAGATACTTCCTGTGCAGATTAAGGAGGAGGAAATTCCTACCGAGATCAGCCCAGGTAAGAAATAAACACCGAAAAGTTTAAGGGGAGGAGTGCTTTTGTTCCTAAGGATAAAAGCACCAAAAAGGTGTGTTCCCAGCCCTGATCACAGAGTGACTGGGAGTCAGGGACTCCGAGGCAGAGACCCCGAGCAGATCTTTACAGACCCGGTGGGTCCCTTCTGATACATCATAAGACCCCGCGACCCAGTAGGCACGGTGCTATTTGGGTAAATGTTACCCTTTGCTCACTTAAAGTGGCCTCATCTGACAGGTGGGCTCCCGCCATGACCCCCGCGATAAGCTGCAGAGCAAAGGATGTTCTATGCTGTCCTAAGGGGCGTTTGAACCCTGTATTTTAGGACGGAATAAAACGAGTGAAGCGGATATTGAGCAAGAAAGGCCTCCTGTTCCCCATTCAAAATATATTCTTTCGTAGTCTTTGCAAGAGCAGACACTTACGGGCTTCAATCTCACGGACATGGCTCATTGGCTTCCACACATATGATTGCTCTGATAGCTAATCACAATGATCATTGGCATTTAGCTGTTGAATCCAGTGCCCAGATTTGACAACTTTAGTCTCTCTCTACCCCACAGCAATCGTGGGGCAGGGAGAGACTAATACAGTATGGGCAGCTTACCCATGTCCCCCGAAGCAACGAGACCTCTATATTGTATTTAAAAATAAAAAAAATTATCCCTGGGGTTAGGGTTACAATATCACTAAAGGTAATCCTGAAAATACATTTTTTTGGAAAAATCAACACGCTTCTTGCAGTTATTGCATTCTAACATACAAAACACTGGAGAAAAACATGTAAACATGGGGTATTTCTAAACTAGGGACAAATATTAGAATCAATTTAGCAGGTTTTTTTTTTTCTTGTTGTTTGTAGATGGGTAAAAGATTTTTCAAGCAAGTTTTAAAAGTGCTGTTTTTTTCCACCCACCATATTTAATTATTTTTCTTATAGTAAATTATATATGATCAAAATATTGGTATCTAAAGATAGCCCTTCGTATTCCCAACAATATCAATATATATATATATATAATTTTTTGTAGGTACAGGAAATGAGAGAGAAGAAAATTAAAGCTAAACACAAACACCACAGAAATGTCAAAACAGCCTGTGTCCTTGTTGTGGTTGTGGCCTGTTGCATGGTTGAGTATTAATGATATATAATGATATACTTTATTTATACCTCTGGCGGTAAAAGCAATGTATCTAAAAGGATATCACTAACAAAGTTACAAACATACAACGGTTATATTCTATATAGCATTATATTAATTAGATAAGATGTGTACTTAACTTCCGAGAGGATCAGCAAAGCACATGGCTGTGTCCAAAATGGCTCTTCATTCCAGGTTGATAAGGACGATTTGAAAGAGGTTCTGCAGCAGTTACTTTCTACTTTTAATTACAAATCCCGGCACTAAAACTATCCCTAGCTTCTTGGCATTTAAACTAGTGCAAGATGAAAGCACAGCTTCAGATTCCATACTTTTTTATTAGCAAAACTTTTCAAAGCTCTCCATTTCTCTGTGCCATGCTGCATATGCTCCTTCCGGCCATGTGGTAGTCTCTTCTCCCCCATTCCAGCATGTCCAGTGTCTTTCCACCATCCTACAGGGAGTTCCTGGTATCTCATGGTTACTGGTTACACATTGCATCTGTGATGTGAATCATAATATAATGACTACGCAAGTCATGTCTAATACAGTCCAGAATGGGACAAGATGGCCAAAACCGTTGGAGTTAAAGTGCACACTTTTTAATTTGGTATGCACAAATCACTCTCCAATGAAACATATTTACCCCCTTCTGTACCCTACCTGTAATGCAAGAATTACAGCCTCTGACACCAGTGATAAAGTCCCCTGTCCCTCCTTTACCTTGGTGACCCCAGTGTTTTGTAGAGGAGTCCAAACTGTCGCCGCAGGTTGAACATGTGTATGTGTGCTCAAATCTCCGACTACTTGGTTTCATTCTTCCTGGGAGGAGTGTGTATCCACTGATTAAATCTGGCACTGACCCTGGACGTTGGACCTCACAGAATCTGCCGATTCTCATCAAAATGGCGACTTTTATACAGTATGATTGTCTAACGTTGTTCCGAGCTTCTGATTAGTAATTATACCGCTTGTACAACACAGTGCAATGCTCTGCAGCGGCTCCTGCAAGGGCAGGGGATATAAGATCATTGTGAATTTGTACATCGATTCCTGAGGATTTAAATACACTACATCTCCCATGAAAAAGCGAAAATTCCGGGGGCATGCTCAGAGACCTCAACACGCCAAATACAAGAGAAAGAAGAACAAAGCTGGCGGCTGCGTTTGCCGTCTCCACGGGGGACAGACGACAAGAAAGTAGCTGAAATAGAGAAATTATTATTATTTTTTCAATATTCAATAAGCATAAATATTCAAAAGCAAACGTACAAAAATGTTCAGCTGGCACCGTTGATCAATCCATGTGAATCGGCTTATAATAGAATACATGGATTAAGACTTAAATAAAATATTCAAGCAATACAATCAAAATAAGTACGTCCAAAACAATAATATACATCGTACAACATCCACCATCTGGAGACAACTCGGAGGAGAGAGCAGAGACAAATCCAGGGATTTATCATATGTTGGTGTTGGACCATATTTGTCGACAAGCTAAGCTTAAAATTAATTAATTTTTAACGTTTATGGGTGCGTCTGTATCCAAGTACCCAAATCCTAATTTTTGTAGTAATCGAGACAGATGACCCAGATCTTCTTATACATATCTGATTTGCCATTATTAAAATTTACAGCTTTCTCCATTAAATCTTGGTACTGACAAAAAAAAAAATCAGGCCGTTAAAAGCACCTGATTAGTGTCGGAGGTCCCTCTCCCGCACTGCAAAGTGTAGGGAGTTATAAAAAAGCCGCAATCACCATTATTCTTTCTATACCTCTAACAACACCTTTGCAGGGCAGGAAATTTTTTTTTTTTTTTTTTACATGACCCCAATGTGTGATCTGACCATTCATCATGAATTATTTAAAGAGATTAATATTCTTTATGATCTCTCTGCTTCCTTTTAGACAAACCTATCAATTGGAGAGTGAAACAGGAAGGGCATGACCGTTTTATCTCTGGCTCAGACTGTGTAATGAATGATACTGATGTTACCCAGAATGCTCCAGGAGCGAACCTTACATTTCTAAATGGAACAAGTGTAATTCCGAGGGAATCTGAGACAATTGTAAATAATGACCCGACCTCCACTGGGGAATTCCGTCTTACTGACCCGCGTCAAGAACGTAACAGACAGGACAATAATGGAGAGACAAACAATGAAAAGTTATCCGTAGCAACACGAACATGGAGCAGCATGAACGTCGCTGATAAATTGGAGATTAAAGCTCCCCAACAAACACATCACGATGCACAGAAAGACGGCAGAAAACACGTGTGCTCCGAGTGCGGGAAAGGATTCAAGTTCCGCAATGATCTCGTCCGACACACCAGAGTCCATACTGGAGAGAGACCGTACATCTGCACAGAGTGCGGGAAAGGATTCACGCTTTGCACTGCTCTGGTGAGACACATGAGAATCCATACCGGAGAGAGACCTTATCTGTGTTCCCAGTGCGGGAAATCATTCAAACAGGATTACGCCTTCCGTGTGCATCAAAGGATCCACACGGGAGAGAGACCGTACTCCTGCTCTGAGTGCGGGAAGCAATTCACAACTAAAGCCAAACTTACAATACACCAGCGCACTCACACGGGAGAGAGACCGTTCTCATGTGTCGAGTGCAGGAAACGGTTCGCCTCTAAACCCGACCTTACAATACACCAGCTCACTCACACGGGAGGGAGACCGTTCTCATGTACAGAGTGCGGGAAAGACTTCGCTAGTCGGCCAGTACTCATTAGACATGAGAAAATCCACAAGCGATAAATTGTTAAAGGTGACTGGGGAAATCTATTTTTATTAAAAAGAGAAAATCTTACGGTTGCTCACAGAATTTCCATGCAGAAGATTGTGGGGCTATTCACTAAAAAGTGAAGTGCAAAAAACAGATGTTAATAGCTAAGCACAGAGGCCCTCCAAACTGCGGCCCTCCAGCTGCTGACGGCCTACATCTCCCATAATCCCCCGCCAGTCTCTTAGCTGACAGAGTATTATGGGAGATGTGGACCATCCGTAGTTTGGAGAACGGAGGCTTATCTGCCCCTTTATTTTAGAGGTACAAGTGTTCACTCTGTGTGTACTAAGTTACATAAACAACTGGATCCTGCACTGTACATTGTAAAACATATCTACCGCACAATAAGCTGTGTGTATCGGTTACATGTCTTGCTATATGATAGATTGTTATTACACTGTAGCTGTGAGCAATAAAATGATTACAATACTCTGTCTGCATGTCTCACCTTAATAAAGTTATCAACAATTGTATAAACATAATAAAAATTAGAGCCTATGCTTTGACGATGTTCCTGCACCTACATTTGCCCTCCCCCCACCACAATCAGTATGGCACTGCCCTGCATCCCTTCACTCTGTTGCTTGACTGCGTCTGGTGGTAGTCATAGTAGAAAAAGGACAAAACTAACCCTAGATAACAGATGGGTTAGGGTTAGATTTAGGATGAGGGTTTTAAAATAATGGTATCTAAAGAAAGCCTTTTTTATGATGATAAAAACAGTATATGATGTGTACGTATGTTAAAGAGAGAGGAAAATTGCAGCAACACAAACACCGCAGAAATGTTAAAACAGTCATTGTCCAGTATGACCAACAATGTTTCAAATTACTGGTTCTTGTCTGTGCTGTCATAGGAGGATTTCCTATGAAGCCTCCTCCAAAAGGCATACACTACACTATCAGACATGTGGCAAGTCCTGTGGGTGCAATATGAGTTTTCTCAATATGAGGGCAAGTTCTGTGGGTGAAGTGATGATGAGGCACAGGAAGGAAATAAACACAAGAAATCCCCCAATAACATTCCCATTTCATGAAATCCCCCCCATAGGGTAGCCTTATATTTAGGCTTTTTTGTTCTTCTTTTTCTTTCATTGTCTCCCAGAATGACCATTGCCGCACTAGCACAGAACTCCTGTTTAGACTCGCCAAAAACCTGCACAATACACCTTAAATTAGCCACCATGGGCAGAATGAAACGCCTGACTTGGGAACAGAATACTCCAAGCCCACGGCCACTTATGCCTCTTTCAAAAGATATCATTTTTTCAATGACTCAGAATATGATTTTTTTTTAACACAAATTCTTCTGTTGCAGTCTATGGTATTAAATGACATGAGATCTAATTGACCCTATTATCTCATATAATTTGCAAGAGCAGAGGGCTTCCATCTCACGGAACATCGCTCTGCGGCTGCAGAGAGAGATGTCGTTGGTGTAAATGTTTAAGTTACACGGCACACAGTAAATCAGTGGGGGGGTATATAATAATCTCTCTCCTGGAAGGCAGTGTGTTCGGCATCACAGACGCTGCACATTAACCCCTTGAAATTGGTATGATCCATAAAATCGTGGCATTTTGTGCCTTGACACCGTGATGGCATGGAACGTAATGCATTAAAAGCCACTGCGTAAGGGGGCGAGCCAACTGTCAAAGTGAATGGTCACATATCCACTCACCTCCTGCCTCATAGCTCTTAAAACCCTCCAAAAATCCATGGTTGAGCAGGCAAAATTGACAAAACTACAATATGAAAATGCAGGGCTGGCGATGGGGCAAAAACAGAAGGGAAAAAAAAGCCCAAAAGTACTCTTATTGGGTCACTGCTGTTACGGCCGACTAGGCCCGCGATGAAGGCGACGCCTGAGTTCAAACTGACTGAGTAATCCTCTAAAGATCGTATAAGAGGCGTTGGGTGGTAGGGCCTGCCTACCTACCTCTCATAATGTGGCTGACTTACCTCAAAAACTGATGCTGAGGGCACAATCTCATTTTAATGTGAGGCTATTCAAGCACCTTCAGAAGCGCCACATGACGTACTGCTGAAACTAGTCCACTGTGGACAAAATGGTGGTCTTGGCTTTATCAGGAAAGAACAATTGATATTCAGAAATGTCCCTTTGCAACCCCAACACCTGAGAAGACTTGAAGGCAGATACCACTGGGGCATGGTGTACACCCTGACATCTCAAAGAATGCTAAACCACTCCAGATCGACTATTGAAGTGGCACCGGCCCTCCTGACCGCAATGGACTTGTCACAACTGCTGAAGAGTCAGCACCCATAACTAGCACTGATTCCCAACCAGGTACTTCCATCAGACAGCACTGAATTTTCTACAAGGAGCCCCAACTTGGGCGCGATTGATAATCATACCCACTGAAATCTATGGATATTACAATTGTACACCCCCCACATTTTTTTTTCTCTACTCATCTATAGACTCAATTGATGGACTTCAGCACATGTTCAGATGTTTGCCTGGACCCCAATCTCTGCAAACTTGGCTCTACCCACCAGGTTTACCAGGAGTCTACGTCTGTTATGACAAAACAGATCATTTATATTATACCTGCTATTTGATGGATGATCAGCCTTCGTTTTGATGGATGGATACATGGGTAAATGCAATATCCCATTACTTAGGTGGTTATATACTCCATGTGCCTTCTGCAGGGAAGTATACCCGTAATTTTCGGTCACATTTCGCTTGTTCTGATGGGACAAATTTAATTTCTTTAGGTAGTTCACACAGTAGACAGATGGTTATTTTTTCTAGTTAGTCGCTCAATGGTGGTAAAACCGTAGGACAAGATATTTTTATTATTCAAACTCTCCCTTTTACAACTACTAGGTTTTTTTCCCCCAAAAAATACTAAGAAACCATTGAAACATCCATGTCTGTGTGCTATAATTGTATAACTGTACATGAGTCAATAAAAACCTTTATAAGAAAAAAAAATCATCACCTTTTAAATGATATTTCTCGATACTGAGGCAGTTCCATAAATGGCACAGATCAAGATAATGGTTTTTTTTTTTGTTTTTGGTTTTTTTAAAAGGCTTTCTTATCCCCAGCAATATATATATATATCATTTGTGTGGGTACAGGAAATGAGAGAGAAGAATACAAATTAACACAAACACCGCAGAAATGTCTAAACAGCCTGTGTCCTGAACAATACAACATGGCCAAAACAGTAGTGTCACCAAGGGGTTAAAGTGTAAATGTTTTTGTTTTTTTTTTAAACTTGGTGTACACAAATAAATAATCCATCTCCAATTAAACTCTCTGACCCCTTTTAACATCTGTAATGCAAGAAATACAGCCTCTGAGACTGATTATGTTCTCTGACCCTCCCAATATACCTTGGTGACCGCTGATTAATAATTATGTCGCTTGTACAACACAGTGCAATCCTTATACCATACACACACACACACACAGACTTTTCTCCTCCTTTTTGTTCTGCTGGTGTACAGCCTGCTCCAAGAGTGCTTCATTATTACTTATTATTAATGTATTTGGATGTGATTTGGCAGGAATAGTCTCCTGACTGCTACTGGTCACTTATCATATCAAAACTATCACTATCTATGACTGTATACAAGCAAATGGTAGATATAGAGGCAACTCGCTCAGTGTAACATTTCAGCCCTTGCAACAGGAGTCCCAGCTTCAAAGGGGGAATTCATGTTGTAAAAGCTTTTGATGTCGCATATCTATACACAAGCACACACATGAACCCTTCTCATGGTGAAATTGTCCATAACATCTCTACCGGGTCGCAGACTTAGGTATGCACTGGCCACATAGGTGTGACACTTGCAATACTAGTAAAAATGTTTTCCAAATTTAGGGGAAGGGGAAGCTAACCTGTACTTGCCCTTCCCCTGCACACAAAGTGGGATTGTGAATACCACCTCATGCGTGATAGGTCGAAAAAAACACGAAAAACCGTTGATCCAGCACATATCTACCAAAATCAATGAAAAAAACCCAAATTTCAGATGAGGGGGGTGTAATATCTCAGGCGTTAAACTAGATCTCACAAAAATCTAATGCAGAGCTATAATAATCAATCACATCATGTGCAATTTTTCGTTGGGGGGCTGGCTAGGGGTTTGCCCCAGTTGTTCAATACCTGCAGGATGGCATAGACTGTCCTGACAGTAACGGCACCCAGGACATCGCAAAGTATTACGGCTTTTCGGCATGTACCTACACAATCTGTAGAGACCCTAATTGGGTCTCTGTCTATATTTCCCTCGCTCCTGATCGGGACCAGGAGCACAAAGACCCCCTAAGGGGTTAAAGGACAACAGGCTGAAAATTATTGACTACTGTTTAGTTGAAAGATTATTGCATCAAAAGTAGACATATTAAATAGAAATGATTTAATGGAAGAATATGAGTAAATTAAGCATCTTTGCTTGGATAACTCTTAACACGAGGCTGACATGTTGTTTTGTTTCTCTTTAATATCAATACATTGCTTGGTTGCTGATAGATTCCCTTTTAAAATTATCTTCTGATCATGTTCTGTTGAAAATATATTCGTGATGAAGTAGAGGAGAAACTAAGAACTAGGACACCTCATTCCCACAATGTCTGCTTGTGATCATGGTGGGAGGCGGCGCATACAGTTCCTATAAAAAAAAACATGTATAGTTTGAGTGAGTACACTAAATGATAGATAAATTACACTGGGAAACACACATAAAATATGTTTAAATATCTGCTGTGACATCCCACGGCCCTGAGTTTCTATATCAGCTGTGTACTAGTGAGAATTGAGACATCAATGAGGCCTTTGGTCTGTAGTAAAATCGCAGTGTGTGATCTGACCCTTCAGAATGAATTATTTAAAGAGATTAATATTCTGTGTCATATCTCTGCTTCCTTTTAGACCGACCTATCCATTGGAGAGTCAAACAAGAAAAGCATGACCGTTTTATCTCTGCCGCAGACTGTGCCATGAATGATACTGATGTTACCCAGAATGCTCCAGGAGTGAATCGAATGGAATCTGAGACAGTTCTAAATAATGACCCGACCTCCACTGGTGAATTCCATCTTACCGGCCTGCGTCAACAACGTAACAGGCAAGGTAATAAAAGAAGGACAAACAATGAAAAGGTATCTGCAGCAACAGGAACATGGAGCAGCATCAACTTCACTGATACGTTGGACATTAAAGCTCGCCAACATCGGGACGCACAGAAAGACGTCAGAAAACACGTATGTACCGTGTGTGGAAAGGGTTTCAAGATCCGCGCGGATCTTGTGAGACACACGAGAGTCCATACCGGTGAGAGACCCTTTGTCTGCTCAGAGTGCGGGAAAGGATTCAAACAGCAGCACGCTTTCCGCGTGCATCAAAGGATCCACACGGGAGAGAAACCGTACTGCTGCTCTGAGTGCTCGAGAGGATTTACAACAAAACCCAACCTTGTAAGGCACCAGCGCACTCACGCAGGAGAAAGACTTCGCTTGTCAGTTACAACTCATTATACATCGGAAAATCCACACGTGATAAATTGTTAAAAGGACTTGTGGGACTATTCACTAAAAAGTGAACTGACCAGTGAACTGGAAAAAAAAAACAGGCATTAATAGCTTAGTTCAGAGGTCTCCAAACTACGGCCATCCAGCTGCTGACGGCCTATATCTCCCATCCTCCCTTGCCAGTCTCTTAGCTGACCGAATATTATGGGAGCTGTCGGCTGTCAGCAGCTGGAGGGCTACATTTTGGAGACATAACATTAATATTTATTTATATAGTGCCAACAATTATGAAGGGTTAGGTACAGAGCATAAAAGGGAACTACAAACTAAGTTGGACAACAAGAGCACACTGAAACATGAGGTAGAGAGCCCTGCTCGCAAGCTCACAATTTAGAGGCCAAAAGGTAAGGTGGTCGTAGTATCAGTATTGTGGATGGTTGGTGCTACGTGGGTTTGGCCAGAGATTAATTGTGTTCTTGCTGGATGAGATGTAAACTTCCAATTCCTAATATGGGGACAGTGAAAGCTAGGTGAGATTAGTTGGAGGTTAATTAACAGGTATTGTAGTGGGCTGGGTAGTAAGCTACTTTAAAGAGCTGTGTTTTAAAAGAACGTTTTAGAGTTTGAGAAAGCAGAAGGGAGTTCCAGAGAGAGGGGGCATATCGGACAAATTTGTTTGAAGAGGTGATGAGGAGAGCGTTAGTCCATTTGAGGAGAGCAGAGGTTAATGAGGGAGGCAATGTAAGGAGTGGCTTTGGAGGTTAAGGATATAATTTTACATTTTATCCTAGAGCAGACTGAGCCAGTGGAGGGCTCTGGATGGGAATCGAGTGCACAAGTAGTAGATCTCGAGCACAAGTAGTATATTGTCTACCTCTTTCTCAGTTACAGGGGAAAAGATGGTTGGGGCAAGTAGCGGGAGTTACACGTTAGCTTACAGAGTATTATGGAAGATATAGGGCATCAGCAGCTGGAGGGACGCAGTTTGGAGACCTACGGCTTACTGGAACGGCAGGGAAATATGTATCTGGAAGTTTATACGGTGTCTGCATCGTGTACAGTAAACATCTCATGGACCATTTTTCTCGCTGCAGATCGCAGTTGGATGAAGTCAGCTTATAGAATAGGCCGAGATGCCTTGAAACTTCTGCTGCCAGTTAGTGAGAATCGCAGTGTGAGAATGTAGAACTGGCTCATTATTTAGGATCTGCCCCATTATATATATATATATATATATTTTTTTTTTCCCTTTTTATTAGAAAAATACAATATTCGTGGATGTATCTTATCATCCGTACAAGACAAAAAAAAAAACAGAGTCTGGATAAAATTAACAATCCTAACTAGTTAGTTTTGCTGCTGTGAACCGTGAAGGTCTGTACGGAGTGGATAGGTTCGGATTCAGGTTTTGGTATCTCGCCCTTAGTCCAAATTCCCTCTTTTAGAAATCTGACCCATTTATCCCATTGATTATATGCTTTGATGCTCCAAGTGTATTGCATCACTATATGTATATTGCCAGAATTTATTGATAACTGGGTATCCCCACCAAATGTGGAGTATATCCCCACCAAATGTGGAGTATATCCTCACCAAATGTGGAGTATATCCCCCCTAGTTTCTCCACATCTCCAACAATTCGTGATTTTGTTATTAATATTTTAGTTAGGATTGTGGGTACTATATGCCACCTGTACATTGCTTTAAATTGGAGTTCATTTAGACAATGTATTGTCTGCCCCCGTCTGTTGGAGTTACAAGTGTTCACTCCGTGTGTACTAAGTTTTCAAAAACAACCCTAACACTGGATCCTGCACTGTACATTGTAAAACGTATCTACCGTACAATCAGCTGTGTTTAATGGTTACGTCTTCCGCTGTGAGTAATAAAAAGTTTAAAAGACTGTCTGCGCTTCTCACCCTAATAAAGTTGGTAACAATTGTAGTGTCTCTTGTTTATGACATCACCTGTGTCTGGATATGGAACTCACAATGTGAAATGTGTAAGTTGTTAATTTACATATCAAGCCATAGGTGATGCGGAAAACAGAAGACACCACAGACACATTTAAAACCTTTTTCTCGTAATATTTAATTGCAGCTCTGCTACTGTATATATATTTTTTTTTTTATTCTCATATTACAAATATTGTTACATAACGTTTAGGTTTTCCTGTGAAGCTTCCTCCCAAAGACTGACTTGGTAAGTCCTGTAGGGGCAATATGGGTGCATGGCAAGTACTGTGGGTGCATTTTGAGTGCCTGGCACAAGTTCTGTGGATACAAAAGCAAGTGATGTGGAGCAAAGGAAGGAAATAAAAACATGAAATGCATTTTTTTTTTCCCCAATCAATTTTTAGTTTTGTATGAAAAACAGTTTACATGTGAAGTAATATGCAGTTCTCCCCGCAACTTAACGAGGCTCTCATTGAAATACTGCAAGCACTGTAATGCCTCACACATCTGATGTCCCAGAACCTGACATCCCTGGTTACCAGGTAAAATTAAGGGAAATTCTGAAAATGCTCCCTACTAAGTAGGACCTGACGACATCCGTCAAATGGTCCAAGATTATCTTGCACAGACCAAGGAGGGCCTCGCTCATGTAGAGCAATGCATCTCCGCCTGGAATTGGAGATGTCCACCAACGCAGCAAACAGTCCAGCAGCCCATAACCATGGCCCTTTCCATGGCACTTCCCAGATTTGCGCTGGGATCAAAGTTTGGACTCTGAACTATTTACTTATCTCGGATTTACACATTTCCCTGATGTGACCCGTCCAGAATCACCAGATTTGTGGGAAGAGTTTGCCGTATCTTCTCCTCCAGAAAATCTTATCTCAAGCTTATTAACCTTTTTAGGGAGCCTTGGTCCGCGGTCTAAAACAAAATCTATGATTAAATGTGAGGATGACTTGGGGATCGAGTTCCCCTTTCAGAGTTGGTGGTCGGCATGGCAGAGCACACATGAGGCTGTACATTGTATTAACCCAGAGCATTATTATAAGCTATCGCAGTGCTGGTATCCTGTACCATCGTGGCTGTTTCGATTCTATCCGTCTTTAAACCATCTTTGTTGGAGATATCACAAGGAAAAAGGTTCTCATAAGCACATCTGGTGGCATGGCCTTGTCGATATAAAAAAAATTCAATGACCTTAAATAAAAAACAAAGATTTATAAATATTTTCAAAAAATAAAGATTTAAAAAGTTCTTGACAACAGTAGCCGGCACCACAATATTCGAATCTGCAGTCTCAAGGAAAGTGAAAGCATCAAAGACATTCCCCACATCGTCACCTGCCTCTCCATTAACATCCTGAGCAGAGCCCCGGCATGGTCCAGTAACAGCCGCACCTCGAGATGTGGATTATGTTTAAGGTACGAAACATACGGGCACTGATCTTCGCAGACCAATGCATTGAGCCTTACCAAGTCCTCTCTCTATTAACACTACAAGTAGAGAAGGCCTTATCCTCGCTCACTGTTTTCTCATGGGAGAAACGGGATGGAGGGAACACGATCTACCCACTATCCGAAGACATCCTGCACTTTCCGGATGCCTTGGAATTACCTGTCTACTTAACTCTCTGGATGTACCTGGACACCTCTCAACAATGACCACAAGCAGAATGAAGAAGATCCAGAGCTGCTCATGACGCTCGACATGGCTCACTCCTCCCGGCTCTACAGCAACCAGGAAGAATAACATGGCCCGCATGCACTCAACTGCGAACTAAAAAAAAAAAAAAAAATCCTATTCTCAATGTTACTAAGTCCATATTATCCCTGACACCCACAGGTCGCACAATAACCAGTCTCCTTTTTCACACTATACACCCCAGTCCAGACAAGAACGGCAGACCTCACCATGTTTAGTTACCGACCACAGGTTTCACCTCTTACCACACAACCTTCAGCGTTACCATACCAGCTCTTCCACCACTAAAACCACACTGGGTGTCCTACAGCAGACATCAATCCCCATCTCAGAAGATGTTAGATTAATAACACATAAAAATATAGTACACGTCTTGCCTCCTGGATTTTGTATTTATTATTAAGAAAAGTGTTTTGCATCTTACTTTCTGTTTCTGGTTCATGGTCCTTAACAGGAATAAGCCTGGTAAACTGTGGGCCAGGGCCCACCAACAAAAAAAGCTTTATACCCAAAATCAGAGACAATACTGTCTCGTTGCACCTTATGACAAAAGCGAATGCCAGCTGCTTTAAGGAATACAACACCCAACATTATGATATACAAAGTAATCACCGATTTTAAGGCAAGACTGGCGGGCAGACTTGATCCCTTGCTTCCCCATCTGTTCCACAAGGACCAGATAGATGGGCTTCATCCCAGGAGGACAGGAATTTATACCACCAAAATCCTGAGCCTGATTCATCTTCCAAGGGACTATAAATGTGACATATTACTTCTCTCCATGGTTGCAGAGAAGGCATTCGACAGGGTGAGCTGGGTCTTTTTATTCTTGGGCATAACCAAAATGAGCTTCAGTGGTCTCTTTATTGCAAAGATTAAAGCATTCAGCTAAAAACCAAACCATATGCGGGAATGCATATCAATGGTTCCCTCTCAGACCTGGTAGCCCTGTTGAATGGCACACGCCAGGGATGCCGACTGTCACCGCTATTGTTTGTGCCATCACTGAACGGCTAAAAAACGCCATAAGGGAAAATAATGATATTAGAGGTATGGAACTAGGCACCTTCCACCTCACAGTGGAGGCCAATGCAGACAACCTACTCTTTATCCTCACAAAACCCTCTACCTCCTTTCCTGGGTTGATACATGCGTTCAAGGAAAATGGCTACATAGCCAACCTCAAGATCAGCATGACAAAGTCAGAGATTCTCAACTTCTTGATCCCTCAGCTGTGTCTATACATTCAGATTTTGTTTTCAACTGGTGTGGTGGATCCATGATATTTCTTGAAATACAACCAACTCCACAGTTAGAAAAATTGTAGCACCTGACCTTCCTCCCCCTCCCACAAACACTACAAAGAGACACCCGGAGATGGGCCTTAGCACATTTTCAAGAGCGATTTTGTTAAAAATGAATATACTACTTTGTATATTATTTCTAACTCGTTTTTCAAATCGCTCCGCCATAACCAGATACATTTGGAACAACAAAATCAACAGACTCTTTTTCATACTTATTTAGAAAAGATAAAGGCATGGGAGTGCCAGACCCAATTAAGTTTTTTAAAGCCTCTTTAATATCCAGAAAGTTGTGTGGTCATCCCCAGCCAATACATTGTGGGTCTTGTTTTAACAGAGATCGCCCTGGGTCGCGATCCCTATAATACCCTGGCTTCCGTCTCACCTGCGTTTTACCAGACCATCCCCCCCCAACAATCTGACTCTGGAATAGCCTGCTGCTACCTATCTCGCACAATTATGATCACAGCCCAGGACTCTCCAAGGTAGCTGTATGTGATTTAAACAGAAAAAAAAAACGTGCAGTCCTCCACGGAAGATAAAAGGTTCACTCCACACGATAAGTTGGAAGAAAAATTAAAAATTCTGAAAAAATATTTAAAAAGCTGGCACAGTGACAAAAAAGAACGCTAAATTGAGCACTACCTTGTGCGTTTTGATACTTTGTGTTTCGCACAAATCTGCACTTAATCATAGGCAGCTTTGAGCGAAATGTGTAAGGTAGCATTCTCTTTTTGTCCTCCCAGTGTCCCAGCTTTTTATATTTTTTCATTACAAAATAGTTTTTTTTACTTATGGTGTGAAGTAAACCTTTTATCTTCGTTGGAGTACTGCACAATTTTTCTTCTGTTTAAAGCTATTGAGAGCGAAGAATGACCTCCAACCAACAGAACTCCGGAATATGATAGTAAACACACCAGCCAGTACAACTGTTTAGAGGCAGTGTACCTCTACATTCAAAGCTGAACCAAGATTACATACAGACGTATATACTGAAGGTGGTGAGTTAGCCGCAGTGCAGCATAATCTTGTAATGGCTTTTTTTGTTTGTATCTTATTTAACTGCCATGATACGGATTTCGTCAGACTAGCAGGATTGTAATTGTAAATCCGTAACTCAACCCAACCCCCCTGAATACATATTTACATCAACACCATAATACACCCCCCTACCTACCGACGTCACAGTTTGTATCCTAATATTCATTATACCTGTATCCTAATATACATTATATCTGTATCCTAATATACATTATACCTGTATCCTAATATGTATTATACCTGTATCCTAATATACATTATACCTGTATCCTAATATACATTATACCTATAACCTAATATGCATTATACCTGTATCCTAATATGTATTATACCTGTATCCTAATATGTATTATACCTGTATCCTAATACACATTATACCTGTATCCTAATATTCATTATACCTGTATCCTAATATGCATTATACCCGTATCCTAATATGCGTTATACCTGTATCCTAATATGCATTATACCTGTATACTAATATACATTATACCTGTATCCTAATATGTATTATACCTGTATCCTAATATACATTATACCTGTATCCTAATATACATTATACCTGTATCCTAATATGTATTATACCTGTATCCTAATATGTATTATACCTGTATCCTAATACATTATACCTGTATCCTAATATACATTATACCTGTATCCTAATATACACTATACCTGTATCCTAATATACATTATACCTGTATCCTAATATACATTATACCTGTATCCTAATATGCATTATACCTGTATCCTAATATGCATTATACCTGTATCCTAATATACATTATACCTGTATCCTAATATGCATTATACCTGTATCCTAATATACATTATACCTGTATCCTAATATGCATTATACCTGTATCCTAATATGCATTATACCTGTATCCTAATATACATTATACCTGTATCCTAATATGTATTATACCTGTATCCTAATATACATTATACCTGTCTCCTAATATACATTATACCTGTATCCTAATATACATTATACCTGTATCCTAATATGTATTATACCTGTATCCTAATATAGATTATACCTGTATCCTGATATACATTATACCTGTATCCTAATATGTATTATACCTGTATCCAAATATACATTATACCTGTATCCTAATATACATTATACCTATAACCTAATATGCATTATACCTGTATCCTAATATGTATTATACCTGTATCCTAATATGTATTATACCTGTATCCTAATATACATTATACCTGTATCCTAATATTCATTATACCTGTATCCTAATATGCATTATACCCGTATCCTAATATGCGTTATACCCGTATCCTAATATGCATTATACCTGTATACTAATATACATTATACCTGTATCCTAATATGTATTATACCTGTATCCTAATATACATTATACCTATAACCTAATATGCATTATACCTGTATCCTAATATGTATTATACCTGTATCCTAATATGTATTATACCTGTATCCTAATATACATTATACCTGTATCCTAATATTCATTATACCTGTATCCTAATATACATTATACCTATAACCTAATATGCATTATACCTGTATCCTAATATGTATTATACCTGTATCCTAATATGTATTATACCTGTATCCTAATATACATTATACCTGTATCCTAATATTCATTATACCTGTATCCTAATATACATTATACCTGTATCCTAATATGCATTATACCTGTATCCTAATATGCATTATACCTGTATCCTAATATGCGTTATACCCGTATCCTAATATGCATTATACCTGTATACTAATATACATTATACCTGTATCCTAATATGTATTATACCTGTATCCTAATATACATTATACCTGTATCCTAATATAAATTATACCTGTATCCTAATATGTATTATACCTGTATCCTAATACATTATACCTGTATCCTAATATACATTATACCTGTATCCTAATATACATTATACCTGTATCCTAATATACATTATACCTGTATCCTAATATACACTATACCTGTATCCTAATATACATTATACCTGTATCCTAATATACATTATACCTGTATCCTAATATACATTATACCTGTATCCTAATATGCATTATACCTGTATCCTAATATGCATTATACCTGTATCCTAATATACATTATACCTGTATCCTAATATGTATTATACCTGTATCCTAATATACATTATACCTGACTCCTAATATACATTATACCTGTATCCTAATATACATTATACCTGTATCCTAATATGTATTATACCTGTATCCTAATATAGATTATACCTGTATCCTGATATGTATTATACGTGTATCGTAATATACATTATACCTGTATCCTAATATACATTATACCTGTATCCTAATATGTATTATACCTGTATCCTCATATGTATTATACCTGTATCCTCATATGCATTACACCTGTATCCTCATATGCATTACACCTGTATCCTCATATGCATTACACCTGTATCCTAATATGCATTATACCTGTATCCTAATATGCATTATACCTGTATCCTAATATGTATTATACCTGTATCCTAATATACATTATACCTGTATCCTAATATGCATTATACCAGTATCCTGATATACATTATACCTGTATCCTAATATGTATTATACCTGTATCCTAATATACATTATACCTGTATCCTAATATGTATTATACCTGTATCCTAATATGTATTATACCTGTATCCTAATATACATTATACCTGTATCCTAATATTCATTATACCCGTATCCTAATATGCATTATACCCGTATCCTAATATGCGTTATACCCGTATCCTAATATGCATTATACATGTATCCTAATATACATTATACCTGTATCCTAATATGTATTATACCTGTATCCTAATATACATTATACCTGTATCCTAATATGTATTATACCTGTATCCTAATATGTATTATACCTGTATCCTAATATGTATTATACCTGTATCCTAATACATTATACCTGTATCCTAATATACATTATACCTGTATCCTAATATACACTATACCTGTATCCTAATATACATTATACCTGTATCCTAATATACACTATACCTGTATCCTAATATACATTATACCTGTATCCTAATATACATTATACCTGTATCCTTATATGCATTATACCTGTATCCTAATATACATTATACCTGTATCCTAATATGTATTATACCTGTATCCTAATATACATTATACCTGTCTCCTAATATACATTATACCTGTATCCTAATATGTATTATACCTGTATCCTCATATGTATTATACCTGTATCCTCATATGCATTACACCTGTATCCTCATATGCATTACACCTGTATCCTCATATGCATTACACCGGTATCCTCATATGCATTACACCTGTATCCTCATATGCATTACACCGGTATCCTAATATGCATTACACCTGTATCCTAATATACATTATACCTGTCTCCTAATATACATTATACCTGTATCCTAATATGTATTATACCTGTATCCTCATATGTATTATACCTGTATCCTCATATGCATTACACCTGTATCCTCATATGCATTACACCTGTATCCTCATATGCATTACACCGGTATCCTAATATGCATTATACCTGTATCCTAATATGCATTATACCTGTATCCTAATATGTATTATACCTGTATCCTAATATGTATTATACCTGTATCCTAATATACATTATACCTGTATCCTAATATACATTATACCTGTATCGTAATATGTATTATACCTGTATCCTAATATGCATTATACCTGTATCCTAATATACATTATACCTGTATCCTAATATGCATTATACCTGTATCCTAATATGTATTATACCTGTATCCTAATATGTATTATACCTGTATCCTAATATACATTATACCTGTATCCTAATATACATTATACCTGTATCGTAATATGCATTATACCTGTATCCTAATATGCATTATACCTGTATCCTAATATGTATTATACCTGTATCCTAATATGCATTATACCAGTATCCTGATATACATTATACCTGTATCCTAATATGTATTATACCTGTATCCTAATATACATTATACCTGTATCCTAATATGTATTATACCTGTATCCTAATATGTATTATACCTGTATCTTAATATACATTATACCTGTATCCTAATATTCATTATACCCGTATCCTAATATGCATTATACCCGTATCCTAATATGCGTTATACCCGTATCCTAATATGCATTATACCTGTATACTAATATAGATTATACCTGTATCCTAATATACATTATACCTGTATCCTCATATACATTATACCTGTATCCTAATATTCATTATACCTGTATCCTAATATACATTATACCTGTATCCTAATATACATTATAACTGTATCCTAATATACATTATACCTTATCCTAATATGTATTATACCTGTATCCTAATATACATTATACCTGTATCCTAATATGTATTATACCTGTATCCTAATATGTATTATACCTGTATCCTAATATGTATTATACCTGTATCCTAATATACATTATACCTGTATCCTAATATACATTATACCTGTATCCTAATATACATTATACCTGTATCCTAATATGTATTATACCTGTATCCTAATATACATTATACCTGTATCCCAATATTCATTATACCCGTATCCTAATATGCATTATACCCGTATCCTAATATGCGTTATACCCTTATCCTAATATGCATTATACCTGTATACTAATATACATTATACCTGTATCCTAATATGTATTATACCTGTATCCTAATATACATTATACCTGTATCCTAATATACATTATACCTGTATCCTAATATGTATTATACCTGTATCCTAATATGTATTATACCTGTATCCTAATACATTATACCTGTATCCTAATATACATTATACCTGTATCCTAATATACACTATACCTGTATCCTAATATGTATTATACCTGTATCCTAATACATTATACCTGTATCCTAATATACATTATACCTGTATCCTAATATACACTATACCTGTATCCTAATATACATTATACCTGTAACCTAATATACATTATACCTGTATCCTAATATGCATTATATCTGTATCCTAATATACATTATACCTGTATCCTAATATGCATTATACCTGTATCCTAATATGCATTATACCTGTATCCTAATATGTATTATACCTGTATCCTAATATACATTATACCTGTATCCTAATATACATTATACCTGTATCCTAATATGTATTATACCTGTATCCTAATATACATTATACCTGTATCCTAATATGCATTATACCAGTATCCTGATATACATTATACCTGTATCCTAATATAGATTATACCTGTATCCTGATATGTATTATACGTGTATCGTAATATACATTATACCTGTATCCTAATATACATTATACCTGTATCCTAATATGTATTATACCTGTATCCTCATATGTATTATACCTGTATCCTCATATGCATTACACCTGTATCCTCATATGCATTACACCTGTATCCTCATATGCATTACACCGGTATCCTAATATGCATTATACCTGTATCCAAATATGCATTATACCTGTATCCTAATATGTATTATACCTGTATCCTAATATGTATTATACCTGTATCCTAATATACATTATACCTGTATCCTAATATGCATTATACCAGTATCCTGATATACATTATACCTGTATCCTAATATGTATTATACCTGTATCCTAATATACATTATACCTGTATCCTAATATGTATTATACCTGTATCCTAATATGTATTATACCTGTATCTTAATATACATTATACCTGTATCCTAATATTCATTATACCCGTATCCTAATATGCATTATACCCGTATCCTAATATGCGTTATACCCGTATCCTAATATGCATTATACCTGTATACTAATATAGATTATACCTGTATCCTAATATACATTATACCTGTATCCTCATATACATTATACCTGTATCCTAATATTCATTATACCTGTATCCTAATATACATTATACCTGTATCCTAATATACATTATAACTGTATCCTAATATACATTATACCTTATCCTAATATGTATTATACCTGTATCCTAATATACATTATACCTGTATCCTAATATGTATTATACCTGTATCCTAATATGTATTATACCTGTATCCTAATATGTATTATACCTGTATCCTAATATACATTATACCTGTATCCTAATATACATTATACCTGTATCCTAATATACATTATACCTGTATCCTAATATGTATTATACCTGTATCCTAATATACATTATACCTGTATCCCAATATTCATTATACCCGTATCCTAATATGCATTATACCGGTATCCTAATATGCGTTATACCCTTATCCTAATATGCATTATACCTGTATACTAATATACATTATACCTGTATCCTAATATGTATTATACCTGTATCCTAATATACATTATACCTGTATCCTAATATACATTATACCTGTATCCTAATATGTATTATACCTGTATCCTAATATGTATTATACCTGTATCCTAATACATTATACCTGTATCCTAATATACATTATACCTGTATCCTAATATACACTATACCTGTATCCTAATATGTATTATACCTGTATCCTAATACATTATACCTGTATCCTAATATACATTATACCTGTATCCTAATATACACTATACCTGTATCCTAATATACATTATACCTGTAACCTAATATACATTATACCTGTATCCTAATATGCATTATATCTGTATCCTAATATACATTATACCTGTATCCTAATATGCATTATACCTGTATCCTAATATGCATTATACCTGTATCCTAATATGCATTATACCTGTATCCTAATATGTATTATACCTGTATCCTAATATACATTATACCTGTATCCTAATATACATTATACCTGTATCCTAATATGTATTATACCTGTATCCTAATATACATTATACCTGTATCCTGATATGTATTATACCTGTATCCTAATATACATTATACCTGTATCCTAATATACATTATATCTGTATCCTAATATACATTACACCTGTATCCTAATATACATTATACCTGTATCCTCATATGCATTACACCTGTATACTAATATACATTATACCTGTATCCTAATATGTATTATACCTGTATCCTAATACACATTATACCTGTATCCTAATATACATTATATCTGTATCCTAATATACATTACACCTGTATCCTAATATACATTATACCTGTATCCTAATATACATTATACCTGTATCCTAATATACATTATACCTGTATCCTGATATACATTATACCTGTATCCTAATATACATTATACCTGTATCCTAATATGTATTATACCTGTATCCTAATATACATTATACCTGTATCCTAATATACATTATATCTGTATCCTAATATACATTACACCTGTATCCTAATATACATTATACCTGTATCCTCATATGCATTACACCTGTATACTAATATACATTATACCTGTATCCTAATACACATTATACCTGTATCTTAATATACATTATACCTGTATCCTAATATACATTATATCTGTATCCTAATATACATTACACCTGTATCCTAATATACATTATACCTGTATCCTAATATACATTATACCTGTATCCTAATATGTATTATACCTGTATCTTAATATACATTATACCTGTATCCTAATATACATTATACCTGTATCCTAATATGTATTATACCTGTATCCTAATATGTATTATACCTGTATCCTAATACACATTATACCTGTATCCTAATATACATTATACCTGTATCCTAATATACATTATATCTGTATCCTAATATACATTATACCTGTATCCTAATATGTATTATACCTGTATCCTAATATACATTATACCTGTATCCTAATATACATTATACCTGTATCCTAATATGTATTATACCTGTATCCTAATATATATTATACCTGTATCCTAATATACATTATACCTGTATCCTAATATACATTATACCTGTATCCTAATATGTATTATACCTGTATCCTAATATACATTATACCTGTATCCTCATATACATTATACCTGTATCCTAATATACATTATACCTGTATCCTAATATACATTACACCTGTATCCTAATATGTATTATACCTGTATCCTATTTTTATCTTAAATAAATATCCCCCCTTTCCCTGGAGACACATATAAAATCCGTGTCTGGCGCAGCGATGAGTTTATTAATACTGCTCTGGAATATACATTATACCATAAGCCGCACCAGTTACACATTAACATGACTTATCCTGCGACTATAGAGAATATAACATGATCTATACATTGTTACATCATATCTGTGGCGTCTCCTGCTTATGACATCACCTTGTGGCTTGATATGCAAATGACACATTCCCCATTGAGCAGCTCATTTGCATATGAAGACACAGGTGACGTCATAGAAATGAGTTTAAATCCTATTTGGTGGTAATTTGTGCCTTTATTGTGCTAATCCAGTGTCCAGATGATTGTTTATTGTCCAGTCCCAGTATAAAGTCAGTTTAGGTGACAGAGCCCTATAAAGGTGAGATCTCCTCACCCTCCAGTTTACACAACATAAATAGGAGGTGAGAGAAAAGCAGACACACTGTGTGATCCTCTCACTACATTCTATCTGACTGGAATGGGGGCGCAGCGTGATGACGTGTCAATAAGGGATATCCGCATAGGAAAAAAGGGAGAGACGCTGAGTCTTCACGTTTTTGTCTCTATTACGGGCGCCATTTTGTTGGGGCCATTTCTTTGACACACTGGACGTTTGGTCTACAATAAGATGGCCGCCGTTATGCGTTCTAGCGCCGAACAGTGTGAGACTGAAATATCTCCTGTGTTTAGAGCTCTAGCAGTGAGCACCATTTTTTGAGATTAACCGACACAACGCTAGATCAGTCCCGGACTCACGAGGCAGCCGGTGAGTGACATAACGAGCTGGGTAGTTGAAACTCCATATTACAGCCAATGAGAGATGGGAATTCACCTTTAGGATCCCCCAGTGTCCCTCTCACCCCATCCTCATTATCCCCCAATTTCCTGCTACCCGCTAAACTCTCCTCAGCCCCCTTGTTGGTCTCCCAGTAGCAAACTATCCAATAACCCACTATCCCCCCAGTGTCCCTCCCACCCCCATCCCCACTATCCCCCCTGTGTCCCACTCACCCCCATCCCCACTATCCCTCCAGTGTCCCTCTCACCCCCATCCCCACTATCCTCCCAGTGTCCCTCTCACCCCCATCCCCACTATCCCCCCAGTGTCCCTCTCACCCCCATCCCCACTATCCCCCCAGCGTCCCTCTCACCCCATCGTCCCTCTCACCCCATCCCCACTATCCCCCCAGTGTCCCTCTCACCCACATCCCCACTATCCCCCCAGTGTCCCTCTCACCCCCATCCCCACTATCCCCCCAGTGTCCCTCTCACCCTCATCCCCACTATCCCCCCAGTGTCCCTCCCACCCCCATCCCCACTATCCCCCCAGTGTCCCTCTCACCACTATCCCCCCAGTGTCCCTCTCACCCCCATCCCCACTATCCCCCCAGTGTCCCTCTCACCCCTTCCCCACTATCCCCCCAGTGTCCCTCTCACCCCATCCCCACTATCCCCCCAGTGTCCCTCTCACCCCCATCCCCACTATCCCCCCAGTGTCCCTCTCACCCCCATCCCCACTATCCCCCCAGTGTCCCTCCCACCCCCATCCCCACTATCCCCCCAGTGTCCCTCTCACCCCCATCCCCACTATCCCCCCAGTGTCCCTCTCACCCCCATCCCCACTATCCCCCCAGTGTCCCTCCCACCCCCATCCCCACTATCCCCCCAGTTTCCCTCTCACCCCCATCCCCACTATCCCCCCAGTGTCCCTCTCACCCCCATCCCCACTATCCCCCCAGTGTCCCTCTCACCCCCATCCCCACTATCCCCCCAGTGTCCCACTCACCCCCATCCACACTATTCCCCCAGTGTCCCTCTCACCCCCATCCCCACTATCCCCCCAGTGTCCCTCTCATCCCCACCATCCCCACTATCCCCCCAGTTTCCCTCTTATCTCGACCATCTCCCCAGTGTCCCTCTCATCCCCACCACCCCCCCAGTGTCCCTCTCACCCCCATCCCCACCATCCCCCCAGTGTCCCTCTCACCACTGTTTATGTCAATGTTTATTTTCGGTTTACTAATCTGATACACGTCCTATAAATTCCTCTCAGCAGAGATCCTATACACGAGATCCAGAGCAGATTGTCAGGATCCCTACATCACTCAGCAATGATGATCAAGAATCCCATGACTGAGAAGATCCTGAATCTCACCTTGGAGATCATCTATGTCCTGACTGGAGAGGTGAGGGGTAAATAACAATCCCATTTGGGATATTGTGTATTTATATGATCAGGCCTGGAGGTATATTAACCCCTTGGCGACACAGGACGGACTAGGTCAATCCTGTGTGCCGAGGCGTTAGTGACACAGGACGGACCTAGTCCGTCCTGTGTCTAAACGAGCACTGAATGCAGAGTTTTTCCATGTGGAAGCGTCGGTCAATACTGAAAAAAATGCCCGTCGGCATTTCAATCGCTCCGGAGAGCGATTGAAATGCCGGTTTTAAAAGCACAGTGCACTGTGATACAATATGGTGATGACAGCGCTAAATTAATACTTTTAGCGCACTTTTTGTACCTTTCCTTTTTACAGTGCACTGCGTGACCAAGATGGCGCTGCCCTTCTAAGGAAGTATCTGCTTCCTGTGCTCTTCCTGCTCTGATGAGCACCCCTGCTGCCTGGTCAGATCAATATTAACCCTATATTGATCTGACCAGTTAGGATCTGCCTCTCCTCACATTTTTTTTTTAGTGAGGGAGAGAGACAGATCAAAGTTGTAAAAGTACAAAAAAAATAATAAATACACAACACACGAATAATAAAACAATAAAAATATTTTTATAAAAGCAATTCCCTGCGTTTAACCCCTTCCCTGCCACTGATCTTGCGTAAGCAGTGATC
Organism: Pelodytes ibericus; assembly: GCA_036172795.1. Taxonomy (NCBI): domain Eukaryota; kingdom Metazoa; phylum Chordata; class Amphibia; order Anura; family Pelodytidae; genus Pelodytes; species Pelodytes ibericus. The sequence goes on from CM069857.1 coordinate 293,030,387, forward strand.
GTGCACATCAGCGCATTTATTTTTGCTGTTTGTGCATTTTTTAGGGGTTAATTTTTTTGTACTGTAATTTATTACAGTATTGCAAAGGCTCTTCTAAGAGTTATTAACCCCCTTCTTTGCCGTCGATCACTGCTTACGCAATGATAATGACGCCAAAGCAATTTTTATCTGTCTGCATATTTTTTTTTATTTTTATTTTTTTACACATACCCGCTAGGGCAGGGCTCGACAAAGGTAAGGCAGCAGGGAAGGGGAACATTCGTGCTGCAGCCCTTCTTCCTTGCCATTTCGGATGAGTGCTGGGTTGTCAAGAGACAACACCCGGCACTCACAAGTTAAGAAAGGGGGAAAAAAACTTGTATATGTGTAAGGTGTATATGTGTATGTGTGAGGTGTGTATGTGTGAGGTGTGTATGTGTAAGGTGTATATGTGTAAGGTGTATATGTGCAAGGTGTGTATGTGTAAGGTGTGTATGTGTATGTGTGAGGTGTGTATGTATATGTGTAAGGTGTATATGTGTAAGGTGTGTATGTGTATGTGTAAGGTGTGTATGTGTATGTGGGGGGTGTGTATGTGTATGTGGGGGGTGTGTATGTGTATGTGTGAGGTGTGTATGTGTATGTGTGAGGTGTGTATGTGTATGTGTGAGGTGTATATGTGTAAGGTGTGTATGTGTAAGGTGTGTATGTGTATGTGTAAGGTGTGTATGTGTGAGGTGTGTATGTGTGGGTGTGTGAGGTGTGTGTGTGTGAGAGGTGTGTGTGTGAGGTGTATGTGTGAGGTGTGTATGTGTGAGGTGTGTATGTGTATGTGTGAGGTGTGTATGTGTAAGGTGTGTATGTGTAAGGTGTGTATGTGTATGTGTAAGGTGTGTATGTGGGGGGTGTATATGTGTATGTGATGGGGGGTGTATATGTGTATGTGATGGGGGGGTGTATATGTGTATGTGATGGGGGGGTGTATATGTGTATGTGATGGGGGGGTGTATATGTGTATGTGATGGGGGGGTGTATATGTGTATGTGATGGGGGGGTGTATATGTGTATGTGATGGGGGGGTGTATATGTGTATGTGATGGGGGGGTGTATATGTGTATGTGATGGGGGGGTGTATATGTGTATGTGATGGGGGGGTGTATATGTGTATGTGATGGGGGGGTGTATATGTGTATGTGATGGGGGGGGTGTATATGTGTATGTGATGGGGGGGGTGTATATGTGTATGTGATGGGGGGGGTGTATATGTGTATGTGATGGGGGGGGTGTATATGTGTATGTGATGGGGGGGTGTATATGTGTATGTGATGGGGGGGGTGTATATGTGTATGTGATGGGGGGGGTGTATATGTGTATGTGATGGGGGGGGGTGTATATGTGTATGTGATGGGGGGGGGTGTATATGTGTATGTGATGGGGGGGGGTGTATATGTGTATGTGATGGGGGGGGTGTATATGTGTATGTGATGGGGGGGGTGTATATGTGTATGTGATGGGGGGGGTGTATATGTGTATGTGATGGGGGGGGGGTGTATATGTGTATGTGATGGGGGGGGGGTGTATATGTGTATGTGATGGGGGGGGGTGTATATGTGTATGTGATGGGGGGGGGTGTATATGTGTATGTGATGGGGGGTGTATATGTGATGTGCTGGGGGGTGTATATGTGATGTGATGGGGGGGTGTATATGTGATGTGATGTGCTGGGGGGGTGTAAATGTGATGTGTGGGGGGGGTGTAAATGTGAAGTGGGGGGGGGGTGTAAATGTGATGTGAAGTGGGGGGGGGTGTAAATGTGATGTGAAGTGGGGGGGGGGGTGTAAATGTGATGTGAAGTGGGGGGGGGGTGTAAATGTGATGTGAAGTGGGGGGGGTGTAAATGTGATGTGAAGTGGGGGGGGGTGTATATGTGATGTGAAGTGGGTTGGTGTGTGTGTGTTTATGAATTGCGCGTATGTTTGAGTGGTTGTCTGGCTCCTAAAAAAAAATTGCTGGCTCCTAGAATCAAATTAAATTTACATATTATAAAATTGTCAGGTTTTATGAAAGTCTTTCACTGTGTATTAACCCCTTCCCTGCCATTCATCACTGTATAAGCAGTAATCTTGCACAGCAACAGTATGTTTTGCTGTCTGCACTGTTTTATGGATTAATTTATTTGTACTGTAATGTATTACAGTACTAGATAGGCTCTTCTAAGAGCTATTAACCCCTTCATTGCTCAAGATCACTGCTTAGGCACTGATTCTGAGGCCGCGGACTCGGTTCGATTTTGATCTAGTGATGTATCGGTGGCTGCTGAGCCCTTGCCACAAGGAGTGATGGGTGTCTACCTTTAAAAAATATATGGTTTGGTGGGTGTAAATTACATTGGCTGGCTTCATAGATATATCCCATATAAGACACGGACGCAGGTTAACTACATGTCAAAATTCCAAGTTGGAATTTTGAGATGTGCATCTCACAAATGTTGCCTTCTAGCCAAAAGACAAACCTATGCATGGGTGCTATCCCTGTACTCGGGAGATGTTGCTGAACACATATTGGGTTGGTGTTTGGCAGTGACATATACCAGAATCTGTGAATTCATGCCTGAAGTACAATGCATGTGGAAAAAAAACTCCCAAAAAAGTACTACCACAAACTTTTACAAAGGCTGGTGGTAGAATTAGTACATAGTATTAAAATACCACCATTTGAAATACCTTAGGATGTCTATTTTCCAAAAATATATGGTTTGATGGGGTAAAATACATTGGACGGCTTCAAAAATGTTCCAAATGGACCATGGGCGCAGGCTGACTACATGTCAAAATTCCAGGTTGGAAATGCGCACCCCCTAAATGTGGCCTTTTAGCTCCAAAACCAACCAACAAACCTATGCATGGGGGGTATCCCTGTACTCAGGAGATGTTGCTGAACACATATTGAGGTGTTAGTTGGCAGTGGCAAATACCAGAATCTGAAAATTCCTGCCTGAACTACAACGTGTGTGGGGAAAAATGACATCCCAACCCTTTGACATAGGTTGGTGGTAGAATTAGTACTTGGAAAGTGTTAAAATACCACAATTTGAAATACCTTATGATGTCTAGTTTTCCAAAATATATGGTTTGATGGGGTAAAATACATTGGACGGCTTCAAAAGTGTCCCAAATGGACCATGGGCGCAGGCTGACTACATGTCAAAATTCTAAGTTGGAAATGCGCCCCCCCTAAATGTGGCCTTTTAGCCCCCAAACAACCAAACAAACCTAGGCATGGGGGGTATCCCAGTACTCAAGAGATGTTGCTGAACACATATTGAGGTGTTGTTTTGCACTGCCATATAACAGGATCTGTGAATTCATGCCTGAAGTACAATGTATGTGAAAAAAAATTACTACCCAAAACATTGACATAGGCTGGTGGTATAATTAGTGCATGGAAAGTGTTAAAATACTACCATTTAAAATACCCTAGGGTGTCTAGTTTTAAAAAATATATGGCTTTGTGGGGTAGAATACACTTTCTGGCTGCAAAAATTTCCCAAATGGGACATGGGCGCAGGTTTTCTGCATGTCAGAATTCCAAGTTGGAAAACCAAAATGCGCACCCCCTAAATGTGGCCTTTTAGCCCCAAAACCTATGCATGGGTGGTATCCCTGTACTCAGGAGAAGATGCTTAACACATATTGAGGTGTTATTTGGAAATACCCCTTCACATTTTAAGGTAATGTTTACCTAAATTGCAATCTATGTGAAAAATTAAAAAAATTATATTTTTTGCTGCAAACTTTGGAAAAGATTGGTGGTAAAATGGCTACATGAATTGTGTCAAAATACCCCAAGTTAAATGCCCTGAGTGGTCTAGTTTTCAAAAATATGTACATGTTGGGGGGTCATTCATGGATTTAGTACAGAAATCAGTGTTACAATGTCACTATCGCTAATTTTGAAAAAAAGGATTTTAAAATAGCTTTGCACTACTTATAATTCTGGCCCTATAGCATGAATAAAAAAAGCACAAAAACATAAAACATGGGCTATTTCTGAACTCAGGACATATATTAGAAACTATTTAGCAGTGTTTTTGTTGTCTCTTGTACATGAGTATACAATTTTTCAAATAAAAGTCATAAAGAATATTATTTTTCATTTTTTTTGCATATTTTATTTTTTTTACATCAAATTATATGCTATTATCAAAAAATTGGTATCAAAAGAAAGCCCTTCTTATGACGATAAAAACGATATATAGTTTGTGTGGGTACACTAAATGAGACAGAAATAAATTACAGCAAAACACAAACAGAAATGTTAAAACAGCCCATGTCACCAAGCGTCGGACAAGCCAAAAAAGTCATGTCACTAAGGGGTTAATGAGTGTTGGAAAAAAACAAGGTTTTGTCTAAAAAAAAAACATAAAAATGTTATGATGATAGTCTGCCAGGCTACAAAAGGAGAAAAAGCCCAATACCTTTTTTTGCATTATGAGAAAAGTTGATTGATTCCTTATATAGCAACATCAAAGACAAAATTAAGCACACCTTTCAATATATCGACTGGTTCCTTTTTGACCCTGAACAAACTCCCAATTATACCCTCCAACTAATTATGTGGGTAACACGTTTAAGACAGTCATTTGGGATAAACAGACACATTATACTTTGTTGTGGGGGGCGGTGGTGGCAAAGACTGGATGTATATTGTTCTGTTAAGAATTAATTTCACTGCTTTAAAAAATGAATTAATAGGAAGATGCCCTCCATATTTTGTTTTTCTGCATTTGCTTACTTATTACATCGAAATATCTCAGTTCGATCTGAGATTCTCAGATGTGAAAGTTCAGATAATATCCCGTGTCCCCCTGTGATCACATTGTGTGTCTGTCCAGTAATATCTCCCGCTGTCTCCATTTGTAGGATTATGTGGTTGTGAGGAAGCAGGGAGGGGATGATTGCAGCAGTCCCTCTCCATCTGACAGATTCTGTAGGACCCAGAACCCCATTGTGGATCCTCCACCCGACTCCCCGGTAAATGAACGGAACAATGATGGGAAGATCCTAGAACCCACCAACAAGCTCCTTCATCTCCTGAGCGGTGAGGTGAGACCTGCTAGGGTGGACCTTATACAGTGTGAGAGAGAAACACATGGAAACGTCTGGATCATGACTGTATAGTTATGTGTTTCAGCTTCCTGTAAGGAGTGAGGATATAACCGTCCGCTTCACCATGGAGAAACAAGACTGTCTGGAAGAAGAGCAGGAGGATTACGAGGAAGGGGTGACAGGCAATCCCCCTCATCTCCACTCACTGGGTAAAAATTTAAAAAACATTAAACCATCATTTTTTCTTTTGATGAGACAGAAGGCCACTTCTAGTTCATTAAAAGTGTAATTTAAATTGTGCACCAGCCTCTAATACACTGATACTCACACTGCGGGGCAGTGATGTACACATCCTCTAACACACTGATACTCACACTGTGCGGGGCAGTGATGTACACATCCTCTAATACGCTGATACTCACACTGTGCGGGGCAGTGATGTACACATCCTCTAATACGCTGATACTCACACTGTGCGGGGCAGTGATGTACACATCCTCTAACACACTGATACTCACACTGTGCGGGGCAGTGATGTACTCATCCTCTAATACGCTGATACTCACACTGTGCGGGGCAGTGATGTACACACCCTCTAACACGCTGATACTCACACTGTGCGGGGCAGTGATGTACACACCCTCTAACACACTGATACTCACACTGTGCGGGGCAGTGATGTACACACCCTCTAACACGCTGATACACACACTGTGCGGGGCAGTGATGTACACACCCACTAACACACTGATACTCACACTCTGCGGGGCAGTGATGTACACACCCTCTAACACGTTGATACTCACACTGTGCGGGGCAGTGATGTACACACCCTCTAACACGCTGATACTCACACTGTGCGGGGCAGTGATGTACACACCTTCTAACACGCTGATACTCACACTGTGCGGGGCAGTGATGTACACGGCCTCTATAGATCTGTAATGTCTGCTGTCACTAAGTGTTGGTTTCTTGCAGTTGGATCTGATAGTAGATCCAGTACAGATGGAGATCACTCCCCTCATCACTCACAGGATTGGATACAGGAATATAATGGATTCTCGCAGGATTTCCAGGTAAATAAACTGCATTATTGGGAATCATTGGCTCAGTGTCTGGTATATGGAGGTCACTGTCTGTTAAAGAGACAGTGGGAAATCTCTCAGCTGAACCAGTAGGAGGCGCTAATGCTCTCACTGCCTGTCTCTGCTAATTGGAAAGTATACACTATCTTCCAAAAATATTTTTTTAAATGTAGTGAATCTTCAAGGACACTTATGTTTTATTTCTTAATGTAATTCTATTTATATTATATATTTTTTCTCCTCTGTGTGAGTCGTTGCCTCAAGCTGCAGCATCCTTATTATGTGTCTGACCCATTTGATCTTGTATCACAGGAGGAGGAAGGAGAGGAGATACTCCGCGTGCAGTGTAAGGAGGAGGAAAATCCTACAGAGATCAGTCCAGGTAAGAAATAAACACAGACCAGGTTGGGGAGGATTGTTTTGTTTGCACGGCGCAAGCCAATCAGTGAAGAGTAGATGATAGTCTCTTCCCTGGAGGAATGGTGTGTTCCACGTCACAGACGTTCCATGCCGCCATGGCATTTCAAGCCTTGAGTACAGCGTGACAACTTGGCAGAAATGTTATTCCTGGCAGCCTCGATACCGAGGCAGTTTCATAAATGGCACGGAGCCTAACTTACGCACATGTGATTGCTGTGATAGCCAATCACTTGTGCCCCAGCTTTACTCTCTCACTGTCCCACAACTAATTACAGCGCGGACAGCTTGCCCACCTCTACCTGGAGTTGCCTTTATTAAGTCCAAAAAACTACAGAAACAGGTAAAAACATGGGCATTTCTAACCTCAGGACAAATATCTGAATCTATTTAGCAGGTTTTTTTTTACTAGCGTTTGTAGATGTGTAAAAGATTTTTCAAGTAAAATTTAGAAACTATTTTGTTTATTTTTCTCAGTTTTCCGCTCTATTTTATTTATTTTTTAATAGTAAATGATATATGATATGATCAAAGTAATGGTATCTAAAGAAAGCCCTTCTTATAACAAAATAATGTATATATAATTTGTGTGGGTACGGGAAATGATTGAAGAAAATGACAGCTAAACACAAACACTGCAGAAATTTTTAATAAAGCCTGGTCCCCGAACGATACAACATGGCTAAAAGAGTCATGTCACTAAGGGGTTAAAGTGCAACAAAACTTTTTTTTTTTTTTAATTTGTGTGCACCAATAATAACTAATAATAACCAGTTAAACATATTGAACCCCTTTTAACATCTGTAGTGCAAGAAAATGGCCGCTGGGCTGATCGTGTGCGCGTACGCTCTACTTGGTTTCATTCTTCCTGGGAGGAGTGTTTTATGTACAATGATCGGGATTCTAATATAGAAGCACAAGTGAAAGGATAGCTGTCCCTTGTGTGAGGATAAACTGATATGTATGTTTGATAGTACACGCCAGTCTATCCTCTGACCGGCAGCCGCCATGCTTACATAGGAAGCAGGCAGCTGTCTGGTCAGCCACTGGCTCTCTATGCGAGACGCTCGTTTTTGCATGGGATCAGAAGGGGGGACCTTAACTAAATATTGATTTGACCAGTTTGGATCTGCCTCCCTCTCATCACTTGCATTTTGGTGAGGGAGAAAGACAGATCAGTACTGGTTTGTGTTAAAAATAAAATGTAATACAATTGTGAGACCCAAAGGCTTTTATAAAAGCCATTTCTTGTGTGTTATCCCCTTCCCTGCCATTTATAACTGCATTATGTTTCATAATGTTTAAAAATGTAAAAAAAATAAAATGTTATATTACATGTAACCCCCTAGTGGGTATAATTAACTGCAGCAGGATCAATGCCTTAGGAGAGCCTTTGTTATACTGTAATAAGATTACAGTAATACGACTAATCCCTAAAAAAAAATGCACAGACAAAAAGATGTGCTTCTGTGCAAGATAGCAGCTTACACAGTGATCAAAGGGAGGGGAAGGATGAAAACACAGGAATGACTTTTCTAAAAGCCCTTGTGTCTCACAATTTTATTACATTAAAACTCACTAGCAGCGCCCCCTAGGTTAACGATGAAAAAAAAATCACTTCCGTAGTGAAAGAAAATGTCAAAAGTGATTAAACCCAGTGAAATGGACATTTTATTAATTAATTTCAAACATTTGGGTTTCATTTTCTCTTTAACAAAATCTTCTGGTATATACAAAAATATCAACATTTCTTAACCCCTGTCTTCATGAATATAAACAAGGAGAGTGGCAATTTAAAAACCAAAAAATTATTACATTCTGATTATAGAAGCATAAATATGGCATCAAAAGAAAACGTTACATTTCCTTTAAAAAACAATGTATATTGTGTATGAATGCATTAAATAAGAAAGAGATACATTACACTTTAAAACACAAAATATCCGAAAAGCTCATGTCCTTAAAGGGACAGTCTAGTGCCCAAGCTCACTTTGGTGCAAGATGAAGATCACTGCTTGTATAGTGCATGGTTTTTTTCCAGTGTGATTTGAATCAGGCATTATGCATAAATAACTTTTTTCAATATTTGGCTGAAGCCCTCCCCCAGTGATTAATCTGCATGTTTACTGCAGGTGCAGCAGCACTGATTAAATAGACACTGAGCATATAAAGTTTTGTTTCAATAAGTCACTTCCTGTGCTGCTGGAACAGCATACATGTGTAGACTGTGATAAACTTGCTCTTTTGCACAGTAGGATCTCTTAACAGTGCAACACACTGTCTGATGACATCACTAAAGAGACAGGAAATTATTCTCATTGGTTATCTGCACCAAAAAAAAAAAAAAAGGAAATGGACATTTACTAAGCTAGTGTGGGCAGTCATGATTTCTTGCAAACTGCTGTACTTTCACATTTTCATCTAGCTGTAAGTATTTTAAATTGTAATCAATGCAAAACATGCATTTTAAAGCACATTTGGAAGATACATTTTGGACACTAGACAGTCCTTTAAGAGGTTAAGTGTCTGCTGTGACATGGTACTAGTGAGAATTGAGACATCAATTAGGCCTTTGGTCTGTAGTAAAGTCACAGTGTGTGATCTGACCATTCAGAATGAATTATTTAAAGAGATTAATATTCTTTATCAAATCTCTGCTTCCTTTTAGGCCAACCTATCCATTGGAGAATCAAACAGGAGGATGACCACTTTATCTCTGCCGCAGACTGTGCAATGAACTATACTGATGTTACCCACAATGCTCCGGGATTGAACCTAATTGGTCTAAATGGAACAAGTGTAATTCTGAGGGAATCTGAGACAATTGTAAATAATGAACCGACCTCCACTGGGGAATTCCGTCTTACTGACCCGCGTAAACAACGTAACCGACAGGGCAATAAGAGAAAGGCAAACAATGAAAAGGTATCCGTAGCAACAGGAACATGGAGCAGCATCAACTTCAGTGATACATTGAAAATTAAAGCTCCCAAACAATCACGTCGCAATGCACAGAAAGATGTCAGAAAGCACGTGTGCTCGGTGTGTGGGAAAGGTTTCAAGATCCGCACAGATCTTGTCAGACACACGAGAATCCACACAGGAGAGAGGCCGTTCTCGTGCACAGAGTGCGGCAAACGGTTTACAACGAAAGCCAATCTTACAAGACACTGTAGCACTCACACAGGCGAGAGACCGTTTGCGTGCACAGTGTGCGGGAAAGCTTTTGCCCTCGATTCAAGTCTTCACATCCATCAAAGGATCCACACGGGAGAAAGACCTTATCTGTGCTCCCAGTGCGGTAAATCATTCAAACATAATTACTCTTACCGCGTGCATCAGAGGATCCACACGGGAGAGAAGCCGTACAACTGCTCCGAGTGCGGGAAACGGTTCACAATGAAACACAACCTTACACTACACCAGCACACTCACACGCGAGAGAGTCCATTCTCATGTGCTGAGTGCGGGAAGCAGTTTACATACAAAAACAACCTTACAATACACCAGCGGACCCACACAGGCGAGAGCCTGTGCTCATGTTCCGAGTGCGGGAAAGACTTCGCTAGTCGGTCACAACTCGCTAGACATCAGAAAATCCACAAGCGTTAAAAGTGATGGGGAAAGATTTTATTTAGTTTGTTTTCTTCCAGGGGAAGTGAAAATGTTCAGGTGTCTCATAGAATTTCCATACAGAAGACTGTGGGGGAAAAAACAGACCTTAATAGCTTTGCTCAGAGGTCTCCAAATCGTGCCCTACAAATGTTGATAACCTATATCTCCCATACCCCCTGCCAGTCTTTTAGCCGACATCTAGGACAATTCACCGCAGCAGTTAACCTGCTGACAGTTCAGCACCAAATACTAACCCTCTAATAAAGTAACCCCCTCTAACCCTATAAGTGACCCTAAACCTAACCTAAACCCAAATAGTAAACCCGAACCTTAATCTAACCCCTTGCCCCTAAAACTAACCCTAATACTAAACGGGCCCTAAACTAACCTGCACCCCCTAACGCAAAACCTTCTTTGCTGGAACTATCAGGCTCACAAAGTCCCTCGATGAGGGGGCCAGAAGGGAATGGTACCATTCCCTCTTAGCTGACAAGAGTATTGTGGGAGATGTAGGGCGTCAGCAGCTGGAGGGCCGCAGTTTGGAGACCTGCGGCTTAGCTGGCGCGGCAGGCCAATCTGTATCTGGGCGTTTATACAAACAGACATTATGGCGACTATTACCCAATGCGAGAGCGCTATTAAAGCACAGTTCCACGTACAGTGTCTGCATCATGTACCCTCACACTGGATCCCTGCACTGTACATTTTAAAACCTATCTACCGTACAATAAGCTGTGTGTATCTCTTACATGTCTTGCTATATGATTGTAAACTATGAAATACAGAATATGTTATCAGGAATGATATTTTCCACCTCTGTTTGATGCAGTAATACTGAATCACAATTGCGCTTACCAGGCTTGGCACTTGCCAGTAGCAGTAGTCTGTATGGGCGACTTTAACATGTTTGACCCCCTTGACAGGACACATCACGTGACGAGTGGGAAAACTAAGGTATTAAACAATTATATGGCCACAATGTAGCTTATAGAAACATGGAGACACTTTTACCCAAACATGTGAATACTCATGTTATAATGCTTCTCATCAATTGCCCTATATATATATATATTGTTTTTCTTTCATGTTCCTTGTATGACATCCGGCGCCCTTGATTTTCCCTAAAATTATATTTCTTTTATATACAGCACACTGAGGAGTGCCGACAGTGGCAGCGTCTATTTATTGTCATTTTAATTGTTGGTGATAAGCTAACGATGTGTTTATGTATCGCTCATCCCTTTATAGAAACCATTAAAAATCTTCCATGGGCACTGTCGGCTCACGCCTCCCCATTATGAATCGTAATAAACATGCAGACCCCCTCACAACTTATACAGTGGATGCAACAACCTAAATAGCGTCAGTATAAAGAAATCACATATCATGTGAAGTGAACTATTTCACATTTGGCAAGTCTCTTGCATTTCTTGGCGAGAAAGAAGGGCCATAGCCCCTATAACCCAAATACGTCATGCTAACAATAGAATAAAAGGTGATCCAGACCTGATCAACAAAGCTTTCTTTGACTTGACCGCTCCCCTGCTCAAATTAGACCGTTCCTAGATAACATTCACCTCCCCCGACTGAATGGACAAGACAGAGGATACATTGACTCCCCAATAACAATGACCGAAATAGAAGACATTTATTGTATGAACAAAGCTGCGGGGGCCAGACGGCTGTTCCCACTGAATGGTAAATCCCATATGGCGAATTCCATGGCCACCATACTACAGAATGTCAAGTTAATACCCTACCTGACACTGTTAAAAAGCCGAAAATTATAGTTTAGGTGAAACCTGCCGAAAAATGTGACTCGTGTAGACCCATATCCCTCATAAGTGTCGATGCACAAATCTTGGCCTAACTACTAGCGTCCATCTAAACTCCATCATTCGTACATGAGACCAAACCGGCTTTATGCCTGGCAAATCTACTTACACTAACTTGAGAAGATTAAATACACTTTTGCAACCTAGCCCCGAACTAGACTCTAGGGTGGTGGTGTCACTTGATGCTACCAAAGAATTCAACTCTATAGAATGGCAATACCTCTGACAACACACTACAAGCTTTCAGTATAGGTCCTCCATTTATTCAATGGTTACAATTACTATATTCTCCAAAAGTCAGAATTCGCACCGGAGACAGGGCTGCCCACTTTCCCCTACTCTGTTTGCCATCGCTCTGGAGCCCCTAGCCAACGCTATATGGGACTCATATTTCTTATAAAACTTTGCTGACGACCTGTTATTTCTAGGAAACTCAAGAGTCCCTGGGAGAGACCCTGAAGGTAATTGACCCATTTGGCACCCATTCGGGCTTCAGTATTAACTGGGAAAATTCTAATATTCTAGCTATAGAGACTAATTTGAAACTGAATAAGCTGATATGGACCAATCATATCAAATATCTGGGAACTATGGAAAAATCCCAAGCAATTTGATAAACTCAATCTCACCCCCCTTACTAAAAACTGTTTCAAGATAAAGTCCAAATCTGGATCTCCCTGCCCATCTCAGTCCCTATATACATATGATCCCACATTAATAAACGGTTCAATGCTATTGTATGGAGGTCCAAAAGAGTCTGAATAAACAGAAATATTTTTATGTTACCGAGAGACAAGGGTGTGCTAGGTCTGCCGGACATGTACAAGTATCACTTGGCTGCAGGGCAGGTTATCGAAGATTCCTAGACTGCTTCTACCTACCTCGCACAACTGTGATTTCACCGTACCCACCAAGGTCACTGACTACCTTCAGACAAAACCTCCAAGACACTGTCCCAATTGTACAGCATGCTCCTCGTGATGGACTCCCTGGTACCCGAGTTGGGTGGCTCCTCCAAAGCTGATTTCTTGTTACTGGAACCCCTCTCCCCCAAGTCAAATCGACAGAAACGGCATTCTCTCAAGTACCAGACAAGACCAATATAAAGGCTGAAGAAGAAGTATTTTTTTTGCATCTTTTAACAGTATTTTTATACTTGATAATCATTATAATCCAAGATTAAACAATGGAATTTTAAACAGTTTGAGTACAGTGGTTAATGTAATCAAACTTGGCGCAAGCATAGCAAACTGTCAAAGGTATTGAACAGTAATCTTGAGACTGGTTCATATGGATAAAGCAGAAGCCAAGGAGATGCCAGAATCCTCCATTTTGTGTCAGTTTTTGTTCTGTCTCCCTGAGGATAAAAGAAAGTCTTTCCCTAACTCTGTTATCTGAAACCAAATATTTTACTGATAAGTTCATAGTATCACTGGAACAGATAAGGTGGCCATTGTTAGTGGAAGGTTTATAACTCTAAGGCACATCTCATTGTGATAGGCTGTACAATGTATACAAAAAACAAAAACTGTCGGCGCTTCTCAACCTAATAAAGTTGGCAACAAATATATAAATATATCTTATAATCAAGGAAGTCTTATAATCTGACCTCAAATTGAGGTCAGACTATAAGACAGGGATCCAGGTCCCCCGCAACGCTGCAGGGGACCTGGATTCTCCTCTCTAAAAGCAGGGGAATGTCTGCGCGATGAGCGCAGTCCTCCCCTGCTGCCACCCAGCATGACCGCCGGGACTTCTATGGCTTCATCATAAAAGTCCTGGTGGTCGTGCCGTGCTGGCAGCAGGGGAGGTCTGCGCTCATCGCGCAGACATCCTCCGCTGAACCGCTAGCCACCAGGAGAATCGGGCAGCTGGGGGATGTCTGCACGATTCATGCAGACTTCCACCATGCTGCCCGACACTTCCGTCTATTATGATTGACCGGCTGTCCGTCATAATAGACGGAAGTGTCGGGCAGCATGGAGGATGTCTGCACGTATCGTACAGACATCCCCCGGCTGCCCCCACTAGCAACCAGGGAACAAGAAACAGGGGGGGGCAGAGAGAAACAAGGGAGGGGAGGGGGGGGCACAGAGAAACAAGGGGAGTGAGTGGGGAAGAGACAGACACAAGGGGAGCGAGGGGGGAGTCAAAGGGAGGAGGAGAGAGAGAAAAAGCTGGGGGCAAGGGAAAGAGAGAGGCAGCATTGGCACATAAAAGGAAATAAAAACAAGAAATGCATTTTTTGGTATCATAATTTATTATTAAAAAAAGCCATTTACATGTGAATATATACAAGTTGAACTTTTTTCCTATAGGGTAGTCTTATATTCAGGCTTTTAGTTTTTTTCCTAAAGGAATATCTAAAGTTTGGGGGGGTCGTCTTATAATCAGGGTCGTCTTATAATCGAGCAAATACGGTACATCCCAGAAATTGTGGGATTTAAGTTAAATTTACCCAAATATATATGCTAATGACATCCATAAAAAATTAGATTATGCTAGAAACAAAGTACCACATTTATACATTACCGGCAGAGGTTGGTTTGCAGTTGGGACTCCTTCCATTGAAGAATTGAGTGATGGGAGTTACTCCTGGGACTTAGCTCAATACTATGGGTATGGAGATGTCTATTGTATACTGAACATGTGCTATTAAACACCTCATATTCCTGAGTTCTCCCCAGAAGGAGAGAGTCAGCCCTTTTCTAAAACATTCCCATCTCTCACCCCACTAGTGGCAGCTCCCCCAAAATCAGTCTCCCCAGGTCTTTTCAGGTATCTCCATCCCCCTTCTCAACCTCCAGTATTAACTTACCAACCAAACCTTATCTCTGATTCACACCCTGTTTCTGTAACTTCTAGCCAATTGAATGGATGGGTGTGTTTAATTTAAATGAGATGATGTCATGATTTATATCTACACCTGGACTGTGAGTATAATATAAGACAACATATATGTTTAAATGTCTAAAAGTGTTAATACAATTTCAAATTAGAGCAAATATTCATCATATTCTTATCCTTATCATTGCACATTAAATAAAAATGTATAATAAAATATATACCACACTAATAAAATAATAAAAACAATATTCTAATTAATATGTAGGATTAATTATACTTTAAATATTTATTAGTGAAGGTGTGATATAATTATATATTTTAATGAGAGATTTGAATCAACTAGGTGTGTTTAATAACCCTTGTTAGATTATTCACATCTAAAATCCAAATAATCTCAGTGTTTCTGTGTCTGTCAGTTTCTTCCAGTTTGGGTGGGCTAGCAAGCTGAAGAGAAGCCCCCCTTCACCTCTTGTATGTATATAGACACAGCAGTGTCTTAGAGTCATAAACCTTCCATATATGCATTATACCTGTATCCTAATATACATTATACCTGTATCCTAATATACATTACACCTGTATCCTAATATGGATTATACCTGTATCCTAATATACATTATACCTGTATCCTAATATGCATTATACCTGTATCCTAATATACATTATACCTGTATCCTAATATACATTACACCTGTATCCTAATATGGATTATACCTGTATCCTAATATACATTATACCTGTATCCTAATATGCATTATACCTGTATCCTAATATACATTATACCTGTATCCTAATATACATTATACCTGTATCCTAATATGCATTATACCTGTATCCTAATATACATTATACCTGGATCCTAATATACATTATACCTATAACCTAATATACATTATACCTATAACCTAATATACATTATACCTGTATCCTAATATACATTATACCTGTATCCTAATATGTATTATACCTGTATCCTAATATACATTACACCTGTATCCTAATATACATTATACCTGAATCCTATTATGTATTATACCTGAATCCTAATATACATTATACCTGTATCCTAATATACATTATACCTGTATCCTAATATACATTATACCTGTATCCTAATATGCATTATACCTGTATCCTAATATACATTATACCTGTATCCTAATATACATTACACCTGTATCCTAATATGTATTATACCTGTATCCTAATATACATTATACCTGTATCCTAATATACATTATACCTGTATCGTAATATGCATTATACCTGTATCCTAATATACATTATACCTGTATCCTAATATACATTATACCTGTATCCTAATATACATTATACCTGTATCCTCATATACATTATACCTGTATCGTAATATGCATTATACCTGTATCCTAATATACATTATACCTGTATCCTAATATACATTATACCTGTATCCTAATATGCATTATACCTGTATCCTAATATACATTATACCTGTATCCTAATACACATTATACCTGTATCCTAATATGCATTATACCTATATCCTAATATACATTATACCTGTATCCTAATATACATTACACCTGTATCCTAATATACATTACACCTGTATCCTAAAATACATTATACCTGTATCCTAATATACATAATACCTGTATCCTAATATGCATTATACCTGTATCCTAATATGCATTATACCTGTATCCTAATATACATTATACCTGTATCCTAATATACATTACACCTGTATCCTAATATACATTACACCTGTATCCTAAAATACATTATACCTGTATCCTAATATACATAATACCTGTATCCTAATATGCATTATACCTGTATCCTAATATACATTATACCTGTATCCTAATATGCATTATACCTGTATCCTAATATACATTATACCTGTATCCTAATATACATTACACCTGTATCCTAATATACATTACACCTGTATCCTAATATACATTATACCTGTATCCTAATATACATTATACCTGTATCCTAATATGCATTATACCTGTATCCTAATATACATTATACCTATAACCTAATATGCATTATACCTATAACCTAATATGCATTATACCTGTATCCTAATATACACTATACCTGTATCCTAATATACATTATACCTGTATCCTAATATGCATTATACCTGTATCCTAATATACATTATACCTGTATCCTAATATACATTATACCTGTATCCTAATATGTATTATACCTGTATCCTAATATACATTATACCTGTATCCTAATATACACTATACCTGTATCCTAATATACATTATACCTGTATCCTAATATACATTATACCTGTATCCTAATATACGTTATACCTGTATCCTAATATGTATTATACCTGTATCCTAATATACATTATACCTGTATCCTAATATGCATTATATCTGTATCCTAATATTCATTATACCTGTATCCTAATATACATTATACCTGTATCCTAATATGTATTATACCTGTATCCTAATATACATTATACCTGTATCCTAATATGTATTATACCTGTATCCTAATATGTATTATACCTGTATCCCAATATGCATTATACCTGTATCCCAATATGCATTATACCTGTATCCTAATATACATTATACCTGTATCCTAATATGCATTATACCTGTATCCTAATATACATTATACCTGTATCCTAATATGTATTATACCTGTATCCTAATATACATTATACCTGTATCCTAATATGTATTATACCTGTATCCTAATATACATTATACCTGTATCCTAATATGCAGTATACCTGTATCCTAATATACATTATACCTGTATCCTCATATGTATTATATCTGTATCCTAATATACATTATACCTGTATCCTAATATACATTATACCTGTATCATAATATACATTATACCAGTATCCTCATATACATTATACCTGTATCCTAATATACATTATACCTGTATCCTAATATGCATTATACCTGTATCCTAATATACATTATACCTGTATCCTAATATGTATTATACCTGTATCCTAATATACATTATACCAGTATCCTAATATACATTATACCTGTATCCTAATATGTATTATACCTGTATCCTAATATACATTATACCTGTATCCTAATATACATTATACATTATACCTGTATCCTAATATACATTATACCTGTATCCTAATATACATTATACCTGTATCCTAATATACATTATACCAGTATCCTCATATACATTATACCTGTATCCTAATATACATTATACCTGTATCCTAATATGCATTATACCTGTATCCTAATATACATTATACCTGTATCCTAATATACATTATACCTGTATCCTAATATGCATTATACCTGTATCCTAATATACATTATACCTGTATCCTAATATGCATTATACCTGTATCCTAATATGCATTATACCTGTATCCTAATATACATACCTGTATCCTAATATACATTATACCTGTATCCTAATATACATTATACCTGTATACTAATATACATTATACCTGTATCCTAATATACATTATACCTGTATCCTAATATGTATTATACCTGTATCCTAATATGTATTATACCTGTATCCTAATATACATTATACCTGTATCCTAATATACATTATATCTGTATCCTAATATGTATTATACCTGTATCCTAATATACATTATACCTGTATCCTAATATACATTATACCTGTATCCTAATATACATTATACCCGTATCCTAATATACATTATACCTGTATCCTAATATACATTATACCTGTATCCTAATATACATTATACCCGTATCCTAATATACATTATACCCGTATCCTAATATACATTATACCTGTATCCTAATATGCATTATATCTGTATCCTAATATGTATTATACCTGTATCCTAATATACATTATACCTGTATCCTAATATGTATTATACCTGTATCCTAATATACATTATACCTGTATCCTAATATGCATTACACCTGTATCCTAATATGCATTACACCTGTATCCTAATATACATTATACCTGTATCCTAATATGTATTATACCTGTATCCTAATATGCATTACACCTGTATCCTAATATGCATTACACCTGTATCCTAATATACATTATACCTGTATCCTAATATGTATTATACCTGTATCCTAATATGTATTATACCTGTATCCTAATATACATTATACCTGTATCCTAATATACATTATACCTGTATCCTAATATGCATTACACCTGTATCCTAATATACATTATACCTGTATCCTAATATACATTATACCTGTATCCTAATATGTATTATACCTGTATCCTAATATACATTATACCTGTATCCTAATATACATTATACCTGTATCCTAATATACATTATACCTGTATCCTAATATGTATTATACCTGTATCCTAATATGTATTATACCTGTATCCTAATATACATTATACCTGTATCCTAATATACATTATACCTGTATCCTAATATGTATTATACCTGTATCCTAATATGCACTATACCTGTATCCTAATATGTATTATACCTGTATCCTAATATACATTATACCTGTATCCTAATATGTATTATACCTGTATCCTAATATGTATTATACCTGTATCCTAATATACATTATACCATAAGCCGCACCAGTTACACATTAACATGACTTATACTGCGACTATAGAGAATATAACATGATCTATACATTGTTACATCATATCTGTGGCGTCTCCTGCTTATGACATCACCTTGTGACTTGATATGCAAATGACACATTCCCCATTGAGCAGCTCATTTGCATATGAAGACACAGGTGACGTCATAGAAATGAGTTTAAATCCTATTTGGTGGTAATTTGTGCCTTTATTGTGCTAATCCAGTGTCCAGATGATTGTTTATTGTCCAGTCCCAGTATAAAGTCAGTTTAGGTGACAGAGCCCTATAAAGGTGAGATCTCCTCACCCTCCAGTTTACACAACATAAATAGGAGGTGAGAGAAAAGCAGACACACTGTGTGATCCTCTCACTACATTCTATCTGACTGGAATGGGGGCGCAGCGTGATGACGTGTCAATAAGGGACACAAAGGAGGAGAGCTGCAGATGGATCAGAGACATTCATGTCTCCGTGAGAGGCGCCATTTTTTTGAGCCAGCTCCGCCTCGGTTTGACAATGACAATTGGACTCCAACAATATGGCCGCCGCTATATATTGCGGCCACACGATATAAAGGCCACTGGTCTGTGTGATTAGAGCTCTAGCAGTGACCACTATTCTTTGAGATTAACGGACACAGCGCTGCCTCAGTCCCGCTCCCGCCACATCCGGGCATTGTGTGACGTCATCCAGCCGGTGAGTGAGGTAACGAGCTGAATCCCAAATTACAGCAAATTAGAGAAATCGGATTTGACCTGTAATATCCCCCCAGTGTCTCTCTCACCCCCACTATCCCCCCAGTGTCCCTCTCACCCCCACTATCCCCCCAGTGTCCCTCTCACCCCCACTATCCCCCCAGTGTCCCTCTCACCCCCACTATCCCCCCAGTGTCCCTCTCACCCCCACTATCCCCCCAGTGTCCCTCTCACCCCCACTATCCCCCCAGTGTCCCTCTCACCCCCATCCCCACTATTCCCCCAGTGTCCCTCTCACCCCCACTATCCCCCCAGTGTCCCTCTCACCCCCATCCCCACTATCCCCCCCAGTGTCCCTCTCACCCCCATCCCCACTATCCCCCCAGCGTCCCTCTCACCCCCATCCCCACTATCCCCCCAGTGTCCCTCTCACCCCCACTATCCCCCCAGTGTCCCTCTCACCCCCATCCCCACTATTCCCCCAGTGTCCCTCTCACCCCCACTATCCCCCCCAGTGTCTCTCTCACCTCCATCCCCACTATCCCCCCCAGTGTCTCTCTCACCTCCATCCCCACTATCCCCCCAGCGTCCCTCTCACCCCCTTCCCCACTATCCCCCCAGCGTCCCTCTCACCCCATCCCCACTATCCCTCCAGCGTCCCTCTCACCCCATCCCCACTATCCCCCCAGCGTCCCTCTCACCCCCATCCCCACTATCCCCCCAGCGTCCCTCTCACCCCCATCCCCACTTTCCCCCCAGCGTCCCTCTCACCCCCATCCCCACTATCCCCCCAGCGTCCCTCTCACCCCCATCCCCACTATCCTCCCAGTGTCCCTCTCACCCCCATCCCCACTATCCCCCCAGTGTCCCTCTCACCCCCATCCCCACTATCCCCCCAGTGTCCCTCTCACCCCCATCCCCACTATCCCCCCAGTGTCCCTCTCACCACTGTTTATGTCAATGTTTATTTTCGGTTTACTAATCTGATACATGTCCTATACATTCCTCTCAGCAGAGATCCTATACACGAGATCCAGAGCAGATTGTCAGGATCCCTACATCACTCAGCAATGATGATCAAGAATCCCATGACTGAGAAGATCCTGAATCTCACCTTGGAGATCATCTATGTCCTGACTGGAGAGGTGAGGGGTAAATAACAATCCCATTTGGGATATTGTGTGTTATATGATCCGGCCTGGAAGCAAATCACTGAGGGTTAGTCAGAGGGAAGATATACTAGTAATGGGGGAAGTTACTAGACAACAAGTGTCTGGATGGGAAAGTAGAATGTTTTACTTGTGTGTTTATATATTTTATTCATCATAGACAAACAGACTGTTGAAATAAGAGCTATAGATAAGCAGTGTTCAGGGCTGCATGCAATATGTCAGGAACCAGGGAAAGTCAGATTGGTCAGAATGGAAATGTAATTTATAATGGTGTCAAAAGGAAGGGATTTCAGTGAAACCAAGATCTGTCTGTGGTTGCTGTTTGTTGCTTTTTAACAACCGTTACACCAGCCCTGGTCTTCTCCTAGTGCTAGCCCAGATAAAATCCTGTGTCCCCCTGTGATCACATTGTGTGTCTGTCCAGTAATATCTCCCGCTGTCTCCATTTGTAGGATTATGTGGTTGTGAGGAAGCAGGGAGGGGATGATTGCAGCAGTCCCTCTGCATCTGACACATTCTGTAGGACCCAGAACCCCATTGTGGATCCTCCACCCGACTCCCTGGTAAATGAACGGAACAATGATGGGAAGATCCTAGAACCCACCAACAAGCTCCTTCATCTCCTGAGCGGTGAGGTGAGACCTGCTAGGGTGGACCTTATACAGTGTGAGAGAGAAACACATGGAAACGTCTGGATCATGACTGTATAGTTATGTGTTTCAGCTTCCTGTAAGGAGTGAGGATATAACCGTCCGCTTCACCATGGAGAGACAAGACTGTCTGGAAGAAGAGCAGGAGGATTACAAGGAAGGGGTGACAGACAGTCCCCAACCTCTCCGCTCACTGGGTAAAAACATAATTTTTTCCTAAACCAATCAAATCATCATTTTTTCTTTAAATGAGACGGAAGACCACTTCTACTTCATTAAACGTGTAATTTGAATGGTGCACCATATGTAACGTTACTGACTCTGGGATCATTTCCTACAGATGGACCAAGTAACATTGATACATCAGGAATATGTCCCATCAGTCATTATACACAGGGCCGTATGGAGCAAGATAACGGCATCACACAGGATTATCAGGTACCAAACTGCACCTGTTACAATGGCCGCTTTATGGGATTCAGATCATTGGACGTCTGTTTTCTGCTAAAGACCAGTGAATAACTTTCCAGTCTGATCTTGTATCACAGGAGGAGCAGGGAGAGGAGGTATTTCCCATGCAGTGTAAGGAGGAGGAAAATCCTACAGAGATCAGTCCAGGTAAGAAATATACAATGAATTAAAGCTTTTATCCAACATGAACTTAATTATACTTTTAATATCTCATGGGAAGTATGATTATCCTGTTTAATAATATATTTATGTTCTCTCCCCAGCAGCCTGTGACAGTAGGAATGACGAAGGCTTAGAGCTGAGTGTATTGGATACTGGGGAGAAGAGATCACATGGACTCACCTGTGCAGGTCAGTAATATGCACCAGATACAGAGTGTATGTTACAAGCTCTACCCAGCATGCACAGGGCTAAAGTAGCCTGTCCTGAGTGTGAACCATCCATGATGTACACACCCTCTAACACACTGATACTCACACTGTGCGGGGAAGTGATGTACACGCCCTCTAATACACTGATACTCACACTGTGCGGGGCAGTGATGTACACACCCTCTAACACACTGATACTCACACTGTGCGGGGCAGTGATGTACACGCCCTCTAACACACTGATACTCACACTGTGCGGGGCAGTGATGTACACACCCTCTAACACACTGATATACACACTGTGCGGGGCAGTGATGTACACACCCTCTAACGCACTGATACTCACACTGTGCGGGGCAGTGATGTACACGCCCTCTAACACGCTGATACTCACACTGTGCGGGGCAGTGATGTACACACCCTCTAACACACTGATACTCACACTGTGCGGGGCAGTGATGTACACACCCTCTAACACGCTGATACTCACACTGTGCGGGGCAGTGATGTACACACCCTCTAACACACTGATACTCACACTGTGCGGGGCAGTGATGTACACACCCTCTAACACACTGAAATACACACTGTGCGGGGCAGTGATGTACGCACCCTCTAACACACTGATACTCACACTGTGCGGGGCAATGATGTACACACCCTCTCAGACACTAATAATACACACTGTGCGGGGCAGTGATGTACACACCCTCTAACACGCTTATAATCACTCTGTGCGGAGCAGTGATGTACACGGCCTCTATAGATCTGTAATGTCTGCTGTCACTAATTGTTGGTTTCTTGCAGTTGGATCTGATAGTAGATCCACTACAGAGGGAGATCACACCCCTCATCACTCACAGGATTGGATAAAGGAAGAAAATGGATTCCCGCAGAATTTTGAGGTAAATAAACTGCATTATTGGGAATCATTGGCTCAGTGTCTGGTATATGGAGTTCATTGTCTGTTAATGAGACGGTGTGAAATTTGTAAGCTGAATCAGTAGGAGGCGCTAATGCTCTCACTGCCTGTCTCTGCTAATTGGAAAGTATACAAGATTTCACAAAATTTTGTGAATCTTCAAGGACACTTGTTTTTATATTTCTTAATGTAATTGTATTTATATTATTCTAATTCTATTTATATTATATATTTGTTTCTCCTCTGTGTGAGTCGTTGCCTCAAGCTGCAGCATCCTTATTATGTATCTGACCCATCTGATCTTGTATCACAGGAGGAGCAGGGAGAGGAGGTATTTCCCATGCAGTGTAAGGAGGAGGAAAATCCTGCAGAGATCAGTCCAGGTAAGAGATAAACACAGACCAGGTTGGGGAGGATTGTTTTGTTGTACGGCGCAAGCCAATCGGTGATGAGGAGATCATAGTCTCTTCCCTCGAGGAATGGTGTGTTCTGTGTCACAGACGTTGCATGCCGCCATGGCATTACAAGCCTTGAGGACAACGTGACTGATTGGAACGTAATGTATTCAAAGCCGCTTTGTGCTCTTCAGAGAGTTAGTATTACCTTTTTAAATGTTACTTCTGGCAGCCGCGAGGCAGTTTCAGAAATGGCGCGGAGCTGAACTTCCGCAGGTAAAAACATGGGGTATTTCTAACCTCAGGAAAAATATTAGAATCAATTTAGAAGGGTTTCTTTTAATAAAAGATTGTTTTGTAGATTGTTACAAAATAGACTTAATACCAAGATGTTTGTTGCATAAAGTTCCATTTATGAGTCAAGAGCATCTTTTCGTATTTTATTATTAAATACTCAGCCATTCGGAAATAACAAAGTCTGTGTTCACATATCTGGACCAATACTTGCAATGTGTGGTCATTCTTAGATGTTATTCATTTTTGATGTTATAATGTAAAGGTAAAGGTAACATTCAAATGATATGGCAAAAGCTTTTATACTTCTGAGTAAGAATCCTCCCATTCATATATAGTATGACTAAATAAGGAGATCCAGTTACTAGGAGGCGTGTGTGTATATATACATATATAGTATGACTAAATGAGGAGATCCAGTTACTAGGAGGCGTGTGTGTATAGATACATATATAGTATGACTAAATGAGGAGATCCAGTTACTAGGAGGCGTGTGTGTATATATACATATATAGTATGACTAAATGAGGAGATCCAGTTACTAGGAGGCGTGTGTGTATAGATACATATATAGTATGACTAAATGAGGAGATCCAGTTACTAGGAGGCGTGTGTGTGTATAGATACATATATAGTATGACTAAATGAGGAGATCCAGTTACTAGGAGGCGTGTGTGTGTATATATACATATATAGTATGACTAAATGAGGAGATCCAGTTACTAGGAGGCGTGTGTGTATAGATACATATATAGTATGACTAAATGAGGAGATCCAGTTACTAGGAGGCGTGTGTGTATAGATACATATATAGTATGACTAAATGAGGAGATCCAGTTACTAGGAGGCGTGTGTGTGTGTGTATATATATACATATATAGTATGACTAAATGAGGAGATCCAGTTACTAGGAGGCGTGTGTGTGTGTGTGTATATATATACATATATAGTATGACTAAATGAGGAGATCCAGTTACTAGGAGGCGTGTGTGTGTGTGTGTGTGTATATATATACATATATAGTATGACTAAATGAGGAGATCCAGTTACTAGGAGGCGTGTGTGTGTATATACATATATAGTATGACTAAATGAGGAGATCCAGTTACTAGGTGGCGTGTGTGTGTATATATACATATATAGTATGACTAAATGAGGAGATCCGGTTACTAGGAGGCGTGTGTGTGTATATATATACATATATAGTATGACTAAATGAGGAGATCCGGTTACTAGGAGGCGTGTGTGTGTGTGTATATATACATATATAGTATGACTAAATGAGGAGATCCGGTTACTAGGAGGCGTGTGTGTGTGTGTGTGTGTGTATATATACATATATAGTATGACTAAATGAGGAGATCCGGTTACTAGGAGGCGTGTGTGTGTGTATATACATATATAGTATGACTACATGAGGAGATCCAGTTACTAGGAGGCGTGTGTGTGTATATACATATATAGTATGACTAAATGAGGAGATCCAGTTACTAGGAGGCGTGTGTGTGTATATACATATATAGTACGACTAAATGAGGAGATCCAGTTACTAGGAGGCATGTGTGTGTGTGTATATACATATATATAGTATGACTAAATGAGGAGATCCAGTTACTAGGAGGCGTGTGTGTATACATATATAGTATGACTAAATGAGGAGATCCAGTTACTAGGAGGCGTGTATAAATGCATTTATAGTTGATCATAAAATGGTAGTATACTAATAAGGGATGTGGCTTAGTATCCATTTTGTCTATAATTAAAGCCAAATGTTGTAATTATACCTGGGCAGGAAAACAGCTAACAAAGGTTAGTATATGTTTTTAAGGAAAAGGAATGACGGTAGGGTCTCTCTGACACAGAGGAATCCAGTCTGAAATTTAGGGTCAAAGGTTTTGGTAAAAACTAGACTAGAGAAATATAAGCATCTATCCTTGACTTAACTGGAACCCCAAGTTGTAGCCATACAATACAATGGACTCTTGTTATATAAGAAAAGCTATTGATGTCTAAAAAAAATTCCATTGATGATTGTAAATATGAACTCATGAATTGATATATTGAATAAATACCCCACCTCACCGTGGCGCATCAACGCACCATCAGTACACAACTACCAGAGGTAAAATCAGCATGTTGATGCTGACACTCGGCTGCTTTTGACACAAGAGGAATATCGGCACAAGTTCCAATGCAAATTTTCTCCATAAAGGGGCGGCGAGTATCCAGCTGCAGGAAAGACCAGCACCTTTAACCAGCAGTATACGATTTGTGAATGGCATTGAGAAAAGCAAATCTGTCTGAATTATAAAATACACATAAGACTGACGTGAGTAAAGGCGGGAGTGAGCACTTTTAAACTAAGGCTTCCCCTGGCAGTATCTGTTTACTTATGACTAAAACTCTGAGAATAACAGAACAGTGACTATAGTTCATTGCGTGCCTACAAAGGGGGTGTGGCTGAGCGCATGAGTACGCAGACGGCACTGTGAGAGACCCCAAGTGGGACCAGGGGAGAAGTCAGTCTTTTGAGTATAATTATTTGATATACAGCCTTCGTGAGAACATGTCCCAGGCACCAGGAGAAAATGCTCAGTTTCCTCATTCGCAAAGACGGAAAAAAAAAGGCTGTTGTTGTGGATAATGTCCAAGATAGCACTCACACCGACACCAATGAGGAAGAAGCTTTCGAACCAGATGAAGCTGCCTCCGCAGCACCGGTATCTCTTCAAGTGGATATCGTTCAAAAACTACTTTACACCCTGCGGGGCCAAATTAAAAGTGATATCCAAGAACTCGCATATGAATTGCAAAAATAAATCGGAGATATAGGTGAACGCATGGCTTCTATTGAAAAGAAGGTGGATGAACTGACAGACGCCCACAACATTCTCTCTCATCAAGACACCGATCTCACTTTGGAAGTTTAAAGCTCTTAAAGATAAGATAGTGGACCTGGAAGACAGGACCCGCCGAAATAATAAATGTATTCGCGGCATTCCGGAGGAAATACAAATTTTGCAGATTATGTCCACACACTCTTAGCAGCCCTCATCCCGAACCCCTCTCCATCAGACATGTTACTGGATTGGATTCACAGGCTGCCAGAGCCAAGAACTTCGCCTCCTGACTCCCTAAGGGACACGCTCATTAGGCTCCACTATTTTCATTACAAAGAGGAAATCCTCAGAGCCAGTCGGGCTATCAAAGACCTGCCATCCCCCTTCCAAGGTGTGCAAATTTTTGCTGATCTTTCCCCCGGCACACTACAGCAAAGAAAATCCTTCCAGTTGGTCACCACAGCGCTGCGTGCTGCAAAAGTCAAAAGTCCCTGTGAAAATTTAACTCACCAGGAACAGATCTCCACGGTTACTATCCATACTCCGAATGAAGGTCTCCAACTTCTGCGAACCTGGAATATTCACTTTCCTGATCCATCCTTTCAGCTGTAAAGACAGGAAAAACAAATTTTTAACAGAATGTTCAGAGATACCTTCCACAAATAAATCATGACTACCATCTCATACAACGTGAAGTCCTGGGCTTATAGGGGTCTGCCCCCTCTGACACCCCCAGGTTAAAATATGTTCCCTTAAATTCCCTCTGGAATTTTGAAAACCACAAAAACAGATATATTTGCACAAGTCATTCTAGGTATAAACATGACCCCACTAAAAGCTCTTAAGGAAGCTATTTTCAAGAACCAAGTGCCAAGAGTGTAAAACTCTGACACACCAAATATAACTTCTGAAACTTTATGGGAAGCACATAAAGCGGTGATTCGAGGACTTTTCATTTCAATAGCAACATATGAAAGAAAGAAAAAGTCTGAGCAACTCGTCCTACTCGCATCATAAATACACATTCTGGAAACAGAACATACAAAAGGTCCTACTAAATCAAGATAATTGAAAATCAAAATGCTAAAACAGGAGATCTCGGTCCTACAACTCCACCACACCCACTTAATGTTACAGAACTACTATTCGCATGGTAATAAGACAGGGTCATTTTTGGCAAGACGGCGTAGGAAAAAAGAATCCAAGAAGACCATTCCATCTTAAGTCTGACAATGGGGACATAGTCATGAATCCAGCCTTGGTTCCTGATGTATTTGCCGAATACTATGCCAAATTATACAACCTCCCATTAGATAAATCTTCTCATCAGGCAAAAAACCCGACATAGTGACATTTCTTGACAAACGGTCCCTTCCGGTATTGAAAAATACACAACAAACTACTTTGATGAATCCTATCACCGAGCAAGAAATTGGTGTTGAAATTCCTCAATTATCAAGGCAGAAAGGCCCAGACAGATTCTCAAACTTTTACCGCAAAACTTACTCCTCTATACTAACACCTTATATTGCTAAAACCTTCAATGCAAGGATGATTTCTGGTTCTTTCTCAGAAGAAATGTTGACGGCCAATATTATCACCATACCAAAGCCGGACAAATCTCCAATTTCTCTGCTAAACACACAGGTCAAACTTTATACAAAGATATTAGTTAACAGACTGAAATCACTAATACCTCCGCTTCTACAGTATGATCAGGTAAAGTTTGTCAAGGGAAGACAGGCGTTGGATAACACCAGGAATATATCCAAAATAATCTCCCTGGCCTAAAACTCGGATACAGTTTAGTATTAGCAATAGATGCCGAAAAGGCTTTTGACCACCTACATTGGTCCTATTTAGTAGCCACTTTAGACAAATCTAATTTTCCACATGCATACATTAAAGCGGTTTTAGAATTATATTCCCACCCCTCCGCCAAAGTATCCTATGCAGGCTTTCTATCAAAGTAATTTAAAATAACAAATGGAGCACACCAGAGATGCCCACTTTCTCCTTTACTGTATGTACTAGCGTTAGAACCCTTAGCAGAAGCCATTAGATCCAATCCTGACATTAAAGGGATTCCTTACTCACGAACCCGGACTACGAAGCTGGGACTATTTGCGGATGATATTCTGATTACGGTCGCTGATCCCCTAAACTCTGTCCCAACATTGCTGTCAACTCTATTTAAATACAGTCAGATTTCATATCCTAAAATAAATGGAACAAAAACAAAAGTCTTATCAGTCAACCTAACAGCTGGTACCTTTAAGGCTCCTTAAACAACGGCATCCCTTTGAGTGGAGATATGAGAGCATCAGTTATTTGGACGTCTTCATTACAAAAATCAGCTCCCACGCAACACCATTTACAGTACTAGAATTAATTATTCCGAACATCTCGCTTACATCATGGATCAAAGCAGGTATTACAATATTGGACCATTTATACATTAATGGTACTCTTAAAACGTTTAATAGTCTGAAACAAAAACATTTTACTCCCTCAACGAGATTTTTATATTTACCTACAAATTATCATCCACCTCGAATACTTTAACCACTGAAAATCGGTCACTCATACTCCCTAAATGCTGCATGAATATATCTTCAACGCCAAAACTACCGTACTCTCTATATGTTACCATTCAGGTCCCTCATCACCTCTCCTTTCTATATGAAAGAATGGGAAAAGGAAATCTCCCAGGAACTAACACCTTTACAATGGAAGCAAGCAACCCAGAGCATGAAGGGTATTTCTCACTGTGTAAATCATGTGGAGCTTATGCGTAAAATCTTATACCGGTGGTTAATGAGACCGAGTAAACTAGCAAAAATGTACCCCACATCCTTGCATCTCTGCTGGAGGCAATGCCAAGTCTCTGACACCATGCGACATGCCTGGTGGGCGTGCCCTTTCCTCTGTCAATAATGGTCAGATGTTTTCTCCTTCATAACACAAGCCATTGGAATCATTATTCCACAAACACCAGAATGTGCACTCTTCCACATTTTCTCCATAAATCTGAAGCCCTTACAAAAGGTGTTGATAGGTCGTATCCTGATTGCTGCTAAAACCCCACTGGCTAGAAATTGGAAATCCCAACATATCCCAAGACAATTAGAACTGCACAATCTAATAACCTATAATCTTCATTTGGAAAAATTGCATTACTATTCCACCAGGTCCTTAGGGAAACATACAAATCTCCTCTCCATGTGGAAGAACTGCCCTAATCCCAGTTGAAATATGGTGACCCGCCCCTACATCTCTGTATATTAAATATCTCCCCCCCCCCTTTCTCCTCCCCCCTCTCTTTCTCCCCTTTTTTTTCTCTTCTCTTCTGGTCCTTCTCCCCTCTTCTCTTTGCCCTCCTCCCTAAACGTAAATGTCATTTGAAATTGAAATATGTTGTTTGAATTTACGAATGGATTTAATGTTTTTTTTTTTTTTTGTGAAATAAGAATTGTATTTATTATTATTTATCTTACTATATGACTCTTGCTACTTTCATTATAAAAAAAAATATATTGAATATATTTCCATAGATGTGTAATATTTAGAAAGTGTTTTGGTTTTATTCTTTTTTTTTTATAGGAAACTGTATGATAAAAATAATGGCATCTAAAAAAATCCTCCTTATCCCAAAAACTAATTCTATATATAATGTTTGCGTGGGTACAGTAAATGAGAGAGAGGAAAATTACAGCTAAACACAAACACTGCAGAAATGTAAAAAAAAAAGCCAGCCTGTTTCCTGAAAAGTAGAACATGGCCAAAACATTCATATCACCAAGGGGTTAAAGTGCAATTAAACTTGTATTTTAGTTTTGGTGTGCACAAATAACCCATGCAAACTATTGAATCCCTTTCAGCATCTGTAGTTCATGAAATACAGCAGTGATAATGTCCCCTGTTCCTCTCACTCTACTTTGGTGGCCCCAGTGTGTAGGAGAGGGTTCAGTACTGTCGCCGACAGTACAGGTGCCGATTAGGTGTATACATTGCACTGGTATGCTCTGTGAATCTATTTCAAAATGGCCGCAGGTTGAATTTGTGCGTGCATGCTACTCTGTCTTCCTCGGAGGAGTGTATAATGTCCACTTGTCAAATCTGACATTGTTCCTCACAGATTCCGCTGATTACATAGAATGATTGTCTAACGTTCAATAAACCAGACGACCTGCCTGTGTGCCGAGCCGCTGACTAATAATTATACCGCTTGTACAACACAGTGCAATGATCTGCAGCGGCTCCTGCAAGGACAGGGGATTCATAGCTGCAAGGGTAGGAGATATAAGACAATCGTGAATTTGTAGCTGCCTAGTGGCTATCTGTATACATTGATTCCTGGGGATTTCACTAAACTACATTTCCCATGATTCTAATTTGCACTGACTGATCACACGCGCCATGAAAGCAAAGCGAAAATTCAGGCGTCGAAGTTAGAAAAAGTGTGTGGTTTTTTGTTGACATTTTTTTTTTTAAATCATATTTTATGATTTTTTTTTTTTTATAGTAAATTAAGTGATATTATGAAAATAAAGGTATCTAAAGAAAGCCCCTATTATTGGGTTAAAAACGGCATCTTATATGTGCAGGTACATTAAATGAGAGAGGGGGAAATTACAGGTAAACACAAACACTGCAGAAGTGTCCTAAACCTGAGCAACATTACAAAAAACAGGGTAAATGTCATGGCCGTCATCTAAAAAAAAAGGGGGAGTGGCCAATTAAAAAAAAATCATTGTCTGCCATAGACAGGTAAATATGGCATCAAAAGAAAACTTTACATTTCCTTTAAAAAACAACGTATAGTGTGTATGAATGCACTAAATCAGAAAGGTAAATTACACTTAACAACATTTCCCCAAATCACTCATGTCCTTAATATGTTTAAGTATCTGCTGTGACATAGCTCAGCCCTGAGTTTCTATTTCTAGCAGCTGTGTACTAGGGAGAATTGAGACATCAATGAGGCGTTTGGTCCATAGTATAATCACAGTGTGTGATCTGACCATTCAGAATGAATTATATAAAGAGATTAATATTCTTTATCATATCTCTGCTTCCTTTTAGACCACAGTGAGCGGAGACGACTCGAGAGGAGTGACGGCGGCGACCAGCAGGGAAAAAACTCCACAGACCAGAACACAGATGAAGCTGAAGGTGAGTTTTAATTTCAAACATGAACAGCTTGGTAGTCTAAGTCCCTGCTCCTACCCGGTGAAACACTAAACGCCTACGCGTTTCGCGCCAAATGTGGCGCTTTCTCAAGGCTACCCTCCCAAGGGTGTGCCTCTCTATTTAAAGTGTTTGTTTGTTTTTCCCTTAAAGTGACAGGTGATGCATATAATACAAGGGAAAGGAAAAAATTACAAACGTATAAATCGAAGAGGGAGAGAGAGGATAAAGTGATGTCCCTCTTGGGGAAATAAACTAGATAAAACCACTGCTATATGTGTTAATGAACAGAATATATGGAAATGGACTGAGCAACATGTTAATATAAACAATACATTGTATGATACAAGTAGGGATTAAACGATGAGACAGCAGAAAAAATAATGAGAACAACCCAAAAGGTACTCATACGGGCTCTAAGGGGCAGAGATTGAAGGCAAATATAATCATTCATATAAAAGGAGAGAGAAAGAAAAGATCAACCCTGCAGCATATTCCAGAATGTTAATGTCTAAAAATATGACTAAGATCCCATTCCGAATTGATACCCTTGGGTTGTCTGGTTTGTAACCTAAATATCCAAAACATTTCTCTTTTATTGAGTATGTTTTGTCGGTTGCCCCCTCTCACAGGGCTAGAGATCTTTTCTATGCCTCGGAATAAGAAATGGGATTTATTACCTCCACTGCACATCTGAAAGTGTCTATTAATAGTGGATTTTGTGTCATTTGTGGTAATGCTGCCGAGGTGCTCCCTTATTCTCTCCTTCAGAGGTCTGATTGTATGCCCCACATATTGTTGCTTGCATTTCTGACATGTAATTGAATAGATAACAAATGAAGTGTTACAGTGAATGTAATGTTTCGTTACAAAGGTCTCTCCTGTCACTGTAGACTTGTAAGTATTCGTACGATGGACATATTGGCAGCTGAGGCATCTACCTCCACAGCCAAACATGCCCGTGCTTTTAAGCCAATTACCATCTGTTTTCGGTTTAGTTTTATTTGTAAAGTGGCTAGGAGATAGCCATGATCTTAGTGATTTTGAAATGTACCCCCCGACTTAAAAGTGTATCGTAATGGGGGTCCAGTCTCCGTACTGGAAGATGTTTCTTGATAATCCTAGTTACCTGTTTATATTGGTGACTATATTTGGTGCTAAGGATGGGGCCTCTGTAGATGGTGTTTTTTTGCTGTTATCTATGTTGCCTCATCGGCACCGTTTTGTTTATTGATGTCCCGCAGGAGATCCTTATGATCCCTTCTCTTGGAAATTTGATAGCCTTTCTCAATGTGATGAGTAGAGTAATTTCTCTGTTTTAAGGCTAATGATTGATTTTCAAAGAGGGAATCCATGGAGCAATTTCTACTCAACCTTAGAAATTCTCCAATCGGTATACCCTGAAAGGTGTGTGATCCGGGTGACGGCTACTTGCAAAAAGGAGGGTATTGCCCGCTGGGGATTTCTATAGGAATCGGTCACTATACAGCCATCCTCTCTATTTCCTATTTCCTTTTTAGACCGATCTATCCATTGGAGAGTCAAACAGGAAGTGCATGACCGTTTTATCTCTGCCGCAGACTGTGCAATGAATGATACTGATGTTACCCAGAATGCTCCAGGAGTGAACCTTATGGTTCTAAATGGAACAAGTGTAATTCCGAGGGAATCTGAGACAATTGTAAATAATGACCCGACCTCCACTGGTGAATTCCATCTTATTGACCCGCGTCAAGAACGTAACACACAGGACAATAATGGAAAGACAAACCATGAAAAGGTATCCGTAGCAACACGAACATGCAACATAAACTTCACTGATATATTGGAGATTAAAGCTCCCCAACAATCACACCATGACGCCCAGAAAGACATCAGAAAGCACGTGTGCTCAGAGTGTGGGAAAGGTTTCAAGAGCCGCAATGATTTTGTCAGACACAAGAGAATCCATACTGGACAGGGATTGTTAGTCCGCTCAGAGTGTGTGAAAGGTTTTAGTGAAGTTCCGGGTCTTTATACACATCAAATGAATCACACTGGAAAGAGCCCTTTCTCATGCTCAGAGTGTGGGAAACAGTTTAAAATAAAAACCGGCCTTAAAAGACACCAGAGAATTCACACAGGAGAGAGACCGTTTGTGTGCACAGAGTGCGGAAAAGCTTTTGCCCGGGAATCAACCCTTCACATTCATGAAAGGATCCACACGGGGGAGAGACCGTACTGCTGCTCTGAGTGTGGGAAACGGTTCACAACAAAACTCAACCTTTCAGTACACCAGCGCACTCACACGGGTGAGAGACCGTTCGGATGCACTGAATGTGGGAAACGCTTTACAATGAAAACCAGACTAATAATGCACCAGCGCACGCACACGGGTGAGAAACCATTCCCATGTGCGGAGTGCGGGAAGCGGTTCACAATGAAACAGAAATTAACAATGCACCAGCGCACCCATACGGGAGAGAAACCGTACTCCTGTTCCGAGTGCAGGAAACGGTTCACAATGAAACACAACCTTATAAGACACCAGCGCACTCACACGGGAGAGAGACCATACTGCTGCTCTGAGTGCGGGAAATGGTTCACGATGAAACACAACCTTACAGCACACCTGCGTACTCACACTAGAGAGAGAGACCATTCGGCTGCACTGAATGCGGGAAACGGTTCACAATGAAACAGAAACTAACGATGCACCAGCACACGGACATGGGAGAGAAACCATTCTCATGTTCCGAGTGTAGGGAAGACTTCGCTAGCCGAACACAACTCACTAAACATCAGAAAATTCACACAAGATAAGTTGTTGAAGAACAAATTGTGTTTTTTTTTTTTTTTTGCTTCCAGTTAAAGTGCAAATCTTTGGGTGTTTCACAGAATTTCCATACAGAATACTGTGGGGCTATTCACTAAAAGGTGAACTGCAAAAAACAGCCATTAATAACTTAGGCTGTTAGACATTGTGTACAGTAAACATCTCATGGACCATTTTTCTCGCTGCAGATGGCAGTTGGATGAAGTCATCTTATAGAATAGGGCGAGATGCATGGAAATTTCTGCCGCCAGTTACAGTGAGAATCGCAGTGCGTGAATGTAGAACTGGCGCATTATTTAAGGATCTGCCCCTTATGTTGGAGGTACAAGTGTTCACTACGTATGTACTAAGTTACATAAACAACCCTAACGCTGTATCCTGCACTGTACATTGTGAAACGTATCTACCGTACAATAAGCTGTGTGTATTGGTTACGTGTCTTGCTATATGATCGATTGTTATTACACTGCAGCTGTGAGCAATAAAAAGTTTACAAAACACTGTCTCTGCTTCCCCACTTCATGTTCGCTTTTTCTGCGAGACCAGATGCAATTTTTGGGATAATACCCCCATTGGAAGCTTTGGCAACATTTTGTTTCATTGTTCACTAATAAAGTGTCCAACAATTGAATAAACATAATAGAAATAAGAGGGGCTTGGTTGTATGAATTGACCAAAGCATAATTAAGCTCTCCTGCCAAATGAAGGTTCACTCATAGCAGGAAGAGACCCTAACCTCACTTATGATCTACTGGACCTACAAAGCCGTCTATATTGCTAAAAACCTTTTAACCCTATAATGACAGGAATTTTTGGCCATGACTTTCTCTTGGTGACATGAGCTGTTTTAACATGTCTGTAGTGTTTGTGTTTAGCTGTAGTTTTCTTCTTCACACTGGATCATCGCACTGTAAATTGTAAAACGTATCTACGTGTCACCCTAATAAAGTTGCCAACAATTGTAGTGTCTCCTGTTTATGACATCACCTGTGGCTTGATATGCAATGTACACATTTCCCATTGAAAGTCGTCGGTTTACATACATTTAAAAGACAATTCTCGTAATACTTGCTAGCAATTCTGCTAACACTGTAAAGTATAAATAATTCATTTATTCCAAAACTACAAATACTCTTTTTTATAGTGGTTATATAAAACTTTTTTTGTGTAGGAGGTTGTCTTATGAAGCCTCCTCCGACGTACTTAACAGCGCACAGACCTCCAGCACTACCTGACATGTGGCGGGTGCTGGGGCAAGTGATGTGGGGCAGAGGAAGGAAATAAACACAAGAAATTTATTATATTCCAGCAACATTTTCATTTTATATTAAAAAAGTTTTTAAATATAAAGTAATATTTACTAGCGTATATTTAGATCAAGTTTAGGACATATGGCTGACCACACAAAGTCAAGGCCACAGAACTCCCATTTGGAACATGCACAATGCACCGTAAGCCACCATGCGCAGAATGAAGCGCCTGAACGGGGAACAGACTACCCCAAGACCTTGGTCACTTGGCATAAAGCCGATGTGGTGCCAATAATTAAAGGGATTCTGTCAGCAAACAGACAACATATGTTTAAACAAATGAAAATACAAAGTTGAAAGTATCTATGGTTTTCACAATTGTACATGTAATGCTTGGCACAACTGCCTGGATGTGTTGCAATTGACTTTTTTTTTTTTTTTTTTTTATCTACACATCTCCCACGTGGTTTCATTAATTCTATTATTTTTTTCCATTGTCAATTGGAAAATTAATTTGTATTTTGAGTTTCATCCATATCAGAATCTTGAATATTCCATAATCTCGCTATCAGGATCTTGAGTGCTAATAGAACATGTGTGGTTATACACCACTCTCTTCGGGACAGTGCGGACCATCCTATATGTTGCAATGCAATGCTCATAGATTTATCAATAGTTAAGACACAAGAGAATCCATACTGGAGAAACGCCATATTCCAAAAGTTTGTCAAACCACTACATTCCAACCAGTTACGTCACATCGTACCACAGCATTACATCTCCAGCACTGTGGGGACACACATGGGTACATAACAGATGTCCTATATGGTACCAGATACCATCTCTGAAGGATTTTGTATTGTAATTCTATCAGATTTTCTTAATTTTCGCGATGATCTGCAACCAATCTGTCAAATCTATAGATACACTCAGGTCCATCTCCCACCCTGCAAGTGATTTTTTTTTTTCACTTCCTTTTCTATAACATCTATGGGTTCACAGATTAAATTACTTTCCAGAACCTCGGCAAGTTTGATCCTTTTCTCTGAAAAAATGGTTTGGGTAAAAGGACTATACTCATAGTCCTGTATTTTTTTAGTTTGGATATTTAAGAATTAAGAATTGTATTCTAAGATATCTCGGGATAATAGTGAGAATTCCATAAGTAGTTGCTGGAAAGGTTTTATCTCGTCTTCTGATATTGTATCTTCTATCTTACTTATACCACTTTTTATCTAGTTACGGATATCTTGATCTTTTATGCATTACATTTAAGTTTCTGGGTAGATGCCATCGTGGATATCTACTGATTTCCTGTATCTTGCCCAGAATTTTAATAGTTGTTCTGTAATAAGATTTTTACCCTTTTGGGTGGTAGCAAATGGTAGTCACGGCATAACTTCAAGATCAGGGACAGCTAACATATATATCTCTATTATCTTCCATGGATCCTTATCTGCTTCTGGCCATCTTCTAAGTTGTCTAAATAGAGATGCGTTGTGATATATCTTAATTTGAGGGGCTGCCAGACCTCCTTTGTTAAACTTTTCCCCCCCACCAAATATAATTGGACCAGATTATTTGTATCTGTTGTAGCCGACATGGGGGCAAAACCATGTGATACATACTAAAGTGATAGAGCCATTTTGGCAATATATAGGATTTGATAACATTTATTCGTCCCCACCAAGAGATTGGTAAATTAACCCACTCTTTTAGGTTCTTAGAGGTTTGTGCCACAACGATTCGGAGATGGTTCTATATTATTATCGACCCAAGTAAATTTATATTTTTCTTTTTAAAGCGGTCGATAATTCTGAGGCTAGATTTATTCCCAAACATTTTGATTTGGAGAGATTCAGTTTATAATTGGTGAGCGAACTATATATATCTATTTCTTCTAATAAAAATGTAATGGAATCCGTTGGGTCCCTTACCGTAATCACATCATCAGTGTACAAATTGATTTTTAGTTCTTGCTGTTTGATAGAGGCTGCCAGAGGCTGCAGTGCCATAATATAGAGCAAGGGGGAGAGTGGGCACCCTTGTCTTGTACAATTTTTAATATATAGCCACAGGGATATAATCCATGATCCCACTATCCTAGCAGTTCGAACTGTATATAAAGCCATATTCACTTTCATAATCCATCCACAGAGACCAAATCTTATTAATGTCTATTAATATAAATTCCCAATTTGCCTTTTTTGCATCTAAAGTTATGGCAGAGACAGAGTAGTTTTTTGTATTGGCTAGATTGATAATATTGAGGAGTCTAAGAATATTATTTGAAGATGTTCTACCAGTGACAAACCCAGTCTGGTCTTCGTGGATGATAAATGGTATGATTAATTTAATTCTCTCCGCCAATATGGAGGCATAAATCTTTACATCACCATGTATCAGCGATATGGGTCTATAGTTGTCCAAATCCGAAGAATCTTTATTATGTTTTAATATCGGTACAATATTGACCTGAAGAAAGACTTTGTTTCTTCAGTTTCGTTAAAAATAGCTGTGATGAATTAAGCAATGTTATCTTCGACCACTCTATAAAATCATCCCATAAAGCCATCTGGGCCTGGGGCCTTTATTAATCTTGGTCTTTTTTAACGCTTGATCAATCTCCTCCACTCTGAAAGGCTTATTTAGTTCTTCTAATTGTGCTGATGTTATGTATTGTATATTATATAGTTCTAAGTATTTCTGAATCATATCTAAGTTATTTTTTTTTGGTCCTAAATTGTAGATGTCTGTAAAAAAAACTGTTTAAAGGCCTCTCCAATCTGCTCAGCGGAATAAAGTATCTTATCTTTATATTTTTATTTTATATATTTTTTTTAATTTTATTAATAATATACAAAAGGACACACATACAATTATAAATTACCATCGAGATTTGGATTAAAAAGGAGAAAATTACAGAGATATTATTGATTGCTTCTTTTCAAAGAACTGTTAGTATAGACATACTTGTGGGCTCTGTGGTTTGCCATGTTTTAGGGCATCTATAATTAAGAAATTATGTACATATCTATCCAAATAGCTTATCTTACCAATACACCTAGATCAATATCTACCTGTGTACTATGGAGCTTTCTCCCTCTGTTCGACCTGTCTGTTTTGTAAGTGAGCTAATTTAACTTTTCCCCATAAGAGGGTCTGATACCATTTATTCCAGAATTCCACTTTTTTCTGATTGTATTTGTTTTGAGCCTCGATTCCTCTCTCCATAGCACATTGATTAGTCAATTGTACTTTGATCATAGACCAAGTAAAACCCTCTGGAGACTTCCATCTCCTTGCAATAAGCAGTTTCACCGTCGTCAACAGATGGATCAAAAAGGGTAGATCCTGCCCACTAGACTTTGGTAGGTTCAAATGTAATAAAGCTCTTTCAGGTGTTAATGTCCAATCAGACCCAACTATGAACTTAAAATCAAAGAAATTAAGAAAAATTTAATTGAGCAAAAGGGGAAAGAAATATCATGGCTAGGAAGAGTAGAAGTAATTAATGCCTACATATTTCCAAAGATATCATACCTAATCAGGAATATTCCCTTGAAAGTAAACTTAACAATTCTAAATACTATACAGAAGATTGCTACGGAATATATTTGGCAGGGAAAAAAACCTAGATTGGCATTAAAATTACTCCAATGGGAGGCTCAACGTGGAGGTATATCCTTCCCAAATATACACCGTATATATGATTCTTGTATGTTAGCCCATGCATTAGCCTGGGATAACACTTCAATTAAACCACCAATCTGGTTAGAGATTGAAAGATCTGAAATAAAACGGATGAACCCAATTGGCCTCTTTTGGAGTCAAAGGGTGTTAAGCCGAAAATCTCTTTTCCAAAACCCAATACTTAATGATCTTTCTATGGTGATAGCTATGGCAAGAAAAATTCTTCAGAGATAAAAAACCTAATATTTATGGACACCCCAATAGATGTTTTGGAATATGACATAGGAGATATTAATTTACAAAATTGGATACGCAATAATATTACTATAATAGCAGATATAGCCCCTCAGGCCTTATTATACTCATTTGAAGCTTTGCGATCTAATTGGAATCTACCGTCAAATGAGATTTTTAATTATCTCAGATTGAAAAATTATGTAAAAAGACGGATAACGCTTGAAAAAAAACCACTTAGCGTCTTAATAACAAAACATTTTAAAAAAAAAAATGGTATCA
Source organism: Pelodytes ibericus (assembly GCA_036172795.1). Lineage (NCBI taxonomy): Eukaryota > Metazoa > Chordata > Amphibia > Anura > Pelodytidae > Pelodytes > Pelodytes ibericus. Next base: position 293,071,150 of record CM069857.1, read on the forward strand.
GGAGTTAAGAATTATTTATCTAGTTTAGAATCAATTGAAAAACCCATACCATGGGTAAAATGGGAGAACGATCTGGGGCTCTCACTTGCAGAAGAGGATTGGGGAAAATCAATAATCTTGTTGAAAAAAAATATTCATAGCATAAATTTGATGGAAATTCAACACAAATTAAATATGAGATGGTATATGGTCCCAGCAAAGCTAAATAGGATAAATCCAGGGATGTCAGAACTATGCTGGAGATGTGAAGAGGACATAGGATCCTTTTCGCATATCTGGTGGGAATGTAGACATCTGAAACCTATAATCATCTGGTTGCAAGATATCATGAGTGGCATGCTGGGGATCCCATTCGTTCTCACACCAGAAAGGTTTCTGTTTAATATTAAGTTACCCGGAAAAGGGACCCAATTGGCCCTGGCTATCCATATAATGATCGCAGTAAAGCTTTGTATTGCCAGGAATTGGAAAAAAAAAAAAAGGGGAATTAAACCAGCAAGAGATTATGCACCAAATAGATTTCCAATTAAATATGGAAATAGGCTTTTATGTTGGAGTTGGCCGTTTGGAAAAATATCAGCAGATATGGGCCCCTTGGAAAAAATATTGGAATAAATAACGGGTAGAACTGTGGATATCCCCGGATGGGGTTCGGTTCCCCGGGCTCCCCCCCCTCCCCTCGCGTACGGGAAGTGTGAATGCTATAAAAGTTGAATGAATGGCCGATTGAAGGATGGTGACGATGGACTCGGGAGATAGGCGAGAACAGAGCGGAAAAACTAATGCAATGTCGGTTGATTAACTGATTCTTTATTTACTGAGAGGTAAACGGGGCAGTGGAGGGGTGATAGAGGAAGGGGTACAATTTAAACCTAGGTTCATGACAGTGAATGTGCCCGGTAAATAAAGGAAGGACTGAATAGGAGATGGATAAGTTTATGTATCTCCTAAAGCCTCCAGTATAAATGATTTAAACGTTAAGGAATACTGCATAGGGCCAAAGGTTCAATATATATATATTTTTTTTTTTTTAATTTTTTATTTTTTTTTCTTCTCTTTTTTTTTTTTCGGTTGTTGTTCTCTCCTCCCCTCTCCTGCCTCTCCCTCACCATAACCATTTTTAGTTCAACCTTCTCCTATTTCAACCATATTATAAATGTTAACCATTATTGTTCTGTTTTCTATTTCTTTCAGTCAGCTTATGTTGTTAAAAAAATTTTTTTAATATGAATAAAAATTATAAATGAAGACAAATTCTAGCTATCAGTGGGCATCCCCACCAGATGTGTCCCCTCTCCCCTGTCCGCACCTCCAACACGCCGGAGAGGTTGCCGGATACATTTTGGCCAGGACAGAGGGGACAAGATATCGGCGATTTGCTACCTTGTACTGAACCTCATTAAGGTTAAAAAATGTATCTGTTCATAAGTCTTTCTTAATCCCTGGTTTCATTCCTCCCTTGTAATTGTTATCACTAGATCCCTCTCCCATTTTTCAATTGCGGAGGGTACTGTAGTTTGTGCCATCGATCTGAATATGTTCAATATTTTTGATATCAAATGTTTATTACTCTGCATTTCTAATATCTCCGTAAGGATGCTAAGTGTAATCTTAGGCATATCGCCTATAAGTTGGCTCACTACAACACTTTTGACTCTGAGATATCTAAAGCATTTCTGCATTGGGAGGTCAAACTCTTCCTGGAGTTTACAGAATGGCTTAATACTGCTTCCTTCTAGTATATCCTTGAGACTACATATCCCCTTTTCTCCCCACTTTTTGAGATCTAAGTCATCTACTTCTGCCTCCAAGATAGGAAGACATGGAAGGATTTTATTGCTAATTCCCAGACCCTTTTTAAATTTAATCCTACAATTCAAAATGTGTTCTAATACTGTATTCCTGTTTGTCTTAACCACTCTCTCCAACTTAGGCGCAGAGAGCCAGGGGATAGACCCATACCCCACCGCTCCCCTAGATCTCTCAAATTGCATAACTATGTCATGTGTCAAGAGCGCTGCCTGGGCATACTTGTAAATATTTGGTGATAGCTAATCCCCCCCTTCTTTTTTCTTTTTCATCAGAAGTTGTGCTTTAAGTCAGGGCTCGACAAACCCCAGGCGCCAGGTCGCCATGGCGACCAGGAAATTAGACTTGGCGCCTGGGTGCTGTCAGCCTCCTGGTCCCCTTGCCGCTGCCATCCGATTTTTCCGCAGCGCGAGGGGGTAAAGTCTGTGCCGATGGCCGATGGCACAGACTGCAAGCTCCGCCCCCTCGCGCAACGCGTGTCTGAGTGCCGGGTGTCGTCACGTGACATCCTGGCACTCAGCACGCCGACCAACGGAGATCAGCTGCAGCGTGAATGTCCCCCTCCCCTGCAGTGAGGTAAAGCAGCTGGGAGGGGGACACATCAAGAAGAAACCCCCAAGAAAAGACTGTGTGAGGTGGGTGTGTGTTTGTATGTATTGTAAAGTAGGTGTGTGTGAGGGGTTTGTATATATGGGTGTGTGAGGTGTTTATATATATATGGGTGTGTGAGGTGTTTATATATATATATGGGTGTGTGAGGTGTTTGTATATATGTGTATATGTAAAGTATGTGTGTTTGTATATATGTGAAGTAGGCGTGTGTGTTTATGAATTGTGTTTATGTTTGCGTGATTGTCTGGCTCCTAAAAAAAATGTCTGGCTCCTAAAATCAAAATAAATTTGTCAAGCCCTGCTTTAAGTCTTGGTCTCTTAGAAGTCCATATATATTCATTGAAGGCTGATTGTATCATTGCCAACCAACTTGATGACACCTGAAAGGGGATCAGTCTCAATAGATATATCAGTATTGGCAGTACATATACCTTAGCTGCCGAAATTCTTCCCCACCAGGATATGTATAGCCCCCTCCACTTTTTAAAGGTGAGATTCATCTCCTTCATAAAAGACAGGATATTGGTCTCAATCCAGATTATCGGCTCAGCTACTATTTGAATACCTAAGTATGTGAGTGGTCCCGTCGCCCATCTGAAGCTGTATCTCCCTATCTCATGTTTATCTCTCTTGCTTATATTGATCGGGAGAGCAATAGATTTAGTGTTATTGAGCTTATAATTAGATAGAGTACCATAATATTCTAAAATTCTCATTACTTCCATCAGAGAGCTTACCGGCTCCTCCACTGTGAGTAAAATGTCTGCGTATAACTTGATCAGGTGTGCCCCCTCCGCTACACTCGGACAAAATTGGAGAGGTCCTCAGCTCCCTAGCGAGGGGCTCAAGTGTTAGAATGTAGAGGAGAGGGGGCATCCCTGTCTAGTACCATTCGTAAGTTAGAACCACTGTGACCTCACTCCTGATCCCATCACTCTACCCATGGGTGTGGAGTATAAAGCCACCACCGCTCGTCCGATATTGCCTGTCAGGCCAAACATTGATAGTGTCTCTATCATGTATCCCCAGCTGACCTTGTCGAAGCCTTTTCGGCGTCCAATGACCGGGTCAGCTGGGGCACCCCCTGCCGTATAGCGCTCTGAAAGAGCGAAGCCAGGTCTCTCATATGGCTCGCTGCAGCTCTTCCGGGGACAAACCCTACTTGGTTTGGATGGATCCTTTCACAGATAACCTTTTTTTAGCCTCCCGGCGAGTATCACCGAATATATTTTGTCGTCGGAATTTAAAAGAGAAATGGGCCTAAAACTAGTCAGTTCTTCTGGATCTTTGCCCTGTTTTAAAATCGGTACAATATTCCCTCTTAACATCTCCTCTGGCATTACTCCTGTTGTCATATAGCTATTAAAGAGTCTGACTAGTACTGGGGCCACCTCATTGCTAAGAATTTTATCGATCATGCCTCCAAAGCCATCCGGTCCCGTGGCCTTCACTGTTTTTTGGGCCTTAATTCGGTCCACGACTTCCCCAGATGTAATTGGTTAATTTAGTCTATCTAAGTTATTTTTCCTTGGCAGGTTATAAAGAGACTGGTAGAATGGATTGAACGCCTGTCCAATCTCCTCCGGAGTGTTTTGCCGTTTACCACCAATCTCTTAATAAGTTTATCTGGCCTTTTGGCCTTCAGCAGGTTTGTCAGAACCTTTATCTTCCCGATTTCCCTTGTAGTACCTGGTTTGTTTTTACTGCAGTCACTGTCTTATTTCATTAATATTTGACTTGATTTGTAGAATCTTCTCTACGCCTGCCTGCTTGGTTGATGTTTGTTTATTTCTTCCCAGTGAAATAGGGTGATATATTGATCAGTTAATTTTTCACCTGCTTTCTTTTTCGCCGTTGCCCCAATCTCTATCAAGTACCCACGAATAACTGATTTATATGCACACCACAGAGTAGGTACCGCCATGCACATATTATCTTTATATTTAACCCTATAGATTCTGTGTGATAAATTTATATCAGCTTATGTTATTAATATTTTATTTATTTCTTTGTCTTTTATTTGATGTAATTTATCTCCGTATCCTCCTTGTTCTTATTACTGATTTTTTTTATAGTTATATATAGATCTACTAGTTCTCCTCCCCTGTTTTTTATTTTGCCTGTGCCCCAAGTTTTATTAGATGCCCTCTTGTGACACATTTATATGCGCACCAAATCTGAGTACCTGCAATATCTTAATCCCAATTTTCTTCAAAGAACAAATAGCTCCTTTTCTTTATATACATTTGATTTTCGAGAGATCCCAATAAGTTATCATTCCATCTCCATGAATTTCTAGGACTTGAATCGTTTACATTCTTAAGACACACAATCACTGCATCATGATCGGACCAAGGGATGGTCTGTATCTCTACCTTGTCCACTTTTTAAAAATAATTTTCGATCGCTAAGGATCAACTCAATACGTGAGTAAGAGCTGTGCACAGATGCATATAGCCATGAGAGTCTGGATTAAATACTCTCCAAACGTCATACATTTTATTAGATTTTAAGAAATATTCTAAATGGGGAGATTTTAAGCCCTGAATGTTCAGCATAATAATTTCAACCGTATTAAGTAATTAGTATTTTGATTTCTATAAGTTTCTCTCTATTAGGCATTAAACACATTTACACACATATAACATAAAAAAAAAAGTACAACAGACAGCCCATCTCTCCATCGGTTGCATTCGTACTAACAAAACACAAAATAAGTCGGCCCTATCACAAACCTGGGCAGAGGGCGGGTGGATAGTGGTGCTTAGTTTTATATATTCCAGACCTCTGAATAATCCAGGTCAAGCTAATCCATTAGTCTGATATACTGTTACTTCTTTTTTTTTTTTTTATTCTTTAGTTATAGAATTTTGTTTGAATATTACAAAAAAAAACATCCTGATTAGACATACATTATCCATAAAACACATCTTTAAAACGTACATCTTCTGAATTCTCTATGTACAAAACCTATTTGAATAAAACTAGAAACTTCACATAAATTGTGACTTGATAATGTTATAAAAATAAAATGCATCGGAACCATATACACATACATTTATTTTAGACCGAGAGAGAACCCGGGGTAAACCAAGAGGAGGGAGACTTTAACTTCCTCTTCCTAGCTGACATTTCTTTTTCCCATTATTATCATTCCCATGGAATGCAGGGAATCTAACAATGACTGGTATTGCTTACATTTTTTTCAGGACAGATCAAAGTTCCAGCTCTGGTCGCGTTCGATTGTCAAATGATAACTCAGTTCTTTAAAAAAGTGAACATATTGAAATGGTAAACTGGATTTCCAATTTCTTACAATTCAAATTTTGGCTGTCATTAGACCATGGCTCGCTTCTATTCTTATTTCTTTGCCCATTTTCCTTAATCCTAGATGTAATAGTGCCATTTCTTCTCTCAACTGATTCCAGTCGCACGGAAATCCCACACCAAAACATATTTCCATATAGGGGCCACTAAACTACATTTCCACCAAATGTGCAGATAGGACAACTGTATTGCAGTCTACTCATCCGAAATCTCTGCATTGCCAGCAATTAGGGGCATGGCTAGGATACATCTTGTTAAGTTTTTTTTGGAGTCCAGTACCATCTATTACTTAGCTTATATTGAGACTCGACTAAGTTCAAACAGTGTATAACTTTCTTGACCTGAGCAACTGATTCAACCCAGTCTTTATGCGTAACCTGTATTCCCATGTCCCGGCGATGTACCAGAACTGAGGGCAGAATTCACACATTTTCTACACACCGAGCCCATCTTTTTACTAAAGATTTTCGCCATCTGTTTATCGATGGTTATGTTTGTGCACATACTACTCTCCAGAAAATGTTTTATGCGTAAGTTATGTAAAGAGTTCCGAGTCCAGTAACTTACATTTTTTTTCGCGACCTCAGAAATAGGCATAACAGTGTTATCACGGACAATTAGTTATACCTTCTATTCCCTTCCATGCTTTTAATGACAGATCTTTCATATTTTGCTCCAGGGATTCTATATGGCAAGATTTAACTATTTTACCGAATAACCCCAGATACTTTTTGATCTCTAACCATTCCTTTAATACCTGTGCTAGTACTGTGGACTTACTGCCCAAGGATTCCATGCCTGCCTTGTCACCATTTAGCCATAAGAAGTACCCCAGATCCTTTGTGGCTGCAGCTTCTGGCTCTTTTTTTATGGATCTTCCTGCAACCATCATATTGGCCAAGTATATCTGTCTAACAATGGGGTACCCCCTGCCTCCATCTCGTGCCTCCCTAGCCAACCCCTGAGCACTCATACTTGGGTGCTTCACTTTCCATATAAAAGTGTTGATGCTGCTCTGCAACATGTCCAACCATAATCTCAGGACCCCCAAGGGGACCATTCTAAATAAGTGATTCCATTTAGGGATTATATAATAATTGATGGTATTAATTCTACCCCACCATGATGTTTCTAAATGGGCCCATTCCCTTAATTTTCTGTTGGTGTCCCTTAGGAGTCTGGAAACATTTTATTTTCATCATTTGCTCCACCGTTGCCATTATAGTCACACCCAGGTAGTCAAATTCTTTAGATCTACATGTAAATCCAAACTGCTGACACAAGTTAGAAACCATTGAGGTTTGCACATTGTTAGACTTGACAATAGTCTTATCTACATTTAATTTATAATTTGATGCTACACTGTATTTTTGTATCTCTTCCATAAGCTGAGGCACGTAAACCGCAGGGTTTGCTACTGTTAGGAGAACATCGTCCGCGTATAGGGAGATCTTTAGCTCACCTCCCTAAATATAATAATGGTGAGAGAGGGCATCCCTGCCTCATACCATTTGCCAACTGAAACAATGAGGCACAAATATTAGGACCTACCATTCTCGCTGATTGACAAGAATAAAGGGCCATTATGGCACCGTACATCTAGCCTTCGAACCCGAAAGCTCTCAACACCCCATTTAGGGAGCCCCACCTGACCCTGTCAAAAGCCTTCTTGGCATCTAGTGACAGGGTCAGGAGGGGTGTCCCAACCCTATTGGCCTGATCCAGTACATTAATCATCCTCCTGGTGTTATCTCCCGCAATTCTTCCTGGTACACACCCTATCTGATTGGAGTGAATCACCAGGGATATAACCTTCTTTAATCTTTAAGCCAATATTGTGGCATATAACTTGATATCCACATTTATCAAGGAGATGGGTCTATAGCTTCTCACATTAGTGGGGTCTTTGTTTGGTTTAATTATTGGGAGGATATTAGCTCTTAACATTTCTTGGGGGCCTCTGGCCAATTGTGCAATTGTGCAATCTCATTAAAAGCTAGAAGGAGGCATGGGGCTATCCCCTCCCTAAACAGTTAGAATCCTAGGTGTTAAAGAAGCCATCCGGTCCAGGTGTTTTAAATGTATCCAACTTACTAATAGCAAGGAACAATTCCTCCTTCGAAAAGGGTTTGTTTAGTAATTCTAATTGATCGACTGGAATTTTTTGAATAGCAGTGTTCAATATGTACTGGACTCCCTGAGCAGATGTATTACTATTGTCTAAATTATATAGATCAAAGTAATATTTCTTAAACGCTTTTTTCCGCCATATTATAGTAAAGCATATACAGGTCAGCCAATTCCAGCCCTGATTTTATTTGGGTTCGGCAGGGCCGGCGCCACCTGTAAGGCGACCTAGGCAGCCGCCTAGGGCGCAACTTAGCAGGGGGCGCCGGAACCATGAAAAAAAAAATCCTCCCCCTTTCTTACCTCCTCGCTACTGCTCTGTCTCCCGGTTCAGGTCCGTGGCTGTGAGGGAAGCGTTGTGCGCTCCCCTCCAGCTGATGCGGATTCAATAAAGTTTGTTTAAACATTTTTTTAAAACAAACTTTATTGGATGCGCATTGGCTGGATGGGAACGCACAACGCTTCCCCCACAGACCTGCAGCACCAGGAGACAGAGCAGCAACGAGGAGGTAAGTAAGGGTGGCTAAATCCTGGCACATTGAGAGGCATAATCCTGGCATATTGAGGGGCATAATCCTACAGCGATTATTCAAATTACAGTGATTATTTTAGTGGGTGCTATACTACCTATTTGTAGCAAGAAAGTTTGGAGAGAGAGAGAAAACAAAGCCACATGGAGCTTAATTTTCTATTCCAAGTTTCCCTGGGGGAAGTAGTGAAAACCTAATTTCGTAAATAATATGTTTGGAAAATGGGGGAAATTTAAAAAAAATAGCTTTTAATAAAGATTACTTAAAAAATATTGTAGGGTAGTATTCGACTATACCCCACAATGACTTAGTGCGATAGAATTCTGCAAAAAGACACAGACATGACACATTAAAAAACATTTATGCAGTACACATATATAGTTGTCAGATCCCTATCCCCCTGTGGGGGTATTAGAGGATTATTTAACACAGACGAGGGTTCTATTACTTGTAAATTGGTTACTAAAACCTTATGAACCTCTAGGTGATAAGAACTAATTCATAAGGTTTTAGTAACCAATTAAAAATAAAGCCCCTTAAAGATGGGCAGTGAAAATTATAGCTAAACACAAACACCACAGAAATGTTAAAACAGCCTATGTCCTGAATGGTACTACATGGTAAAATCCATCGTGTCACCAAGAGCTTAAAGTACAGGAATTTTTTTTTTTTTTACTATATGTGCAGAAATAATAACTCCCCAATTAAACCTATTGAACCCTTTGATGATGATGCCCCTGTCCCTCCCCCTTTACCTTGGTGACCTCAGTGCCTCAGTACTGTCGACCGTACAAGTGCCAATTTTGCATATACCGTACATTGTGCTACGTTGGCTCCTGTCCTACTTGGTTTCGTTCTTTCTGTGAGGAGTGTATTATGTATCCACTGATTAAATCTGGCACTGACCCTGGACCAGCTTTGGGCCTCACAGAATCTGCCGATTCTCACCAACATGGAGAGATTTAAACAGAATGATTGTCTAACGCTGATTAATTATACTGCTTGTACAACACAGTGCAATGCTCGGCAGCGGCAAGTACAGGGGATATAAGACAACTGTGAATTTGTAGCTGCACAGTGGCTATCTATATACATTGATTCCTGGGGATTTCACTAAACTACATTTCCCATCATTCTAATTTGCACTGATCTGACACGGGCACCAAGAAAGCAAAACGAAAATCCAGGGGTCAAAGTAAGAAAAAGTGTGTTTTTTTCCTTTTTTTTTTTATTTATCCGATTTTAGATTTTTTTTTTTTTTTTGAGTAAATTATGTGATATTATGATAATAAAGGTATCTAAAGAAAGCCCCTATCATAGGGTTAAAAATAGTATCTTATATGTGTGGGTACATTACATGAGAAAGGGTAAAATAACAGTTAAACACAAACACTGCAGAAGTGTCCTAAACCTGTGCAACATTGCAAAAACAGGCGTGTCCTCAAGGGGTTAATGTCATGGCCGTCATGTTAAAAAAAGGGGAGGGGCCAACTTTAAAAAAAAAATCATTAATGTCTGCCATAGACAGGTAAATATGGCATCAAAAGAAAACTTTACATTTCCTTTAAAAAACAATGTATAGTGTGTATGGATGCACTAAATCAGAAAGGTAAATTACACTTGACAAAATATCCCCAAATCACTCATGTCCTTAATATGTTTAAGTATCTGCTGTGACATAGCTCAGCCCTGAGTTTCTATTTCTAGCAGCTGTGTACTAGTGAGAATTGAGACATCAATGAGGCGTTTGGTCCATAGTATAATCACAGTGTGTGATCTGACCATTCAGAATGAATTATTTAAAGAGATTAATATTCTTTATCATATCTCTGCTTCCTTTTAGACCAACCTATCCATTGGAGAGTCAAACAGGAAGTGCATGACCGTTTTATCTCTGCCGCAGACTGTGCAATGAATGATACTGATGTTACCCAGAATGCTCCAGGAGTGAACCTTATGGTTCTAAATGGAACAAGTGTAATTCCGAGGGAATCTGAGACAATTGTAAATAATGACCCGACCTCCACTGGGGAATTCCATCTTACTGACCCGTGTCAAGAACATAACAGGCAGGACAATAATGGAAAGACAAACAATGCAAAGGTATCTATAGCAACACGAACACGGAGCAGCATAAACAACACTGATACATTGGAGATTAAAGCTCCCCAGCAAGCAAATCGCAACGCACAGAAAGACGTCAGAAAGCACGAGTGCGCTGAGTGCGGGAAAGGTTTTAAGAGCCGCAAAGCTGTTGTCAGACACAAGAGAATCCATGCTGGAAAGAGACAGTTTGCCAGTTCAGAGTTCAGGAAAGGTTTTAGTGAAGTTGCACATCTTTCTACACATCAAAGCATTCACACAGGAGAGAGACCGTTTGTGTGCACAGTGTGCGGGAAAGCTTTTGCCCAGGATTCAAGCCTTCGCACTCATCAAAGGATCCACACGGGAGAGAGACCGTACTGCTGCTCTGAGTGCGGGAAACGGTTCACAACAAAACCTAACCTTACAGTACACCAGCTCTCTCACACGGGAGAGAGACCATTCGGCTGCACTGAATGCGGGAGACGGTTTACAATGAAACATAGACTAACATTGCACCAGCGCACGCACATGAGTGAGAAACCATTCCCATGTGCGGAGTGCGGGAAACGGTTCACAATGAAACATAAATTAACAACACACCAGCGCAACCACACGGGAGAGAAACCGTACTCATGTTCCGAGTGCACAAAACAGTTCACAATTAAACAGAACCTTATAAGACACCAGCGCACTCACATCGGAGAGAGACCGTACTGCTGCTCTGAGTGCGGGAAATGGTTCACGATGAAACAAAACCTTACAGTACACCTGCGCACTCACACGGGAGAGAAACCGTTCCCATGTACAGAGTGCTGGAAACAGTTCACGACAAAATACAACCTTACAGAACACCAACGCACACACACAGGAGAGAGACCGTTCCCATGTACTGAGTGTGGGGAAGAATTTTGTAGACGACAACAACTCGCTAAACATCAGAAAATCCACACGCGATAAATTGTTTAAGGGAAAATTGTTTGTTGTTGATTCTTGCAGTTAAGGTGCAAATCTTCGGGGTGTTTCACAGAATTTCCATACAGAAGACTGTGGGGCTATTCACTAATTAGTGAAGTGCAAAGCCAGCTGTTAATAACTTAGGCCAGAGGTCTCCAAATTGCACCCCTCCTGCTGCTGATATCATACACTCCCATACTCCCCTGCCAGTCTCTTAGCTGGCAGTGTATTAAGGCAGATGTAGGCTGTCACTGGCTGGAGGGCCGCAGTTTGGAGACCTACTGCTTACAAAGAACAGTTCCACCTACAGTGTCTGCATCATGTACAGTAAACATCTCATGGACCATTTTTCTCGCTGCAGATGGCAGTTGGATGAAGTCATCTTATAGAATAGGTCGAGATGCATGGAAATTTCTGCCGCCAGTTACAGTGAGAATCGCAGTGCGTAAATGTAGAACTGGCGCATTATTATGGATCTGCCCGCTTATGTTGGAGGTACAAGTGTTCACTCTGTGTGTACTAAGTTACATAAACAACTGGATCCTGCACTGTACATTGTAAAACGTATCTACCGTACAATAAGCTGTGTGTATTGGTTACATGTCTTGCTATATGATAGATTGTTATTACACTGCAGCTGTGAGCAATAAAGGGTTTACAAAACACTGTCTGCGCTTCACCATTCAATTGTGTTGGATCATACCCACATTTGAAGCTTTGGCAACATTTTGTTCCATTGTGAACAGAGTTAGCAGTGAAATACCCTCATCTGCTTAACAAAAAGAAGAAACAAGCTGCTAGGAATAGTGATGGCTGGCTCTCCAAAAAGTGGCGTCCTACCACATAATAAGCCAAAAAGAAGGGAAAAGCACACAAAAAATTGTGAGCAAAGGAGGCGCTCTGTCGCTATATATGCCCTAAAAAGCAGGGGCAATAATAGTGCTTACGTGTGAAAAATAAAATAAAAATAGGAAGGTGGATATTACAAATGGCTAAAAAAACAATAGTGCAATAACGTTTAGACCATTCTATTTGAATAAAAAGATAGACACTTACAAACAGGTTGAATTCTAGCACCGAAAAAAATGAATCGCTCAGCAGCCAGATGAGGGGAGTGCTCGGGAACACGCCTTCTCCAGCTATACCAATTATCCCCATTATACCAGGAGGAGGTCCCGTCACCTGCGGGATTGTGAGACGCAGACTGTGGCTTGTACGGTGGACTGCAGTTGTTCACACACACCATTCTCACGAGACTGCATTTCAACCCTTTTGCTGGACTTACAGAAGAACTTTGGGTATTTTTTTATTGTTGCAGCAGCCTCAATTTATTCTACACCACTAACAGATTTGGGACTTTTGATAGTAGATGCATAAATTTTAACTGCTCCTGTAGAAGCAATTAAGCTTCACTTCTCACTGGGAGCATAATCACTGTGTTTGTTTGTTTTATAGAACACTGCATTGATATATCTATATTTTTATGTTTTGTATTACACTTCTTATACATTTTTTTTTAGCCATTTGTAATATACACCTTACCATTTTTAATTTATTTTGTTCCATTGTTCCCTAATAAAGTTGGAAACAATTGTATAAACATAATAGAAAGGAGAGGGGCTTGGTTGTATGAATTGACCAAAGCATAATTAAGCTCTCCTGCCATATGAAGGTACACTCGGACAGGGTGAGACCCTAAACTCACCTACTATCTACTGGACCCACAAAGCCGTCTATATTACTAAAAACGTTTTAACCCCATAGTGACAGGGATTTTTGGCCATGACTTTCTCTTGGTGACATGGGCTGTTTTAACATTTCTGCAATGTTTGTGTTTAGCTGTAGTTTTCTTCTTCACACTGGATCCTCGCACTGTACATTGTAAAACTAATCTACATCTAATAAAATTTGCAACAATTGTAGTGTCTCCTGTTTATGACATCACCTGTGTCTTGATATGCAACATACACATTTCTTATTGAAAGTAGTTCATTTACATATCGAGCCACAGGTGTTGCAACTGACCAGCCCACAAACTGGTGAAACTGCTTCAATGATGCATGACGCACTGGCAGCAATGCTTTTTAGACTAATTTAGATGAATTTATGGTAGAAAATAGCCGAATTTAAATACGTCCATCTCCACAATGAATTGGAGAATGTAGCCAAAAAGTATACACCCCTCCCCACAGTACAGTGAAAAAAATCGGCAAATAAACCCTAGCAACAGACATTGCATGGCAGCACAGAGGAGGGGATATGATGAGAAACCAGAGATCCTAACGCCTCCTATGGATGTATATGCCCAGAAAATGGCTGTTTATGTCGTGATGTGCGTTATAACCATAGAATATGGATATTTTCATATGTTAAAAAGGGATGAAAAGCCCATCCAAATGTTTACATGATATCTTTGGAGTTTGTGTTTCTCATACAGAAACTCAGGAGAGCCCGAGTTTCTAAACAGGCCAAAAGGAACCCTATTGTTCTCTGAGGCCTTCACATAATGTGATTGTGAAATAAGGATAAACAACAGAGAAACCAATAAATGAATTTATTCCTCAAAAACAAAGAATAACAAAGAGAGAGAGAGAGAGAGAGAGAGAGGTTTATGTGATATCATGAACCAGGTCAATTTTGTGTCAAGTTAAAAATGCATCAAACATCTCTACATATCCCCCTTTACAATCTTCATATAGGACAAGATGTTAAGTTTGAGGATTGGTATTGGTCAGTCCTTTTCCAAATAAGTCAGAGATGTGTATCTCACATCAAATCATCTTCCATAGTTCATGTGTTTTAACAGATAGCCATACAGTGAACAATCCAGCGATGATGAATAAACAAGGAAATCTCAGAATTGTCTATCAGTTGTCTTTGATTTGAGATTTGAACTTTCTGGATTTGCAACATTTCTGTCACATCCCCACTGCTTGTCTCGTCTGCTGTCATCTCTGTTCTTTAGATGTTCCCGGTACTGCCATTGGTTCTCCTCGGAGTTCTTGATGAAGAGTTATCATGATACCGAGGAGTAATATCCAGTTTGCCAACATCTTTAGAACCATCATAGATTCCAGATGGGTACATTTACAGTCTCTTTGATCACCTATGAGGGAAAATAACAGGATAAGTAGACATGTTCTCTTTGGCATACTTTGTGATTCTTAAATACACAAGCAAAATATTATATAGGTGCACTTCAAAAAAAATAAAATAACAAATATTAGTCCCCCCACCTTGGTGTATAGTGTCAGTGAAGATCTCTCCCAAGGTGCAATACTTACTCTGCTACTCTTTCCTGAATTACTGGAAAAAATTCAGGCTGAACAATCTCATAAGCTTCTTCAAGCCTTGAGGTAAGGTCACCTGGATATTGACTTGCCTTTCCCATGTCTTCAGGATTTCCTTGAGATTCTTGTTCACTGAGTAGGTGATTGAGTACAGGATTTCTCAATCCTACACATACCTTCCTCAGGATAAACAGACTGCATAGTGAATTACCCCTTCAGAGAGGAGGAAAAAGCTTGTTCCACTAACTGTTCCTCAGTTGGGTACTCCTCTGGCATTTTGAAAAATGTATTATCCAGACTCCAATACAAATCCGATAACAGTTCCCTTACATAGGGATATGTCCTGTGGTGCCATATAATGAATAACAATATGTTTTTCAGGTTGGTTTATAGTAAACATGGATGTGTGTGTAATGGTCAGACCTAAGTGCTGCATCCTGTTAGGGAGACAAATTAAGGCATCTGGGTTGTCCTCTCCTGACCAGGATTGGTAGTTGAAATCGATTATCCCCTGCAGTAATAGTAACACCTTTAAGCACTTGCATACTTATTGTGTACAGAATCTTTGTGCTGATTTCAGGGCAGCGTCCTCATCCTGAAATTCACATGGATCCCCCTTTATTCTACTCCAAAGACAAACGTTAAGCAGATCTAGCTGAATGGCAAATCGATGTAATACATCATTACTAATATACATCTGGTATCGGGGATTGTCAGGCACAAGAAACAAATGTATAACCATTTTACTACCTATAGAAATATATAATAAATATTTAGCAATGATGTTATACCCTTCAGAGTCCTCATCCAGATCCCTGTATCCAATGGTTTCGGGATAAATATCTGCCCAAAATCTGATCCATTTCGGGTTAGCAATTTGCATTCACTGATATAACTACATTCCTGTTTTAGGTCCAGTTTGGCATATTTGGCCTTTCCTACATCATATAAAAATATTTTTTTGTCAAACGAGCAGCTCTTACCAACCCAGTCTGCTATGAATGTCATTGCATGAACTTTCCAAGAAAGCCTCATCTCACAACTCTAATTTGAACTTCTCACACAAACCCATAACTGGCTTAAATCAAAGCTTGGGACAAGGATTTTGGACACCTGATGACAATGAGGTCAGGAACAAGATCTGGGAAGCCACAGCAAACATACTGATCTTCACAGTCCATAAGGAACAACTGTATGCTGATGCGATGGTACATAAAGCTCTCAAAGTTATCCAAAATGCACATAATCCCATTTCCCCAATGCTGTAAAAAAAAACCTGTGGCAGGGTGTGGGGTCTTTCTTCACCCCATGATGCATAACTATGAACTGGATGGAATTCTGACAGGACTGGTAGTGGTGACTGGCAGCTGAAACAGGACAGGCAACTGAGAACAGGATGCAGAGACTGGACTGACAGCTCTCAGAGCAGGACACGGGCCTGTAATAACTGTAAGGATCTGGTATGAAGTTGGAACCTCTGTGTAGAAATAGGTATAGGTTATTGCAACAGACCTAGGTAAAAGAACAGCACAGCCCTGAGTTTCTATATATGGCATCAAAAGATAATTGAAAATTGTTTCATACTTACCGTAATTTTCTTTTCCTGGTTATTATCCATGGCAGCAGTTACGTATGGGTTAGCTGGTGGTCAAGGTAGGTAGGACAGAAACAAAGCTATAAGAGAGCCCCCGCACCCCTGTCTCCTCAGTCTAGTAACCAGCTCCTCATAACCAAGAAACAAGAAAGGGAGGGAACTGACTACTGCCATGGATAATAACCAGGAAAAGAAAATTACGGTAAAAAAAAAGGTGGAACCGGATGACCAGTTCCCAGCTCCGCAAACAGTCGCCACTGAATAACCATCCTCAGCTGCCCATGAAAACCCCTCCTGAGGTGACGGACCTCCAACCACCAGGCCAGATGACACCTTCGGCAAATAAATTTTCCTGTCCAAGAATGACCGGGGAACCGGGAGGTGAGATAGCAGGAGAGACTGAAGAAAACGGGTGTGCCATTGAGCCCAACGAACGAGGCCGATAGTGGAGACCAGGACTCCTAGAAGGGACATAACTTTTCTGATGGGCAGCCAATAGGGAAGGACGACATTCTGGATGGCCGAAATCAGACGAGACTGACGGTCTAATGACAGGGAAACAGTAGCCGTGAGAGTGTTGAAGCACGCCCCCAAAAAGACCAGGGTCTGGGACGGAAGGAGTTGGCTCTTCGTGAAGTTGATGATCCAACCGGCGCTTTGCAGAAAACACAAGGCCTCGTCCCTCTGAGTGGTGACAAGGTCTCGAGAAGGAACCACGATGAGAATGTCGTCCAGATAGTGAAAAACTGTCAGACCCCTCTTGCGAAGTTCTGCGATACACACCACCAGAACCTTGGAAAAGGTACGAGGAGCCGTACTGAGGCCGAATGGAAGGACCCGAAATTGGAAGTGATTCTCCCCAATGGCGAAGCGTAGAAAGCGCTGGTGCCGAACCCTGATGGGAATGTGAAAATAGGCGTCCTGGAGATCGATGGAGACCATCCAATCGCCAGGGGAGATGAAAGGAACAATAGACCGGAGGGACTCCATCCTGAATTTTCTGACCCTCATAGAACGATTCAGAACAGACAGGTCGAGGACCGGTCTCAGGTCTCCTGACGCTTTGGTGACAAAAAACGGGGGAGTAGTTTCCTTGGAAGCGAGCGAGGCCAGGAACAGGAACAACAACCTCATCTCGGAGGAGGGATTGCAGAAAAAGTTCTAGGACGTTCTTCCGTTGTGGATCCACAGGAACCTTGGTTCGGATAAAAATAGGTGTCGGAGGGGACCGAAACTCCAAGCCGTAACCGTTGTGAACAATGTCCCGGACCCAGGAATCCGAGGAAAAACCTGCCCAGACCTCTGAAAACGCCAGAAGTCGAGCACCGACCGGAGCAGGAGGACCTTCATGACTGGAACTTCCCACGAAAAGAAGAGGCGGGCGGGAATGGGAACCCTTTGCAGGTCCGCGAAAACCGCCTCTCCATGCTGACGTACGAGCCACCTCTCTGCCGGGACGGTATTGTCTGGAATCCCGAAAGGAGGAACGAAAAGTCCGACGGTCGTTCCAAACGGTCTTGGGAAGGCGCCTGCGTTCCTGTGGCAAAAAAACTCTCACCTTCAGCGGCCTTACGAATGGCATCCTCCAAAACCCTTCCAAATAACAACTTGCCATCAAATGGAATGGACACCAGCGAGTTCTTAGAGGCATTGTCGGCATGCCAGTGTTTAAACCACAGGGCACGTCTGGCTGAAACCGACAAGCCCTTGCATCTGGCCGCCAGCTTCAAAACATCCGAAGATGATTCAATAAAAAACTCAGCCGCCAGTTTGATGTTGGATAAAGAATCCAGAAGCTGTTCTCTGGGGAGCCCACCTTCGATATCATCCTTGAGGTCGAGGATCCAACACTTCAGGGCACGAGAGACAGATGTCATGGCAACAGTAGGTTGGCAGATAGCACCTGCCGCAACATAAGCTCTTGACAATGAGGCCTCAATCCGTCGTTCCATGGGATCGTTCACACGTTCTCCATCTAGAGGGAGGGATGAACGCCGGACATCCCGAATGACCGGAGCATCTACCACAGGAGGAGAGGACCAAGAGGAGGCATCCTCAGCAGCCACGGGATATAATCTAGAGATCCTCCTGCCAGAAGAAACTTAAGATCAGGGTTCTTCCATTCAGTAGAAATCAACTCCTCAATGGAGCTATGAACCGGGAAGGATGGTCTTTTCCTATGCAGACTGGTGAAGTATTTGTCGGCTGCACCCACTGTGGGAAGAGGCTCGGTGATACCCAAAGTAGTTTTAACAGCTCCAATGAGGTGGTCAATAAGGGTAGGGTCCAGGAGAACACCCCGAATCACCATCTTCTTCGGCTGAAGAGCAATTCCCCAAATCCAAGGGATCCTCAGAGCCGGGGCAGATCTGCAAACAAACACTCCTCAGTCGGGGGAGAGTTGTGGATCGGGACAAGATTCCCCAAATGTTCTTTCAGACTCTTCTCAACTGCCTGATTAACTAGGTGCATCAGATCCGGAGAGGGCTCAGGGGGGCCAGCAGCCTGAGTCAAGCAGTCCCCGATTTGCCCTCTAAAGGGGTGGCATCACAAGCCAAACATCGAGGACGCTTTTCCGTTCTCTTCCTGGGATGATCAGATTCCGGTCTAGGGATGGAAAAAACACCAGGGTAAGTAGGCAAATGACACTCTTAAAAAATCAAAATAATTTTAAATGCTAGAGGGTGACACTAAAGTTCAATTATAATGTTCTCCCTGTTGTGTATAGACAGTGTTTCTGTAGACATTTCAATAAAGCTTGTTTTAATAGGGAAAAAAAAAACTCACCTAGAATGACAAGAATGAGACCTCCTTGATGAGGTGGACATGATAGTAAGGAATAAATACAAAGGGCAGGCTGAGAAAGAAAGATAGCATGAAACAAATGCACCAAAAAAATGCAAAAAACAAAGAATTACCTGAGGCTGGAAGAAGTAAAAGCACAGGGAACAAAGGTCGAGGTGAGTCCTGGAGAAGGAATGACAGGGCCCACCTAACCAATGCACCAGCAGCCCTTAAATAGTGAAACATAAGTGGTGGAACGCATATGCGTTCCACCTGAAGAAAAAAAAACGGAAAACCGAGGCGTGGAACGCATATGCGTTCCAACGCTGAAAAAACGGCACTGAAAATGAGGCAGCGAAAACGAGGCCTGGAACGCAAATGCGTTCCAGCGCCTGTTTACCGCCTTCCTAGCCGACAAGGACAAAGAATGAGGGCTGGAAGGCGGAAGCGCTCCAGCCCTCAATAGAAAAAAGGCGTGGAACGCATATTCGTTCCACCGCCGAGAATAGGAGATAGGACCCGTCCTAATACCAATGAGGACAGAAGAAAGACTGAGGAGACAGGGGGCAGGGGCTCTCTTATAGCTTTGTTTCTGTCCTACCTGCCTTGAGGGTGGAGCTAACCCATACGTAACTGCTGCCATGGTTAGCCAGGAAAGATATATATTTCCTTTAAAAACAATGTGTAGTTTGTATGAGTACATCTACCAGCTCTGTACTAATGAGAATTGAGATATCAATGAGGCCTTTGTGATCTGACCATTCAGAATGAATAATTTAAAGAGATTAATATTCTTTATCATATCTCTGCTTCCTTTTAGACCAACCTATCCATTGGAGAGTCAAACAGGAAGTGCATGACCGTTTAATCTCTGACGCAGACTGCGCAATGAATGATACTGATGTTACCCAGAATTCTCCAGGAGTGAACCTTATGGTTCTAAATGGAACAAGTGTAATTCCGAGGGAATCTGAGACAATTGTAAATAATGACCCGACCTCCACCGGGGAATTCCATCTTACTGACCTGCGTCAAGAACGTAACAGACAGAACAATAAGAGAAAGACAAACAATGAAAAGGTATCTGTAGCAACACGAACATGGAGCAAAAATGTTACTGATATATTGGAAAATAAAGCTCCCAAACAAGCACATCACGATGCACAGAAAGACATCAGAAAACACGTGTGCTCCGTGTGCGGGAAAGGATTCAAGTTCCGCACAAATCTTGTCCGACACATGATAGTCCACACCAAAGAGAGACCGTTTGTCTGCTCGGAGTGTGGGAAAGGTTTCAAACAGCAGCACGCTTTCTGCCTGCATCAAAGGATCCACACGGGAGAGAGACCGTACTGCTGTTCCGTGTGTGGGAAACGGTTCACAACGAAGCCTCACCTTACAAAACATCAGCGCACTCACACGGGAGAGAGACCGTACTGCTGCTCTGAGTGTGGGAAACGGTTCAAAACAAAATCCAACCTTACAAGACACCAGCGCATTCACACAGGAAAGAGAACGTTCTCATGTGCCCAGTGCGGGAAAGTCTTTGCTAGTCTGTTACAACTCACTAGACATCAGAAAACCCACACGTGATCAATTATTAATAGCGACTGAGGAAAGATTGTTTTGGTTTCTTCCAGTTAATATGTAAATCTTCAGATATTTGCTTATTTATTAAAATAATTTTTTAATGCTGTCCCTTATTAAAAGTTTTTAGTCAGAAACACGTGTACAGTGAGTAATATTAATAAAGCAGTTACATTTTTGTATTTGTTTTTCATATATGTCTTTATGTATGTTTTTTTTTTTACTTTTAAACACTAAGTGCAATCTTTGTCCTCACAAATGTACCGTATTTGCTCGAATATAAGACGTTTTTTTCAGAGCAAATGCTTTGAAAAAGACCCCTTGTCAAATCGAGGTCAGATTATAAGACTGGGATCCAGGTCCCCTGCAGAGTTGCAGGGGACCTGGATCCGCCTCGCTAACAGCAGGTGACATCCTCCCCTGCCACCCGGCACGACCGCCGGGACTTCTATGATGAAGCCGGGTCCTTCAGGCTTCATCATAAAAGTGTCGGGCAGCAGCGGAGGATGTCTGCGCGTATCGTGCAGACATCCTCCGGCTGCCTCCACTAGGCACCAGGGATATTTGGCAGCCGGGGCATGTCTGCAGGATACGAGTAAACATACTCCATGCTGCCTGACACTGCCGTTTATTATGACGGACCGGCTGTCCGTCATAATAGACGGAAGTGTCGGGCAGCATGGAGGATGTCTACACGTATCGTGCAGACATCCCCCGGCTGCCCCCACTAGCCACCAGGGAGCGAGAGACAGGTGAGGGGGAGCGAAAGAGGGAGGCAGGGGGGAGAGAAAGACGAGGGGAAGAAGGGGGGAGAAACAAGGGAGAGAAAGACAATCATTTGCCCCCTTGAGGTATTAAACTCCCAGACTCCAGGAGAGTTTGCAGCACATCAAAAACTTTGGAGCAGGTCGAGGAATCTCTGAATGTCTTGGTTCTTAGGAGTGTAGTATGCTCAGACCATGTGAAACATGATGGCAAATATTCCCAATATTCCCAATTAGTAGAAAGAATATTGACACATTTAATAAGTATAATATCTGCTAACATATAAAATTACACTCATAGACAGACGACAAAGGGCACCACACAGTCACAAATGGAGTGTCCTTCCTCGGAACAGTAGAACTGCAGCAGAAGAAAAGAAGAGGTGTCCAAACGCGTTTCGCCTCTGCGTGAGGCTTCAACTTCAGACGCCAAGTCAAGGCCTCACGAAGAAGCGCAATGCGTAGCACGGCTTATACATCTCTTCTTTTAGTTTGCTGCAGCTCTACTTTTACATTTGCAACTGTGTGGCAGAGAGCAGGTTATCGACATTGCCAAGCCTGCTGCTATATAGCACAACTGTGATTTCATTCCAGGACTCTCCAAGGCAGCTGTATCTTATTTGTCTCCCCCTGACTTCCTCACGCTAGAAGGACAGTAAATTAAAATCCTTAACTTAACCCAAAGGACAGCCAAACCCCTCTTAATATATATTTCCACCAACAACTTTCACATTACATTACGACAGTGTGCAGGACACCCCGCTACCCATCAAGGACACTCTCTGCCGTCAGACAAAACCCCTCCTACTTAATAGAGGATTAACCCCTCCTACTTAATAACCAGTACCTGACAACTGCGCATGCACCCAGGGCTTTATAGCACCCACTGGTCTTGACAGAGCACCAAGATTGCATGCACAGCCCTTTCTCTCCCAGCCCTTCACTCTCTCCCACTCTCACTCCTCCCAGCCATTCCTCTACCAGCCTTGCGCTCTCTCCCACTCTCACTCCTCCCAGCCATTCCTCTACCAGCCTTGCATTCTCTCCCACTCTCGCTCTTCCAGGCCCGCTCTCCCTCGCAGCCCTGCACTCTCTCTTGCAAGCCCAGTTCTCTTCCAGTCCTGCTCTCTCTCTCTCTCTTGCAAGCCAGCTCTCTTTTAGTCTTGCTCTCTCTTGCAAGCTAACTTTATTCTAGTCCTGCTTTTTCTCTCTCTTGCAAGCCTGCTCTTTTCTAGTCCTGCTCCATCTCTCTGTCTTGCAAGCTCTCTCTCTCTCTCTCTCTCTCTCTCTCTCTCTCTCTCTTCCTCCCTCCGTCCCTATTTATATTTTATTGGGAAAACTAACAGTGGCATATTAATGGACAAACTGTGGCATATTATCGGACAAGCTGGCTGTGGTATATGAATGGGCAAACAGTGGCATATTAATGGACAAACTAGCTGCGGATATTAATGTCCAAACAGACTATGGCAAAGTAATGGAAAAACTGTCATATTTTAATGGGCAAACTAACAGTGGCTTATTGATGGGCACACTGTGACATATTAATTGGCAAACTGTGGCATATTAATGGTCAAATTAATTAGTCCTGTGAGTGCAGTCTAACAGCTGGGCGGCTGACCTGTGAGTGCAGTCTAATAGCCAAGGAGAAGTCCTGTGAGTGCAGTCTAATAGCCGGGGGTAGTCCTGTGAGTGCAGTCTAATAGCCGGGGGGTTATCCTGTGAGTGAGGTCTTATAGCCGGGGGTAGTCCTGTGGGTGCAGTCTAATAGCCGGGGGGGGAGGGGGTTGTTCTGTGAGTGCAGTCTAATAGCCGGGGGAAGTCCTGTGAGTGCAGTCTAATAGCCAGGGGGTTATCCTGTGAGTGAGGTCTAATAGCCGGGGGTAGTCCTGTGGGTGCAGTCTAATAGCCGGGGGGGGTTGTTCTGTGAGTGCAGTCTAATAGCCGGGGGAAGTCCTGTGAGTGCAGTCTAATAGCCGGGGGAAGTCCTGTGAGTGCAGTCTAATAGCCGGGGGAAGTCCTGTGAGTGCAGTCT
Source organism: Pelodytes ibericus (assembly GCA_036172795.1). Taxonomy (NCBI): domain Eukaryota; kingdom Metazoa; phylum Chordata; class Amphibia; order Anura; family Pelodytidae; genus Pelodytes; species Pelodytes ibericus. The sequence goes on from CM069857.1 coordinate 293,094,648, forward strand.
AATAGCCAGGGGGGTTGTTCTGTGAGTGCAGTCTAATAGCCGGGCAGTTGTTCTGTGAGTGCAGTTTAATAGCCGGGGGAAGTCCTGTGAGTGCAGTCTAATAGCCGGGGGGGTGGGGGGTTGTTCTGTGAGTGCAGTCTAATAGCCGGGGGGAAGTCCTGTGAGTGCAGTCTAATAGCCGGGGGGGGGGTTGTTCTGTGAGTGCAGTCTAAGAGCCGGGGGATGTCCTGTGAATGTAGTTTAATAGCCGGGGGGGGGGGGGGGGGGGTTGTTCTGTGAGTGCAGTCTAATAGCCGGGGGGAAGTCCTGTGAGTGCAGTCTAATAGCTGGGGGAAGTCCTGTGAGTGCAGTCTAATAGCCGGGGGTTTGTTTTGTGAGTGCAGTCGACTAGCCGGGGGGGTTGTTCTGTGAGTGCAGTCTAATAGCCGGAGAAAGTCCTGTGAGTGCAGTTTAATAGCCGTCGGGGGGGGGGGGGGGGTTCTGTGAGTGCAGTCTAATAGCCGGGGGGAAGTCCTGTGAGTGCAGTCTAATAGCTGGGGGAGTCCTGTGAGTGCAGTCTAATAGCCGGGGGGTTGTTCTGTGAGCGCAGTCTAATAGCCGGGGGAAGTCCTATGAGTGCAGTCTAATAGCCGGGGGTTGTCCTGTGAGTGCAGTCTAATAGCCGGGGGATGTCCTGTGAGTAGGGTTGCCACCTGGCCAGTATTTTACCGGCAGGCCGGTAAAAAAATGGCATCAGGCCAATGTTAAGTCTATGGAGACTGAACCAAGGCCGGTATTTTTCTGAAGAAAAGGTGACAACCCTACCTGTGAGTGCAGTCTAATAGCCGGGGGATGTCCTGTGAGTGCAGTCTAATAGCCGGGGGATGTCCTGTGAGTGCAGTCTAATAGTCGGGGGTTGTCCTGTGAGTGCAGTCTAATAGCCGGGGGGTTGTCCTGTGAGTGCAGTCTAATAGTCTAATAAACAGCTGGATCCACTTCTCAACGCGTTTTGCCGGCAAATTTGCACAAAGCACCAATCTCCTGAGGAAGCCGACAGCAGAGCCGGCGAAACGCGTTGAGAAGTGGATCCAGCTGTTTATTTCTTCAAAGAAAAGTGCCTGAGTGTCTCATCCTGGTGGCAGCAGGAAAGAAGTTTTACCTCTCGGGACTTTTTCACGCAAGTTGCACTTTCAGTGCTATATATTTTGTGCGTGTATTCATTGTTTTTATTGCCTGGTTTGTGTTAGCCACTGCGCAATGGTTTTTTAATGTTTTTTAGATGGAAATGATTAAAACTGACTGACTACAATATTCTGATGAGCCTGATTTCAATATCCGTTTGTGAGTGCACCCCTGTAGAAATTTACAATACATCCAATTATATTTAAACCGTGTTGCACTATTGTTGTTTTTTGTTTTTGTTTTTCTTCCCGGTACATGCGCCCCAACTCTGTCTTGTTTTTCTATTGCCAAGTGCCCGAGGAGGAGTATAATTTAATTACCTTTTCACTTTATTCACTAATTTTGTTCACTGTTTACATTTGGGTTAGTGTCACACCTTCTTTCTTTATAATGAAAAACATGACTGGGACATTTCAATACCAGGGTACTCTTTATATATATCAATACCAGGGTACTCTTTATATATATCAATACCAGGGTACTCTTTATATATATCAATACCAGGTTACTCTTTATATAGAAAAGACAGAGAAGGTAAAAAAGGGGGAGGGGTGGCCCTGTATGTGAGGGATAGCTTAAAATGTAACGTAATACAAGTTAGTGAGGCGAACATAGAGTCAGTTTGGGTTACATTAGAATTTGGTAATCATATGGTAACTCGGGTAGGTGGGATTTATAGGCCCCCTGGACAAATAGAGGAGTTAGATCATCTACTAGTTGAGGAAATAGCTAAAATGACAATGAAGGGAGAAGTGATCATCATGGGTGACTTTAATCTTCCTGATGTGAACTGGAAATACAAAACAGCTACTTGTGCCAGGAGTACGCATATCCTAAACTCCCTACTGGGATTATCTCTAAAACAAGTAGTGGAGGAGTCAACTCGAAAGCAGGCCATACTAGACTTAGTGTTCACAAATGGAGATTTGTTATCAGATATTACTGTAGGAGAAAGTTTAGGATCTAGTGATCACCAGACAGTGTGGTTTAATATAAGAACAGTGACGCAGTCACACCACACAAAAACAAAAGTTTTAGATTTTAGAAAAACAGACTTTTCTAAAATTAGATTAGGTGTAAAGGAGTCATTATCAGACTGGAGCAATTTAAATGGAGTCCAGGAGAAATGGGATTATCTAAAAGTTGCTCTACTGAAAGCAACAGAAAATTGCATAAGGCTTGACAGTAAGAGCAAAAAATTGAAGAAACCACTGTGGTACTCTGCGGAGGTGGCTAAAATAGTAAAAAATAAAAAGCTAGCATTTAGTAATTATAAAAATACTCAGAGTGAGGAAGATAGAAAGATCTATAAGAGTAGGCAGAAAGAGGCAAAGCAAGCTATAAGAGCTCCCAAAGCACACACAGAAGAGACTATAGCCCAGTCAGTGAAAAAGGGGGATAAAACATTTTTTAGATACATAAATGAGAAAAGGAAAGTAAAACAAGGATTAGTTAGATTAAAAACAAAAGAAGGATGCTATGTAGAAGAGGATAAAGGCTTAGCAGACTGCCTTAATGAATATTTTTGTTCAGTTTTTACAAATGAAAATGAGGGTAAGGGACCTCATTTAGGGAAAAAGACTAATGAGTCTTTTGATGCATGTAAGTTTACAGAGGAAGAGGTTTTACTTCAGCTGTCTAAAGTAAAGACAAATAAGTCGATGGGACCTCATGGGATACATCCAAAGTTATTAAAAGAACTTAGTGGTGTACTAGCAAAACCGTTAACAGATTTATTTAACCAATCATTGTTAACGGGAGTAGTTCCAGAAGATTGGAAATTAGCTAATGTTGTGCCCATTCACAAGAAAGGTAGTAGGGAGGAGGCGGGCAACTATAGACCAGTAAGTCTTACTTCAGTAGTGGGGAAAATAATGGAAACCTTGTTAAAGAATAGGATTGTTGAACATCTAAAGTCGCTTGGATTTCAAGATCAGAGACAGCATGGGTTTACTTCAGGGAGATCATGCCAAACTAATCTTATTGATTTTTTTTGATTGGGTAACTAAAATAATAGATCAGGGTGGTGCAGTAGACATTGCTTACCTAGATTTCAGTAAGGCTTTTGACACTGTCGCACATAGAAGGCTTATCAATAAACTGAAATCTTTGAGTTTGGATTTCAATATTGTTGAATGGATTAGACAATGGCTGAGTGACATGCAACAGAGGGTTGTAGTCAATGGGGTATATTCGATGCAAGGTCTTGTTACTAGTGGGGTACCTCAGGGATCTGTTCTTGGACCCATTCTCTTTAATATTTTTATTAGCGATATTGCAGAAGGTCTTGTTGGCAAAGTATGTCTTTTTGCTGATGATACAAAGATTTGTAGCAGGGTTGATATTCATGGAGGGATAAGCCAAATGGCAAATGATTTAGATAAACTAGAAAAATGGTCAGAGCAGTGGCAACTGGCATTTAATGTGGACAAGTGCAAGATTATTCACCTTGGGCGTAAAAACCCAAAAGCAGAATATAGACTATTTGGTACAGTCCTAACCTCAACATCTGAGGAAAGGGATTTAGGAGTAATAATTTCAGAGGACTTGAAGGTAGGTAGGCAATGCAATAGAGCAGCAGGAAATGCTAGCAGAATGCTTGGTTGCATAGGGAGAGGTATTAGCAGTAGGAAGAGGGAAGTGCTCATGCCATTGTACAGAGCACTGGTGAGACCTCACTTGGAGTATTGTACGCAGTACTGGAGACCGTATCTCCAGAAGGATATTGATACTTTGGAGAGAGTTCAGAGAAGGGCTACTAAACTGGTTCATGGGTTGAAGGATAAAACTTACCAGGAAAGGTTAAAGCATCTTAACATGTATAGCTTGGAGGAAAGACGTAACAGGGGGGATATGATAGAAACATTTAAATACATAAAGGGAATCAACACAGTAAAGGAAGAGAGTATATTTAAAAGAAGAAAAACTACCACAACTAGAGGACATAGTCTTAAATTAGAGGGGCAACGATTTAAAAGTAATATCAGGAAGTATTACTTTACTGAGAGGGTAGTGGATGTATGGAATAGCCTGCCAGCAGAAGTGGTAGAGGTAAACACAGTCAAGGATTTTAAGCATGCGTGGGATAGACACAAGGCTATCCTAGCTATAAGACCGGGAACGGGGGACTAATAAAAGTACTCAAAAAAAAAAAAAAATTGGGCAGACTAGATGGACCGAATGGTTCTTATCTGCCGACACATTCTATGTTTCTATGTTGTCCTGTGAGTGCAGTCTAATAGCCAGGGGACGTCCTGTGAGTGCAGTCTAATAGTCGGGGGTTGTCCTGTGAGTGCAGTCTAATAGCCGGGGGACGTCCTGTGAGTGCAGTCTAATAGTCGGGGGTTGCCCTGTGAGTGCAGTCTAATAGCCGGGGGGGTTGTCCTGTGAGTGCAGTCTAATAGCCGGGGGGGTTGTCCTGTGAGTGCAGTCTAATAGCCGGGGGGTTTGTCCTGTGAGTGCAGTCTAATAGCCGGGGGGGTTGTCCTGTGAGTGCAGTCTAATAGCCGGGGGGGTTGTCCTGTGAGTGCAGTCTAATAGCCGGGGGGGGGGGGTGTTGTCCTGTGAGTGCAGTCTAATAGCCGGGGGACGTCCTGTGAGTGCAGTCTAATAGCCGGGGGGGGGGGGGGTGTTGTCCTGTGAGTGCAGTCTAATAGCCGGGGGGCTGTCCTGTGAGTGCAGTCTAATAGTCGGGGGGGGGGGGGTTGTCCTGTGAGTGCAGTCTAATAGCCGGGGGGGGGTGTTGTCCTGTGAGTGCAGTCTAATAGCCGGGGGGCTGTCCTGTGAGTGCAGTCTAATAGTCGGGGGGGGGGGTTGTCCTGTGAGTGCAGTCATGGGCATCCGCAGAAATTTTTTCAGGGGGGGGCATAATTTTACCGTCATCCTTTCTGCGCCGCGCCTCTTTTTGACAAGTTATCATGAAGTGGAGGAGCTTTGTCATTATCAGTGAAGGCATGCAAAGGGTTAATAAACCCTGCAGCAGATACAGAGCCACAGCACCAGATATAAACCAACCACACTAGATATAGCCTCACTGCACCAAATATAGATCCACAGCACCAGATATAAACCAACCACACTAGATATAGCCTCACTGCACCAGATATAAATCCACTGTGCCAGATATAAACCAACCACACTAGATATAGCCTCACTGCACTAAATATACATCCACAGCACCAGATATAAACCAACCACACTAGATATAGCCTCACTGCACCAAATATAGATCCACAGCACCAGATATAAACCAACCACACTAGATATAGCCTCACTGCACCAAATATAGATCCACAGCACCAGATATAAACCAACCACACTAGATATAGCCTCACTGCACCAAATATAGATCCACAGCACCAGATATAAACCAACCACACTAGATATAGTCTCACTGCACCAAATATAAATCCACTGTGCCAGATATAAACCAACCACACTAGATATAGCCTCACTGCACCAAATATAGATCCACAGCACCAGATATAAACCAACCACACTAGATATAGCCTCACTGCACCAAATATACATCCACAGCACCAGATATAAACCAACCACACTAGATATAGCCTCACTGCACCAAATATAGATCTAGTGTGCCAGATATAAACCAACCACACTAGATATAGCCTTACTGCACCAAATATAGATCTACTGTGCCAGATATAGACCCACAACACCAGATATTAACCCACTGTACCAGCTAAAAACCCATGACACAAGATATAAACTACAGCACCAGATAAATATCCAGAGCTCTAGCTGAAACTCCACAGCAACAGATAGAACAACATAGCAAAGATATAACCCCAAACACCAGATACAACACTATAGCACACAATATAACCTCTCAGCACCAGATACAACACTATAGCACACAATATAACCCCACAGCACCAGATACAACACTATAGCACACAATATAACCCCTCAGCACCAGATACAACACTATAGCACACAATATAACCCCACAGCACCAGATACAACACTATAGCACACAATATAACCTCTCAGCACCAGACACAACACTATAGCACACAATATAACCCCACAGCACCAGATACAACACTATAGCACACAATATAACCTCTCAGCACCAGATACAACACTATAGCACACAATATAACCCCACAGCACCAGATACAACACTATAGCACACAATATAACCTCTCAGCACCAGACACAACACTATAGCACACAATATAACCCCACAGCACCAGACACAACACTATAGCACACAATATAACCCCACAGCACCAGATCCAACACTATAGCACACAATATAACCTCTCAGCACCAGACACAACACTATAGCACACAATATAACCTCTCAGCACCAGACACAACACTATAGCACACAATATAACCTCTCAGCACCAGACACAACACTATAGCACACAATATAACCTCTCAGCACCAGATACAACACTATAGCACACAATATAACCCCACAGCACCAGATACACTATAGCACACAATATAACCCCACAGCACTAGATACAACACTATAGCACACAATATAACCTCACAGCACCAGATACACTATAGCACACAATATAACCCCACAGCACCAGATAAAACACTATAGCACACAATATAACCCCACAGCACCAGATACACTATAGCACACAATATAACCCCACAGCACCAGATACAACACTATAGCACACAATATAACCCCACAGCACCAGATACAACACTATAGCACACAATATAACCTCACAGCACGAGATACACTATAGCACACAATATAACCCCACAGCACCAGATACAACACTATAGCACACGATATAACCCCACATCACCAGATACAACACTATAGCACACAATATAAACACAAAGCAACAGATTCCCTAAACACCCAAATTCCTAAATCCATGACATTTCTTTCTCTTTCCCCCTTTTTTATATGTTTTATTCCTCCATGTTTGCCATCTCTTTATCCATCATTTCATGTGTTTCATTCCTCCATGTCAGTGACCTCTTTTCACCTACATTTTATCTTTTCTGCCCCATGTCACCATTTTGTCTGTATTCTGCTCCAATCAATCACCTCTTTTCATCTTCTATTATCTTTTCTGCCCCATGTCACCATTTTGTCTGTATTCTGCTCCAATCATTCACCTCTTTTCATCCTCCATTATCTTTTCTGCCCCATGTCATCCCATTTTGTTTGCAATCTGCCTCCATCTATCACATCATTTTATCCTCCATTATCTTTTCTGCCCCATCCACCTGTCACCATGTTGATGTGAGCAGAGCCTGGTCAGAGGAGCTGCTCAGACTGGACAAATGGGAGGGACCTCCCTGGATTTACCCCACTCTGCCATGTACCTTAAAGCTATTATAAGCTCTTCCTACCTGTTACAGAGGCTCAGCTTTGGTCTCTGAGTATCTTCCCCTGCAGGCTCTCTTCTGTCAGACATGCTGCCACATGGAGGGGCTATAACTTCATACCCCCTGGCACCCCTGTCATTGGCTCTCCATGCAGCATGACTGACAGCTGCAGAGACCTGAACCAATGTGGATGGGAGACCAGTATTACAGCAAGCAGAGTTGCAGAGAGCAACAGCTTTGGGTGTCACCTCCTACCCCAGTAACTGGTGTGCAGTCCCCTAGGGACAACTAGAGGCTACACACTGAGAAAGAAATAATAATAATAAAAAAAAATTAAAAAAAATTAAAAAATGTAATTTTTTTTTTTTTTTAAAGGGGAATTGCAAAAATCCAGGGGGGGGCAAGCGCCCCCCCTTGCGGACGCCCATGAGTGCAGTCTAATAGTCGGGGGTTGTCCTGTGAGTGCAGTCTAATAGCCGGGGGGTTGTCCTGTGAGTGCAGTCTAATAGTCGGGGGTTGTCCTGTGAGTGCAGTCTAATAGCCGGGGGGTTGTCCTGTGAGTGCAGTCTAATAGTCGGGGGTCGTCCTGTGAGTGCAGTCTAATAGCCGGGGGACGTCCTGTGAGTGCAGTCTAATAGTCGGGGGACGTCCTGTGAATGCAGTCTAATAGCCGGGGGGTTGTCCTGTGAGTGCAGTCTAATAGCCGGGGGACGTCCTGTGAGTGCAGTCTAATAGCCGGGGGGGGGGGGGGGTTGTCCTGTGAGTGCAGTCTAATAGCCGGGGGGCTGTCCTGTGAGTGCAGTCTAATAGCCGGGGGGGTTGTCCTGTGAGTGCAGTCTAATAGCCGGGGGGTTGTCCTTTGAGTGCAGTCTAATAGCCGGGGGGTTGTCCTGTGAGTGCAGTCTAATAGCCGGGGGACGTCCTGTGAGTGCAGTCTAATAGTCGGGGGGGGGGGGGTTGTCCTGTGAGTGCAGTCTAATAGCCGGGGGACGTCCTGTGAGTGCAGTCTAATAGCCGGGGGACGTCCTGTGAGTGCAGTCTAATAGCCGGGGGGGCTGTCCTGTGAGTGCAGTCTAATAGCCGGGGAGCTGTCCTGTGAGTGCAGTCTAATAGCCGGGGGGGCTGTCCTGTGAGTGCAGTCTAATAGTCGGGGGGGGGGGTTGTCCTGTGAGTGCAGTCTAATAGCCGGGGGGGCTGTCCTGTGAGTGCAGTCTAATAGCCGGGGGGCTGTCCTGTGAGTGCAGTCTAATAGCCGGGGGGCTGTCCTGTGAGTGCAGTCTAATAGCCGGGGGGGCTGTCCTGTGAGTGCAGTTTAATAGCCGGGGGGCTGTCCTGTGAGTGCAGTCTAATAGCCGGGGGGCTGTCCTGTGAGTGCAGTCTAATAGCCGGGGGGCTGTCCTGTGAGTGCAGTCTAATAGCCGGGGCGGCTGTCCTGTGAGTGCAGTGTAATAGCCGGGGGGGCTGTCCTGTGAGTGCAGTCTAATAGTCGGGGGGGGGGGGGCTGTCCTGTGAGTGCAGTCTAATAGCCGGGGGGGCTGTCCTGTGAGTGCAGTCTAATAGCCGGGGGGGCTGTCCTGTGAGTGCAGTGTAATAGCCGGGGGGGCTGTCCTGTGAGTGCAGTCTAATAGTCGGGGGGGCTGTCCTGTGAGTGCAGTCTAATAGTCGGGGGGGCTGTCCTGTGAGTGCAGTCTAATAGCCGGGGGGCTGTCCTGTGAGTGCATTTGGGGGATATGGACCTTATATGTTCTTATAAGTCCAGCTCCTCTGCTACCAGGACAAATGTGCTATTTATTTTAGTTGCCAGTTGTTTTCCTGGGACAGTTACTATAGCAGTATCAGTATCTTATACTGGATATACACACTATATATATATATATATATATATAATATGGACAAGACAAAGAAACATAGCGTTCTAATTTACACATGTGACCACCTCTGTGGCCGCGGGGCATCATGGGATATGTAGTTCAGACAGCCCAGTGCAATGGACGTCTATTTGTTACCATAGAGATGAGGAGAACGGCTAGAAAATGCCAGTACATGCAGCGCTCGGCGGCCATGTTGGATCGGGGCAGAAAGATTTGGCAGCATTTCTACATAGGGAACATTTGGTTCGCAGTACAGCACTCTGACCACTAGAGGGCGAACTAACTACTTTTCCTCTCAACACCGTGCTAATTATTCCGGAGACCAAAATCATTTGACCTGTAAACCAAATGGCTCCAATAAAATGGCGTCTGCACGAAGACACAATGTTACACCCTGGTAGTGACGTCACATGTGCGCGTTGAAGGTTTTGTTTGTTTGTTTAAAGGAGTTCAGTTCCTGAACGTTTGTATCTACGGAGACCGAAGTAGAGACTGTACAGGTGGGAGAGGAGGGGGGACTGACTCATAACCACCACCCCAACCAACACTGTCACTACTGACCCTGTATAACACCCCAACACTGTCACTACTGACCCTGTATAACACCCCAACACTGTCACTGCTGACCCTGTATAACACCCCAACACTGTCACTACTGACCCTGTATAACACCCCAACACTGTCACTGCTGACCCTGTATAACACCCCAACACTGTCACTACTGACCCTGTATAACACCCTAACACTGTCACTACTGACCCTGTATAACACCCCAACACTGTCACTACTGACCTTATATAACACACCCCAACACTGTCACTACTGACCTTATATAACACACCCCAACACTGTCACTACTGACCTTATATAACACCCCAACACTGTCACTACTGACCCTGTATAACACCCCAACACTGTCACTACTGACCTTATATAACACACCCCAACACTGTCACTACTAACCTTATATAACACACCCCAACACTGTCACTACTGACCTTATATAACACCCCAACACTGTCACTACTGACCCTGTATAACACCCCAACACTGTCACTACTGACCTTATATAACACCCCAACACTGTCACTACTGACACCGTATAACACCCCAACACTGTCACTACTGACCCTGTATAACACCCCAACACTGTCACTACTGACCCTGTATAACACCCATCACATAATCACTACTGACCCTGTATAACACCCCAACACTGTCACTACTGACCTTATATAACACCCCAACACTGTCACTACTGACCTTATATAACACCCCAACACTGTCACTACTGACCCTGTATAACACGCCAACACTGTCACTACTGACCTTATATAACACCCCAACACTGTCACTACTGACCTTATATAACACCCCAACACTGTCACTACTGACCTTATATAACACCCCAACACTGTCACTACTGACCTTATATAACACCCCAACACTGTCACTACTGACCTTATATAACACCCCAACACTGTCACTACTGACCCTGTATAACACCCCAACACTGTCACTACTGACCTTATATAACACCCCAACACTGTCACTACTGACCCTGTATAACACCCCAACACTGTCACTACTGACCTTATATAACACCCCAACACTGTCACTACTGACCCTGTATAACACCCCAACACTGTCACTACTGACCTTATATAACACCCCAACACTGTCACTACTGACCTTATATAACACCCCAACACTGTCACTACTGACCCTGTATAACACCCCAACACTGTCACTACTGACCTTATATAACACCCCAACACTGTCACTACTGACCCTGTATAACACACCCCAACACTGTCACTACTGACCCTGTATAACACACCCCAACACTGTCACTACTGACCCTGTATAACACCCTAACACTGTCATTACTGACCCTGTATAACACACCACAACACTGTCACTACTGACCTTATATAACACGCCAACACTGTCACTACTGACCTTATATAACACGCCAACACTGTCACTACTGACCTTATATAACACGCCAACACTGTCACTACTGACCTTATATAACACGCCAACACTGTCACTACTGACCTTATATAACACGCCAACACTGTCACTACTGACCTTATATAACACGCCAACACTGTCACTACTGACCTTATATAACACGCCAACACTGTCACTACTGACCTTATATAACACGCCAACACTGTCACTACTGACCTTATATAACACGCCAACACTGTCACTACTGACCTTATATAACACGCCAACACTGTCACTACTGACCTTATATAACACGCCAACACTGTCACTACTGACCTTATATAACACGCCAACACTGTCACTACTGACCTTATATAACACGCCAACACTGTTACTACTGACCTTATATAACACGTCAACACTGTCACTACTGACCTTATATAACACCACAACACTGTCACTACTGACCTTATATAACACGCCACAACACTGTCACTACTGACCTTATATAACACGCCAACACTGTCACTACTGACCTTATATAACACACGCCAACACTGTCACTACTGACCTTATATAACACACGCCAACACTGTCACTACTGACCTTATATAACACACGCCAACACTGTCACTACTGACCTTATATAACACGCCAACACTGTCACTACTGACCTTATATAACACACCACAACACTGTCACTACTGACCTTATATAACACGCCAAAACTGTCACTACTGACCTTATATAACACACCACAACACTGTCACTACTGACCTTATATAACACGCCAACACTGTCACTACTGACCTTATATAACACGCCAACACTGTCACTACTGACCTTATATAACACGCCAACACTGTCACTACTGACTTTATATAACACACCCCAACACTGTCACTACTGACTTTATATAACACACCCCAACACTGTCACTACTGACTTTATATAACACACCCCAACACTGTCACTACTGACTTTATATAACACACCCCAACACTGTCACTACTGACTTTATATAACACTCCCAATACTGTCACTGCTGACCCTGTATAATAATACATGTGTGTTTTACACTGTGTATAACCAGTAATCATACCAGGACGAGCCCAGAATTGGTCAGACAGTGCTCCAGATACTATTCACTCTGTATTATAATACATGTGTGTTTTACACTGTGTATAACCAGTAATCATACCAGGATGAGCCCAGAATTGGTCAGACAGTGCTCCTGATAATATTCACTCTGTATTATAATACATGTGTGTTTTACACTGTGTATAACCAGTAATCATACCAGGACGAGCCCAGAATTGGTCAGACAGTGCTCCAGATACTATTCACTCTGTATTATAATACATGTGTGTTTTACACTGTGTATAACCAGTAATCATACCAGGACGAGCCCAGAATTGATCAGACAGTGCTCCAGATACTATTCACTCTGTGTTATAATACGTGTGTGTTTTACACTGTGTATAACCAGTAATCATACCAGGATGAGTCCAGAATTGGTCAGACAGTGCTCCAGATACTATTCACTCTGTATTATAATACGTGTGTGTTTTACACTGTGTATAACCAGTAATCATACCAGGACGAGCCCAGAATTGGTCAGACAGTGCTCCAGATACTATTCACTCTGTATTATAATACATGTGTGTTTTACACTGTGTATAACCAGTAATCATACCAGGACGAGCCCAGAATTGGTCAGACAGTGCTCCAGATACTATTCACTCTGTATTATAATACATGTGTGTTTTACACTGTGTATAATCAGTAATCATACCAGGACGAGCCCAGAATTGGTCAGACAGTGCTCCAGATACTATTCACTCTGTATTATAATACATGTGTGTTTTACACTGTGTATAACCGGTAATCATACCAGGACGAGCCCAGAATTGGTCAGACAGTGCTCCAGATACTATTCACTCTGTATTATAATACATGTGTGTTTTACACTGTGTATAACCGGTAATCATACCAGGACGTGCCCAGAATTGGTCAGACAGTGCTCCAGATACTATTCACTCTGTATTATAATACATGTGTGTTTTACACTGTGTATAATCAGTAATCATACCGGGACGAGCCCAGAATTGGTCAGACAGTGCTCCAGATACTATTCACTCTGTATTATAATACATGTGTGTTTTACACTGTGTATAATCAGTAATCATACCGGGACGAGCCCAGAATTGGTCAGACAGTGCTCCAGATACTATTCACTCTGTATTATAATACATGTGTGTTTTACACTGTGTATAACCGGTAATCATACCAGGACGAGCCCAGAAATGGTCAGACAGTGCTCCAGATACTATTCACTCTGTATTATAATACATGTGTGTTTTACACTGTGTATAACCGGTAATCATACCAGGACGAGCCCAGAAATGGTCAGACAGTGCTCCAGATACTATTCACTCTGTATTATAATACATGTGTGTTTTACACTGTGTATAATCAGTAATCATACCAGGACGAGCCCAGAATTGATCAGACAGTGCTCCAGATACTATTCACTCTGTATTATAATACATGTGTGTTTTACACTGTGTATAATCAGTAATCATACCAGGACGAGCCCAGAATTGGTCAGACAGTGCTCCAGATACTATTCACTGTGTATTATAATACATGTGTGTTTTACACTGTGTATAACCAGTAATCATACCAGGACGAGCCCAGAATTGGTCAGACAGTGCTCCAGATACTATTCACTCTGTATTATAATACATGTGTGTTTTACACTGTGTATAATCAGTAATCATACCGGGACGAGCCCAGAATTGGTCAGACAGTGCTCCAGATACTATTCACTCTGTATTATAATACATGTGTGTTTTACACTGTGTATAACCAGTAATCATACCAGGACGAGCCCAGAATTGGTCAGACAGTGCTCCAGATACTATTCACTCTGTATTATAATACATGTGTGTTTTACACTGTGTATAACCAGTAATCATACCAGGACGAGCCCAGAATTGGTCAGACAGTGCTCCAGATACTATTCACTCTGTATTATAATACATGTGTGTTTTACACTGTGTATAACCGGTAATCATACCAGGACGAGCCCAGAAATGGTCAGACAGTGCTCCAGATACTATTCACTCTGTATTATAATACATGTGTGTTTTACACTGTGTATAACCGGTAATCATACCAGGACGTGCCCAGAATTGGTCAGACAGTGCTCCAGATACTATTCACTCTGTATTATAATACATGTGTGTTTTACACTGTGTATAACCAGTAATCATACCAGGACGAGCCCAGAATTGGTCAGACAGTGCTCCAGATACTATTCACTCTGTATTATAATACATGTGTGTTTTACACTGTGTATAACCAGTAATCATACCAGGACGAGCCCAGAATTGGTCAGACAGTGCTCCAGATACTATTCACTGTGTATTATAATACATGTGTGTTTTACACTGTGTATAACCAGTAATCATACCAGGACGTGCCCAGAATTGGTCAGACAGTGCTCCAGATACTATTCACTCTGTATTATAATACATGTGTGTTTTACACTGTGTATAATCAGTAATCGTACCAGGACGAGCCCAGAATTGGTCAGACAGTGCTCCAGATACTATTCACTCTGCTTTATAATACATGTGTGTTTTACACTGTGTATAACCAGTAATCATACCAGGACGAGCCCAGAATTGGTCAGACAGTGCTCCAGATACTATTCACTCTGTATTATAATACATGTGTGTTTTACACTGTGTATAACCAGTAATTATACCAGGACAAGCCCAGAATTGGTCAGACAGTGCTCCAGATACTATTCACTCTGTATTATAATACATGTGTGTTTTACACTGTGTATAATCAGTAATCATACCAGGACAAGCCCAGAATTGGTCAGACAGTGCTCCAGATACTATTCACTCTGTATTATAATACATGTGTGTTTTACACTGTGTATAATCAGTAATCATACCAGGACAAGCCCAGAATTGGTCAGACAGTGCTCCAGATACTATTCACTCTGTATTATAATACATGTGTGTTTTACACTGTGTATAATCAGTAATCGTACCAGGACAAGCCCAGAATTGGTCAGACAGTGCTCCAGATACTATTCACTCTGTATTATAATACATGTGTGTTTTACACTGTGTATAATCAGTAATCATACCAGGACGAGCCCAGAATTGGTCAGACAGTGCTCCAGATACTATTCACTCTGTATTATAATACATGTGTGTTTTACACTGTGTATAATCAGTAATCATACCAGGACGAGCCCAGAATTGGTCAGACAGGGCTCCAGATACTATTCACTCTGTATTATAATACATGTGTGTTTTACACTGTGTATAATCAGTAATCATACCAGGACGTGCCCAGAATTGGTCAGACAGTGCTCCAGATACTATTCACTCTGTATTATAATACATGTGTGTTTTACACTGTGTATAACCAGCAATCATACCAGGACGAGCCCAGAATTGGTCAGACAGTGCTCCAGATACTATTCACTCTGTATTATAATACATGTGTGTTTTACACTGTGTATAATCAGTAATCATACCGGGACGAGCCCAGAATTGGCCAGACAGTGCTCCAGATACTATTCACTCTGTATTATAATACATGTGTGTTTTTGTTTGTAAAGTATTATTCTATTTCATCCCAGATACTGAAACTCACAGAAGCCGGAGCAGCTTTTACTGTCACTTGAAGTAAGTATACATCTCATTTTATAAACACATTAAACACATACTATATTAATCTTTATATTTATTATATCTAGATTCACTCTGTCTATTAAAAGGTGCCGGCACAAAATTAAGTTCTGTTTAATTGAAAGATTGCATCATGAGTAAACATTTTAAACAGAAATGCTTTAATGGATTAATACAAATAAAGAACATTATGGAGCCCTCTTTTCTCTCTACAGCTCTGTCAGGGGGTGGACATCTTGAGTCGGGTAACATAGATCTTACCCAAGATTCTAAACAACTGTATTGCTTTGTCAGAGGTGGACATGTTGTTTTGGAATCTTGGGTCAGGTTGTTCTTCATAGATGTCCGTCCGTCCGTCCCCTGATAATGATGTATATAGCAAATATGGCTCAATAATGGCTCTTTGTATTCATTCATTAAAGCATTTCTTCTTTTATTTTTATTATGCAAATAGTATAAATATTACGACTGTCCTTCTCCTCTGGCCTCCTCATTCTTCTACTAGTTCCTGTGCATTTCTTCTGTTCCGGTGGAGTACTGGGATTCTGGAGAACTATCTAGGATAATCCTAGATAATCTAGGCCATGGCGACCAGGAAATTAGACCTGGCGCCTGGGTGCTGTTGGCCTTATGGTCCCCTTGCCGCTGCCATCCGATTTTACCGCAGCGCGAGGGGGTAAAGTCTGTGCCGATGACACAGACTGCAAGCTCCGCCCCCTCGCGCAACGCGTGTCTGAGTGCCGGGTGTCATCACGTGACATCCTGGCACTCAGCATGCCGACCAACGGAGATCAGCTGCAGCACGAATGTCCCCCTCCCCTGCAGTGAGGTAAAGCAGCAGGGAGGGGGGACACATTAAGAAGAAACCCCCAAGAAAAGACTGTGTGAGGTGGGTGTGTGTTTGTATGTATTGTAAAGTATATGTGTGTGAGGTGTTTGGATATTTGTGTATATGTAAAGTAGGTATGTGTGAGGTGTTTGTATATATGTGTATATGTAAAGCAGGTGTGTGAGGTGTTTGTATATATGTGTATATGTAAAGTAGGTGTGTGTGAGGGGTTTGTATATATGGGTATATGTAAAGTAGGTGTGTGTGAGGTGTTTGTATATATGGGTATATGTAAAGTAGGTGTGTGTGAGGTGTTTGTATATATGGGTATATGTAAAGTAGGTGTGTGTGAGGGGTTTGTATATATGTATATATGTAAAGTAGGTGTGTGTGAGGTGTTTGTATATATGGGTATATGTAAAGTAGGTGTGTGTGAGGGGTTTGTATATATGTATATATGTAAAGTAGGTGTGTGTGAGGTGTTTGTATATATGGGTATATGTAAAGTAGGTGTGTGTGATGTGTTTGGATATTTGTGGATGTGTAAAGTAGGTGTGTGTAAGGTGTTTGTATATATGTGTATATGTAAAGTAGGTGTGTGTGAGGGGTTTGTATATATGTATATATGTAAAGTAGGTGTGTGTGAGGTGTTTGTATATATGGGTATATGTAAAGTAGGTGTGTGTGAGGTGTTTGTATTATGGGTATATGTAAAGTAGGTGTGTGTGAGGTGTTTGTATATATGTGTATATGTAAAGTAGGTGTGTGTGAGGTGTTTGTATATATGTGTATATGTAAAGTAGGTGTGTGAGGTGTTTGTATTATGGGTATATGTAAAGTAGGTGTGTGATGTGTTTGGATATTTGTGGATGTGTAAAGTAGGTGTGTGTGAGGTGTTTGTATATATGGGTATATGTAAAGTAGGTGTGTGTGAGGTGTTTGTATATATGTGTATATGTAAAGTACGTGTGTGTGAGGCGTTTGTATATATGGGTATATGTAAAGTAGGTGTGTGTGATGTGTTTGGATATTTGTGGATGTGTAAAGTAGGTGTGTGTGAGGTGTTTGTATATATGGGTATATGTAAAGTAGGTGTGTGTGAGGCGTTTGTATATATGGGTATATGTAAAGTAGGTGTGTGTGAGGTGTTTGTATATATGGGTATATGTAAAGTAGGTGTGTGTGAGGTGTTTGGATATTTGTGGATGTGTAAAGTAGGTGTGTGTGAGGTGTTTGTATATATGGGTATATGTAAAGTAGGTGTGTGTGAGGGGTTTGTATATATGTGTATATGTAAAGTAGGTGTGTGTGAGGTGTTTGTATATATGGGTATATGTAAAGTAGGTGTGTGTGAGGTGTTTGTGTATATATGGGTATATGTAAAGTAGGTGTGTGTGAGGTGTTTGTATATATGTGTATATGTAAAGTAGGTGTGTGTGAGGTGTTTGTATATACGGGTATATGTAAAGTAGGTGTGTGTGAGGTGTTTGTATATATGTATATATGTAAAATAGGTGTGTGTGTGGTGTTTGGATATATGGGTATATGTAAAGTAGGTGTGTGTGAGGTGTTTGGATATATGGGTATATGTAAAGTAGGTGTGTGTGAGGTGTTTGGATATATGGGTATATGTAAAGTAGGTGTGTGTGAGGTGTTTGGATATATGGGTATATGTAAAGTAGGTGTGTGTGAGGTGTTTGTATATATGTGTATATGTAAAGTACGTGTGTGTGAGGCGTTTGTATATATGGGTATATGTAAAGTAGGTGTGTGTGATGTGTTTGGATATTTGTGGATGTGTAAAGTAGGTGTGTGTGAGGTGTTTGTATATATGGGTATATGTAAAGTAGGTGTGTGTGAGGGGTTTGTATATATGTGTATATGTAAAGTAGGTGTGTGTGAGGTGTTTGTATATATGTGTATATGTAAAGTAGGTGTGTGTGAGGTGTTTGTATATACGTGTATATGTAAAGTAGGTGTGTGTGAGGTGTTTGTATATACTGGTATATGTAAAGTAGGTGTGTGTGAGGTGTTTGTATATATGTAAAATAGGTGTGTGTGTGGTGTTTGGATATATGGGTATATGTAAAGTAGGTGTGTGTGAGGTGTTTGTATATATGGGTATATGTAAAGTAGGTGTGTGTGAGGTGTTTGTATATATGGGTATATGTAAAGTAGGTGTGTGTGAGGTGTTTGTATATATGTGTATATGTAAAGTAGGTGTGTGTGAGGTGTTTGTATATACGGGTATATGTAAAGTAGGTGTGTGTGAGGTGTTTGTATATATGGGTATATGTAAAGTAGGTGTGTGTGAGGTGTTTGTATATATGGGTATATGTAAAGTAAGTGTGTGTGAGGCGTTTGTATATATGGGTATATGTAAAGTAGGTGTGTGTGAGGTGTTTGTATATATGGGTATATGTAAAGTAGGTGTGTGTGAGGGGTTTGTATATATGTGTATATGTAAAGTAGGTGTGTGTGAGGTGTTTGTATATATGGGTATATGTAAAGTAGGTGTGTGTGAGGTATTTGTGTATATATGGGTATATGTAAAGTAGGTGTGTGTGAGGTGTTTGGATATTTGTGGATGTGTAAAGTAGGTGTGTGTGAGGTGTTTGTATATATGGGTATATGTAAAGTAGGTGTGTGTGAGGGGTTTGTATATATGTGTATATGTAAAGTAGGTGTGTGTGAGGTGTTTGTATATATGGGTATATGTAAAGTAGGTGTGTGTGAGGTATTTGTGTATATATGGGTATATGTAAAGTAGGTGTGTGTGAGGTGTTTGTATATATGTGTATATGTAAAGTAGGTGTGTGTGAGGTGTTTGTATATACGGGTATATGTAAAGTAGGTGTGTGTGAGGTGTTTGGATATTTGTGGATGTGTAAAGTAGGTGTGTGTGAGGTGTTTGTATATATGGGTATATGTAAAGTAGGTGTGTGTGAGGGGTTTGTATATATGTGTATATGTAAAGTAGGTGTGTGTGAGGTGTTTGTATATATGGGTATATGTAAAGTAGGTGTGTGTGAGGTATTTGTGTATATATGGGTATATGTAAAGTAGGTGTGTGTGAGGTGTTTGTATATATGTGTATATGTAAAGTAGGTGTGTGTGAGGTGTTTGTATATACGGGTATATGTAAAGTAGGTGTGTGTGAGGTGTTTGTATATATGTGTATATGTAAAGTAGGTGTGTGTGAGGTGTTTGGATATATGTGTATATGTAAAGTAGGTGTGTGTGAGGTGTTTGTATATATGGGTATATGTAAAGTAGGTGTGTGTGTGAGGTGTTTGTATATATGTGTATATGTAAAGTAGGTGTGTGTGATGGGTTTGTATATATGTGTATATGTAAAGTAGGTGTGTGTGAGGGGTTTGTATATATGTGTATATGTAAAGTAGGTGTGTGTGAGGGGTTTGTATATATGGGTATATGTAAAGTAGGTGTGTGTGAGGTGTTTGTATATATGGGTATATGTAAAGTAGGTGTGTGTGAGGTGTTTGTATATATGTGTATATGTAAAGTAGGTGTGTGTGAGGTGTTTGTATATATGGGTATATGTAAAGTAGGTGTGTGTGAGGTGTTTGTATATATGTGTATATGTAAAGTAGGTGTGTGTGTGTGAGGTGTTTGTATATATGGGTATATGTAAAGTAGGTGTGTGTGAGGTGTTTGTATATATGTGTATAGTTAAAGCAGGTGTGTGTGAGGTGTTTGTATATATGTGTATAGTTAAAGCAGGTGTGTGTGAGGTGTTTGTATATATGTGTATATGTAAAGTAGGTGTGTGTGAGGTGTTTGTATATATGGGTATATGTAAAGTAGGTGTGTGTGAGGTGTTTGTATATATGGGTATATGTAAAGTAGGTGTGTGTGAGGTGTTTGGATATATGGGTATATGTAAAGTAGGTGTGTGTGAGGTGTTTGTATATTTGTGTATATGTAAAGTAGGTGTGTGTGAGGTGTTTGTATGTATGGGTATATGTAAAGTAAGTGTGTGTGAGGCGTTTGTATATATGTGTATATGTAAAGTAGGTGTGTGTGAGGTGTTTGTATATATGTGTATATGTAAAGTAGGTGTGTGTGAGGTGTTTGGATATTTGTGGATGTGTAAAGTAGGTGTGTGTGAGGTGTTTGTATATATGGGTATATGTAAAGTAGGTGTGTGTGAGGCGTGTGGATATATGGGTATATGTAAAGTAGGTGTGTGTGAGGTGTTTGTATATATGTGTATATGTAAAGTAGGTGTGTGTAAGGTGTTTGTATATATGGGTGTATGTAAAGTAGGTGTGTGTGAGGTGTGTGTATATATGGGTGTATGTAAAGTAGGTGTGTGTGAGGTGTTTGTATATATGGGTATATGTAAAGTAGGTGTGTGTGAGGTGTTTGTATATATGTGTATATGTAAAGTTGGTGTGTGTGAGGTGTTTGTATATATGGGTATATGTAAAGTAGGTGTGTGTGAGGTGTTTGTATATATGGGTATATGTAAAGTAGGTGTGTGTGAGGTGTTTGTATATATGTGTGTGTGAGGAGTTTGTATATATGTGTGTGTGAGGAGTTTGTATATATGGGTATATGTAAAGTACGTGTGTTTGTATAAATGTGAAGTAGGCGTGTGTGTTTATGAATTGTGTTTATGTTTATGTGATTGTCCTAAAAAAAAATTCTGGCTCCTAAAATTAAATTATATTTGTCAAGCCCTGATCTAGGCTATTTTGGTCACCAACGGTTGCCATTTCCTGCACCGCTGATCCTCCTTATGTATAGAAGGGCATCCCTTATGGACCCCATTAAATATGTCGAAACCAGGGAGATACTATACCAGAACCTCTCATTTTCACCTGAGGCACAGTTAAAACCTTCTAGTATATCCGAGCCGGGAACATACTGTACCAGAACCTATCATTCTCGCATTGGGATTTACGTATCATATTCAGAGAACATCAAGGAAGGAGCCGCAAAAGCCAAATGCCTTCATGGTTTCCTCGATGTAGGTCCAGCTGGTCCTGTTGAATGCCTTCTCAGCGTCCGATGTCAAGGCCAGCATGGACTTGAAAATGAGCTAAACACTCTATTACCAAAACTGTATGCAAATTACACATTTCCCACTGAAAAGGAGTTCATTTGCATACCGTGCCGCAGGTGATGTCATAAACAGCTGACTCCACAGACACATTTAAACCATATTTTTCTCTTAAGTTAGCCGTTTACTTGAAGTTTTGATAATACAATATATCGATGATTTTCAATCAATTTTTTTATGCTCCACATTCAGAGTAAGAACAATGTTCCGCTGATACAGTCCCTTTAAGTCTCTCCAATTTTAATAAAAAATCCCCGTATTTTGAAGGTACACCACAAAGCTGGTTATAGGAATTCGATTTTTATAGTTTTTCTGTAAAACGTTTTTAATATCAGTTTGAAACTGATTTCTTATCTCCTCATTCATTAATAGGGATGTAATCAATTTCAAATTCAACTGCTTTTTGGACCTACCCTCATCTATAGTCTAGCTAACCGGGGCACTGTGGCAATATTCCACATTATTCCATTATTAAACACGTCCCCATTAACCAAAGATAAATCTACGCGGGAGTAGCAGTTTTGAGGTGATTAAAGTCCCTCCAAGTTGGATGCAAAACCGTCCAAACTACTAAGAAATAATTTTTTCAAATTATTTATTCTACCATTTTCTTCGTTTATCATGCTTTATTAATTTTTTAACATATTTTCAAAGGCAATGGAAAAAGAAAGCTTTGTTCCAAAATATAGTACACGTTTTGTAGGTTACAAATAGAGTTGAGCGGACACCTGGATGGATATTTTTACTGCTATAAGGAGGTGGATCAATAATCTTCTTTGATATTCTTTGAAAGAAGAAAGATTCAAATGAAAGAGGAACATTTGTTTGAGACACTGAAAGTGAAAGATCCCTCATTATTTCACCTAGAGATGTTTTCAGACCATCCAACATTGGGCACTCCCACCATATATGTTTTATTGTGCCTTTTGTCCATAAAACAACGCCAACAAAGGTCAGAGTTTGACCAAAGTCCAATAGACCAAAGTCTGTTTGGTATAAGGTACCATCTAAGTTTAACTTTATGATATGTTTGCAGTAAATTCAGAGAATGTATACATCTTTTTGTATATAACCAGGCCTGGCTCCAAGGTATATATATGATATTCCTTACTCGTTCCCCCATTTTATCACTGGAGGGTTTTTCTCGCTTTTTGTTAATCGAAAAATTAGTCTGTTAGTTCTGGTAATTTGTTTAACTCTTTTATGTGACCCTAACCAGTTCTCAATATGGGAATTTATGTTCAAATTAGAGGCATCAACCAGGTCTCTCAATCTCAGATATGTAAAAGTTTCATCTTGTGGGAGGTTAAATGCCTTTATGATTGAACGATAACAATTGATCATGGTTCAAGATGTTACGTAAGCATAAAATACTTTTCTGTGTCCAGTTTTTCAGACTTATATCAGGGATTAATAGTTGAAAGGTCTGTAATTGAGTGGAAACTCAGAATCTTTTAGTTCAATTTTATTTTTACATTTTATTCTGGTAGTAATAGTATTGGCAATTACTGGATTTAAGGTAGAATTGGAGTTGTCGGAACATCTCTCCCGGACGCACTGCGAGCGTCTTGGCGTAAATTTGGTGTAAGTTCTTGGGGCGATAAGTCAAGAACTAGTTGCCTAAAATATGGTCAGTAATATGCTCAGGCACTCCTTTGACCCTGAGGTTAGATCTCTGCAGTTTATCTACGTCTTCGCAAGTGTCTTGTAAGTCTCTGTATTTGGGGCACAAGTGGTGTAAGTCCTCCTGCAACTCCTCTTGGGCTTCGGCCTGTGAGTTTTGGAGGGTGTCAATGCATTTGCTTAACAATGTAATCTCCGTTCTTACCTCGGCCCGGCAGTGTTTTAGATCTGCTTGTAAGTCTTCTTTCACTGACTAAATCAAGTCGTTAAGATAGCTCAGATCCCTGTGCTATGGGATACCAAAGGTTTCCCACTTTTTGGTCTGAAAGATGGCTTCCCTGACGCGTATTTTTTTTTTTTTGGCTACGGAAAGAAATTCGCCACCTCGGGAGCAATAGCTTAGCATTTTGATTGCCCTGTCATTTTGGGAGATTAGCCTGTAAGGTTGTTTTCTGGCACAGAGTGACCCGTTTGAGTCTTTTGTAGAACTGGGTGCAGCGGGAGCTCAAGTCTCATACAACCATTCAGCTCAGAAGCAAGCCACAACCCCCCCCCCCCCCCCCACTACCCCCCGCAAGTTATTCTTAATCAAAAAGCCCATTGTTTCTGTTTATCACTTCTTTTTTTCCTAAGGATCAGTTAGGAAATTAAAATGACCAACAAACCTTGTGCAATGTTATCTACTAGTGTCATTACTTTCTCAAAAAGTTCAATAGGATTCTCATTCAGTGCCTAAATGTTAACTATTGTGTAAATTATATTAATGAGGCTGCAAATCGTTATCAAAACATACATTTTTATCTTATATTTTGTGAATATGGCGCCACATACCTTTCCTGAACCTAATTTTAAGGGGGGGCAGAGAGTTCCTAATGAACTCCAAATTGAACTCCCTCCTTTTTTTTTTTTTTTAATCCTTGTCCATTTCCGTGGTGGCACATCTTTTGTCCTCCCGTTTCTGCTTATTGGTTACACTGAGTGTCTTTTTAATTCACTGGCGAGTAAGGGGGAGGTTCACCTTTTTATCTTGTTACTGCCTTACCTGTTAGGCGGAGCCATCAATCCTTGTGCCACTGTCGACAAGGAATCCCCAGGTACTTATCAGTTGCACTGGAAGAGCAACTGATTTTGTTATGTGCAATTTTTAATTCTAGACACTTGGATAACCTCATCAATATCAATAAAGAGGACCTTGGGTTTACAACGGTCAACAGGATGTCAATTCTCCACTTTTAAACTTTTCTATGAGACTTTATAACTCTGAGATCAACATAGAGAAATCTATCTGAGAAGCCTGTTACAATCTGATAACTCATAATGTAGGTGTGTTTTACTGTATCAAACTTATTCCCGTGTCTGACTATACAGGAGAAGTTTAGTTATTTATTTGAAGATTAAACACATCATGTAAAAAGCCTAACTATCTGTTTCTTTCTAGCAGGTAGTTCAAGGATTAAACCTATTCCTGAAGGATATTATATTATTCTCTATCAAACACCAGATGTTGTGACATTAAGATATTGTCCTCCATATCATCTAGTGTGAAGATTTGTGTGGGAATGATGGAGGAGGAATCAAACATGAAGAAGGGAATGCCAATTGAAACCTGTATATCTCCACAGAGACGGGAGTTTGGATACGATGGTCTTGGTGCTCAAAGTCCTCGAAATGTAATACTACAGGAAATTCAGAAAACATCGGATAACGATGGAGCTAAAGAGAGGATGAACTCGGGACTGAATCCGTTTGCGTGTTATGAATGTGGGAAATGTTTTACCACAAAGTCACATCTTGCTCAGCATGAGATGATTCACACAGAGGAAAAACAGCTTGCCTTTTCTGAATATAAACAACCTTTTACTATGAAATCAAAGCCTACTGTACATGGGAGAATTCACACAGGAAAGAAACTACTTGCCTGTTCTGAATGTGGGAAATGTTTTACCAAAAAATCAAATCTTATTATACATGAGAGGATTCACACAGGAGAGAAGCCGTTTGCCTGTTCTGAATGTGGGAAATGTTTTATAGCAAATTCAAAGCTTATTCTGCATGGAAGAAGTCACACAGGAGAGAAGCCATTTGCCTGTTCTATATGTTGTAAATGTTTTACCCAAAAGTCGAGACTTACGGCACACAAGAGAATCCACACTGGCGAGAAACCATTTGTTTGTTCTGAATGTAAGAAATGTTTTACCAAACAGTCATATCTTGTTCAACATAAGAGAATTCACGCAGGAGAGAAACCATTTGCCTGTTCTGAATGTGAAGAATGGTTTACAACAAATCATCAACTTATGCAACACAAGAGAATTCACACAGGAGAGAAACCATTTGCATGTTCTGAATGTGACAAATGTTTTACCAAAAAGTCGTATCTTGTTCATCATACAAAAATTCACACAGGAGTAAAGCCATTTCCCTGTTCTGAATGTGGAAAATGTTTTACTGAAAAGTCAGTCCTTAATCAACATAAGATGATTCACACCGGAGAGAAACCGTTTGCATGTTCTGAATGTGATAAATGTTTTAACTGCAAGTCACATCTTAATAGACATGAGAGATTGCACACAGGAGAGAAGCCATTTGTGTGTTCGGAATGTGGGAAATCTTTTACTCATAAATCTAATCTTATCCTTCATGAGAGAATGCACACAGGAGAGAAACCATTTGCCTGTTCGGAATGTGAGAAATGTTTTATCTCCAAGTCATATCTTTCTCAACACAAGAGAATTCACACTGGAGAGAGGCCATTTGCTTGTTCGGAATGTGAGAAATGTTTTACTTCCAAGTCATATCTTTCTCAACACAAGAGAATTCACACCGGCGAGAAGCCATACACCTGTTCTGAATGTGGGAAATGTTTTGCCCACAAATCACATCTTTGTAAACATGAGAGAAGTCACACAGGAGAGAGTCCGTATGCCTGTCCTGAATGTGGGAAATGTTTTACAACAAGTTCATATCTTATTCTACATGAGAGAATTCACACAGGAGAGAAGCCATTTGTGTGTACTGAATGTGGGAAAGGTTTTACCCATATATCAAGTCTTAATGTACACAAGAGATATCACAGCGAAGAGAAACAATTTGCATGTTCTGAATGTGGAAAATGTTTTACTGCAAAGAAGCATCTTACTCAGCATGAGATGATTCACACAGGAGAGAAACCATTTTCCTGTTCGGAATGTGGAAAAGGTTTTGGCAGAAAACCACAGCTTATTGACCATGAGAGAATTCACACAGGAGAGAAGCCATTTGCCTGTTCGGAATGTGAGAAATGTTTTGCCAAAAAAGCATGTCTTGTTCAACATCACAGAATTCATACAGGAGTGAAGCCATATGTCTGTTCTGAATGTGGGAAATCTTTTACCCAAAAGTCACAACTTATTAAACACAAGACAATTCACACAGGAGAGAAGCCATTTGCCTGTTCGGAATGTGAGAAATGTTTTTCCAAAAAAGCGTGTCTTGTTCAACATCACAGAATTCATACAGGAGTGAAGCCGTATGTCTGTTCTGAATGTGGGAAATCTTTTACCCAAAAGTCACAACTTATTAAACACAAGACAATTCACACAGGAGAAAAGTCATTTGCATGTTTGTAATGTGTTAAAATGTTTAATGAAATCTTACGTTGCATATTCTAAATATGAGACATTTTCCTCCCTAAATGATGCTTTTCTTCTTCAGGTTTTATGTGTTAGACGCTTTGACATTTGACGCTGGGTATGCGGTTGAACAAATCGGCCATTAATCCGGCCACAATTAAATTAAAGCATTTACAATAATGGCGTAATTACAAAGAAACTCGAGGGTAATGCCATCAATTGTACTGTTTCAATACATTCAAGTCCACGAGAGTTTCAAATAGGTGCCCTGTGACTTTTAAGGGTATACAAATCACAATTACCCTGCATGTATCAATTTTTGGTGTACAAGACCAAGTGTTAGTGTATATTTGGAGCTAAATTAGTAACATACAATATGAGTGTTCAAAGTTCCACCAACACTTGTGTACAGTTACCCACATGCCGGAAGATAGTGTCACTTTAAGAGTCACTGTAATAAAACAAAATGGCACACAGAGGAGTGGACGTTAACAAGGAGGCTTATTTTCAGTTCCCCCGTAGGTCGTAGTACAGATGTCAGAAACCACTGATAGTTGTGTAATTTACTGGAAGTATACTGACACACTTACAATGCTGCTTGATGTCGTTCCTTCAGTTAATTTGACAGACCAAGTAATCACCAAGGCCGAAAAACTCTGCAGAGAGAAGCACAATGATGCAAGCGCTGCAGTTGTTAGTTCAGCTAATTAACTCCTACTAGGTCAGTTTAGACTGGGTTTGCGACTATGTACCGGTGTCTGTTCTATCTCCCTTACAGACGAACATTTGACTCCAAAGATCATGTTCCCGGGAGTAAATCCTATCTGTCACTATTGTCACTACTGTTGCTGGCACACCGGCACCTTACAGAGACACAGGACGCCTGTTGGCACACACACACATGTTCTGATAACAAATTATACTGGCCCCTAGCCGTGAACATAATGTTCCGTAGGAATTAGCTAGGACTAAGTCTCGCCATTCTCAAAAGCACAGAGACATGTATCATGATGAACTTTGAATACTCGTGCGCTAGGCGCTGATTGACTGACCGTGTTTACACCTATTGGTCAGTTGTTGTTTTTTGAGACATTTGAGAAAATGAATTAGGAAAAAAAAATTACTTGAATAAATATAACGACAGGAGAACTGGAATGGGATTAGAAAAGATAAGTCGCATCATGTCAACTAGCACTAAAAATGATTGATGTACAATATTGTACATAAAGTAAGGGCTGGTAGATCATAGTATACATTGTAGATATTTACTTTTGTGCCATCGGAAAATACTAAAAGATGCAACCTGTGATTAAACAGTTGTCATTTGGAACATTTTTTTTAAAGTTTTTTTTACATTTTATCATAAACATATACAAAGTGCAAGATTATGCAATGAAATATAGGATGGTGGGGTTTTTTTCTCCTTTTTTTTTCTCTTTTACTTTTCTTGTCCTTTGCCCTTTTTGTGTCTGGTAAAGTCTATACAAAAATATGACACCCACAATGTGACATGAGATGTGTTTATTAATGTCTTTAAATGTTTGTATTTGTCTTTTATAATTCCAATAAATATTCTTGGGGAAAAAAAAAGAGGAAATATAGGATGTTGAAATATTTACTATCAATGTTGATACATACTATATACTATAGTATAATTATGGAGTCTATTGACCCACACAGAACTTTCAGTGAATCAATCCATATGTTCCTAATAAAACTTTAACACAAACAAACATTGCCTCTGGGTGCTTTTTGTAGACCAAAATCTCTCTAAATTAATCCCAGACTTTGGTTGGTAAAAAAAAGTCTTGGTATTCAAGCCAGTTCATTCTAAAAAGAAAAACACTATTTCTCCTTGAATATCATTAATGATGGCTCTTCTTTACTGATCCAAAACTGTGGTATGATTTTGTTAGGAACCGCTATCGATATGCGAGCAAAACTTATTTGGGGGGAATGAGTCTGGAGAGCGTCTAAACTGCCCAAAAAGCCTGTGTAAATGGTACACAGAATCCAAGCATGGTTCTAGCATAGGTTTGGACATGCACACAAAATCGCCTTTTACATCCCCAAAGACTTAAGTGATTTAGATCCACTTTGGGGTAGATTACGTTTGGTGCAGGTGTCTTGCGCCGCTCTATTCCTGTATTTACCTCTGACCAGGGAGATACATGTGTAAGATCTTCCTAGCTGAAATCCATTCTAAAATACACTAAGATGGTCTGTGTACGAATTTTTTATTGTTACAGAATTAGCATATGCAATAAGTTTTATACCTCAATTTAAACACTCCAATAAGGTATAGATAAAAAAGGAGGCTTAAATAACTAGGAGGTGTGCATATAAAATTACTGGATCATCATAAAAAGAGGACTGGCTTGGTATTCCTTCTAGCATTGAAACCATTTGATATCGGGCATCTCGAATAAACTATACCATAGAATATTCTTAAGTATGACCATATGTTTGGACTGCTTACATTCCGTGTAGGTATTCCACACACCGTGATCTTGGCCTCTCACATCTTGTAAAAAATGGGGGTTGTAAGACTTATTCCTTGTAGCTCAAGGAATGCAAAATAGAAAAGTAGGCCTATTTAGTCTCTTGCATTTTAAGCTTAAGACGTTTCAAAACCCTACTATAATCAAATCCTTTAATCAATGGAATATTTTTCAATGGTAAACATGTTGCGGTATTCCATGGTTATGATTGTGTTAAGAATGGTGGCATGGGCTTTTACAATATCATCAAGGGTCACCCCAGGGAGAAAATACACCCATTTAACAGACCCAGAGGTCAATGTCTCAAAATTAATGGTGTGTTTGGTAATGGTTGCGTAAAGTGGATGTGGAAAAATGTGTTGTATATTACCAATCGGTTACCAATCGGTTACATGACCAATGGGCTATCCCATTCTTCGTCAGATAAATTAGACAAAATATGTATAATAATGCTGCGAATCTGGGCGTATTTGAATGGGGTTGTTAGTGTTAGGGTATTTATCCTTAATGGCTTCCAGTTGTTGGAATATAGTTGCCATAAAAAGATAAATATGGGTTATCAATTATAAATCGCCAAAAAATAGGAAAAAATTGATATGATTCACTATATGGGTCCAACCAAAAATACCCATAAAGAATTTATGACGTATAGAGAGATTGAATACGTTTTTGCAAAAAGTAAATACAATGAATAAGTATATAAAAAATATATAATTGTAATTTATTGAATAAAATTATAGATTGTGATATAAGCAAAATTGTATGCAAATAAAATATAGTATCAATATATGTAATGAAATAAGTTCAATACAGCATGGTTTCAAACAGGAGATGTTATAAAGTCAATGAATAAACATATTTATGACAGATATATCAGATATGCATTAGTTACATTTGGCTATGCACTTAGGCTTCTGACCACAAGAAGGCAATGTTCCTTGCATAAAATAAAATGTAAAAAAAACTAGCCATGTGACTTAATATTCATACACAACTATTCACAACTATTGCCTTATTCTGGTAGTATATACAATTAAGATTCGGCATAATCACTCAGGATCTTTTGCTTATTTGGGTAAAATATCTAAAATACAAGAATAAGATAATTCTCGATAATATAGGAGATAGCGATCCTGCTTCCTTCTGCATGAAGAAGAGAAGACAGTATCCTGATAATAATATAGAAGCCTAATTGGTGGAAATAAATTCAATTTACCCAAATAAATATACTAATCTCATCCACAAAAAATGGAGAGTATGCTAGAAACAACATAGCACATTTATACATTGCCAGCAGAGGTTGAGACTCCTTCAATGGAAGAAATGTGAGGTAGCCATGAAGATTAATTCCCATCTCCCAACCCCCTAGAGTGTGTGGTAGCTCTTCTATCTCTTCCAAAATGAGTCTCCCGCTAAACCTCAAAATCTCAGATTAGAAACTAAACCTCATTTATCTGACACACACCGCTCCCCCTATCTTATGTAACTTGTGGCCCTTTAAAAAATGGGGGTGTATCCATATTTAAATGAGTTAATGGTCATGTGACATGACTAGGTGATGTCAGTCTTAGATTTTAATTGACACTAGGAGGAGCTATTGGTTAAGTTATGCTATTACTATTATTATCTGGTTCATCCGATTACTGTATTTGCTCGATTATAAGACGACCCCCCAAACTTTGGATATTCCTTTAGGAAAAAAACTAAAAACCTGAATATAAGACTACCCTATAGGAAAAAAAAGTTTAACTTGTATATATTCACATGTAAATTGCTTTTTAATATTTAATAAAAATAATTATATTAAACAAATGCATTTCTTTTTTTATTTCCTTTTATGTGCCAATGCTGCCTCTCAATCCCCCCCCACGTTGTCTCTCTCTCCCTCCCCCCAAACTTTTCTTTCCCCCCCCCCCTCCCTCCCCTTGTCTTTATCTTCCCCCCTCCCTCCCATTGTCTCTCTCTGCCCCCCTCACCTTTTTTATTGCTCCCTGGTGGCTAGTGGGGGCAGCTAGGGGATGTCTGCACGATATGTATATATTTATAAGTATTATTTTATTAATACTTTCAAATTCTTAGAATTTTAATTGCTCATTAAATCATTTATCATGTTTTGGTTTCCAAAGATTTGGAGAACTCTCTTCTAGACTGGCTGGTATCACAGTGGCCATAAATTAATAATGAACTAATATGTGGGGAATAAAATGTCAGTGACCTCAGCAGTTTCTTTTTAACTATATTATTCTATATTCACGAGTGGATTAAAAATACATCTATGTAATAATACCAGAACGGATAAAACAATAGGTGTAATTAATATGCACTAATTAGTATGTTATTGGTGTTCATCGTTAATGTTGTGTGAGTGTGTAGAAATATGTATAAAATTATTTATTTATAAATGTTGTTACTTAATGCTGAAACAACTAATTGTGTTTTGATTCCGTAAAATTCATTTTTTTCATCTTCTGTCATACAATATGGTACCGCCTCCCTGATTTAAGGCGAGAGATTTGTTCATCTGAGAAGTAATTCATTTTGGGACAAATAAGACTGTGAGCTCAGTATCCTTAACTTCAGTCTGGCGATGAAGCACAATAAATGAAGAAGGTTTTTCTTTGAGACTTCAAAACATAAATGGGAGAACTCCCTGGAAGCCTGAAAGATACCATCATCTAAAAAGAAAGAAGAGAGTAGCGCAACGCTGAAAAGTGTTCCAGTAAAAAGTATGAAATTTGAAGCTGTGCTTCCATCCCGGGCTAGTTAAGTGCCAAGAAGCTAGGACTAGCTTAGTGCATAGCATTCAGGGCTGGTGCTGCCAGTAGACAAACTAGGCGTCCGCCTAGGGAGCCTGATGCCCTGGATACCTGTATTAATAGGGGGTGCAGTGCTGGCGGGTCTAAGCTCAGTCAGTGCTGCCTCAGGTGAGAGAAACAACTGACATGAGGGTGGGGGTGAGAGAAACAATAGACATGGGAGGGGAGTGAGAGAGACAACAGACATGAGGGTGGGGGTTAGAGAAACAATAGACATGGGAGGGGAGTGAGAGAGACAACAGACATGAGGGTGGGGGTGAGAGAAACAATAGACATGGGAGGGGAGTGAGAGAGACAACAGACATGGGAGGGGAGTGAGAGAGACAACAGACATGAGGGTGGGGGTGAGAGAAACAATAGACATGGGAGGGGAGTGAGAGAGACAACAGACATGAGGGTGGGGGTGAGAGAAACAATAGACATGGGAGGGGAGTGAGAGAGACAACAGACATGAGGGTGGGGGTGAGAGAAACAATAGACATGGGAGGGGAGTGAGAGAGACAACAGACATGAGGGTGGGGGTGAGAGAAACAATAGACATGGGAGGGGAGTGAGAGAGACAACAGACATGGGAGGGGAGTGAGAGAGACAACAGACATGAGGGTGGGGGTGAGAGAAACAATAGACATGGGAGGGGAGTGAGAGAGACAACAGACATGAGGGTGGGGGTGAGAGAAACAATAGACATGGGAGGGGAGTGAGAGAGACAACAGACATGAGGGTGGGGGTTAGAGAAACAATAGACATGGGAGGGGAGTGAGAGAGACAACAGACATGGGAGGGGAGTGAGAGAGACAACAGACATGGGAGGGGAGTGAGAGAGACAACAGACATGGGAGGGGAGTGAGAGAGACAACAGACATGGGAGGGGAGTGAGAGAGACAACAGACATGAGGGTGGGGGTGAGAGAAACAATAGACATGGGAGGGGAGTGAGAGAGACAACAGACATGAGGGTGGGGGTGAGAGAAACAATAGACATGGGAGGGGAGTGAGAGAGACAACAGACATGAGGGTGGCGGTGAGAGAAACAATAGACATGGGAGGGGAGTGAGAGAGACAACAGACATGGGAGGGGAGTGAGAGAGACAACAGACATGGGAGGGGAGTGAGAGAGACAACAGACATGGGAGGGGAGTGAGAGAGACAACAGACATGAGGGTGGGGTGAGAGAAACAATAGACATGGGAGGGGAGTGAGAGAGACAACAGACATGAGGGTGGGGGTGAGAGAAACAATAGACATGGGAGGGGAGTGAGATAGACAACAGACATGAGGGTGGGGGTAAGAGAGACAAAAGACATGGGAGGGCAGTGAGAGAGACAACAGACATGAGGGTGGGGGTAAGAGAGACAAAAGACATAGGAGGGCGGTGAGAGAGACAACAGACATGAGGGTGGGGGTAAGAGAAACAAAAGACATGGGAGGGGAGTGAGAGAGACAACAGACATGAGGGTGGGGGTAAGAGAGACAACAGACATGGGAGGGGAGTGAGAGAGACAACAGACATGAGGGTGGGGGTAAGAGAGACAAAAGACATGGGGAGAGTGAGAGAATTACGGTAATACACATGGGAGGGGAGTGAGAGAGACAACAGACATGGGTAAAGGAGAGACACTGTAGACATGAGATAGAGGAAAGAAACAGACAGACATGGGGTGAGAGGAGATAGACAGCAGACATGGATGAAGAGAGGAGAGAGACAGGAGACACAGCAGACATGGAGGGAGAGCGAGACAGACGCGGATGGCGTGGAGGGAGAGCGAGACAGACACCGATGGCGTGGAAGGGGTGCCAAAGATAGGATCACATTGCATGTGTGATTGTATGTGCATGTGCGTGTATATGTGATTGTGTGTGCATGTGTGATTGTGTGTGCATGTGCGATTGTGTGTGCATGTGCGATTGTGTGTGCATGTGTGATTGTGTGTGCATGTGCGATTGTGTGTGCATGTGCGATTGTGTGTGTATATGTGATTGTGTGTGCATGTGTGATTGTGTGTGCATGTGTGATTGTGTGTGTATATGTGATTGTGTGTGTATATGTGATTGTGTGTGCATGTGTGATTGTGTGTGTATATGTGATTGTGTGTGCATGTGCGATTGTGTGTGTATATGTGATTGTGTGTGCATGTGTGATTGTGTGTGTATATGTGATTGTGTGTGCATGTGCGATTGTGTGTGTATATGTGATTGTGTGTGTATATGTGATTGTGTGTGTATATGTGATTGTGTGTGTATGTGTGATTGTGTGTGTATATGTGATTGTGTGTGCATATGTGATTGTGTGTATATATGTGATTGTGTGTGCATGTGTGATTGTGTGTGTATATGTGATTGTGTGTGCATGTGCGATTGTGTGTGTATATGTGATTGTGTGTGTATATGTGATTGTGTGTGCATGTGTGATTGTGTGTGTATATGTGATTGTGTGTGCATGTGCGATTGTGTGTGTATATGTGATTGTGTGTGTATATGTGATTGTGTGTGTATATGTGATTGTGTGTGCATGTGTGATTGTGTGTGTATATGTGATTGTGTGTGTATATGTGATTGTGTGTGCATGTGTGATTGTGTGTGTATATGTGATTGTGTGTGTATATGTGATTGTGTGTGCATGTGTGATTGTGTGTGTATATGTGATTGTGTGTGCATGTGTGATTGTGTGTGTATATGTGATTGTGTGTGTATATGTGATTGTGTGTGTATATGTGATTGTGTGTGCATGTGTGATTGTGTGTGTATATGTGATTGTGTGTGCATGTGTGATTGTGTGTGTATATGTGATTGTGTGTGCATGTGTGATTGTGTGTGTATATGTGATTGTGTGTGCATGTGCGATTGTGTGTGTATATGTGATTGTGTGTGTATATGTGATTGTGTGTGTGTATATATGATTGTGTGTGTATATGTGATTGTGTGTGTATATGTGATTGTGTGTGTGTATATGTGATTGTGTGTGTATATGTGATTGTGTGTGTATATGTGATTGTGTGTGTATATGTGATTGTGGCTGCATCTGACATTTCCTGTATAGAGACGTGATATGCTGACCCTCTCTGAATCGAAGTACACATGGTGTCTAATTTAGTGCGTCTTTAACCTGTCATCAAGGACCCTTACCAGTCCAGGATTTAAGGATTTACCAGCTGTGCTTAAATAATAATATGTATAACCCCTAGTGTGATTCCCCAACCACACCAGGTCTTGGGCAGCAATACTGCGGCCATTGGGCCATTCAAAATTCGCCACCCTGGGACTGATTGGACGATCGCCTGCTGATTGGTCGCCACTCCTCAGCGGCCAGGTAGCTCAAAAGCAGATTTGTTGCCGCCAGCCGACTGGAATACTGAAAGTTCAATAAACTCGTTCCAGTGAAACAACCTCTGGCTGGCAGCGAAAGGGAGCCAGCAACAGCCGATGAACACTGCCATGCCCACAAGGACTCGGCCCAGCTATCCCCTGGTAGGGGATATTACTGAGCTCATGTTGTGTTTACCCCCTAGTTTCCCCTTGGCCCCCGCTACCAGTAGTTAGAGTCCCTGTGCAGACCAGCTATGGCCCCAAAAATAGGTCTGGCTGGTGAAATAGGAGCAAGTCTTATGCATGGTTGCCAACATCGGCCATGTTTCCAGGGACACATATTTGTTCCACATGCTGCAGAAAGAGCATGCAAAGTGCAGCCCGGCAGTATATAGGATAGATATACACACAGACACAATCCAATTAATTAATCATGGCAGGTCCTATGAGATCTCCACCCTGATTAATTAATTGCATGGTGCGTATTTGCATCCTACAGATTGCCGGGCTGCATGCTCTTTTTGCAGCATGTGGAACAAATATGTGTCCTGGAAATATGGCCGATGTTGGCAACTATGCCTATGTTTGCAATATGGTTGCTGCAACCCCTGCCTGTGACTGAACACCTAAGGCCGGCCCTGAAAGCAATTTCCCATTCAGCAGTTTATTTGCATATCAACTGTCCTTTATTTATTACATGTGCTCGCTCCCCTATATGATAAATAACTTTAAATATTATTTCAAATCAAAACAATTGTAAAAATAAATATAAATACAGGCATGCAAGTATATTCCTGCGCAGCATCCGATGGCGGCCATATCCCCCCTTTTCCC
This sequence comes from Pelodytes ibericus, assembly GCA_036172795.1. Lineage (NCBI taxonomy): Eukaryota > Metazoa > Chordata > Amphibia > Anura > Pelodytidae > Pelodytes > Pelodytes ibericus. The sequence goes on from CM069857.1 coordinate 293,131,298, forward strand.
TGGAGACACATATAAAATCCACGTCTGGCGCAGCGATGAGTTTATTAATACTGCTCTGGAATATACATTATACCATAAGCCGCACCAGTTACACATTAACATGACTTATACTGTGACTATAGAGAATATAACATGATCTATACATTGTTACATCATATCTGTGGCGTCTCCTGCTTATGACATCACCTTGTGACTTGATATGCAAATGACACATTCCCCACTGAGCAGCTCATTTGCATATGAAGACACAGGTGACGTCATAGAAATGAGTTTAAATCCTATTTGGTGGTAATTTGTGCCTTTATTGTGCTAATCCAGTGTCCAGATGATTGTTTATTGTCCAGTCCCAGTATAAAGTCAGTTTAGGTGACAGAGCCCTATAAAGGTGAGATCTCCTCACCCTCCAGTTTACACAACATAAATAGGAGGTGAGAGAAAAGCAGACACACTGTGTGATCCTCTCACTACATTCTATCTGACTGGAATGGGGGCGCAGCGTGATGACGTGTCAATAAGGGACACAAAGGAGGAGAGCTGCAGATGGATCAGAGACATTCATGTCTCCGTGATGGGCGCCATTTTTTTGGAGCCAGCTCCCCCGTACTTAGAAATTATTGAACTCCAACAATATGGCCGCCGTTATATGGTATGGTGACAAGATATAGACACCACTGGTCTGTGTGATTAGCGCTCTAGCAGTGACCACTATTCTTTGAGATTAAAGGAGACAGCGCTGCCTCAGTCCCGGTTCCGACACGTCTGTGTGACGTCATCCAGGCGGTGAGTGATTTAACGAGCTGAATCCTAAATTACAGCCAATGAGCGATGAGATTTCACCTGTATGATCCCCCAGTGTCCCTCCCACCCCATCCCCACTATCCCCCCAGTGTCCCTCTCACTCCCATCCCCACTATCCCCCCAGTGTCCCTCTCTCCAACATCCCCACTATCCCCCCAGTGTCCCTCTCTCCAACATCCCCACTATCCCCCCAGTGTCCCTCCCACCCCCATCCCCACTATCCCCCCAGTGTCCCTCTCACTCCCATCCCCACTATCCCCCCAGTGTCCCTCTCACCCCCATCCCCACTATCCCCCCAGCGTCCCTCTCACCCCCATCCCCACTATCCCCCCAGTGTCCCTCTCACTCCCATCCCCACTATCCCCCCAGTGTCCCTCTCACCCCCATCCCCACTATCCCCCCAGTGTCCCTCTCTCCAACATCCCCACTATCCCCCCAGTGTCCCTCCCACCCCCATCCCCACTATCCCCCCAGTGTCCCTCTCACCCACATCCCCACTATCCCCCCAGTGTCCCTCTCACCCCCATCCCCACTATCCTCCCAGTGTCCCTCTCACCCCCATCCTCACTATCCCCCCACTGTCCCTCTCATCCCCACTATCCCCCCAGTGTCCCTCTCACTCCCATCCCCACTATCCCCCCAGTGTCCCTCTCACCCCCATCCCCACTATCCCCCCAGTGTCCCTCTCACTCCCATCCCCACTATCCCCCCAGTGTCCCTCTCACCCCCACTATCCCCCCAACGTCCCTCTCACCCCCATCCCCACTATCCCCCCACTGTCCCTCTTATATGTGATTTTGGTGATAAGACTAATCCTCCCCACTGTTTCTCTAGTGCACATTACAGCACGGTTTGTTTACATCCAATGTTTTCTGTTGCTTACTGATCTGATACATGTCCTATACATTCCTCTCAGCAGAGATCCTATACACGAGATCCAGAGCAGATTGTCAGGATCCCTACATCACTCAGCAATGATGATCAAGAATCCCATGACTGAGAAGATCCTGAATCTCACCTTGGAGATCATCTATGTCCTGACTGGAGAGGTGAGGGGTAAATAACAATCCCATTTGGGATATTGTGTGTTATATGATCCGACCTGGAAGCAAATCACTGAGGGTTAGTCAGAGGGAAGATATACTAGTAATGGGGGAAGTTACTACACAACAAGTGTCTGGATGGGAAAGTAGAATGTTTTACTTGTGTGTTATATATTTTATTCGTCATAGACAAACAGACTGCTGGAAATAAGAGCTATAGATAAGCAGTGTTCAGGGCTGCATGCAATATGTCAGGAACCAGGGAAAGGAGAGAGGTTTGGGGATATGAAGGGTCTGGGGTAATAGAACATAATGATTGGTCAGAGAGAGTCAACAACATCATCTTCCAACCAGTTCAGTTTTCATGGTGCAAAAATCCCAATAAATCTATTTACAATGCAAATGATCTTCAGTAAAAACCTTCCAGCAACATCTGGAGGCTGCAGATTAACCAGCCCTGAAACTCTCCGAAACAATAGTCTAGATAAAATCCTGTGTCCCCCTGTGATCACATTGTGTGTCTGTCCAGTAATATCTCCCGCTGTCTCCATTTGTAGGATTATGTGGTTGTGAGGAAGCAGGGAGGGGATGATTGCAGCAGTCCCTCTGCATCTGACAGATTGTGTAGGACCCAGAACCCCATTGTGGATCCTCCACCCGACTCCCTTGTAAATGAACGGAACAATGATGGGAAGATCCTAGAACCCACCAACAAGCTCCTTCATCTCCTGAGCGCTGAGGTGAGACCTGCTAGGGTGGACCTTATACAGTGTGAGAGAGAAACACATGGAAACGTCTGGATCATGACTGTATAGTTATGTGTTTCAGCTTCCTGTAAGGAGTGAGGATATAACCGTCCGCTTCACCATGGAGAGACAAGACTGTCTGGAAGAAGAGCAGGAGGATTACAAGGAAGGAGTGACAGACAGTCCCCAACCTCTCCGCTCACTGGGTAACAGGACATTTCCTCTGATAACCTTATTGTGTAAATGGGGGGTGTAGCTGAGCTACTGCTTTTGACCATAAGCAATAACCAGTGATGTGATGACATCTTATATCTGGTATGACATCACCGGCATTGTTATACCACAAGTGCTGTTATGACGATGTAATAGCATCATATATATGATAATGTATGTATATGTGGCCATTGCACCATTTATGCCCTAATAGCATGTTTTAATAATAGATTACTATTAGAGTTGAGCGAACCCGAACCGCAAAGTTCGGGTTTCTTACCGAACATTACGATTTTTTGACCTGAACACGGACATTCCACTGTATGTCCGGGTTGGAGTTCGGGGTTCAGCGATTTAATGGAGCATTTTGAAAGGCTGCAGGGCAGCCAATCAACAAGCGTTTGATTCATTTGCCCTTAGAAGGCATTGCCGCGAGTAGGGGTATGTCACCTAAGCAGCGAGCAGCCAGTGGCTGCTCACTGTCATTAAACACTAATTATAAATCAATATGGGGGTCACTCTGACCCCCATATTGATAACAGGGTGGTAAATCCTCCCAATTGCCCCTATTGTCCATCGTTCCCCCATGGTGGGGAACACATGTGCCCCCCCCCCCCCGTCCCCACCCATTGCCCGCAGGTGAGGACCTTAAAATAATAATGAGGGGGGAGCTTATGTCCCCTCCAGGTCCACACCCATTGCCGGCGGGTGGGGACCCTATAATAATAATGAGGAGGGGACCTAGTCCCCCCAGTCCCCACCCATGAACGGCAGGAATAGGGTGCCCAGCCCCTATTCACTCCCCCCCCCATAAGAAAAATGCCTACCTACCGCCCCCCCCTCACCCTATTAATAGTGAGGGGTTGGGCAATAAACTAACCTGTAAAAAAATAACTTCATACTATCCAATTGATGTCATCTTTTTTCTTTCTTCTTTTCTTTCTTCAGCCAAATAAAAATCCAATACGCATCGCAACTGTTAAAAAAAAAATCCACTGGTGAAAAATGAATCCATCTTTACCCATGGAGGGCACCGTGCAGACTGAGCTCTGCAGGGCGGGGGAAGGCTTATAAATCCTTGCCCCGCCCTGCAATTAAGCTCGGAGCACTCTGATTGGTTGGTTTAAGCCAACCAATCAAAGTGCTCTGACAGGTAAATGAAGAGACTGACAGGTAAGTCTCTCCATTTACCTGTCACAGCACTCTGATTGGTTGGTTTGAAATCCAACCAATCAGAGTGCTCTGTGTCATTTTACACAGCGTGGGAAAGTTCTTTAGAATTTTCCCACTCTGTTTAAAATGGCTAGCACTCTGGTTGGTTTAAATCAGGTGTCAATAGAGACACTGTAACAATGTTGCAGCTAGAGCAATGGTAGCACAATATTGTCATTAACGGTATTTGAGTGATAGAGGGATAAATGCTATGATGAGTGTATCAATGTGCAAAAATAATGCAGCACCTTTGAGATATGTGGGGTAATTAAGTCCCCTTAACCTTTAGCAATTGTAGGAACTTCTCCTCTGCGGGTAAGCACTTATTCTGCTTTCAATCAATTTCCAGGTATGCAATGATCCAATGTCTAATTAACACTATATCAGGGACCATTAGAAAGACTTTTTCTCCTTTTATTCAGATATCAGATCCTTGTGCTGATAAAAACTCATCGATTTATTCTGTTAACAAATATTGTCATTGAGAAATAATTTAAAAGAACACTGTCACTAAGGGGAAACATGATAATTTGAAAAATATATATATGTTATCATATAATATTATAATTCTTGTTTTACCTCACCTTGGGGTTGTGACTTCATGGGGAGGGAGCTGCCATTTCCCATAAGCCTTTGCTTGACACTCAGCTCATAACAGAACCCTTGGTACTCCGAACGGAGCTCTGCTTCCTTGCTGAGAGCTGCTCTTCCAAGACCAGCCTATTGTGGCAATAACCCAAACCACTAGATGGAACTAGTGCTGTGATTAGTTAGCCCTTACAAGAGCTTTAGCGTGATCTGCTCCAAAATCACTGGACAATACCAGTGTTAGAGTTAAGAAAGAATGACAATTTATTACAGGAACAGCACACATATATACAGACATAATTATATCAACATGGGATTAGCATACAATACTAGGGGGAGGCCACTCTAGTTCCCCACTAGGTCCAATCATTAAACTGGTACAGGCCTACAATGGATATAAGCACTTTACAGTAAAACTAATTAACAGAGAACAATGGATGAGTCACACTGAACTTGTACAGCTTTTAACATGAATTATAACAAATACAAATTTATATGCAGCACTTTTAGAACTGCAGTCCCGTTATGGTGACAATACTCCCCTGTGACACTACAGTCAATGCCAATTACGATCTTACCCACTGTGCTCACCTCCCCAAATGTAACGCTGCTTTTAAATGTCAGGGTCCATAATCTATAGAGAGGAGGCGAGCCATTAGTGCTCTCCCAGTGCTGGAGGGTCTCAGGGGATGGAAACACAGTGGAGAAATGGTGAAGGCTGACGATTAGCTGCGTTAACATTTTCTAGGGACTCTGTCACCTGAATATTATTTATACTGTCATTGTAGAGAATGAGAAATTATCAAAAAATGCACGAATTAGGAGAAAAATATATTGTAACCCCTTGGTGACACACTTCTGTGGTGTTTGCGTTTAGCTGTAATATTCTCATTTACTGTGCCCACACATAGTATATATTGGTTTTTGTCGACCTCAGGAAAAGCTTTTGTTACATACCTTGATTTTGACCATATCCTATAATTTACTATAAAAATTATAACAAATGAAAAAAAAAAATTCTAACTTTTAAATGAAATATCTTTGACACATCTACAACACGACTAAATCAATTCTATTTGTTCTGAGTTTAGAAATGCCACATTTTTACATGTTTTTCAGTTGTAGGGCAATAACTGGAAGTAGTGCATTGCTACACCACTGTATTGACCCGCAATCAGTGGTGTATCTTGGTTTTGTGCTGCCCTAGGCAGACAAAATTTGGGCACATCCCCACCCATGTTGCACACCCACGACATGACCCATAACCCATGTTACACACCCAGGACATGCCCTATCACACACATTAAATGCCATAACATGTCCCCATTAAATGCTCTATTATCCTTTCACATGCCCCCATCATTTGAAGGAAGCAAGTGTTAAAAAAGTTGGAATGTCCCTTTAAGAAAGAAAATAGCAGAAGATAAGCTTCTGTGATGATTTATTATATTATTATAGTTTTTTATTCTTTAACCCCTTAGTGACAAGACATTTTCACCTTGACTTTCCCTTGGTGACAATGGCTGTTTTGACATTTCTAGGGTGTTTGTGTTTAGCTGTAATTTTTTTCTTTCTCACATACAGTACCCACACAAATTATATGTTGTTTTTATCGTCATAAGAAGGGCTTTCATTAGATACCATTATGTTCATCATATCTTATAATTTACTACAAAAAAAATCATAAAATATGATGAAAAATTTAAAAAAACCCACTTTTTCTAACTTTGACCTAAAATATAATTGACACAAATAAAATCATTAAAAAAGACCCCGTCTAAATAGTTTCTAAATGTTCTCCCGAGTTCAAAAATATGCATGTTTCCATATTTTTCGGTATTTTTTTGCGCGTTATGGGGCAAAAGCCAAAAATAGTGTTTTTTGGTTTTTTCCTATATTGATCTTTTGACCCCAAAATTTAACCCTAACACTAAATTTAACCCCGATTCTAATCCTTATTATATCCATTAATATTTTTTACTTTAATTTAATTTTAACCCTATCCCTTATGCTAAAAAATATTTAATTTTTACCCTATAGGCTAATATAGCTAAATAACCAGTTTTTAATTAATTAAATATGTTTTTTAAATATTTTCCATTGCAATGCTACTAAACTACCACTAGGGGCAGTCAAGTAGCATATTCAGAGCGACGGAAGTGAAGTTACTTTCACTTCCGAAGCTCAGACCGGCAGAGGGCTTAGCCATATTGACAGAGCAGCATGCTCCGTCAATATGGCTCGCCACGATCGCTCCGTGGGGCGATTGTGGGGGTCCCAAAATAGAAATTTCGGTGCTGGCTATTGCCTCGACATCGAGGCAATAGACCAGCACTGTTAAAGCGGTTTTCGCGATCGTTGATCGCGAAAACCGCTTCATTCACTGCACGACGTGCCAGGCACGTCCTTTGTCGTTAAGGGAGTTTCTCCCAGGACGTGCCTGGCACGTCCTTTGTCGTCAAGGGGTTAAATTCGGCGTAACTAGAAACCACTGGGCCCCACTACGAAAATTGGGTCCTCCCCAAACCCCATCATGCTACTGTCACTGCATTATACTACCAGTACCATACAGTTATAATTTCCATAGTGCCAGCCTTGCCCCATATCACTTGCCTCAGTGCCAGCCTTGCCCCATATCACTTGCCTCAGTGCCAGCCTTGCCCCATATCACTTGCCTCAGTGCCGGCCTTGCCCCATATCACTTGCCACAGTGCCAGCCTTGCACCGTATCACTTGCCACAGTGCCAGCCTTGCACCATATCATTTATCAGTGCTGGTTTTGTATATACTTCAATGATACTGATGAAAATGATGATCACACAGTAAACCTATTGCCTTATTTTAATAGTTCCCTGATATATTAATCCATTTGTTAAAGTTCTGTGCGTAAGATACAGAGACATATAAACTGACCTGATCACCATTCATTTACACACTGCGCTACTTACCCATCTGTAATGTGTGTGCAGTGCATTGTGGGACTGGGAGCCGGATACACATTGGATATTAATATGTGAATATACACAACCTCTGCTGTATGTAACGTTACTGACTCTGTGATCATTCCCTACAGATGGACCAAGTAACAGTGATACATCAGGAATATGTCCCATCAGTCATTATACACAGGGCTGTATGGAGCAAGATAACAGCATCACACAGGATTATCAGGTACCAAACTGCACCTGTTACAATGGCCGCTTTATGGGATTCAGATCATTGGACGTCTGTTTTCTGCTAAAGACCAGTGAATAACTTTCCAGTCTGATCTTGTATCACAGGAGGAGCAGGGAGAGGAGGTATTTCCCATGCAGTGTAAGGAGGAGGAAAATCCTACAGAGATCAGTCCAGGTAAGAAATATACAGTGACTTAGAGCCGTCCAACGTGTTACCCTCTAACACACTGATACTCACACTGTGCGGGGCAGTGATATACACACCCTCTAACACACTGATACTCACACTGTGCGGGGCAGTGATGTACACACCCTCTAACACACTGATACTCACACTGTGCGGGGCAGTGATGTACACACCCTCTAACACACTGATACTCACACTGTGCGGGGCAGTGATGTACACACCCTCTAACACACTGATACTCACACTGTGCGGGGCAGTGATGTACACACCCTCTAACACACTGATATACACACTGTGTGGGACAGTGATGTACACACCCTCTAACACACTGATACTCACACTGTGCGGGGCAGTGATGTACACACCCTCTAACACACTGATATACACACTGTGCGGGGCAGTGATGTACACACCCTCTAACACACTGATACTCACACTGTGCGGGGCAGTGATGTACACACCCTCTAACACACTGATACTCACACTGTGCGGGGCAGTGATGTACACACCCTCTAACACACTGATACTCACTGTGCGGGACAGCGATGTACACACCCTCTAACACGCTGATACTCACACTGTGCGGGGCAGTGATGTACACACCCTCTAACACGCTGATATACACACTGTGCGGGGCAGTGATGTACACACCCTCTAACACGCTGATACTCGCACTGTGCGGGGTGGGGATGTACACACCCTCTAACACGCTGATACTTACATTGTGCGGGGCAGTGATGTACACACCCTCTAACACGCTGATATACACACTGTGCAGGGCAGTGATGTACACACCCCCTAACACGCTGATATACATACTGTGCGGGGCAGTGATGTACACACCCTCTAACACGCTGATATACACACTGTGCAGGGCAGTGATGTACACACCCCCTAACACGCTGATATACATACTGTGCGGGGCAGCGATGTACACACCCTCTAACACACTGATACTCACACTGTGCGGGGCAGTGATGTACACGGCCTCTATATATCTGCAATGTCTGCTATCACTAAGTGTTGGTTTCTTCCAGTTGGATCTGATAGTAGATCCAGTACAGAGGGAGATCTCACCCGTCATCACTCACAGGATTGGATAGATCGAGAAAATGGATTCCCACAGGATCTTCAGGTAAAGAAACTTTCATTTTCATACAAGACAAACCTGTCCTATATTGACACTAGATGGGACGTGCAGGCTTACTGGCCAATTTGACATGTATATTAATGTGGATTTTGTGATTGCTTGCAACAAAATGGACGCAACTGTAAATAGCAGTTCCGACATTACGGGCACTTGACACCGGCAAAAGACCATCATTGGCTGCCGGACAGGTCACATTGTTTAAAGACCCGGATATAAAGCCGCGGGTATTTTTGTAGGAACCTTTATTCACATTTCCCCTGAAGAAGTCGACATGAGAATTGTCGAAATGTGTAGGGTGACTTCAGGGAGATCTTTGAGCGGCTCCCACCAACTCCTTGCTAACGCACAGCTGCTTGGCGATAGAACGTGACGGCACATCACTGGGTCCAGTTCCTTTCAGGTGGTGTTCTGGAGCGAGGTGCCTTTCACCTGAACAAGCACTGTGATCCCTCACTCATGGCAGCCATTTTGTAATGTAAAGACAGTGGCATTTTTTTGCATTACCTACGCACTATTTTTTCTTTATTTTTTTACACAAAGAAGCTTCATTACTGGGAATTATTGGCTCAGGTTGTCTGGGATATAGAGTTCAATGCTCCACTTCTACAGGTCACTGGAGGTTATGAATAAAGATGGGTCACATGTCGATGTTGCTAAATAGTGGTGCAACCGGCGTGTGTCCCTTTGTAAGAAGCTGACAAATTTCAGGAGTCTGTGCCTGCTTCACCAGAAAGGCTCTTCTGAGTTGTGATGGTGATCAGTGCGTCATCGCTGCCAATGTTCAAACTTTTAAGCACCCGATTAGAGAACCTTGGTCCGGCGCTACAAAGGAGGTCGGAGAACCTCGGTCTGGCGCTACAAAGGAGGTCGGAGAACCTCGCTCTGGTGCTGCAAAGGAAGTCGGAAAACCTTGCTCCGGCGCTGCAAAGGAGATCGGAGAACACAATGCCAAGAAGGAAGGACCTCGGCAATGATCTTAGAGAAGCAATTGTTGCTGCCCTTCAAACTGGGAAGGGTTACAAGGCCATTCCAAACCTCATTCTACAGTAAGAAAGAATATTCCAAAGTGGAAAACATTCCAGACCTCCCAGGAGTGGACCTCCCAGCAAATTCACCACATGGTCAGATTGTGCAATTCTCACAGCAATTGCAAAAAACTTAAGAGTTACATCTCAGACTGGCCTGGCCAGGGCTGCCATCAGGGGGGTACGGACAACACACCCGTCACGAGTTTGCCGGTAGAGGCACTGGCTGGGGAGATCATAAAATCTCCTCTCACCAGCCCTCTGCTCGGCAGCACTGGATCCAGGGAGGGGGCGGGGTAAACCGGGTGAGAAGTGTAGCTCCGCCCACACCCTGTGAAGCAGAGCAGCGCCTGCTTCACTGGGAGCAGCATATTTAAGTGCTGCTTACGCGCCCCATACACAGTGAGAATGCTAAGCATGGGGAGCACGAGCAGCACTTACTTACTTAACCTTCAGGGGAGTGCGCTTACCCTGCACCAGGCACTGTGACTCCATTTCTGCACATAGAACTCCTCTATAGCAACAATGGGCATCAGGGCCCCGTTCCCTGACACATACCAACTGTCTAACACTGTGGTGGAGGGGTGATGATTTGGACTTGTTTTGCAGCCACAGGATCATGAACTCCTCTGTATACTAAAGTATGCTAGAGTCAAATTTGAAGCCAAAAAGCTAAAGCTTGGGCGAAATTGGGTCATGCAACAGGACAATGATCCCAAGCACACCAGCAAACCAACAACAGAATGTCTAAAATTGAAAATAGTCAAGTTGTTGCAATGGCCCAGTCAAAGTCCAGAACGCAACCTGATTGAAATGCTGTGACTGGACCTTAAGAGAGCTGTGCATAAACAAATACCAGCTAACCTTAATGGACCAAAGCAACATTGTAAAGAAGAGTCGGCCAACATTCGTCCACAACGGAGTTAGAGACCGATACAGAAAACAATTACTTCAAGTTATTGCTGCTAAAGGTGGTTCTACAAGCGATTGAATCATAAGGTGTGTGATGCGGTGTAATATGTCATGTGTTGTTCATCTGAGGTTATAGTTACCTCATTTTAAAACCTGCTAAGCAACAGATGATTGTTTGTTTATTATGTCCTGATATATAAATCAGTGGAATTCAAAGCCTTTGTATTATCTTTCTCATCACCGAATATTATTCTATCTCTTCTCCTCTGTGCGATCTGTCGGCACATCCTTATTATGTGTCTGACCCGTCTGATCTTGTATCACAGATGGAGCAAGGAGAGGAGATACATCCAATGCAGGTTAAGGAGGAGGAAATTCCTACTCGGATCAATGCAGGTAAGAAATAAACACAGACCAGGTTGGAGGAGACTTTTAGAGCAGCAGGAAATGCTAGCAGAATGCTTGGTTGTATAGGGAGAGGTATTAGCAGTAGGAAGAGGGAAGTGCTCATGCCATTGTACAGAGCACTGGTGAGACCTCACTTGGAGTATTGTACGCAGTACTGGAGACCGTATCTCCAGAAGGATATTGATACTTTGGAGAGAGTTCAGAGAAGAGCTACTAAACTGGTTCATGGGTTGAAGGATAAAACTTACCAGGAAAGGTTAAAGCATCTTAACATGTATAGCTTGGAGGAAAGACGTAACAGGGGGGATAGAAACATTTATATACATAAAGGGAATCAACACAGTAAAGGAAGAGAGTATATTTAAAAGAACAAAAACTACCACAACTAGAGGACATAGTCTTAAATTAGAGGGGCAACGATTTAAAAGTAATATCAGGAAGTATTACTTTACTGAGAGGGTAGTGGATGTATGGAATAGCCTGCCAGCAGAAGTGGTAGAGGTAAACACAGTCAAGGATTTTAAGCTTGCGTGGGATAGACACAAGGCTATCCTAGCTATAAGACCGGGAACGGGGGACTAATAAAAGTATTTAGAAGATTGGGCAGACTAGATGGACCGAATGGTTCTTATCTGCCGACACATTCTATGTTTCTATGAGGAGGAATATTTTAGTTATTCTTCTTTTTCTCACGTTTTGATCGACTGTTTACATATTGTACATGATTTAAATATCAAAGATTAGTTAACACAATTGCACAATAAAGTTTAGTTGCCGTTCATGACAATGGTGTTGTTTTTTCTGATGTCCGTTTTGGACAATAGCTATTTTGCTACTCCAGCTATGTGTGCGTTTAAATTAAAGGTTTTTAAATGAATCCCCACATATTTTGTAATGTTTTCTAAGGACGGTTAGGGCTTTCTTTTGCAACCATTTTTTTGGGGGCCTTAACCCTTTCTATAGTTCTAAACTTCAAAAATGAAATCCTATATTATTCCAAAAATATTTATATCAATACCTCTTACCATTCCAAAAAGAACAATAGCTAAGCTGGATGAAATTTGATATTATTATATATGGAAGTAAAAAAAAAAAAAAACCTTGAACAAGAAGATCTACACTTCAGCTAGACTCCAAAAAAAATGAGGGCTGGGTAATCCAAACCTCCAGAATCTACATCAGGGGTGGCAAACAGCAGTGACTAGGGGGGTGCCACCGGTGCAGCATGTGAGGTAAAATGGATGATTTTCAATTTTCTGTTATTTCACAGCATAAAATGAATATACTTGTATAAAGTCTGATATAACATAGGGAAGATTTGCTAAACTTTGATGCACAGAAATGGGAAACACAATTTTTATGAGAAGTATTATATATATTATTTATTACTGTTTGTATTGTAAACACTATAATGTAATGTCATTTCGATACTTTAATTTAAAAGAAATTTAAAATGTATTACATTTTTTTCTGGGATACATTTCTCTCTTTCTCTTTTCTCTTTTCTCTTTTTCTCTCTCTCTCTAGATTTTGTCAGTCAATTCATGGGCATTTACTGTATTTATTGCATGTGATTAATGTGATTGATTTCCACAGTGATTACATTAATAAGTGCAAAAAATAATGGTTGATCCTGGTCGGCCCAACTGTTACGGCAACCAGGATCAACTTTCCCCATCTCTCGCCCCAAATTTGGGGGGGGGGGGGGTGGCAATGTCTCTAGACATGTCACAATAGTTCCTGTCTCGGTTATTGCAAGCTGAGACAGACCTCCATCAGAGTCTGAAACACCCCTCACCCGATTTGCATAGGTTGAGGGGGCATGATTGACAGGTCAGTGACACTTGTCTTGTTTTTTTTTTTTGCTTTCCTGTATAGCATTCAAGCTTCCAGGAAAGCTGAAAATAGCACGAATCGCTACGGGTATTGTCGATAAGGGGTTAAAGGAAAACAGGCAGCAAAATATTATTATTAGTGTTTTCACTGAAAGGTCATTGCATCAAGTGTAGGCATTTTACATAGAAATGCTTTAATGAAAGAATACAGGTAAATTGAGCTGTCTTTGCGTGTATAAGTCTAACAGGAGGCTGACATGTTGTTTAATTTCTCTTTAAATCAATATATTGGTCTTGGTTGCTCCCCTTTTAAAATGATCTTTCCATCATGCTCTGTTGAAAAGATATTGCTGATTAAATAGAGGAGAAACTAGGAACTAGGACACTTCATTTGCCAAATATCTGCTTGTGATCATGGTGGGAGGAGGCGCATCCCTATTGTTCGATGAGGCTCTTAATCTGACAAATTACAGCTTGTTTACTGATCTCCAATAACAAGAGTCTGTCTGTCTGTCTGTCTGTCTGTCGGTCTGCGGACACTGATCCCAGGACATACATTTCCTTGGTGATTGGGTTTTACCCTACTTAATCAGTGAGATGTTCTAAATAAAACCTGAAATAAGATAATTTCAAAAGTGATTAAACCCATTAATGTCTTAGAATTAAACTCTGATATAGAAGGATTAATATAGCCTCAAGAAATAACTATACATTTCCTTTAAAAAATAATGTATAGTGCGTATGAGTACACTAAACGAGGAAGAAATAAATTACACTTACATACAACAAAATACAAAAATAGCTCTTGTGCTTAACAGGATCTGCTGTGACATAGCTCAGCCCTGAGTTTCTATTTCTAGCAGCTGTGTACTAGTGAGAATTGAGACATCAATGAGGCCTTTGGTCTGTAGTAAAATCACAGTGTGTAATCTGACCATTCAGAATGAATTATTTAAAGAGATTAATATTCTTTATCATATCTCTGCTTCCTTTTAGACCAACCTATCCATTGGAGAGTCAAACAGGAAGGGCATGACCTTTTTATCTCTGCCTCAGATTGTGCAATGAACGATAATGATGTTACCCAGAATGCTCCAGGAGTGAACATTAGGAAATCTGGGACAATTGTAAATAACGAACCGACCTCCACTGGTGAATTCCATCTTTTTGACCCTCGTCAAGAATGTAACAAACAAGACCGTAATGGAAAGACAATCAAAGAAAAGGTATACGTAGCAACACGTACCTGCAGCAGCATAACCTTCACTGATAAATTGGAAATTAAATCCCCCCAACAAGCACATCGTGGTCCACAGAAAGACGTCAGAAAACACGTGTGCTCCGAGTGCGGGAAAGGTTTCAAGTTTCGCACATATCTCGCCAGACACACGCGAGTTCATACCGGAGAGAGACCATTCATCTGCTCCGAGTGCGGGAAAGCTTTCAAGTTCCACACACATCTTGTCCGACACACGACAATCCATACTGGAGAGAAGCCGCACTGCTGCTCGGAGTGCGGGAAAGGATTCAAGTTCCGCCATGATCTTGTCAGACACACGAGAATCCATACCGGAGAGAGACCGTTCTCATGTTCCGAGTGCGGGAAAGACTTTGCTAGTCAGTCACAACTCACTAGACATCTGAAAATCCACACGCGATAATTTGTTAAAAGTGACTAGGGTCCTTCCAGGTAAAAAGCAAATCTTCCTGTGTCTCACAGAATTGCCATACAGAAGACTGCACGGCTATTCACTAAAAAGTGAACTGACCTGTGAACTACAAAAACTAGGCGTTAATAGCTTAGCTCGGAGGTTTCCAATCTGCAACCCTCAAGCTGCTGGCGACTTACATCTCCCATACTCCTCTGCCAGGCTCCTTGTTATGGTAAATGTAGACAGTCAGTAGCGGGTGGGCCGCAGTTTTTAGACCTGCGGCCTAGCTGGCGGGGCAGGCCAATCTGTATATGGGCATTTTTTACAGACAGACATTATGGCGACGATTACCCAATGTGAGAGCGATATTAAAGCACAGTGCCACCTACAGTGTCTGCATCGTGTACAGTAAACATCTCATGGACCATTTTCTCGCTGCAGATCGCAGTTGGATGAAGTCATCTTATAGAATAGGGCGAGATGCATGCACATTTCTGCTGCCAGTTCCAGTGAGAATCGCAGTGCGTAAATGTAGAACTGCCGCATTATTTAGGATCTGCCGCCTTATGTTGGAGGTACAAGTGTTCACTCCATATGTACTAAGTTACATAAACAACCCTCACACTGGATCCCTGCACTGTACATTGTAAAATCTACCGTACAATAAGCTGTGTGTATCGGTTACATGGCTTGCTACATGATAGATTGTCAAACTGCGAGCAAGAAAAAATGAACAATGTCTGTGCTCCACATCCTAATAACTTATCTGCCGACAATTGTATAAGTAATATTTACTATCAAAAAATGTCCCTATAGGGTTGCTATATATTTAGGACTTTTATCATTCATTAAGCTCCACAGGTAAGGGGGGGGTGCAATCGCCTTATAATCAGGGACCCTTTCTATTGAAGCAAATATGGTATACGAATGTAATAAAATCAGAGTAAATAAAGCCTGCTGTAAAGTGCTACATCAATTTGACTGCCTACCCTACTCTACTTAACAACCCCTTCCTTCCGTAACCTCTCCTTACCCCCTTTCATCCCACTTACCAAACCTTTCATCCAGTCCCATCCACCTTTGCAGGATACACCTACCCCGGTTCTTGTATATGTTTATATTCCAATTTCTTTTTTTTTTCTTCAATGTGCTCTGGTTGTTTTACAGGTAAAACATCTGCTATGATCTAAAGTCTTTTCAATGATCTGGATTTTAACACCACTACTCCCCTGAAATGTTTGAAGGGACTGAATGTGCTCGATAAAAGATCTAAAGAAGGCAATGCGGCTGGACATCACCTTTGTACATGAGTCCCGCCTTAGAGGCGACAAACATGTGAAACTATCAAAAACAAAGAACTGGCCAAATATAATCCATATTAAAGTTACACTACCAAATGCATATAAAAGTAAAAACACAATTAGGTGTTTATCTCCAGTATCCATTTTGAGAATTTTACCCAACATTCTCCAAAATCTTCCAGCAAGTCTCACTTTACATCTGTGGCCAAAGCCTGCATGATGATGTCATAAGTTACACCCCTGCTCTCTTACTGGTTCCTGTGTATCATAGTGGGCAGGAGTAGGTGACTGTGTATAACCTTTTTTTATCTGCCTTCCAACACAAAGAGAGGAGACTGACCTGATCAAACAGGATCATAACTCCGCCCCATGTGATGTAATAGTTACATTACCCTCCCATACTTTTTTTTTTTTTAATCAAAAATACAAAACTTACATAACATCTAAAGAGATAATTCATAGTAGTATGATGAGGTTAAAAAAAATACATTTGCGTTCTCGTAAGATACACTTATCGTAACATATCTCGGTTATAGATACACATTTCTGTCTGTGTTACATACCATATATACAAAGACTCTGCACGAAGCCCGATCATCCCGGAGGTCCAGTTTTATACCATTTATATTAAATTGTATTATTTAGTTTTACCTTTTTATTGTTTCCCTTTAAGTATATAATTCTGACATATCCCAGGGAGTCTATGTATTATTTATCCTCTTTTCACGCTTCTATCCATCTATTCCAATTTATCCATTTTTTTCTGTCTGTTTGTCTCAATCTATCACTAATTTTTCCATGTTCATTTGGTATAATTCCTGCGACTCAACTTGATTCCATTCTATTTCCTTATTATCCCCCTACTGTCTGGCTATTATTTTTATCGTTCCCAAAATTATATGCATTACCGAGGATATTTCTTTTGTCATCATGGGCCAGTCTAAAAGGAGCAGAATCTGAGAAGGTAAGGGTTCTAAGCTAATACCGGTTATTTGATTTACTTTTTCAAGTACCTGTTTCCATATGCCTTTTATTTTTTTGCCTTCCCACCATATGTGGATATATGTGCCGGTTTCCAGGCTACACCTCCAACGTACGTCTGAGGCCTGCTCATACATTCTTGACATTTTACTCTGGATGTAGTACCATCTGTGTGTCATCTTGTAATAAGTCCCTATCTTCAAGTTTAAAAATCTTCTTGCACTTGTTTGAAGATTTTCAATTTCCCCTCACTGAGCAGGTCTGTTATATTATTTATACCTTTCTCTACCCAGGTTTTTAGGTTTAAATCTTCTACTTCTTCAGGGATAATTTTTATATTTACAGTTTTTATTATTTTATTCTTTAGACTCTTTGTTTTATTATTTTTTCCCAGCAGGATAGAATATTTCCCAGTACCAGTGAGCCCGACACTCTTGCTGCGCAGTTTTTTGTCCAAGCAAGAACATCTAGCTCAACGTTTTGGATTTGTTTTTTTTCTCAAGTTGGTACCAGTCTTCACTGTTTGCTGTCTTCCTTTGGGTAGAAATTAGGTGGTTTAGCATATTAACATTATAATATTCTTTTATATTAGGAACCCCCAACCCACCTTTATCGATTTTTTTTTTTTTTTTTTTTTTTTTTTTTAAGGGTATGTAGGCTTATCCTAGGTTTTTTTCCCAGCCATATATATCTCGTGAAAGATGACTGAGCAAATTATAGCCAAGGCTCCGGGACCCTTAAAGGTATAAGTCTAAAGAGACTTTTTGGTACCAAATATGATTTTATTGTATTCTTCCCATCCAAGAAATATCTTTATTTCTTAACTCTTTAAGATTTTTATTAAGATGTGACAATTGTGGTAAGAAATTTACTTCAACTATATCTTTAGGATCATGAGAAATTTTAATTCCCAGATAATTTATTTATTTTTTTGCCCAGCTAAAAGGAATTTTTTTTTTAAATAGATCTGCTTCCTCCTCTTGAAGGTTGATCGTGAGCACTACTGTTTTGTTTATATTTAGTTTGTAGTTTGACATTCTGCCAACGTTTTCAATCGTTGTCAATAAGGGCCTCCAATGAGGGGCCTGGGTTTGTTAGTGAAATCAGAATGTCATCTGCATACATTTATGTCTTTAATTCTAATCCCTTGTATTTAAAGCCTTCTATTTGGGTGTTTGCTCTGATTTGTGTAGCCAGGGGTTCAATGGATAGTATATATAGCAAAGGGGACAGCGGGCATCCCTGCCGTGTGTCGTTTGTTATTTTGAACCACGCTGAGATAATACCTGGGCCAGATATTTTTGCCGATGGATTAGTATATAGGAGAAGAATAGCTCGCAGTATCCAGCCCGACAGGCCAAAGTCCACCAGAGTTTGTTTCATATACTCCTATCCTACTCTATCAAATGCCTTTTCTGCATCGAGAGAAAGGAGCAGTAGGGGGGCTTTATTTTTCTGCGTTATGTCCAGTATATTGATTATTTTCCTAATGTTGGTCGTAGATGTTCTTTCGGGTATAAAGCCTACTTGATCTCTATGTATAATTAAGGCGATGGTGGCCTTTGGTCTGTCAGCCATGATCGCGGCATAGGTCTTCAGGTCAGTATTTAGTAAGGATATTGGTCTATAATTTTCAACCCTCTCTGTATCTTTTCCCGATTTCCCTATTGGAATGATATTTGCTCGAAGATATTCTAGCGGGATCTCTCCTTTATGTACAAAGTTATTAAATGCCCTAGTTAACGGACTTGCAATCTGGTCCTCGAATACCTTGAAAAATGGTCCAGGGGCTTTATTTAATTTTAATTTATGTATGGTTGATTTATTTTCTGATATTTGTATGTTTCTATTTACTTTTATCCACCTCCTGGGGGGCTGATTTTTGGAAGGTTTCATTTATTCTAATATTCTATTATTTCTATTCCTCTTGCTTCTTCTGGTATATTATACACGTTTTATAGAAGTTATTAAATGCCTTGCCGATTTTTTTCAGGGGTGAGGCACACCTCATATACATTACCCCCTCCCATTCAGTGCAAGTCTATGATCAGAATTCTGACATATAGACTGCATTCTGTCTCCCCAGCCCCAAAGTAAGATACCAGTGCTGTAAAGTCTCTGACCGGTGGCACCAAAAAACACTATATTTTACAACATGGTGGCACCCAGTCACACATTTTTAGTAAAATATTTCATAAAAATCAACTCGCATAAACAACAAAAAAACAAAAAAAATTTGAAATCAACAATGCAGCTGACGCTGTGCACTACTGCTAAGTCTATTACAATTACTCTCAAATATTTTTCATTAGCAGATTTACCCAAGGAAAGCCTATTTAAACTATATGTTGCATTTTTATAGTTATACCCAAAATGCATAATTTTTACATTTGTCTACTTTGAATCTAATTTGCCATTTATCTGCCCAGTTGCCAAATTTGTCCAAGTCCTCTTGCAGCAAAGACACATCTAGTTCAGACTGCATTACCCTACTTAACCTACCCTACCCTTACCCTACCCTATGTGTCCTTGGGAAACACTAAGACGTGGCTGCCCTCTGGGAAATCATTAATAAACAAATTAAAAAGAAGAGTACCCAGGACAGGTCACTGAGATACTCCACTTATCACATCTGTCCAATTTGAGGACTTTACATTTACCACCACTCTTTGCATTCTATCTATCACTGCTGTCATCAGAAATATCTTCCTGCAAATTAGGCAACAATGTTGGTTTGACATACAGGGAGACCCCTCCACCTCTTTTGTTTGACCTGTATTTTCAAAACAACATGTAGCCCTCCCAATAATCTGTCCAATCTCTCTGCAACATGTCGAACCTGGAAGACAGCAAATCATTTGATTGCTGCATCTAGAGCCACAGATTACCCTATCTACTATCTTAATAATAGAGTCCCCTACCACCAGAACCTGCTTGGGCTTCACTTCCTACTGGATCCCCTCTGTGCTAGAGGAGCTGTCATCCCGGATGTTATGGAAAACAGTTTTCTCCAGCAATTCTACTTAGGAAAACAAATTCAGAACATCTTCACTTAAATTAGAAATTTCAGGACTGACCACTGAAACAACCCACCGCTTATGGTCACCCATCTAAGTGCTTGATATCCTCCTGGCTGATCTCCTCCCTCATTTCTAGGTGACCCCACTAAGCTCACTCTCTGCCTCTCTGTGGCATTATGCTTCTCCAGAGCTCCAATCTGAGCTTCCAGAGAGGCATCTTGCTCACCCTTGCCATTCATGACATCAGTCAGTCCTGGCTTAATGACATCACTCACCTTGGTCGCCATGATTCCTGAGAGTTAGTGTAATGAAGAGGGCAGTCTCTGTATAATGAAGGGCGCAGTCTTGTAACGTTTCCTGTAACCCACCTGTATTTTGTGTCCCAGCTCTGGATTATCATTATGTCCAAGTATTGACCAGGAGAAAATATCACATTACACTTACAAACTAAGGTGCATCTGGGGGAGGCACCAGTAATAATATTTCAAGTTCATTGTGATGGACAATCTAATGATGCTCTATGGACCTTCACAGACCTTGTCCCAGCACTGGCGTCCTCGAACTGGCACCTTGCTTTCTTGGTATTAATCCATACCTAAATACCCTGCAACCCTATATGTGGAAACCCAGAGTGTGAAAATCTTGACAGATAATAATTGCAAGTCTTGATGCCACTCATGTTGCACGAAACACCCTTTTCTCACCTTAAATGGTGTGAGCATCCTTTGAAATTTGTGTTCTTTTAATATATGAGATATTGAATATATTTCATGGAGAGATCAGTGGAAGGTATTACCCGCATTTAATAGGTAAAGCATATGCGTCACTAGGGTTGGTGTCACCTGGTGCGGTAGCTCAGGGTGTCACCCCCCTGGATTTCCTCCAATACCATGCCAAACAGACTCCTTAGTAATGCCAGTTAGATGGCCCATTAAATATGCCATACAGGAGCCCCACAAATGATGCCACATACAGGAACCCCATTAATTATGCCTCACACAGGAGCCCTTTAGTTATGCCACACATGGGGGCCCAATAAATATGGCACACACTAGACCCCCATTAATTAAGTGATTTAGTTACATTTATACTTATATGAAATGTTTAATATTATATTCAACTATTTTCGTATGTAATAATGTTATTTTCTTCTGCACCTTAAGGACTTAACACAGCACCATACAGTACCCACAGCACTTGCCATGCACCTATATTGCACCCACAGCACTTGCCATGCACCTATATTGCACCCACAGCACTTGCCATGCACCTATATTGCACCCACAGCACTTGCCATGCACCTATATTGCACCCACAGCACTCGGCTTGCACTCATTTTTCACCCACACAATTTGGCATTCCACCGTGTCAATTTGCCCCACAGAACATGCCACAGAATCACTTTGCCAATTAAAATAAACCACTGTCAGGTTCCAATAAAAATGCCACAGTCAGTAATATTCTAGTGTTTGCCCCTAAATATGCTGCAGCCAGTTTTCCAATTAATATGGCGCAGCCAATTTGCCCATTAATATGCCACTGCTAGTTGGCCCATTAATATACCACAGCCAGCTTGCCAATTAATATGGTGCAGCCAATTTGCCCATTAATATGTCAGTGTTAGTTTGCCCATAAATATGCCAGTGTTATTTTGTCCATTAGTATGCCAGTGTTATTATATATATATATGTACACCGATCAGCCACCTACCTAATCATTGTTACAGACCATGTACATCCTTTCATGGAAACGGTATACCCTGATGGCAGTGTCCTCTTTCAGCAGGATAATGCTCCCTAACACAAAGCAAAAATGGTTCAGGAATGGTTTGAGGAACACAACAAACAAGTTCAATGTGTTGACTTGGCCTCCAAATTCCCCAGATCTCAATCCAATCGAGCATCTGTGGTATGTGCTGGACAAACAAGTCCGATCCATGGAGGCCCCACCTCGCAACTTACAGGACTTAAAGCAGGGGTCCTCAAACTTTTTAAACAGGAGGCCAGTTCACTGTCCCTCAGACCGTTGGAGGGCCGGACTATAGTAAAAACAAAAACTATGAACAAATT
Source organism: Pelodytes ibericus (assembly GCA_036172795.1). Taxonomy (NCBI): domain Eukaryota; kingdom Metazoa; phylum Chordata; class Amphibia; order Anura; family Pelodytidae; genus Pelodytes; species Pelodytes ibericus. Next base: position 293,153,614 of record CM069857.1, read on the forward strand.
CCTATGCACACTGCATACATCTTATTTTTAAACAAATCAGGAACTAATACAATATTTAAAATGAAGTAAAGTTAAATCAACAAACTTACTTATTTCAATGGGAATAGTGTGCCAGTCAGATGCCCAGGAATATTATGCCAGTCAGAGCCCAAGAATATTATGCCAGTCAGATGCCCAGGGATATTATGCCAGTCAGATGCCCAGGAATATTATGCCATTCAGATGCCCAGGAATATTATGCCATTCAGATGCCCAGTAATATTGTACCAGTCAGATGCCCAGTAATATTATGCCAGTCAGATGCCCAGTAATATTATGCCAGTCAGATGCCCAGGAATAGTGTGCCAGTCAGAGCCCAGGAATAGTGTGCCATTCAGATGCCCAGTAATATTATGCCAGTCAGATGCCCAGGAATATTGTGCCAGTCAGAGCCCAGGAATAATGTACCAGTCAGATGCCCAGGAATATTATGCCAGTCAGATGCCCAGTAATATTGTACCAGTCAGATGCCCAGGAATATTATGCCAGTCAGAGGCCCAGTAATATTGTACCAGTCAGAGGCCCAGGAATATTATGCCAGTCAGATGCCCAGTAATATTGTACCAGTCAGAGGCCCAGGAATATTGTACCAGTCAGATGCCCAGTAATATTGTACCAGTCAGATGCCCAGGAATATTGTACCAGTCAGATGCCCAGTAATATTTTGCCAGTCAGTGCCCAATAATATTTTGCCATTCAGATGCCCAGTAATATTTTGCCATTCAGATGCCCAGTAATATTTTGCCATTCAGATGCCCAGTAATATTATGCCAGTCAGAGCCCAGGAATATTATGCCAGTCAGGTGCCCAGTAATATTTTGCCATTCAGGTGCCCTGTAATATTTTGCCATTCAGATGCCCAGTAATATTATGCCAGTCAGTGCCCAGTAATATTATGCCAGTCAGATGCCCAGAAATATTTTGCCATTCAGATGCCCAGTAATATTATGCCAGTCAGATGCCCAGTAATATTATGCCAGTCAGATGCCCAGAAATATTTTGCCATTCAGATGCCCAGTAATATTATGCCATTTAGAGCCCAGGAATATTATGCCAGTCAGATGCCCAGTAATATTATGCCAGTCAGATGCCCAGTAATATTATGCCAGTCAGATGCCCAGAAATATTTTGCCAGTCAGATGCCCAGTAATATTATGCCAGTCAGATGCCCAGAAATATTTTGCCATTCAGATGCCCAGTAATATTATGCCAGTTAGAGCCCAGGAATATTATGCCAGTCAGATGCCCAGGAATATTATGCCAGTCAGTGCCCAGTAATATTATACCAGTCAGTGCCCAGTAATATTATACCAGTCAGTGCCCAGTAATATTGTGCCAGTCAGATGCCCAGGAATAAAGTGCCATTGCAATGCTCGTTATACCTCCCTCCTCCCCCGCATCCCCATCACTTACCTCCAGCTGCTGTGTCCCCGGCCGGACGCCTTACGCAGAGTTTCCCTCCTGCACAGGGGAGGGAAACAGTCACTGGATCCGGATGTGACGTAACGTCACATCCGGTCGCGGTGGTTTTTTTTTTTTCTTCTTCTTTCTGCAGCCGCATCCGCTGCGGCTGCCCGAAAAAAAAAAGGTAAACAGTGGGGAGCAGGGGGTGCCGGCACCCCCCGCGGGCCGTATTAATGTCGGCGGCGGGCCGCATGTGGCCCACGGGCCGTACTTTAAGGACCCCTGACTTAAAGGATCTGCTGCTAACGTCTTGGTGCCAGTTACCCCAGCACACCTTCAGAGGTCTAGCGGAGTCCATGCCTCATCGGGTCAGGGCTGTGTTGGCGGTAAAATGTGAGCTGCCCGGTATTGGGCAGGTGGTCATAATGTTATGGCTGATCGGTGTATATAATTTACAGAATGAATGTGGCCCACGCTGCGAACAAATGCGACTTCTGCAGCAAAAAACGTGGACAACTATAACACTAACCCTAAAATGCTCCAATTCTAGCTGCATACAGGAGAGGCAATATAATGAATGACTCGCTGGATCAGGTTACCAGAAGATTTTAGATTTTTTTCCACCAAATGATCCCTGAAACCTGTTAGAGGAGCGTTCAAGTGAAGATTTAAAAATTGTTGTTTTTAGATTTCAACGCTCCTGTATTATTTATCAGCGCTCACTCCGCTATATATTGAATAACTTGTATTTAAAATGAAAAAAATTTGAAAAAGAAATATAGATGAAGACAGGCATGCAAGCATGTTCCTGCGCAGCATCCGATGGCGGCCATATCCCCCCTTTCCCTGGAGACGCATATAAAATCCGTGTCTGGCGCAGCGATGAGTTTATTAATACTGCTCTGGAATATACATTATACCATAAGCCGCACCAGTTACACATTAACATGACTTATACTGCGACTATAGAGAATATAACATGATCTATACATTGTTACATCATATCTGTGGCGTCTCCTGCTTATGACATCACCTTGTGACTTGATATGCAAATGACACATTCCCCACTGAGCAGCTCATTTGCATATGAAGACACAGGTGACGTCATAGAAATGAGTTTAAATCCTATTTGGTGGTAATTTGTGCCTTTATTGTGCTAATCCAGTGTCCAGATGATTGTTTATTGTCCAGTCCCAGTATAAAGTCAGTTTAGGTGACAGAGCCCTATAAAGGTGAGATCTCCTCACCCTCCAGTTTACACAACATAAATAGGAGGTGAGAGAAAAGCAGACACACTGTGTGATCCTCTCACTACATTCTATCTGACTGGAATGGGGGCGCAGCGTGATGACGTGTCAATAAGGGACACAAAGGAGGAGAGCTGCAGATGGATCAGAGACATTCATGTCTCCGTGATAGGCGCCATCATGTTAGAGCCAGCTCCACCGCCTTTAATGACAATTGGACTCCAACAATATGGCCGCCGTTATCCGTTACGGCGACATGAAATAGAGAGCGAGCACTATTCTTTGAGATTAACGGACACAGCGCTGCCTCAGTCCCGGTCCCGCCACCTCCGGGCACTGTGTGACGTCATCCAGCCGGTGAGTGAGGTAACGAGCTGAATCCCGAATTACAGCCCCACTATCCCCTCAGTGTCCCTCTCACCCCCACTATCCCCCCAGTGTCCCTCTCACCCCCACTATCCCCCCAGTGTCCCTCTCACCCCCACTATCCCCTCAGTGTCCCTCTCACCCCCACTATCCCCCCAGTGTCCCTCTCACCCCCACTATCCCCCCCTGTGTCCCTCTCACCCCCACTATCCCCCCAGTGTCCCTCTCACCCCCACTAATCCCCCCAGTGTCCCTCTCACCCCATCTATCCCCTCAGTGTCCCTCTCACCCCCACTATCCCCCCCAGTGTCCCTCTCACCCCCACTATCCCCCCCTGTGTCCCTCTCACCCCCACTATCCCCCCAGTGTCCCTCTCACCCCCACTAATCCCCCAGTGTCCCTCTCACCCCATCTATCCCCCCAGTGTCCCTCTCACCCCCACTAATCCCCCCAGTGTCCCTCTCACCCCATCTATCCCCTCAGTGTCCCTCTCACCCCCACTAATCCCCCCAGTGTCCCTCTCACCCCCACTATCCCCTCAGTGTCCCTCTCACCCCCACTATCCCCCCCAGTGACCCTCTCACCCCCACTATCCCCTCAGTGTACCTCTCACCCCCACTATCCCCTCAGTGTCCCTCTCACCCCCACTATCCCCTCAGTGTCCCTCTCACCCCCACTATCCCCTCAGTGTCCCTCTCACCCCCACTATCCCCTCAGTGTCCCTCTCACCCCCACTATCCCCTCAGTGTCCCTCTCACCCCCACTATCCCCTCAGTGTCCCTCTCACCCCCATAAATCTCATAATGCTGTTTTCTTACAGTATAGTTAATGTGTTCTTATTCTAAATGATTTACTGAATTACATAACCAGGCTTCTATTCACCGGGCATTCTTCGCAGGTGTCACTCCTGTTTACCCCTGGTGTTCCTCGTGGTCTTCAACCCACGCCATCCTTCAAAACCATTTCCACCCCTCCTGGCCACCATCCCTCTCAAGGCTTTCTCCTGACGTCCTTCGCATGGCATTCCCCAATCTCCTGACATTTTCTCTCTCCCCAGTGCCTCTCAGAACTATTTGCAGTGTCCCTCTCACCACTGTTTATGTCAAAGTTATATTTTCAGTTTACTAATCTGATACATGTCCTATACATTCCTCTCAGCAGAGATCCTATACACGAGATCCAGAGCAGATTGTCAGGATCCCTACATCACTCAGCAATGATGATCAAGAATCCTATGACTGAGAAGATCCTGAATCTCACCTTGGAGATCATCTATGTCCTGACTGGAGAGGTGAGGGGTAAATAACAATCCCTTTTGGGATTTTGTGTATGTATAAGGCAGTCCAGGCCATTCGGAAACTGAAGCATTGGAGGCTTTCAGATCTACTCAGTATGTGCCGATCACTCCCGAACACCCTCCGAATTTGGGGAACATGGGCGAAATTCACCCATTTCAATTCTCCAGATTTTAGTTGGAGAATTAAATAGTAAAGTGTAGAAGAATTAAAGAAGACTTAGTTGAAACACATAGATATTTATTTACAGTATATTGAAAATATAAGCTTTAGATTTGGAGATCTACTGTGACTCCCTATAGATTATGGGCCCTGGCTTATGTACTATAACTGTATACTTTAATATTGTTAGTTATATTCTGTTAGTATATTGGTTTATGTGTAATGCATAATTCTGTGAGTAGACCACTCTGAAGGATTACGTGTCAGTGACAATAATTGATATTTTACTCCAACATCCATTGTTCTGTGTTAACTGGATTTATTGTTAAACTGATTATAATGTGCTTTTCTATATCTGTAGCAATTCTGGTTAATTGCTGTTTGGTTTCTGTTGTATTGTATGTTAATTCCTATTTGGTGTGGAGCCTGGAAGTATAATGTCTATGATGTCTTATTTGTGTGTTTTATAAGTCTGTGCTGATTCTCAAATAAAGGGGTTGTTCATTCTTGGTGTACCTAACTGCTAGTGGTCGTGTCTGCTATTTGGGTACAAAGAGCAAGGTCCCAGAAAGACTTGCTGGGTGAATACTGAGCTGTAATTGAGGGCTAAAGAGGTGTTGGGTTCCGTTACATTGGTGGCAGCAGTGGGATCCTCCTTCCAAGAACCCAGTGGATTAGCAGCAGAGCACCATCAAGGTATTGCAGTTGGCACAAAGGCCGTGGATTACAAGTATTGTAAAACTGGCTTGTTGACCAGGGAGTACCAGGATGGTACTGCAGCCTCGTTGACTGGGAACTACAAATTGATGACTGGTCCGGCCCCGCAGGATGAGATGCTACAGCTAGCATGCAGCCACCTGAATCTGTGGATGAACGCTCTCATACGGGACCAGGATTACCGGGGAAAGGTCCTCCCCAGCTCCCAGGAATGGTATGTGAGTCTGCTGAGCGAGAGAATGTCATACCTGGAAGAGCAGCCCCAAAAAGACTGGGTGGCTGAGTTAGGGGAGCTGGTCCATTCTGTGATTGTCGTGGATTGTGGATACCGGACGTTACTGTTGTATGCCACAATGCTATACCCTGAGGTGACACTCCCACAGAGGGCTACAATTTTGGGGGTCCAGGATTATTATTGAAGAATCTTCAGCTGGATCCAGGCTTTGGGAGTTCTACAGAGTACCAGTGGGAAGAACTCTGGGAGTTAAGGGAGGCAAATATTCCAGCTGTGCTCAAAATGGAGACTAACCTGGACTATTTGGGGACCCAAGAAGTGGAGCTGGAGAAGGCATACCTACAGCTACTCCACTGCATACAGCCCCCTGCCCATTAGCCTGTGAGTATCAGTACTGACTTCCCCCCAGAAGATGCACTGATACTAGAACTGTGCCCCTTTTTCCCCGTGGATGACGTAGCGGAAGAGCTGGCATCAGGGAAGATTACCACTGGCTCCTGCCTGCCCCTACCCCAAACCCCAGAACTGTGTCCCCTTTCCCCTGTGGAGGCCCTGGCCATTGTAACAGAACGTCTACCCAAAGGCCGTTGTGTGAAATCACCTCCTTGGCCCCCGATTAAAAGTCAGCATCCACCCAGCAAGTCTTTCCTGGACCTCTTTGTACCCAAATAGATAGGACATCTAGCAGTTAGAATGAAGGAACAAACAGAGGTAGTGCCAGCTGAAGTCATCCGGAAGGTAAACAGCATTAATCCATAGTTGGTTTGTAAAAAAAGTAACTTTATTAAATCAAAAAAAGAATAATAAAACCATCGAGCAGGGAGACAGGAACAAAACGGATACGACACACAGCAAGAATGAACAACAAATTTATTTTACTATCAATTATTGTCACTGATACATTAAAACCCTTCAGAGTGGTCTACTCACAGAATTAAAGATTACACATAAACCAATATACTCATAGAATATAACTAATAATATTAACGTATAGAGTTATAGCACATAAGCCAGGGCCCATAATCTACAGGGAGGTGTTTGGCCCTCTGGCCCCTCCAAGAACCCCAGTCACGGTAGATCTCCAAGTCCATTTCATGACATAAAATAATGTTATAACATTTTTAAAATGCTTATATTCCTTTACTTATTTTTTTTGTACTTAATTAACCTTTTTACGACATTGCCGTACGGTGGCTGATTAAAAGACGGCGCAATCGTGGTGTTTTTTCTTCCGATTTGTGCTATTTTCGGCTTTTCTGGAAGTCTAACCAGGTGAGCCGGGGGCATGTTTAAAATGACAGGCCACTGATAATCGTCATGCCCCTCACCCAATGCAAATCAGGCGAGGAGTGATCCATGCTGCCTCTGATGGAGGGTCGGCCTGTATATGTGGATTATATTGATTACACTTGTTTTTTATGTCTCATGTTTGTTCCATATCACCAGTGCCATTTTATTGTTTGATCCTGGTTGCCTAAACATTATGTTTTTTTTGCATTTATTGATGTGATCACTGTGAAAAACAATCAAATACATCACATGCAATAAGTGCAAAACAAAATACATTAAATGGCAAATGGCACTGATTGTCCAAATCCTCCATCTCTCTCACACAGTTAGATCTTGTGTCAGAAAGAGAGAGTGAGAGGGGTTAAGTCTCTAAAAAGGGACTCAAACGAAATCCCTGTCTGTCCTTAAAGGGTCAGTCTAGTCACCTGTGTGACTTTGGTGCAAGTTGTAGACACCAAAGGGCTAAGCAGACTGTCATTGTTTTATTAATTTATTTGCTTTTTCTTTTATATTTGAATTTTTACTTGGCTGCTCAGGTGCTCCCCCAGTGTCCAAACCACTGGATTGCAGCAGGTGCGGCCGCATCTAAGATACCCACGCGCATATCAATGTTTTCCTAGCTCCCCCCTCGTGTCGTGTCTCCATGACAACCAGCAGATACTCAGTGTGCTACACCGGAGACAGTTTTATGGTAATTTTAAGACCCCCCCCCTTCACACGCTCGGCTCCCTCCCCTTAGTCTCCACCTCCGGGGGCTCACCCGATAACTGATAAAGAGAATCACATCCTCTCCTCTCTTGCCTTCCAACTACAGGAAAATCAGGAAGTATTACTTTACAGAGAGAGTAGTGGATGCGTGGAATAGCCTTCCATCAGAAATGACCGTGGTTAATTAAGTGAAATATTTAAAAATGTGTGGGACAGGGACTTGGAAAAGTATTCATAAAATTGGGTTGGTTTTGGTTGAATGGTTTTTATCTGCTGACAAATTCTATGTTTCTATGATTACAGCTGGAAGTCTGCAGTCACTTTCCCTGAAGTTCTCAGTTGTGAAACTTCAGCTAAAATCCCGTGTCCCCCTGTGATCACATTGTGTGTCTGTCCAGTAATATCTCCCGCTGTCTCCATTTGTAGGATTATGTGGTTGTGAGGAAGCAGGGAGGGGATGATTGCAGCGGTCCCTCTGCATCTGACACATTCTGTAGGACCCAGAACCCCATTGTGGATCCTCCACCCGACTCCCTGGTAAATGAACGGAACAATGATGGGAAGATCCTAGAACCCACCAACAAGCTCCTTCATCTCCTGAGCGGTGAGGTGAGACCTGCTAGGGTGGACCTTATACAGTGTGAGAGAGAAACACATGGAAACGTCTGGATCATGACTGTATAGTTATGTGTTTCAGCTTCCTGTAAGGAGTGAGGATATAACCGTCCGCTTCACCATGGAGAGACAAGACTGTCTGGAAGAAGAGCAGGAGGATTACAAGGAAGGAGTGACAGACAGTCCCCAACCTCTCCGCTCACTGGGTAAAAATAAAAGAAAATGTCTGACCTAATTAAAGAAGGACTAAACCATCATTTTTTCTTTTGATGAGACAGAAGGCCACTTCTTCTTCATTAAAAGTGTAATTTGAATGGTGCACCAGCCTCTAACACGCTGATACTCACACTGTGCGGGGCAGTGATGTACACGCCCTCTAACACACTGATACTCACACTGTGCAGGCCAGTGATGTACACACCCTCTAACACACTGATATACACACTGTGCAGTGATGTACACGCCCTCTAACACACTGATACTCACACTGTGCAGGGCAGTGATGGACACACCCTCTAACACACTGATATACACACTGTGCGGGGCAGTGATGTACACACCCTCTAACACACTGATATACACACTGTGCGGGGCAGTGATGTACACACCCTCTAACACACTGATACTCACACTGTGCGGGGCAGTGATGTACACACCCTCTAACACACTGATATACACACTGTGTGGGGCAGTGATGTACACACCCTCTCACACACTGATATACACACTGTGTGGGGCAGTGATGTACACACCCTCTAACACACTGATACTCACACTGTGCGGGGCAGTGATGCGCACACACACCCTCTCACACACTGATATACACACTGTGTGGGGCAGTGATGTACACACCCTCTATCACACTGATACTCACACTCTGCGGACAGTGATGTACACACCCTCTAACACACTGATACTCACACTGTGCGGGGCAGTGATGTACACACCCTCTAACACACTGATACTCACACTGTGCGGGGCAGTGATGTACACACCCTCTAACACACTGATACTCACACTGTGCGGGGCAGTGATGTACACACCCTCTAACACACTGATACTCACACTGTGCGGGGCAGTGATGTACACACCCTCTAACACACTGATATTCACACTGTGCGGAGCAGTGATGTACATACCCTCTAACACACTGATATACACACTGTGTGGGGCAGTGATGTACACACCCTCTAACACACTGATATACACACTGTGTGGGGCAGTGATGTACACACCCTCTCACACACTGATATACACACTGTGTGGGGCAGTGATGTACACACCATCTAACACACTGATACTCACACTGTGCAGTGATGTACACACCCTCTAACACCCTGATACTCACACTGTGCAGTGATGTACACACCCTCTAACACACTGATACTCACACTGTGCAGTGATGTACACACCCTCTAACACACTGATACTCACACTGTGCAGTGATGTACACACCCTCTCACACACTGATACTCACACTGTGCGGGGCAGTGATGTACACACCCTCTAACACACTGATACTCACACTGTGCGGGGCAGTGATGTACACACCCTCTAACACACTGATTCTCACACTGTGCGTGGCAGTGATGTACACGCCCTCTAACACGCTGATACTCACACTGTGCAGGGCAGTGATGTACACGGCCTCTAACACGCTGATACTCACACTGTGCGGGGCAGTGATGTACACACCCTCTAACACACTGATACTCACACTGTGCGGGGCAGTGATGTACACACCCTCTAACACACTGATATACACACTGTGTGGGGCAGTGATATACACACCCTCTAACACACTGATACTCACACTGTGTGGGGCAGTGATGTACACACCCTCTAACACACTGATACTCACACTGTGCGGGGCAGTGATGTACACACCCTCTAACACACTGATATACACACTGTGTGGGGCAGTGATGTACACACCCTCTAACACACTGATATACACACTGTGTGGGGCAGTGATGTACACACCCTCTAACACACTGATACTCACACTGTGCAGGGCAGTGATGTACACACCCTCTAACACACTGATACTCACACTGTGCGGGGCAGTGATGTACACGCCCTCTAACACACTGATATACACACTGTGCGGGGCAGTGATGTACACACCCTCTAACACACTGATACTCACACTGTGCAGTGATGTACACACCCTCTAACACACTGATTCTCACACTGTGCGTGGCAGTGATGTACACGCCCTCTAACACGCTGATACTCACACTGTGCAGGGCAGTGATGTACACGGCCTCTAACACGCTGATACTCACACTGTGCGGGGCAGTGATGTACACACCCTCTAACACACGGATACTCACACTGTGCAGTGATGTACACACCCTCTAACACACTGATACTCACACTGTGCAGTGATGTACGTGGCCTCTATATATCTGTAATGTCTGCTGTCACTAAGTCTTGGTTTCTTGCAGTTGGATCTGATAGTAGATCCAGTACAGAGGGAGATCTCACCCCTCGTCACTCACAGGATTGGATAAAGGAATATAATGGATTCTCGCAGGATTTTCAGGTAAATAATCTGCATTATTGGGAATCATTGGCTCAATGTCTGGTATATGGAGGTCACTGCTCCACTTCTACAGGTCACTGTGTCTGGTAAAGAGAAACTGACATTACAAATGAATCATTCAAACTATTAGAAAATATCATGTAAGTTTCAAGTTTCACGCTGTTTCTCTTATATTTAGTCTGTTTAAAACCAAAATCCAAATGCAGACAGCTTGTCACACAGATTAGATTTAGGATCTTAACTGGAATCAGTTTATAGATAAAGGGAGTTTGTGTCAGTGTGAAATCTCTCAGCTGAACCAGTAGGAGGCGCTAATGCTGTCACTGCCGGTCTGTGCTAATTGGAAGTCATACACTATCTTTGGGGGGCTTTAGGATTATCCCCCAAATTTTTTTTTTTACATGGACCAAGTTATTTCTTTTTATATTTTTTCATATTTATATTATTCTAATTGTATTTATATTTTTTCTCCTCTGTGTGAGTCGTTGCCTCAAGCTGCAGCATCCTTATTATGTATCTGACCCATCTGATCTTGTATCACAGGAGGAGGAAGGAGAGGAGATACTCCGCGTGCAGTGTAAGGAGGAGGAAAATCCTACAGAGATCAGTCCAGGTAAGAGATAATATTCTCCTTTTTCATCTGATTAAAGGTACTGTATCAACATAAACATTGTTTGTACTGTGAATGGAGACAATCAAATATGATTTGAAAATGATCTGTATACTGTGCCAGCAGAATTACTGGCAAATGCCAAAATTAGGAGAAAAATATGTTTTAAGTACACAACACAATGTGTGATCTGACCATTCAGAATGAATTATTTAAAGAGATTAATATTCTTTATCATATCTCTGCTTCCTTTTAGACCAACCTATCCATTGGAGAGTCAAACAGGAGGAGCATGACCGTTTTATCTCTGCCGCAGACTGTGCAATGAATGATACTGATGTTACCCAGAATGCTTCAGGAGCGAACAGTATGGTTCTAAATGGTGCACGTGTAATTCCGAGGGAATCTGAGACAATTGTAAATAATGACCCGACCTCTACTGGTGAATTCCATCTTACTGACCCGCGTCAAGAACGTAACAGGCAGGACAATAATGAAAAGACAAACAACGAAAAGGTATCAGTAGCAACACGAGCATGGAGCAGCATCACCTTCACTGATACATTGGAGATTAAAGCTCCCCAACAAGCACATCGCAACGCACAGAAAGACGTCAGAAAGCACGTGTGCACTGAGTGCGGGAAATGTTTTAAGATTCGCACAGATCTTGTCAGACACACGAGAATCCACACAGGAGAGAGGCCGTTCTTGTGCACAGATTGCGGCAAACGTTTTACAACGAAACCCAACCTTAAAAGACACCGCAGAATTCACACAGGAGAGAGACCGTTCGTGTGCACAGTGTGCGGGAAAGCTTTTACCCAGGATTCAAGTCTTCACATCCATCAAAGGATCCACACAGGAGAAAGACCTTATCTCTGCTCCCAATGCTGGAAAGACTTTGCTAGTCAGTCACAACTCATTAGACATCAGAAAATCCACATGAGATAAATAAATTGTTAAAAGTGAGGAAAGATTTTTAGGCTTTCGTCCAGTAAACCCCTTAACGACACATAACGTACATGTATGTCCTCTGTCTTTAACGCTGATCAATAATCACCTCCAACGATCAGATGGTGGTACCATGAAGCCTCTATGTGTATGCGAAGAGGTGCGCCATACTGGTTATGGTTAGGGTTAAGTTGAGCATCAGGGGTTGGGATCACAAGGTCACTGTAAAGGAAAATTGTTATGGAAAAGAACACTACTTTAGCTTATTGTTCTATAACTTGCAAAAAACATGTAAATGCGGCATATTTCTAAACTCAGGACTAAATTTAGAAACTATTTAGACGTGGCTTTCTTTACCATTTGTAATTGTGGAAAATATTTTTCAGGTCAACGTTAGAAGTGTATTTTTTTTTTAATTATTCATACTTTATGATTTTTTTTATAGTAAATTTATAAAATATGATGAAAATAACGTTATCTTAAAAAAAGTCCTTCTTATGGCGATATAAATAAGTATATTATGTGTGGGTACATTAAATGAGAAAATTTTTAATTACAGTTAAATAAACTGTTAATGATAGTTAAACACAGCAGAAGTGTAAAAACATCCAATGTAAAACCATTTCACTGCCCCCCCCCCCCCCCCCCCATATCCCTCTCTCTACATCACTCTCCATTCTTCCCCCTCCATCCAAACCTACTTACCCACCATTTCACCCAGCCGCATCCCATTCACCCTCCTTTGGAGGATACAACTATCCCGAATTCTTGTAAACCATCTACTATGCTTTCATTGTCAACCAATATAATTAGTATCAGTTACAACTATTGAGCATTTTCCCCCTGATTGGATGTGACTCCCCAGGAAGTTATGTGAGGGTGGGTGATAACGTAACCTAGGAGGCGGAGTCTGCACGTTGATATTAACCGGAGATTCTATGGGAGCTGGAGCGGTCAGGCGATATTAGCTGGAGATGTTCTATGGGAGCTGGAGCGGTCAGGTGATATTGGCCGGAGATGTTCTATGGGAGCTGGAGCGGTCAGGTGATATTAGCTGGAGTTGTTCTATAGAAGCTGGGGCGGTCAGGGGATATTGGCCGTAGATTTTCTATGGGAGCTGGAGTGGTCAGGCGATATTTGCTGGAGATGTTCTATGGGAGCTGGGGCGATCAGGGGATATTGGCCGTAGATTTTCTATGGGGGCTGGAGCGGTCAGGGGATGTTGGCCGGAGATGTTCTATGGGAGCTGGGGCGGTCAGGTTATATTGGTCAGAGATGTTCTATGGGAGCTGTAGCGGTCAGGTGATATTGGCCGGAGATTTTCTATGGGAGCTGGAGCGGTCAGGAGAAATTGGCCGGAGATGTTCAATGGGAGCTGGGGCGATCAGGTGATATATGCTGGGGATGTTCTATGGGAGCTGGAGAGGTCAGGTGAAATTGGCCGGAGATGTTCTATGGGAGCTGGGGCGATCAGGTGATATTGTCAGGAGATGTTCTATGGGAGCTTGGGCGGTCAGGTGATATTGGCCGGAGATGTTCTATGGGAGCTGGGGCGATCAGGTGATATTGGCTGGAGATGTTCTATGGGAGCTGGCTCAGTTAGGTGATATTGGCAGGAGATGTTCTATAGGTGCTGGGGCGGTCAGGTGATATTGGCCGGAAATGTTCTATGGGAGCTTGGGCGGTCAGGTGATATTGGCCGGAAATGTTCTATGGGAGCTTGGGCGGTCAGGTGATATTGGCCGGAAATGTTCTATGGGAGCGTGTGCAGTCAGGTGATATTGGCCGGAGATGTTCTATGGGAGCTGGGGCGGTCAGGTGATATTGGCTGGAGTTGTTCTATGGGAGCTGGGGCGGTCAGGTGATATTGGCTGGAGATGTTCTATGGGAGCTGGGGCGGTCAGGTGATATTGGCCGGAGATGTTCTATGGGAGCTGGGGCGGTCAGGTGATATTGGCTGGAGATGTTCTATGGGATCTGGCTCAGTTAGGTGATATTGGCCGGAGATGTTCTATGGGAGCTGGGGCGGTCAGGTGATATTGGCTGGAGATGTTCTATGGGATCTGGCTCAGTTAGGTGATATTGGCCGGAGATGTTCTATGGGAGCTGGGGCGGTCAGGTGATATTGGCTGGAGATGTTCTATGGGATCTGGCTCAGTTAGGTGATATTGGCCGGAGATGTTCTATGGGAGCTGGAGCGGTCAAGTGATATTGGCCGGAGATGTTCTATGGGAGCTCGAGCGGTCAAGTGATATTGGCTGGAGATGTTCTATTGGAGCTTGGGCGGTCAGGCAATATTGGCTGGTGCTTGATATTGACCGGCCTGTTCTGAGGCAGAAGGAGCATGTCCGGCCACTCGAGAAATACGTGCTCCAGCGGGGACTGATCTGCCGTCTACGTTAGACACAATATTAAGGCGAATGCTCGTAATCTTCAGGGGAGCCAGTGCGGTCAGGTGATACTGGCCACCATGCTTTGTGGTAGAAGGAGCCGGTCCCCTACACTGGATATATATGGTCCCTGGTAATTGGAATATCTGTATATTAGGATAATATTCACACTATTCACGTTTGCAGCCTTGGGCTTTATAGCCAGAACTACTACTGTTTTATTACTGCATAAAACTGAGCTTAGGGAGATCCCTGTATTTAACCCTTGATAATTTAATTGGGGTTTGTAAGCTCTGTGGGCTAATTCTCCATTTTCTGTGTATAATTGCTGTATTTCCTATGTGAAGCATTTCTGTCGTCGTACGGAGTGAGTTTTATTAATTTAATTCCTGTTTTATCTGGTGCGATATTTACGATCAGGTTATTCCCATATAAAGCAGTTTATTTTTTGACTGTCTGTGGCTGCTTGTTATATTTAATAGACGTGGGACGCAGATGTGATCTTTCTTTCCCTTTTTTTTTCCAGTTGTAAATTCCAAGTAATATTTGGGGTTTAAACCATGCCAAAGATATATATATATATATATATATATATATATATATATATATATATATATGAATGCTTTTGAAGCTCCAGATATCTCATAACTTTTTTCTTTCAAATCCTGTATAATTTGTAGCTTTTATTCTGTCAGGTATTTTTAAGTGAAGATTAAAAATTGTTGTTTTTATATTTCAACAATCCTGTATTATTTATCAGCGCTCACTCCGCTATAAAGTGAATAACTTGTATATAAAATAACGATAAAAATAGATATAGATAAAGACAGACGCGCAGTTCCTGCGCAGCATCCGATGGCGGCCATATCCCCCCTTTTCCCTGGAGACACGTATAAAATCCGTGTCTGGCGCAGCGATGAGTTTATTAATACTGCTCTGGAATATACATTATACCATAAGCCGCACCAGTTACACATTAACATGACTTATACTGTGACTATAGAGAATATAACATGATCTATACATTGTTACATCATATCTGTGGCGTCTCCTGCTTATGACATCACCTTGTGACTTGATATGCAAATGACACATTCCCCACTGAGCAGCTCATTTGCATATGAAGACACAGGTGACGTCATAGAAATGAGTTTAAATCCTATTTGGTGGTAATTTGTGCCTTTATTGTGCTAATCCAGTGTCCAGATGATTGTTTATTGTCCAGTCCCAGTATAAAGTCAGTTTAGGTGACAGAGCCCTATAAAGGTGAGATCTCCTCACCCTCCAGTTTACACAACATAAATAGGAGGTGAGAGAAAAGCAGACACACTGTGTGATCCTCTCACTACATTCTATCTGACTGGAATGGGGGCGCAGCGTGATGACGTGTCAATAAGGGACACAAAGGAGGAGAGCTGCAGATGGATCAGAGACATTCATGTCTCCGTGATGGGCGCCATTTTTTGGAGCCATTTTTGCAGCGTTCAATGACGAATGGACTCCAACAATATGGCCGCCGTTATATGTTACGGCGACATGAAATAGACACCACTGCTCTTTGTGATTAGACCTCTATCAGTGATCACTATTATTTGGGATTAACGGACACAGCGCTGCCTCAGTCCCGGTTTCGCTACATCCGGGCACTGTGTGACGTCATCCAGCCGGTGAGTGAGGTAACGAGCTGAATCCCAAATTACAGCAAATGAGAGAGATGGGATTTCACCTGTAGGATCCCCCCAGTGTCCCTCTCACCCCCACTATCCCCCCAGTGTCCCTCTCACCCCCACTATCCCCCCAGTGTCCCTCTCACCCCCACTATCCCCCCAGTGTCCCTCTCACCCCCACTATCCCCCCAGTGTCCCTCTCACCCCCACTATCCCCCCAGTGTCCCTCTCACCCCCACTATCCCCCCAGTGTCCCTCTCACCCCCACTATCCCCCCAGTGTCCCTCTCACCCCCACTATCCCCCCCAGTGTCCCTCTCACCCCCATCCCCACTATCCCCCCAGTGTCCCTCTCACCCCCATCCCCACTATCCCCCCAGTGTTCCTCTCACCCCCATCACCCACTATCCCCCCAGTGTCCCTCTCACCCCCACCCCCACTATCCCCCCAGTGTCCCTCTCACCCCCATCCCCACTATCCCCCCAGTGTCCCTCTCACCCCCATCACCCACTATCCCCCCAGTGTCCCTCTCACCCCCACCCCCACTATCCCCCCAGTGTCCCTCTCACCCCCATCACCCACTATCCCCCCAGTGTCCCTCTCACCCCCATCCCCACTATCCCCCCATCCCCACTATCCCCCCATCCCCACTATCCCCCCAGTGTCCCTCTCACCCCCATCACCCACTATCCCCCCAGTGTCCCTCTCACCCCCACCCCCACTATCCCCCCAGTGTCCCTCTCACCCCCATCACCCACTATCCCCCCAGTGTCCCTCTCACCCCCATCACCCACTATCCCCCCAGTGTCCCTCTCACCCCCATCCCCACTATCCCCCCAGTGTCCCTCAAACTCCCATCCTCATTATCCCCCAGTGTCCCTGTCACCACTATCCCCCCCAGTGTCCCTCTCACCCCCATCCCCACCATCCCCCCAGTGTCCCTCTCACCCCCACTATCCCCCCAGTGTCCCTCTCACCCCCACTATCCCCCCAGTGTCCCTCTCACCCCCACTATCCCCCCAGTGTCCCTCTCACCCCCATCCCCAATGTCCCTCTCACCCCCATCACCCACTATCCCCCAGTGTCCCTCTCACCCCCATCCCCACTATCCCCCCAGTGTCCCTCTCACCCCCACCCCCACTATCCCCCCAGTGTCCCTCTCACCCCCACTATCCCCCCAGTGTCCCTCTCACCCCCATCACCCACTATCCCCCCAGTGTCCCTCTCACCCCCATCCCCACTATCCCCCCAGTGTCCCTCAAACTCCCATCCTCATTATCCCCCAGTGTCCCTGTCACCACTATCCCCCCCAGTGTCCCTCTCACCCCCATCCCCCCAGTGTCCCTCTCACCCCCACTATCCCCCCAGTGTCCCTCTCACCCCCACTATCCCCCCAGTGTCCCTCTCACCCCCATCCCCAATGTCCCTCTCACCCCCATCACCCACTATTCCCCAGTGTCCCTCTCACCCCCACTATCCCCCCAGTGTCCCTCTCTCTTATATATGATTTTGGTGGCAAGACTAATCCTCTCCACTGTTTCTCTAGTGCACATTACAGCTCGGTTTGTTTACATCCAATGTTTTCTGTTGCTTACTGATCTGATACATGTCCTATACATTCCTCTCAGCAGAGATCCTATACACAAGATCCAGAGCAGATTGTCAGGATCCCTACATCACTCAGCAATGATGATCAAGAATCCCATGACTGAGAAGATCCTGAATCTCACCTTGGAGATCATCTGTGTCCTGACTGGAGAGGTGAGGGGTAAATAACAATCCCATTTGGGATATTGTGTGTTATATGATCCGGCCTGGAAGCAAATCACTGAGGGTTAGTCAGAGGGAAGATATACTAGTAATGGGGGAAGTTACTAGACAACAAGTGTCTGGATGGGAAAGTAGAATGTTTTACTTGTGTGTTTATATATTTTATTCATCATAGACAAACAGACTGCTGGAAATAAGAGCTATAGATAAGCAGTGTTCAGGGCTGCATGCAATATGTCAGGAACCAGGGAAAGGAGAGAGGTTTGGGGATATGAAGGTTCTGGGGTAATAGAACATAATGATTGGTCAGAGAGAGTCAACAACATCATCTTCCAACCAGTTCAGTTTTCATGGTGCAAAAATCCCAATAAATCCATTTACAATGCAAATGAATATGATCTTCAGTAAAAACCTTCCAGTAACATCTGGAGGCTGCAGATTAACCAGCCCTGAAACTCTCCGAAACAATAGTCTAGATAAAATCCTGTGTCCCCCTGTGATCACATTGTGTGTCTGTCCAGTAATATCTCCCGCTGTCTCCATTTGTAGGATTATGTGGTTGTGAGGAAGCAGGGAGGGGATGATTGCAGCAGTCCCTCTGCATCTGACACATTCTGTAGGACCCAGAACCCCATTGTGGATCCTCCACCCGACTCCCTGGTAACTGAACGGAACAATGATGGGAAGATCCTAGAACCCACCAACAAGCTCCTTCATCTCCTGAGCGGTGAGGTGAGACCTGCTAGGGTGGACCTTATACAGTGTGAGAGAGAAACACATGGTGACGTCTGGATCATGACTGTATAGTTATGTGTTTCAGCTTCCTGTAAGGAGTGAGGATATAACCGTCCGCTTCACCATGGAGAAGCAAGACTGTCTGGAAGAAGAGCAGGAGGATTACAAGGAAGGGGTGACAGACAATCCCCAACCTCTCCGCTCACTGGGTAAATGTATAGTTTTTTTAATAACACAATTAAAGAAGTAAACCGCCATGTTTTCTTTTCATGAGACAGAAGGCCTCTAACACACTGATACTCGCACTGTGCGGGGCAGTGATATACACACCCTCTAACACACTGATACATACACTGTGCGGGGCAGTGATGTACACACCCTCTAACACACTGATATACACACTGTGTGGGGCAGTGATGTACACACCCTCTAACACACTGATATACACACTGTGCCGTGATGTACACACCCTCTAACACACTGATACTCACACTGTGCGGGGCAGTGATGTACACACCCTCTAACACACTGATACTCACACTGTGCGGGGCAGTGATGTACACACCCTCCAACACACTGATACTCACACTGTGCGGGGCAGTGATATACACATCCTCTAACACACTGATACATACACTGTGCGGGGCAGTGATGTACCCACCCTCTAACACACTGATACTCACACTGTGCGGGGCAGTGATGTACACACCCTCTAACACCCTGATACTCACACTGTGCGGGGCAGTGATGTACACACCCTCTAACACACTGATACACTGTGCGGGGCAGTGATGTACACACCCTCTAACACACTGATACTCACACTGTGCAGTGATGTACACACCCTCTAACACACTGATACTCACACTGTGCAGTGATGTACACACCCTCTAACACACTGATACTCACACTGTGCAGTGATGTACACACCCTCTAAGACACTGATACTCACACTGTGCGGGGCAGTGATGTACACACCCTCTAACACACTGATATACACACTGTGCGGGGCAGTGATGTACACACCCTCTAACACACTGATACTCACACTGTGCGGGGCAGTGATGTACACACCCTCTAACACACTGATATACACACTGTGCGGGGCAGTGATGTACACACCCTCTAACACACTGATACTCACACTGTGCGGGGCAGTGATGTACACACTCTCTAACACGCTGATATACACACTGTGCAGGGCAGTGATGTACACACCCTCTAACACACTGATATACACACTGTGCGGGGCAGTGATGTACACACCCTCTAACATGCTGATATACACACTGTGCGGGGCAGTGATGTACACAGCCTCTATATATCTGTAATGTCTGCTATCACTAAGTCTTGGTTTCTTGCAGTTGGATCTGATAGTAGATCCAGTACAGAGGGAGATCTCACCCGTCATCACTCACAGGATTGGATAAAGGAATATAATGGATTCTCGCAGGATTTTCAGGTAAATAATCTGCATTATTGGGAATCATTGGCTCAATGTCTGGTATATGGAGGTCACTGCTCCACTTATACAGGTCACTGTGTCTGGTAAAGAGAAACTGACATTACAAATGAATCATTCCAACTATTAGAAAATATCATATAAGTTTCAAGTTTCACACTGTTTCTCTTATATCTTTAGTCTGTTTAAACCCAAAATCCAAATGCAGACAACTTGTCACACAGATTAGATTTAGGATCTTAACTGGAATCGATTTAGAGATAAAGGGAGTTTGTGTCAGTGTGAAATCTCTCAGCTGAACCAGTAGGAGGCGCTAATGCTGTCACTGCCGGGCTGTGCTAATTGGAAGTCATACACTATCTTTGGGGGGCTTAGGATTATCCCAAAAATATTTTTTTTTACATGGACCAAGTTATTTCTTTTTATATTTTTCATATTTATATTATTCTAATTGTATTTATATTATATATTTTTTCTCCTCTGTGTGAGTCGTTGCCTCAAGCTGCAGCATCCTTATTATGTATCTGACCCATCTGATGTTGTATCACAGGAGGAGCAGGGAGAGGAGGTATTTCCCATGCAGTGTAAGGAAGAGGAAAATCCTACAGAGATCAGTCCAGGTAAGAGATAAACACAGACCAGGTTGGGGAGGATTGTTTTTTTTTTTTTTTTTTTAATACTCACTTTTTTCACCTGTTTAGACAGACGATTTACATATTGTTTTTATATCAGAAAGGACGATATTTAGACATTAAAGACTGTTCTGCTCCTTTAAGGAGGGCGTAAACACTGTTTGTTTCTTTTAACCCTAATGGTGATTTTTGTGTTCCCGGCTCTGATCACAGAGTGAATGGGAGTCGGGGACACAGGCAGAGACCGGATCAATGTCTTTACACACCCAGTGGGTCCCTGCTGATACATCATAAGTCCCCGCGACCCAGCAGTTCACGGCACCATTTGTGCCGATCAACAATACTAGACCTACTGTCACAGACCTTGTGAGAGAGATATACAGCAATGATAATAAGAACTGTACCCTAAATGAATCAATAATGACCTCAATACATACAATCACAGGGGCAGTGACCCCAATACACACAATCACAGGGGGCAGTGACCCCAATACACACAATCACAGGGGCAGTGACCCCAATACACACAATCACAGGGGGCAGTGACCCCAATACACACAATCACAGGGGCAGTGACCCCAATACACACAATCACAGGGGCAGTGACCCCAATACACACAATCACAGGGGCAGTGACCTCAATACACACAATCACAGGGGCAGTGACCCCAATACACACAATCACAGGGGCAGTGACCCCAATACACACAATCACAGGGGGCAGTGACCCCAATACACACAATCACAGGGGGCAGTGACCCCAATACACACAATCACAGGGGCAGTGACCCCAATACACACAATCACAGGGGCAGTGACCCCAATACACACAATCACAGGGGCAGTGACCTCAATACACACAATCACAGGGGCAGTGACCTCAATACACACAATCACAGGGGCAGTGACCCCAATACACACAATCACAGGGGCAGTGACCCCAATACACACAATCACAGGGGCAGTGACCCCAATACACACAATCACAGGGGGCAGTGACCTCAATACACACAATCACAGGGGGCAGTGACCCCAATACACACAATCACAGGGGCAGTGACCTCAATACACACAATCACAGGGGCAGTGACCCCAATACACACAATCACAGGGGGCAGTGACCCCAATACACACAATCACAGGGGGCAGTGACCCCAATACACACAATCACAGGGGCAGTGACCTCAATACACACAATCACAGGGGCAGTGACCCCAATACACACAATCACAGGGGCAGTGACCTCAATACACACAATCACAGGGGGCAGTGACCTCAATACACACTATCACAAGGGCAGTGACCCCAATACACACAATCACAGGGGCAGTGACCTCAATACACACAATCACAGGGGCAGTGACCTCAATACACACAATCACAGGGGCAGTGACCTCAATACACACAATCACAGGGGCAGTGACCCCAATACACACAATCACAGGGGCAGTGACCCCAATACACACAATCACAGGGGCAGTGACCTCAATACACACAATCACAGGGGCAGTGACCTCAATACACACAATCACAGGGGCAGTGACCCCAATACACACAATCACAGGGGGCAGTGACCCCAATACACACAATCACAGGGGCAGTGACCCCAATACACACAATCACAGGGGGCAGTGACCTCAATACACACAATCACAGGGGCAGTGACCTCAATACACACAATCACAGGGGGCAGTGACCTCAATACACACAATCACAGGGGCAGTGACCTCAATACACACAATCACAGGGGCAGTGACCTCAATACACACAATCACAGGGGCAGTGACCCCAATACACACAATCACAGGGGCAGTGACCTCAATACACACAATCACAGGGGCAGTGACCTCAATACACACAATCACAGGGGCAGTGACCTCAATACACACAATCACAGGGGCAGTGACCTCAATACACACAATCACAGGGGCAGTGACCTCAATACACACAAACCGACTGTTGATGAGTAGGGCTAAGGCCATTCCGACGGTTGATGAGGAGGGCTAAGGCCATTCCGACGGTTGATGAGTAGGGCTAAGGCCGTTCTGACGGTTGATGAGGAGGGCTATGGCCGTTCCGACTGTTGATGAGGAGGGCTAAGGCCGTTTCGACGGTTGATGAGGAGGGCTAAGGCCTTCCCGACGGTTGATGAGGAGGGCTAAGGCCTTCCCGACGGTTGAGGAGGAGGGCTAAGGCCGTTTCGACGGTTGATGAGGAGGGCTAAGGCCTTCCCGACGGTTGAGGAGGAGGGCTAAGGCCGTTTCGACGGTTGAGGAGGAGGGCTAAGGCCTTCCCGACGGTTGAGGAGGAGGGCTAAGGCCTTCCCGACGGTTGACGAGGAGGGCTATGGCCGAAAAAAACCCCAGGTTGGAATCTTCCCCACTGAAAGTAATGGAGGCAAAATGATTGAAGCTAATTTTGAGACTAAGTCAAATTTGGCACCTGAGTGCCTTTTGTCAGATTAAATGTTTATTTAATAAACTCTTGTCTTTGTTCTCTAATATTAACTCACTCTTCTGAGGTAAGCTTGTGTGTGTGTGTGTGTGTGTGTGTATATAATCAGTGAAGTAAGATGGAGTCTCATGTTTATGACATCACCCGTGGTCTGATATGCAAATGATTCATTTTCCATTAAAAAAAAACAGTTAATTTGCATATCAGGCCACGGGTGATGTCATAAATATGAGACTCCGCAGCCACATTTAAAACACGTTTTTCTCCTAATTTAGGCATTTGCTTGCAATCCTGCTAACACAATGTACAGATCATTTTTAATAATTTTGTATCCTCTACATTCACCGTTTAATCTATGTTTAGGTGATACAGTCCCTTTAAGTCCTTCTAAGAAGCTCGAAAAATGTAAGGCATTGTTCATGCTTTTTGTTGTTCCCTGCCTCTGTTGTCACACCCTCCTCCTGTGTATAATACTACAATACACAATACAATGTGTGATCTGACCGTTCAGAATGAGTTATTTAATATTCTTTATCATATCTCTGCTTCCTTATAGAGAAACCTATCAATTGGAGAGTCAAACAGGAAGTGCATGACCGTTTTATCTCTGGCTCAGACTGTGCAATGAACGATACTGATGTTACCCAGAATGCTCCAGGAGTGAACCTTATGGACCTTATGCTTCTAAATGGAACAAGTGTAATTCCGAGGGAATCTGAGACAATTGTAAATAATGACCCGACCTCCACTGGTGAATTCCATCTTACTGACCCGCGTCAAGAACGTAACAGACAGGACAATAATGAAAAGACAAACAACAAAAAGGTATCCGTAGCAAAACGAACATATAGCTTAAACTTCACTAATACATTGGAGATTAAAGCTCCGCAACAATTACATCATGACGCACAGAAAGACGTCAGAAAGCACATGTGCACCGAGTGCGGGAAAGGTTTTAAGATCCGCACAGATCTTGTCAGACACATGAGAATTCACACGGGAGAGAGACCGTTCTCGTGCACACAGTGCAGCAAACGGTTTACAACAAAATCCAACCTTACAAGACACCGGAGCATTCATATGGAAGAAAGACCTTATCTCTGCTCCCAATGCTAGAAAGACTTTGCTAGTCAGTCACAACTCATTAGACATCAGAAAATCCACATGAGATAAATTGTTACTGAGGAAAGATTTGGGGGCTTTCGTCCAGTAAACCCCTTAATGACACAGAATGTACATGTACGTCCTCTGTCTTTTAACGCTGATCAATAATCGGCTCCGACGATCAGATGGTGGTACTGTGAAGCCTTGATGAGGCGACATCAGGCAACTCTGAAAAAAAAAAAAAGCTCCTGCACGCATACACTCGCTACTACGAGTGAAGTATGTTGTGTACTCGAAGAACAGCACCATACCGGATATGGTTAGGGTTAAGTTGAGCATCAGGGGTCGGGATCACAAGGTCACTGTAGAGAAAAATTGTTAGGGGGAAAAAAACACTACTTTAGCTTATTGCCCTATAACATGTAAATGCAACATATTTCTAAACTCAGAACAAAATTTAGAAACTATTTAGACATGGTCGTTACCATTTGTAATTGTGTAAAATAGTTTTTCAGGTCAATGTTAGCTATACCTTAGGAAGCGCTTATGCTGTCACTGCCGCTATCTGCAAATTGGAAAGTACACACTATCTTTAGGGGGCTTATGATTGTCCCAAAAATATTTTTTTTACATGGCCCAAGTTATTTATTTTTATATTATTGTAATTCTATTTATATTATATATTTGTTTCTCCTCTGTGTGAGTCGTTGCCTCAAGCTGCAGCATCCTTATTATGGATCTGACCCATCTGATCTTGTATCACAGGAGGAGCAGGGAGAGGAGATACTCCGCGTGCAGTGTAAGGAGGAGGAAAATCCCACAGAGATCAGTCCAGGTAAGAGATAAACACAGACCAGGTTGGGGAGGATTTTTTTTTTTTTTAATACTTTTTTCACCTGTTTAGACAGACGTTTTACATATTGTTTTTATATCAGTAAAGGACGATATTTAGACATTAAAGACTGTTCTGCTCCTTTAAGGAGGGTGTAAACACTGTTTGTTTCTTTTAACCCTAATGGTGATTTTTGTGTTCCCGGCTCTGATCACAGAGTGAATGGGAGTCGGGGACACAGGCAGAGACAATGTCTTTATACACCCGGTGGGTCCCTGCTGATACATCATAAGACCCCGCGACCCAGCAGTTCACGGCACGGCACTATTTGGGTAAACGAAACCCACCGCTCTCTTTCAGTGGCCTCATCAGGTGGGCTCCCGCTGAATTCCCCTATGACCCCCACGATGAGCTGCAGAGCAAAGAAAGTTCTAGGCCATACTAAGGGGCATTTGAACCCAGTATTTAAGAATGCAATAGAACGTCCTTAGGTGTGAAGCGGGTATGGAGCCAGAAGGCTCCTTGTTCCCCAATCAAAAGATATTCCCTCATAGTCTTTGCAGGAGCAGACTCGCGGGCTTCAATCTCACGGCACATAGAAACATAGAATGTGTCGGCAGATAAGAACCATTCGGTCCATCTAGTCTGCCCACATCACTCTGTGGCTGTAGGAAGTGATGTCATTAGTGTGTGTGAGGTGCTCAGGACACAGGCAATCAGTAGGGACGCAATTTTGGTCTCTTCCTTGGCAGGTGGTGTGTTTTGGCGTCACAGAGCCTGCACATTAACCCCTTTCGGACGCATGGTGCTTGTGTCCCAGAAGACACAAGCACCAAAACGCCATTCTTTGTTCCTGGCCACCAATCACAAGGTGATCGGTAGCTGAGGACACCATGGCAGAGACCCTGCCAAAAAACCGTGTGACCTCCCCACCAAAATTCGGGTATGGCGCGATTCAGTATCGGTTTGAGTGTTTGCTACATTTTTTCTGTCAGTCTGAGGTCACTCAAAGTGGCCTCATCTGACAGGGGGTATCTGGCTGCAAGTCCCTGCAGTGGGATCCGAGCACAGCTCATCATGGGGGGCAGCAATGAGGTGTTAAACGCTGGCCGTTATAATAGGACATATGGCATAGAACAACCTAGTGTCGGGAAGGGGAAAAGGTTGACAGTCGGCACAATATTAAGTACTGTTTCTGTGAGAAATGAAAGGTGTTGGCTTTATAAATACAAAGATCTATGTTGGGGTTTGAATTCTGAATGACTAGAAGCCAATAACCATTCATAAAATCAGTACCTCCCAAGTATATGTACAAGGAGATAATATAACATGTAATTAAACTATGTCCATGATAATGCATATAATAATAATGCAATAATAATATAAACATTTATAAACACAAAGAAACACAGGGGCAGTGACCTCAATACACACAATCACGGGGGCAGTGACCTCAATACACACAATCACGGGGGCAGTGACCCTAATACACACAATCACGGGGGCAGTGACCCCAATACACACAATCCAATGAGTCACTAACTCTATTGTAAATCTAGATATTCTACTATAAAGCCAAATATTACAGTATATATCTTAACATTTACAAGGAGGGCTAAAACCTTCCAACTGTTGACAAGGAGGGCTAAGGCCTTGCGGACGGTTGACGAGGAGGGCTAAGTTCTTGCTGACGGTTGACGAGGAGGGCTCAGGCCTTGCCGACGGTTGACGAGGAAGGCTAAGGCCTTGCCGACGGTTGACGTGGCGGGCTAAGGCCTTGCCGACGGTTGACGTGGCGGGCTAAGGCCTTGCCGAAGGTTGACGTGGCGGGCTAAGGCCTTGCCGACGGTTGACGTGGCGGGCTAAGGCCTTGCCGACGGTTGACGTGGCGGGCTAAGGCCTTGCCGACGGTTGACGTGGCGGGCTAAGGCCTTGCCGACGGTTGACGTGGCGGGCTAAGGCCTTGCCGACGGTTGACGTGGCGGGCTAAGGCCTTGCCGACGGTTGATGAGGCGGGCTAAGGCCTTGCCGACGGTTGACGAGGAGGGCTAAGGCCTTGCCGACGGTTGACGAGGAGGGCTAAGGCCTTGCCGACGGTTGACGAGGAGCAAGACCTTCAGACAGTTTGCATTCTATTCACTAAAATCGTCTTTGGAGGTCGACTTTCATTTTGAGACCAAGTCAAATTCGGCACCTGAGTTTGGCTTAGAAAAACCCCCAGGTTGGAATCTTCCCCACTGAAAGTAACTGAGGCAAAATGATTGAAGCTAATTAGATATAGATAGATAGATGTATGATCAGTGAAGTAAGGTGGAGTCTCATGTTTATATCACCTGTGGCCCTGATTATACATTTATTATAAATTATAAATTTTCCATTAAAAAACAGTCCATTTGCATATCAGGCCACAGTTGATGTCATTAACATGAGACTCCACCTTACTTCACTGAGACTCCGTAGACACATTTAAAACACGATTTTCTCCTAATTTAGGCATTTGTTTGCAATTCTGCTAACACTATGTATGGATAATTCTCAATAATTTTGTATCCTCTACATTCTCCGTTTAAATGTAAGGCATTGTTTGTTGTTCCCTGCCTCTGTTGTCATCCCCTCCACCTGTGTATAATACACAATACAATGTGTGATCTGACCGTTCAAAATGAGTTATTTAATATTCTTTATCATATCTCTGCTTCCTTATAGAGAAACCTATCAATTGGAAAGTCAAACAGGAAGTGCATGACCGTTTTATCTCTGGCTCAGACTGTGCAATGAACGATACAGATGTTACCCAGAATGCTCCAGGAGTGAACCTTATGGACCTTATGCTTCTAAATGGAACAAGTGTAATTCCGAGGGAATCTGAGACAATTGTAAATAATGACCCGACCTCCACTGGTGAATTCCATCTTACTGATCCGCGTCAACAACGTTACAGACAGGACAATAATGGAAAGACAAACAATGAAAAGGTATCCGTAGCAACACGAACATGGAGCTTAAACTTCACTAACACATTGGAGATTAAAGCTCCGCAACAATTACATCATGACGCACAGAAAGACGTCAGAAAACACGTGTGCACCGAGTGCGGGAAAGGTTTCAAGATTCGCACAGATCTTGTCAGACACATGAGAATTCACACGGGAGAGAGACCGTTCTTGTGCACAGAGTGCGGCAAACGGTTTACAACGAAACCCAACCTTACAAGACACCGGAGCATTCACATGGAAGAAAGACCTTATCTCTGCTGCCAATGCTGGAAAGACTTTGCTAGTCAGTCACAACTCATTAGACATCAGAAAATCCACATGAGATAAATTGTTACTGAGGAAAGATTTGGGGGCAATGACACAGAATGTACATGTACTTCCTCTGTCTTTTAATGCTGATCAATAATCGGCTCCGACGATCAGATGGTGGTACCATGAAGCCTTGATGAGGCGACATCAGGAAACTCTGGGGGGAAAAAAACCCTCCTGCACGCATACACTCTCTACTACGAGTGAAGTATGTTGTGTACTCGAAGAACAGCACCATACCGGTTATGGTGAGGGTTAAGTTGAGCATCAGGGGTCGGGATCACAAGGTCACTGTAGAAGAAATTTGTTAGGGAAAAAAAACACCACTTTTTGCCCTATAACTCGCCAAAAACATGTAAACGCGGCATATTTCAAAACTCAGGACAAAATTTAGAAACTATTTAGATGTGGTCTATACCATTTGTAATTGTGTAAAATAATTTTCAGGTCAATGTTAGAAGTGTATTTTTTTTTAAATTTTAAATTATTTTTTTATAGTAAATTATAAGATATGATGAAAATAATGGTATTTTAATTAAGTCCTTGGTTTGGCGATAAAAATCAGTATATTATGTGTGGGTACATTAAATGAGAAAAATGTCAATTACAGTTAGAAGCAGAAGTTTAAAAACAGCCAATGTAAAACCATTTCACTGCGCGCCCCCCCCCCCCCCCCCCCATATCCCTCTCTCTACATCACTCTCCATTCCTCCCCCTCCATCCAAACCTACTTACCCACCCTTTCACCCAGCCGCATCCCATTCCCCGCTCCTTTGGAGGATACAACTATCCCGGTCTCTTGTAAACTGTCTACTATGCTTCAAAGTCTGTTCAATGATCTGGGCATTAACACCACTGATGGAACGTAAGGGGACCGAATGCGCCAGAAAAAAAAGATCTAATCTTCTGCATGATTAGAAGGCCCCCGTCTGAGATTGTAAGCATGTGACTGTCAAACAGGTCGTATCCTACATCTACTACTCTAATTCCACAGCTACTAAACCCAAAGGGGCTGCAATGTTACCCGCAGGCTAAATATTCCAAAGGGAAAAACAAACCTCCTAAATTCATGGATGGGGAAGCAGATTGGACCTAAGGCTTACATTAGCTGATGGGTACAGTTGGGCCTCTATAGGAGAATCGATCCCTGCATGCAGAAGTTTTCAATGTCAACCAAAAAAAGTAATATCAGTTACAACTATTGAGCATTTTCCCCCTGATTGGATATGAGGTCCCAGGAAGTTATCTGAGGGTGGGTGATAACGTAACCTAGGAGGCAGAGTCTGCACGGTGATATTAACCTGAGATGTTCTATGGGAGCTGGAGCGGTCAGGTGATATTGGCCGGAGATGTTCTATGGGGGCTGGAGCGGTCAGGTGATATTGGCCGGAGATTTTCTATGGGAGCTGGAGCGGTCAGGTGATATTGGCCGTAGATGTTCTATGGGAGCTGGCGCGGTCAGGTGATATTGGCCGGAGATGTTCCATGGGAGCTGGAGCGGTCAGGTGATATTGGCCGGAGATTTTCCATGGGAGCTGGAGCGGTCAGGTGATATTGGCCGGAGATTTTCTATGGGAGCTGGAGCGGTCAGGTGATATTGGCCGGAGATTTTTTATGGGAGCTGGAGCGGTCAGGTGATATTGGCCGGAGATTTTTTATGGGAGCTAGAGCGGTATGGGGATATTGGCCGGAGATGTTCTATGGGAGCTGGAGCGGTCAGGTGATATTGGCCGGAGATGTTCTATGGGAGCTGGAGCGGTCAGGGGATATTGGCTGGAGATGTTCTGTGGGAGCTGGAGCAGTCGGGATATTGGTCGGAGATGTTCTATGGGAGCTGGAGCGGTCAGGTGATATTGGCCGGAGATTTTCTATGGGAGCTGGAGCGGTCAGGTGATATTGGCCGTAGATGTTCTATGGGAGCTGGCGCGGTCAGGGGATATTGGCCGGAGATTTTTTATGGGAGCTGGAGCGGTCAGGGGATATTGGCTGGAGATGTTCAATGGGAGCTGGAGCGGTCAGGGGATATTGGCCGGAGATGTTCCATGGGAGCTGGCGCGGTCAGGGGATATTGGCCGGAGATTTTTTATGGGAGCTGGAGCGGTCAGGGGATATTGGCTGGAGATGTTCCATGGGAGCTGGCGCGGTCAGGGGATATTGGCTGGAGATGTTCTATGGGAGCTGGCGCGGTCAGGGGATATTGGCTGGAGATGTTCTATGGGAGCTGGAGCGGTCAGGGGATATTGGCTGGAGATGTTCTATGGGAGCTGGAGCGGTCAGGTGATATTGGCTGGAGATGTTCTATGGGAGCTGGAGCGGTCAGGTGATATTGGCCGGAGATGTTCTATGGGAGCTGGAGCGGTCAGGTGATATTGGCTGGAGATGTTCTATGGGAGCTGGCGCGGTCAGGGGATATTGGCTGGAGATGTTCTGTGGGAGCTGGAGCGGTCAGGTGATATTGGCTGGAGATGTTCTATGGGAGCTGGCGCGGTCAGGGGATATTGGCTGGAGATGTTCTGTGGGAGCTGGAGCGGTCAGGTGATATTGGCTGGAGATGTTCTATGGGAGCTGGCGCGGTCAGGGGATATTGGCTGGAGATGTTCTGTGGGAGCTGGAGCGGTCAGGGGATATTGGCTGGAGATGTTCTGTGGGAGCTGGAGCAGTCGGGATATTGGTCGGAGATGTTCTATGGGAGCTGGAGCTTGATATTGACCGGCGTGCTCTGAGGCAGAAGGAGCCTGTCTGGCCACTCGAGAAATAAGTGTTCCAGCGGGGACTGATCCACACTTCTTAATCTTCAGGCGAATCTACACTGGATATATATGGTGAGCACTGGTGTCCCTGGTAACTGGAATATCTGTATATTAGGATAATATTCATATTTACGGCTGAGCTATTCATTCAATTTTGGCTTCATGTCGGCATTGCCTTGGGCTTTATGGGCAGAACTACTCATGTTGCATAAAACTGAGCTGTATTTAACACCTGATAATTTGGTTGGGGGTTACATTTTGTTCTGCTACAATGATCCTTGGCCGTTAATTTCTGCTTGTAAGCTCTGTGGGCTAACGCTCCATTTTCTGTGTATAATTGCTTTTTTAAAAAAAAAATTTATATTTCAACGATCCTGTATTATTTATCAGTGCTCACTCCACTAAAGAATAAATAACTTGTATTTAAAATGAAAAAAATTGATAAAAATATAGATAAAGACAGACGCGCAGTTCCTGCGCAGCATCCGATGGCGGCCATATTACCCCTTTCCCTGGAGACACGTATAAAATCCACGTCTGGCGCAGCGATGAGTTTATTAATACTGCTCTGGAATATACATTATACCAAAAACTGCACCAGTTACACATTAACATGACTTATACTGCGACTATAGAGAATATAACATGATCTATACATTGTTACATCATATCTGTGGCGTCTCCTGCTTATGACATCACCTTGTGACTTGATATGCAAATGACACATTCCCCATTGAGCAGCTCATTTGCATATGAAGACACAGGTGACGTCATAGAAATGAGTTTAAATCCTATTTGGTGGTAATTTGTGCCTTTATTGTGCTAATCCAGTGTCCAGATGATTGTTTATTGTCCAGTCCCAGTATAAAGTCAGTTTAGGTGACAGAGCCCTATAAAGGTGAGATCTCCTCACCCTCCAGTTTACACAACATAAATAGGAGGTGAGAGAAAAGCAGACACACTGTGTGATCCTCTCACTACATTCTATCTGACTGGAATGGGGGCGCAGCGTGATGACGTGTCAATAAGGGACACAAAGGAGGAGAGAAGTAACTGTAACATTTTTGTCTCCTTGAGAGTCGCCATTTTATTGGAGCCATTTGTCCCGCACTCAATGAAGAATGGACCCCAGCAATATGGCCGCCGTTATAGTATTGCCACACGAAAAAGAGACCACTGCTCTGTGTGATTAGAGCTCTAGCAGTGACCACTATTCTTTGAGATTAACGGACAGAGCGCTGCCTCAGTCAAGGTCCCGCCACATCCGGGCATTGTGTGACGTCATCCAGCCGGTGAGTGAGGTAACGAGCTGAACCCCGAATTACAGCCAATGAGATATTTCCCATTATCCCCCAATCACCCCGGGTCCCTCTCACCCCATCCCCACTATCCCCCCAGTGTCCCTCTCACCCCCATCCCCACTATCCCCCCAGTGTCCCTCTCACCCCCATCCCCACTATCCCCCCAGTGTCCCTCTCACCCCCATCCCCACTATCCCCCCAGTGTCCCTCTCACCCCCATCCCCACTATCCCCCAGTGTACCTCTCACCCCCATCCCCACTATCCCCCCAGTGTCCCTCTCACCCCCATCCCCACTATCCCCCAGTGTCCCTCTCACCCCCATCCCCACTATCCCCCAGTGTCCCTCTCATCCCCATCCCCACTATCCCCCAGTGTCCCTCTCACCCCCATCCCCACCATCCCACCAGTGTCCCTCTCACCCCCACTATCCCCCCAGTGTCCCTCTCATCCTCATCCCCACTATCCTCCCAGTGTCCCTCTCAACCCCATCCCCACTATCCCCCCCAGTGTACCTCTCACCTCCATCCTCACTATCCCCCCAGTGTCCCTCTCACCCCCATCCCGACTATGCCCCCAGTGTCCCTCTCACCCCATCCCCACTATCCTCCCAGTGTCCCTCTCACCCCCATCCCCACTATCCCCCCCAGTGTCCCTCTCATCCCCATCCCAACTATCCCCCAGTGTCCCTCTCATCCCCATCCCCACTATCCCCCAGTGTCCCTCTCACCCCCATCCCCACTATCCCCCCAGTGTCCCTCTCATCCCCACTATCCCCCCAGTGTCCCTCTCACCCCCATCCCCACTATCCCTCCAGTGTACCTCACCCCCATCCCCACTATCCCCCAGTGTTCCTCTCACCCCCATCCCCACTATCCCTAGTGTCCCTCTCACCCCCATCCCCACTATCCCCCCAGTGTCCCTCTCACCCCCATCCCCACTATCCTCCCAGTGTCCCTCTCACCCCCATCCCCACTATCCTCCCAGTGTCAGTCTCACCCCCATCCCCACTATCCTCCCAGTGTCCCTCTCACCCCCATCCCCACTATCCTCCCAGTGTCAGTCTCACCCCCATCCCCACTATCCTCCCAGTGTCCCTCTCACCCCCATCCCCACTATCCTCCCAGTGTCCCTCTCAACCCCATCCCCACTATCCCCCCCAGTGTCCCTCTCACCTCCATCCTCACTATCCCCCCAGTGTCCCTCTCACCCCCATCCCGACTATGCCCCCAGTGTCCCTCTCACCCCATCCCCACTATCCTCCCAGTGTCCCTCTCACCCCCATCCCCACTATCCCCCCCAGTGTCCCTCTCACCCCCATCCCCACTATCCCCCCCCAGTGTCCCTCTCACCCCCATCCCCACTATCCCCCCCCAGTGTCCCTCTCACCCCCATCCCCACTATCCCCCCAGTGTCCCTCTCACTCCCATCCCCACTATACCCCCACTGTCCCTCTCACCCCCATCCCCACTATCCCCCAGTGTCCCTCTCACCCCCATCCCCACTATCCCCCCATTGTCCCTCTCCCTCCCATCCCCACTATCCTCCCAGTGTCCCTCTCATCCCCATCCCAACTATCCCCCAGTGTCCCTCTCATCCCCATCCCCACTATCCCCCAGTGTCCCTCTCACCCCCATCCCCACTATCCCCCCAGTGTCCCTCTCATCCTCATCCCCACTATCCCCCCAGTGTCCCTCTCACCCCCATCCCCACTATCCCCCAGTGTTCCTCTCACCCCCATCCCCACTATCCCCCAGTGTTCCTCTCACCCCCATCCCCACTATCCCCCAGTGTTCCTCTCACCCCCATCCCCACTATCCCTAGAGTGTCCCTCTCACCCCCATCCCCACTATCCCCCCAGTGTCCCTCTCACCCCCATCCCCACTATCCTCCCAGTGTCCCTCTCACCCCCATCCCCACTATCCTCCCAGTGTCCCTCTCACCCCCATCCCCACTATCCTCCCAGTGTCCCTCACCCCCATCCCCACTATCCTCCCAGTGTCCCTCTCAACCCCATCCCCACTATCCCCCCCAGTGTCCCTCTCACCTCCATCCTCACTATCCCCCCAGTGTCCCTCTCACCCCCATCCCGACTATGCCCCCAGTGTCCCTCTCACCCCATCCCCACTATCCCCCCCAGTGTCCCTCTCACCCCCATCCCCACTATCCCCCCCAGTGTCCCTCTCACCCCCATCCCCACTATCCCCCCCAGTGTCCCTCTCACCCCCATCCCCACTATCCCCCCAGTGTCCCTCTCACTCCCATCCCCACTATCCCCCCACTGTCCCTCTCACCCCCATCCCCACTATCCCCCCATTGTCCCTCTCCCTCCCATCCCCACTATCCCCCCAGTGTCCCTCTCACCCCATCCCCACTATCCCCCCACTGTCCCTCTCACCCCCATCCCCACTATCCCCCAGTGTCCCTCTCACTCCCATCCCCACTATTCCTCCAGTGTCCCTCTCACCCCATCCCCACTATCCCCCCCAGTGTCCCTCTCACCCCCATCCCCACTATCCCCCCAGTGTCCCTCTCACCCCCATCCCCACTATCCCCCCCAGTGTCCCTCTCACCCCCATCCCCACTATCCCCCCAGTGTCCCTCTCACTCCCATCCCCACTATCCCCCCACTGTCCCTCTCACCCCCATCCCCACTATCCCCCCATTGTCCCTCTCCCTCCCATCCCCACTATCCCCCCAGTGTCCCTCTCACCCCATCCCCACTATCCCCCCACTGTCCCTCTCACCCCCATCCCCACTATCCCCCAGTGTCCCTCTCACTCCCATCCCCACTATTCCTCCAGTGTCCCTCTCACTCCCATCCCCACTATCCCCCCAGTGTCCCTATCACCACAGTTCCCATTATCCTCTCCTTCAATGTCCCTGTCACTGCTGCTTACATAAGTCCACAGGACTTGCCACATCTATGGTAGTGTAGTGGCTGGAGGGGGCTTCATAGGAAAACCCCCTACACATTAAGGGGAAACTGTAGACCATATGTTTAACTGAAAGATTGTATCAAGTGTTGATGGTTTATAAAAAAAAATGATTTAATGAATGAATACAAATAACGTTCCTTACTGAGCCTTCTTTACTCTGTATAGTTCTCTCAGGGGGCGGACATGTTTAGAATCTTCACTCACCTTGGTTCAGATGAACAAAGATCTGACCCATGTGACCAAAGATTCTAAACAAAATGTCTGCCTCCAGGCAGAGCAATTCAGAGTAAAGAGGGTCCAATAAGGTACTTTATTTGTATTTTCATTAAAGCATTTCTATATAAAATGCCTACACTTGATGCCAACGTACAATTAAACAGGATATTTTTTTGCTACAGTTGGTCCTTTAAAGGGATTCTGTCATGAAACAGTATTTGTCATGTGAGAATAATAAAAATATTGATACATTATAGTGTTAGAAGAATTGCAAGCAAATATTACAAGAAAAATGTTTTTATTGTGTCTGTGGTTTCTCCCATGTATGGCATCACCCATGGTGTCCCTGGTAAGAAGAAACGTTTGAACGCACTCCAATATATGGTAATCGCAGAGACCTTGCCTCTGATATGTAAATTAACTACTATCAATGGGAAATGTAAATTTAAATATCAAGCTGCAGGTGATGTCATAAACATGTGACACATTTAAAACATATTTTTATCTTGATTGATGCTTCTCACATCGCTGCCTGATGATGTCACGCGCCGACACATTCTATGTTTCTATAATTGCAGATGTGAAAGTTCAGATAAAATACCGCTTCCCCCTGTGATCACATTGTGTGTCTGTCCAGTAATATCTCCCGCTGTCTCCATTTGTAGGATTATGTGGTTGTGAGGAAGCAGGGAGGGGATGATTGCAGCAGTCCCTCTGCATCTGACAGATTCTGTAGGACCCAGAACCCCATTGTGGATCCTCCACCCGACTCCCTGGTAAATGAACGGAACAATGATGGGAAGATCCTAGAACCCACCAACAAGCTCCTTCATCTCCTGAGCGGTGAGGTGAGACCTGCTAGGGTGGACCTTATACAGTGTGAGAGAGAAACACATGGAAACGTCTGGATCATGACTGTATAGTTATGTGTTTCAGCTTCCTGTAAGGAGTGAGGATATAACCGT
This sequence comes from Pelodytes ibericus, assembly GCA_036172795.1. Classification (NCBI taxonomy): domain Eukaryota; kingdom Metazoa; phylum Chordata; class Amphibia; order Anura; family Pelodytidae; genus Pelodytes; species Pelodytes ibericus. Next base: position 293,190,320 of record CM069857.1, read on the forward strand.
CCGCTTCACCATGGAGAGACAAGACTGTCTGGAAGAAGAGCAGGAGGATTACAAGGAAGGAGTGACAGACAGTCCCCAACCTCTCTGCTCACTGGGTAAAAATAAAAATTCCTGACCCAAATAAAGCAGTAAACCATCATTTTATCTTGATGAGACAGAAGGCCATTGTCAGTGATGTACACACCCTCTAACACACTGATACTCACACTGTGCGGGGCAGTGATGTACACACCCTCTAACACACTGATATACACACTGTGTGGGGCAGTGATGTACACACCCTCTAACACACTGATACTCACACTGTGCGGGGCAGTGATGTACACACCCTCTAACACACTGATACTCACACTGTGCGGGGCAGTGATGTACACACCCTCTAACACACTGATATACACACTGTGTGGGGCAGTGATGTACACACCCTCTAACACACTGATACTCACACTGTGCGGGGCAGTGATGTACACACCCTCTAACACACTGATACTCACACTGTGCGGGGCAGTGATGTACACACCCTCTAACACACTGATACTCACACAGTGCGGGGCAGTGATGTACACACCCTCTAACACACTGATACTCACACTGTGCGGGGCAGTGATGTACACACCCTCTAACACACTGATACTCACACTGTGCGGGGCAGTGATGTACACACCCTCTAACACACTGATACTCACACAGTGCGGGGCAGTGATGTACACACCATCTAACACACTGATACTCACACAGTGCAGGGCAGTGATGTACACACCCTCTAACACGCTGTGCGGGGCAGTGATGTACACACCCTCTAACACGCTGATACTCACACTGTGCGGAGCAGTGATGTACACACCCTCTAACACGCTGATACTCACACTGTGCGGGGCAGTGATGTACACGCCCTCTAACACGCTGATACTCACACTGTGCGGGGCAGTGATGTACACGCCCTCTAACACGCTGATACTCACACTGTGCGGGGCAGTGATGTACACACCCTCCAACACACTGATATACACACTGTGCGGAGCAGTGATGTACACACCCTCTAACACACTGATACTCACACTGTGCGGAGCAGTGATGTACACACCCTCTAACACACTGATACTCACACTGTGCGGGGCAGTGATGTACACACCCTCTAACACACTGATACTCACACAGTGCGGGGCAGTGATGTACACACCATCTAACACACTGATACTCACACAGTGCAGGGCAGTGATGTACACACCCTCTAACACGCTGATGCTCACACTGTGCGGGGCAGTGATGTACACGCCCTCTAACACGCTGATACTCACACTGTGCGGGGCAGTGATGTACACGCCCTCTAACACGCTGATACTCACACTGTGCGGGGCAGTGATGTACACACCCTCCAACACACTGATATACACACTGTGCGGGGCAGTGATGTACACACCCTCTAACACGCTCATACTCACACTGTGCGGGGCAGTGATGTACACGCCTTCTAACACACTGATACTCACACTGTGCGGGGCAGTGATGTACACACCCTCTAACACGCTGTGCGGGGCAGTGATGTACACATCCTCTAACACGCTGATACTCACACTGTGCGGAGCAGTGATGTACACACCCTCTAACACACTGATACTCACACTGTGCGGGGCAGTGATGTACACGCCCTCTAACACGCTGATACTCACACTGTGCGGGGCAGTGATGTACACGCCCTCTAACACGCTGATACTCACACTGTGCGGGGCAGTGATGTACACACCCTCTAACACACTGATATACACACTGTGCGGAGCAGTGATGTACACACCCTCTAACACACTGATACTCACACTGTGCGGAGCAGTGATGTACACACCCTCTAACACACTGATACTCACACTGTGCGGGGCAGTTATGTACACACTCTCTAACACGCTGATATACACACTGTGCAGGGCAGTGATGTACACACTCTCTAACACACTGATATACACACTGTGCGGGGCAGTGATGTACACGCCCTCTAACACGCTGATACTCACACTGTGCGGAGCAGTGATGTACACACCCTCTAACACACTGATACTCACACTGTGCGGGGCAGTTATGTACACACTCTCTAACACGCTGATATACACACTGTGCAGGGCAGTGATGTACACGCCCTCTAACACACTGATACTCACACTGTGCGGGGCAGTGATGTACACACCCTCTAACACACTGATATACACACTGTGCGGGGCAGTGATGTACACACTCTCTAACACACTGATACTCACACTGTGCGGGGCAGTGATGTACACACCCTCTAACACACTGATATACACACTGTGCGGGGCAGTGATGTACACACCCTCTAACACACTGATACTCACACTGTGCGGGGCAGTGATGTACACACCCTCTAACACACTGATATACACACTGTGCGGGGCAGTGATGTACACACCCTCTAACACGCTGATACTCACACTGTGCAGGGCAGTGATGTACACGCCCTCTAACACACTGATACTCACACTGTGCGGAGCAGTGATGTACACACCCTCTAACACACTGATACTCACACTGTGCGGAGCAGTGATGTACACACCCTCTAACACACTGATACAATGTGCGGGGCAGTGATGTACACGCCCTCTAACACACTGATACTCACACTGTGCGGAGCAGTGATGTACACACCTTCTAACACACTGATACTCACACTGTGCGGAGCAGTGATGTACACAGCCTCTATAGATCTGTAATGTCTGCTGTCACTAATTGTTGGTTTCTTGCAGTTGGATCTGATAGTAGATCCAGTACAGAGGGAGATCTCACCCCTCATCACTCACAGGATTGGATAAAGGAAGAAAATGGATTCCCACAGGATCTTCAGGTAAATAAACCGCAATTTTGGGAATCTATTTACAAGCGGTTCTTTTTTGTGTTTTGTAGAGGGATTAAGAAAAAAAGATGAAAGGGACCGAGTTTGCTCTGAGGGGTCTTCTCAGCAACGTCTCTGCATACACGGCAATGTACAATCTAATTGGTTACACTTTTGCACATAGAGGCGTGTAAAAGGAACATATGCAAAATAACCGTCACATAATTGTTTATAGTAAGTGGAAAATGACTAAAGTTGGAAAGGAATATACTGACAATTAAAAAGGATTTGTTGCTTACGCCCTGGCCTTGAACAGTAATAAGAACATTCCGGTAACCTTGTTATTGGTCTAAACAACAGGAATTGTTATAACAAACATAAATGAGATATATCATGCAGGTGTCAGATATAAGTTGAGCCTTTGGCCAACCTCTGGCTTCCTGGTCCTCCCTAATATCATTTCAAGGCTGAGAATTCTTCAGATAGTAAATGAAAACGTATCTCTGATAAAAGTAAGCTGAACAGTGTAAAAGCAAAATTAGCTCTTTCAGTTAACCCTTGCAATCCCAGGTTAACCCTTCAAAGGAAATGATAGCTGTGCATTCTATGTATTACACTGTGTCATTTATAAAATCTTTGTATGGACTATAGAATAGACTTCTCCGGTAATCTAGCTAAGTTATCGATCTTGTGCTGTTTTACCGTAATCATCGATAACATCAGAGCTGTGGAGTCCCACACGCTAGCTAGGAAGTCCTTACACTTGTTCGTAACCAGCATACCTCCCAACAAATCTGGGGGGGGGAGGCGGAACCTTGGAGGCTGAGTATCAGTGCCGTACCACTGAGCATGTGCATTGTGGATTCTCTGATGTCTCCGACAACACTGAATGAAATAGGAACCGCGGGATTGTGGTCCCGAGTCTCCCTCCAAGCCCTACCTGTCTCCTAAGGAACGGGAAAGCCAGGGCCGGCACACTTTGGGCCTCTAACCTATACTCCTCCCCCAGGCCAAGCGTTGGCAGTCTTCCTCTGATCTCTCAGCTGAACCAGTAGGGGGCGGTAATGCAGTCACTGCCCGTTTCATCTTCTAATTACCCAAAGGGCCTTATAAATGCACAAACCATGTGTCTAGAGCTATGGTTGTTGATTTTATATTAATATATTTTGATCTCTGCTGGTGTGAGTTGCTGCCACATATCTCACTCATTGGATCTTCTATCACAGATGGAGCAAGTAGAGGAGATTTTAATCGTGCAGGTCAAGGAGGAGGAAAATCCTACGGAGATCAACTGCGGTGAGAAATAAACACCAATTTTTTTTTACATTTACATTAAGCTGTAATCCATATAGCGTATTTGCTTGAATATAAAACAAGGTCTTTTTTTAGAGCAAATGCTCCGAAAAAGACCCCTCAACTTATATTCGAGGTCGTCTTCTAGTCCGACCTCAAATCGAGCTCTGACTATAAGACTGGGATCCAGGTCCCCTGCAGAGCAATACGCGCAGATATCCTCCGCTGCTGCACGGCACGTCCGTCGGGACTTCTATGACAGAAGCCGGGAGGTCATGTGACCTTCCGGCCTCATCATAGAAGTCCCTGAGGAAGGGCAGGGCAGCAGCTGAGGATTTCTGCGTGTAATGTGCAGACATCCTCCGGCTGCCCACACAACCCACCAGGGAGATTGGGGCAGCCGGTGGATGTCTGCACAATAGTCTCTGAAGCCGGGTGGTCCGTCTGTCCATCATAATAGACGGAAGTGTCGGGCAGCATGGAGGATGTCTGCACGTATTGTGCAGACATCCCACGGCTGCCCCCACTAGCCATCAGGGAGGGTAAGAACAAGTTGGGGGTAGACAGAGGAAATGTTGGGGGGAGGGAGGGAATTGGAGACCAAGATAACGTTAGGGGGAGGGACGGGGAGACAGACAACATTGGGGGGAGGGACGGGGAGAGAGCCAGCATTGGACAAGTCTGGGTGGTAGGAGCAGCATTGGCACATAAATGAAAATAAAAACAAGAAATGCACTTTTTTAGTTTGGGGGGTCGTTTTATAATCAGGGTCGTCTTATATTCGAGCAAATACTGTAATATTTGACATTCTAAAGGGACTCTGTTACCTGCTAAATATTATTTCTACTGGGACTATAGAAAATAAAAAATATTAAGCAGAATTGCAAGCAAGTGCCTCCCAGACTGGTGCCAGGTTTAATTGTATTAGCCATTGTGTAAAAGTTAATCCCTGTAAGTATATTGTTCAATCTCCCCTGTAATCAAGATGTTACTGTATAAATGTGCTGTCTTGTCTATAATAAAGTGTTCTTGTGACAAACCTTGGTAGCTGTGTCTACTTCTGGGGATCGCTATATTTTGATTGACGTCCAGGGGCTTGGCGAGGAAGCTGACACTCTATGGGCTGAGGGGGTATCGAATCCCTTACAAAACAAGGAGTAATATCTGGGCCCAGACTTCTCGTTACACATTGTATTAGCAAAACTGCAAGTAAATGTCTAAATTAGGAGAAAGAATGTGTATTACATGTCTGTGGCAGTCTCCTGCTTATGACCTCACCTGTGGCACAGTATGCAAATTACACATTTCCCATTGAAAAGCAGTTAATTTGCATATCAAGCCACAATGTGATGTCATAAGCAGGAGACTGCCACAGACATGTAATACACATTTTTTCTCCTAATTTAGACATTTACTTGCAGTTTTGCTAATACAATGTATAGATCATTCGAAGTTATATTTTATGCTCCACATGCGCAGTATAAGCCATGTTTAGGTGATACACTGAGCTCCAATTGAAGTGGAACATATGGTTTTGTGAGGGAGATGAAATGTGGTTGTTTAGTGGTATATTGAGCGACTGTGTGCTCTGTACAGCTATTACATGTGTACACAGCAGGATATTGGGAGTATACACCTCTATGCACAACGTCTGCTGTATGTAACGTTACTGACTCTGGGATCATTTCCTACAGATGGACCAAGTAACAGTGATACATCAGGAATATGTCCCATCAGTCATTATACACAGGGCTGTATGGAGCAAGATAACAACATCACACAGGATTATCAGGTACCAAACTGCACCTGTTACAATGGCCGCTTTATGGGATTCAGATCATTGGACGGCTGTCTTATTTTAATATGTCTGGTAACCGGATTATTATTATTATAATATGGTTGGTAACGGGATTATTAATATTATATGGCTGGTAACTGGATAATTATTATTATATGGCTGGTAACTGTATTAATATTATTATATATCTGGTATTATTATTATTATTATTATTATTATTATTATTATTATTATTATTAAATGGCTGGTAACTGAATTATTATTATATGGTTGGTAACTGGATTATTAACATTATATGTCTGGTAACTGGATTACTATTATTATTATTATATAGCTGGTAACTGGATTATTATTATATCGCCGGTAAATGGGTTATTATTATTTGGCTGGTAACTGGGTTATTATTAAATGGCTGGTAACTGGATTATTATTATTATTATTATTATTATATGGCTGGTAACTGGATTATTATTATATGGCTGGTAATTGGATTATTATATGGCTGGTAACTGGATTATTATTATATGGCTGGTAATTGGATTACCTGTATCACAGGAGGAGCAAGGAGAGTGTAAGGAGGAGGAAAATCCTACAGAGATCAACGCAGGTAAGAGATGACGCAATTTTTTTTATAAATGGTGTTTATCTGTAAAATAATGGTCATTCATGATTCAACGCCCGCCGCTAACACCATTGATGGGTGGGGTAAAATCATTACCGCACCTGTTAAATAAACGGTATTGAAACACACACTGCTCTGTGTGGTCATTACTGCACAAAACTAAACTATTTTTTTTTTGTTTATTTTTTTAAATAACCTACATAAATATTGTTTATAGTGTGAATTCAGCGAGGGCCAATAAAAATGAACTGGCAAAAAATAATTTCATCTTTGACCGTTAATTCACCTCCTCTAAATGTGCATTAACCCTTTCAGAGCTGTATTTACCGCAATGCAAACAAGGCAAGTGCACTTGCCTTGTATGACTTTAGGGGCGACACAAAACGCAAAAAAAAAAAAAAAAAACCAACCCGCGCTTTCCTACAGAGACGGTGGTGAAGGGAGATCGGAAGATCCCCCTTCACCATCGCCCTGCCAGCAGGCTGCACGGGGAGCCAAACAGGCAGCACAGAGGTCGAGGCATTAGCATCCCCAAAATCCGGTGCCTAGGGCACCCTCGATCGCTACACAGAGTGATTCGCACAGGCCATATTGGAGAGTAGCATTCTCCTACAATATGTCTGCTGCCCTCTTGTGGGTAGAGTGTCTGGAATGTTTTTATACTTCTGTCTCTCTTATGTGTTGCTAGACTGCCCCTACAGCAAATAGTAAACCCGCATGTATCTATTAAGATACACGTCGGATTGACTTACAAGTCCTGGGACATGTTTTGTTTAAGTTTAAGCCTTGCTTCCTTGAAGGAAGCAAGAGTTAAACAAGTTGGAATGTCTCTTTAGGTCAAAAGGTCACTGTAGGTGATTTTTTTTTTAGAAACTATTTAGACAGGGCCTTTTTTTAATGATTGTATTTGTGTAAATTCTTTTTTAGGTCAAATTTAGAAAAAGTTTTTTTTTTCATCATATTTTATGATTTTTGTTGTAAATTATAAGATATGATTAATATAATATATTTAACGAAAGCCCTTCTCCTGGCGATAAAAACAATGTATAGTTTGTGTGGGTACAGTATGTGTGAGAAGAAAATTACAGCTAAACAGAAACACCCCATAAATGTCAAAACAGCCCATGTCACCAAGTGAAAGACCAGGTCAAAAGGTCATGTCACGAAGGGGTTAAGTTAATTATTAACACTGAGTAAAATACAAAAAAGTTTAGTTGTCTATTAACTAAATATTGTTTATACTGTGAATGTAGAAAAGAAAAAAATAAAGGTAAACATTTCAATACGTTATGTATACATTATGTATATATGTTGTGTATACATTCAAAGTATTTAGATGTTTCTGTTGGGTTTCCTGTCTGTTTATGCCTACATATGCAAATGATCAACCTTTCAATGAGGAATTCGCATATCAAGCCACATGGTGATGTCATAAACGGGAGACACCCCAAATACATTCTGCTAACACAATGTATAGATCATTTTTTTTATTCACGGTATAAATAATGTTAACATGACACAGTCCCTAATAACTAATATTCAGTGTTTGCACCACTAAATGGTGTTTATATTTTTCTCCTTAGAGGTGAACCCTGACTGTGGAAAAGGTTCCAGTCGGCTCTCGCATCTGGTTGAACTCGAGAGAACTGGCACAGGTGACAAACCTTTTGTATGTTCAGCTTGTGGCGAATCTTTTTCTTATCAATCACATCTTCATGCCCATCTTAGCACTCACATAGGACTGAAACCATTTTTCTGCTCGGAGTGCGGGAAAACATTCACCCGGGCCGCAAACCTTCGCACCCATCAAAGGATCCACACGGGCGAGAGACCATTTGCCTGCTCGGAGTGTGGAAAATTCTTTGACCGTATTTCTTATCTCTATGACCATCAAAGGATCCACACCGGGCAAAGGCCATTTGTCTGCTTTGTGTGCGGGAAATCCTTTAACCTAATTTCCAATCTTCATGTCCATCAAAGGATCCACACTGGAGAGAGACCATTCTCATGCGAGGAGTGCGGGAAGGTTTTTACTCAGGCATCAAATCTTCACTCTCATCAAAAGATCCACACAGGAGAGAAACCTTATGCCTGCTCCGAGTGTGGGAAATCATTCAACCATTATTACTCTCTCCGTGATCATCAAAGGATCCACACGGGAGAGAGACCGTATTGCTGCTCTGAGTGCGGGAAGCTGTTCACGGCTAAACCCAACCTTTTAAGACACCAGCGCACTCACAGCGGAGAGAAACCCTTCTCATGCTCGGAGTGCGGTAAAACTTTTACCCAGGATCACACTCTCCGAGATCATCAAAGGATCCACACGGGAGAGAGGCCATACTCCTGCTCCGAGTGCGGGAAACGGTTCACAAAGAAAGCTAACCTTAAAAGCCACCAACGCACTCACACGGGAGAGAAACCCTTCTCATGCGCAGAGTGCGGGAAAAGCTTCTCTGTCCGTTCACAAGTCATCAGTCATCAAAAATCCACACACAATAAATGATAAGGAGCTCCGTTACCTGAACTTTTTTTTTTTTTTTTTTTATACTGTCAGTGTATGGAATAAAAATGTATACATTTGTGTTAGCAGAATTTCAGCAAATGCATAGATTAGGAGAAAAAATTTTTTTTGTATCTGTTGAAGAATACTTTTCAGGAATTTATATTTTGGGACTTGACTATAGCCGGACAGAATTCCATTGTTTTATCAAGACTCCATCTTGGCTCATGTTTTCACCTCTCGCCTACCTAATTCTCTTCTCTCCGCAATTCCTTTTTCTATTCTGTTTTTTTTTGTCAACGCTGATTTTCTCCATGGAACAAACTGACAGATAAGGGTGCCTACACCTTTTATTAGGGCAAGTTACGCTGGGGTGCATTGCTAATTAAACAAGACATATAGCTATGAGCATGTATAGATTAGGTGGTTGCATGTAAACCGTTTTAATACATATTTGACATTATAATATTAGGCGTGTTTTAATTATTTTTCTTTAGAATAAGCGGTGTATCCTAACTATGTAATTGATTTAGTATTGTATAGTCATGTAACCAAAATGTATAAAACGCTCTGTTCAGGCCTGCCCCGTCAGACTGTAAGAGAATTGATTGCTTGTCTTTCTATACATATACAATAAACTATCTTGTTCTTAAAGAACCTTTGCAGTTATTTCATTCTGGGAGTAGACCAAAGAATTCTGCAATCACACTTGGTGTGAGACGTGGGATTCCAAAACCTCAGGACTGAGACCAGGGGAGGAATGGGAGATCCTGAAGCACTCACCAAGCTCGCTCAAAACAAAGTAAAGGCACATTTTTCAATGGCTCTAGTTTAAAGTGTCTAGTGTCTTGGCTGGATCCCTGAACGGATCATCTCACCCGAGTGACGGAATCCAGCAAGTATAAGGTGCTGTGACAAATATCTATTGGCTGGTCTTGGTCCTGTTTTCATTCCGAGACTGTGGCTCTGTTGATCTGACGTTTACTGGCCTGACGAGGCCAAGAGCCTGGTAATCATAGTGTTTGACTATAGCAGCTACAAAAAATGTGCCCACTGTGGAAACAGAAAACTCGTTTGCATGGATAATTATGACCAAAATATAAAAAATAATATGTATTGTAAATATTAAAAATTAATAATTCTGAATATTAATATTGTGCAATTAATTATCATAGTACCACACCTACAATATCAATAAAAAACTAGAAAAGTTACAATTTCTGGGGAAATTGTGTGAAGTGTTCTTGCCTCCACCTGTAGTCTACAACTGGAGTGGGCGGAGTAACTGTTATCATTTACATAGCACATTTAATTGCAACGTTGTTGCACAGTTACATTAAACCATACATTTATAAAAACATTAGCAGGTGTTCAAAAGGCCCTGTCTATGACATCACTTGCTGCTGCAGCTTGACACAGGTCAGAGTATTTTGGCGGTTGCCATATTCAAACGGTCGTATTTTAAAAACTATCAATCCTACAGCGAAGAGCTTTATATTGTGAGAATCACAAGACCCAGACCTACATTTTGATGCATAGTATGTCTCTGAAGTATTAAAAATGAAGGCACAGCCGCAGTTTAGAAATTTCACTTCAAATTTGAGCTTTGCAGAGTGAAGTTTCAATGAATGTCAATGGACGGCGTTGGTTGCAAACAAATGGTCATATTGTGAAAACTATCAGGACTACGGCTTAGCCGTTTACATGTTTAGTGGCACCAGGGATAGCTGAACGTTTTGATATAAGATTTGTGTAGGTGGGCTTGAAAATGAGGGAGTGGTGGCAGTTTAGAAATCATGTCCTGATTTTTCAGCTTTTGGCAGCTCCCACTCTAGCTTTGCCATTCATTCCTATGGGACAAATTGCGCCACAAAAACGACGATATTCCGTGAACCATTCGGCGAAACGTTCCACAAAGTAATAGCAATCCGATCGGGAACAATCTGCACGTTTTGGTAAATTTTTGTCTATGTAGTGTAAAAACTGTGGGAGGAGTTAGGGTGGCAAATTTTGCTATAATAATAATAATATATATGTGAGATAACATTAAGTGGTCTTGCTATGCAAGAACACTTAATAATAATATATATGTGAGATAACATTAAGTGGTCTTGCTATGCAAGAACACTTAAAAATATACCCTACCTTTTATCCCTGATCATAAGTTCTTTGAAATCCACACAACTTTATAATTCAACACAATATATTATGCAACAACTATATATATATTTAGGAATAACATTTATTGTGCAGACAAAAAAAGGTTTTACTAGAATCCGTATCTACTCCAAATAGCAGCATTATTTGGATGTATAGTAACAAAACAATTAATGATGTAATTTAAAGAGATATTCATTGCAAATCAAATATTAATTCACAGTAATATGCATTTAAGCATACAGATTCAGGGCACAGTAAATGGCTGGTTAGAACATCATTAGTCTGATAAATAGTATTTGTCAACATATAGCAGTCTATCTTCGAAATAATCACAAAACATTCCACCAATGGTACCAAACCAAATTAACTTTCGCCAGTCCACTCAACAACGACAATACATGTCAGCTTGGAATTACAAGCTAGCAAAAATGCTCTAGTGGTAGTAAAATAAGCTCTTATCTCACTGTACTAGTAGTTAGAAGATCCCTTATAGCAACACTCAACGAGCATTAGAATAATGACTTGGACAATGGTAAGATACAGTTCTGTAGCTGTAATGTGGCCGAAATCTTCAGATTATACTGAGTTTTAAAAGATGAAAATAATATCTATATTATTCTATAATTTGATATCTCATATCTAATATATCATATTGCTTATACCTTTTTGATGTCTGCTTATGCAGTCTCAGAGATCTAGATGCAGTATAATATATATTCCCAAAGACGGATGTGATGAAGACCAAATTCACCTAATTAAAAGATATAATAAACCTATTTGTTGCTGGTGCTGTCCAGTCTCTCCCAGTTGGTGAGTATTGGGAGTTCTGTTAAGCAGGAAAAATTAAGTGAAAATAGTTTCTAAGTTAGGAGAAATTATAAGTATGAGGATAGAGTGAATGAAATAAGTTCAGGAGAATAAGATAACTCTAATAATGAGAATCTATTTTTCCTGCCAGGTGTGTTTCTTCTGATCTACTGCAGATTGTTAAGGAAAATCTTATCGATAAAGTGTATTACCTTAAATTAAAACGAGTCAATAGAATGTATGGGTGCTATTTATGGTAATTATAATTAGTCATGTGATTAGACAAATTATAGCAACATTTGTCCCATTCCCCACCAGCAGACATGTTTTAGACATTTGGAAACATAGTTCAGACATTTGTTCAGAATTTAATACGTCTGCACACGTGTCATTGTATTTCCCTTTGTGGGCTTGGGGGAATCCGAGCATGCATAAAAAGGCTATATCACAGCTTAAGGGGGCTGCACACTGAATAAACTGTTGTGTGGACGAATTTTGCAACTTCAGAATTTTTGGGGGCATAATGGATCATTTTGGATAACATATTTCGGTAAATAAGGGATACTCAACCTGTAACCTCCCCGAAGTTGGAAAAGAAAAAGCCTTCAGTTGAGTCCTACTTCTCTGATATACACTGCGTGAACGATTTACAAACAGTAATTTAAACCCAAACCTTGCCTATCGGGGTCACCAAACAATATATCTAACCTGTTTCACAAGATTACAAACATTTGGCAATTGTGCCCTATTTTGAAGATGTCGAATGATTTTGAGGGTAACTCCATTTTTTGGAGATCTCCTCTTCCATCTATTTAGAGAGCAGTATACTGCTCCCCACTGTGTGAGTACAATCCCTATCATCCATTGAATCTGTGGAAGATTATTTAAACAGAGAGCACTATTTTCTTATTTTTTGTTTTATTTTATGGGTACCCTCAAACTTATCTGAGATCTTTTTATCTGTTAATAACAAAGGGCAATTTATAAAAGCCATTCCCACTGTTTAACCCCTCCCATGCCATTGATTGCCGTGTACGCAGTGATCTTACACAGCAGCACATTTTTTTCTGTCTGTGCATTTTTTAGGGGTTAATTTTTTTTACTGTCATCATGCCTAAGTAACAATCTGGTGCATATGCAGCGTTCTGGCAGCAGAAGCATTTTTTTGGCAATCTGCATATAAAAGAAAAACAATTTGTTACACCCACTAGGAGCTAATATACCCGCTAGGGGATTTATTGGTCTTTGTTTAACTTACACTTTTTTTTTTTAAAGCTGTGTGAGAGCATGTATATCAGTAACAGCCGATCAGATGAGCATCGCCATTTGCCTGGTCAGATCAATATTTGTAAAAAGAGGCACTTAATCATAGGCATGTATGAAATGGTTAATTGTATAATAATGTTACCAACACTATTTGTGCACAAAGACCAATAAACTGATTTGCAGGCAGGGAGTTCACCATTATAAAAAACATTTACAACTACATATACACTGCCTGGTCCCAAAAAAGTCGCCACCTGGATTTAACTAAGCAAATAGGTCTGGGGTTGCTGCAGTGGGTCAGGCCTAGGTTCAGCAACATTATGTGTCATAGAAACATAGAATGTGTCGGCAGATAAGAACCATTCGGTCCATCTAGTCTGCCCAATTTTTTTTTTTTGAGTACTTTTATTAGTCCACCGTTCCCGGTAAAAGAATGTGGCCAAAGAATGAGGTCCGCTGACTACCTGAATATACTGAATGACCAGGTTCCATCAATGGATGTTTTTCTTCCCTGATGGCATGGCCATACTCCAAGATGACAATGCCAGGATTCATCGGGCTCAGACTGTGAAAGAGTGGGTCTTAGAAAATCTGGAGGGCAGGTGGTCCTAATCGTGAGTGAGAACGAGATCAAATGGATACAAAAAAAAAGGGTAAGTGCACTCCACTCTCCGGATTCAATGCAAAAAGGGTGCTTTATTCAAAATGTAGCAAACAGGAAAAAAATAGATGGACAAAAATAAACTAGGGTAAGGGAGGACGACCTGACGCGTTTTGCGTGTTACTACGCTTAGTCATAGGTGAGTCTGCCTTTTACACAGGCGCACATACTGATAGCGTCACTATTTTTTGCTGTCTGTGCATTTTTTAGGGGTTCATTTTTTTTACTGTAATTCATTACAGTATAACAAATGCTCTTTTAAGAGCTATTAACCCCTTGCTGGCTGTAGATCACTGCCTAAGCAGCTATCTGACGCAAATGCAGCTATCTTGCTGCAGAAGCATTTTTACTTTTTTTTAAAACTTTTTTATTACACCCGTCACTGGTTAATTATACCCGCTAGGGGATTACGTGTAACGTAAAAATTTTTTTTTTTAGCTGTCTCAGCACATGTATAGCGATCAGTAACAGCTGATCAGTGGCAAACACGGTTTGGTGATTGCTCAGATGAGCATCACCATTCGCCTGGTTAGATCAATATTTGTCAATATTTGATCTGACCTGTGAAGATCTGCCTCCCTCTCACTTGAGTTTTAGTGAGGGAGACAGACAGAGCTGTATAATGTAAGTTTTCAATTATAATATATTTAATAAAATTGTGACCCAAAGGCTTTTATAAAAGCCGTTTCCAGTGTTTAACCCCTTCCCTGCAATTGATCGCTGTGTACGCAGTGATCTTACACAGCAGCACATTTTTTGCTGTCTGTGCATTTTTTTAGGGGTTTATTTTTTTTACTGTGATTTATTACAGTATATTAAAGGCTCTTTTAAGAGCTATTAACCCCTTCCTTGCCGGATATCACTCCCTAAGCAGCGCATATGGTCACTGCCTAAGCAGTGCATATGGTCACTGCCTAAGCAGCGCATATGGAGCGATCTGGTCGCAGAAGGATTTTGCTCAGATGAGCATCACCATTCGCCTGGTTAGATCAATATTGGTAAATATTGTTCTGACCCATATGGATCTGCCTCCCTCTCCTCACTTGAGTTTTAGTGAGTGAAAGAGACAGATCTGTATAATATAAGTTTTTAATTGTAATAAATTAAATAAAATGTTAATAAATTGTGAGACCCAAGGGCTTTTTTAAAAGCCATACCCTTTGTATAGTGTACCTGTGTATTAACCCCTTCCCTGCCACTGATCACAGCACAGCAGAACATTTTTTTCTTGTCTGTGCATTTTTAGAGTTAATTTTTTTGTACAGTACTACAAAGGCTCTTATAAGAGCTATTAACCCATTCCTTGCTCTTCATGTCAAAATTCCAAGTTGGAAAATCAAAAAGCGCACCTCTCAAATGTAGCCTTTCAACCCCCAAACAACCCAACAAACCTATGCATGGGTGGTATCCCTGTACTCAGGAGATGTTGTTGAACACATATTGAGTTATTATTTGGCAGTGACACATACCAAAATCTGTGAATTTATGTCTGAAATACAATATTTGTGAAAAAAACACAAAAAAATTACTACCACAAACTTTGACAAAGGCTGGTGGTAGAATTAGTGCATGGAAAGTGTTAAAATACCACCATTTGAGATAGCTTTGGGTGTCTACTTTTTAAAAATATATGGGTTGATGGGGTAAAATACACTGGCTGGCTTCAAATATGTCCCAAATGGGACATGGGTGCAGGCTGTCTGCATGTAAAAATTTAAACCAAAAACTGCACCTCGCAAATGTGGAATTTTAACCCCCAAACAACCCAAAAAACCTATGCATGGGTGGTATCCCTGTACTCAGGAGAAATAGTAGAATCTATTTAGCAGGTGTTTTCGTTCGCTTTCGTCGATGAGGAGAAGATGTTTCAAATAAGTCAGGATATTTGTGTTTTTTTTACCATATTTTTTTTTTGTGTAAAATGTGTAAAATATTTTTTATGTAAAAGTTAGATTTTTTTTCTTCTTCAAATGAAAATAATTGTTTCTAAAGAAAGGCCGCCTTATCCTGAAAAAAAAATCATTTGTGTGGGTACAGTAGAGAGAAAGAGAGGAAAATTACAGCTAAACACAAAACTGTCCGTACCTAAGGCATTAATTCTCAGCTTTAATATGAATTTAATAATAACAGGGAAGTGTCAGGGTTGGGGTTTTGTAGGGGATGCTATCTCTTGGCAGTAACCCTTACCAGGTGGTCCACAGGTGTATATAGATAGAGCACCCTGGTAAGGATAGGAGCACGAGAGTGCCACAAAATAATAAAAGGTCAATCCAAAAAGCAAAGTCAGGAACAGTCCAATAGATCAGGGCAGGCAGCGGTCAAGAATGGTAGATGATCCAAGCAGGGGTCAGGGTTCAGGCAAACAAGGTAATCCCGGAGACAAGCCAAAGGTCGGGTAAGTGGAAATCCAATAGAAAGATTGTAACATAGCAAATATAAAATCAAAGGAAGTCCAAGGACAAACCGGAACCAACGCTCTGGAGCACTGTGGCAACAGTTTGAGGGGGTTTTATAGTGCTGTGGGTCTCCACTCCTCCACTCTGTTGGACAAGCCCCTCGCTGGATTGGATGTCAGAGAGGTGTGCTTCTAAAGCACATACCTCTGTCTCTTGGCCAGGAGACTATTGTAGCTTTGGTGATGGGAGAGACAGGGTTTACCTCCCCTCTACAGGTACAAATAGATCCCTTTTGATTGTGGTAAACCCTGGCTATTTGCGGATCGACAGTACTACTACAGGCCCAGGATTCAGCCTACTCTGCGATCGCGGAGTAATTTAAATGACGGATGGAGACGGGAAAGGACTGGGATTGCAGGTAATGGTAAGAAGGGCATGACAGGAAGTCTGGTGACCAGAAAACAGCATGCTAGTGGGGCTTCTGGAAAATGTGAAAAATAATAAACCGCACAGAGCTTGGTCTTGTGTCAATGGAAACATATGAACAATAAATAAGTGTCCAAAAACAGGACTTCAAAAGACAACAATAAACCTGGAGCCAACAAAAAATAGGCATACATAGATAACATTATCTACTCACCCCTCCCAATGAGGTTATAGGAGATCTGTTATACTGGTAAACTATTTACAATACAAAGACATTAAAACAAGGAAAACAAATATTTCCCACCCACAACTCCAGCACAGAGCGAAAGGCCCAGTGCAAATAATAAAAACCCAACAAATAGAAATTGGAAATTGAAATTCATTACTTGGATATTTATTGTAATTATACTTTCCAGGTGTGGCAATTGTCAAAAATATTATTTCTAGCCATTCATTTCAAAGCATTGTTTATTTCAATGAAGCACACACAACTGATTGATTTATAGTATTCCCTTTAGCAATACAAAAAACAAGTTAATTGTGTCTCCAAAACCAAACTACAGCAGAGCATGTTTATATGAGCAGATCCATCAAGCCAATTTAACTGATGTAATTTATATTTTCTACAGTAGTTGGAGTTACGCTAAGCTTGCCAGTAACATGCTCAGAGCTAATCCCCGACACTCATTTCACACGGCACTCCACTCCATTTCGTCTAGTGACTAGCCAGCGTTAGCCAGACGGTTTGAATACACCGCTGATGGTGGAACAGGGCTCCGCCTTCATATTTGATTGGTCTACGACATCTTGAGTTATTTTGTTCTAGATCAGACACAAGTTTGTCTTATCTGATTATCTGCTCCTGTCCAGATTGTGTAGAAATAAGGTGCGTGCACGCTGAAGTAACTCACACTGAGACATGAGTTTCGGTTAGCGAAAAACTTCAGAATCTTTATTCAGAGGGGCGGCAAGCCCCTTATCAAGGCAATAATACAACATCAGAAGAAAACAAGGTAACAGAGATAATACGTCTTTAATTGGCTAAGTGTTAAGTGTTTTATCTCATGCACTTCCCACCAAAAGGTGGTGACATCTTTATCTTGGAATGTTACTCCGGATGAAGACGCCATCTTCTTACACGAGGTGTTCCGTCGATGGGAGGGGTGCTCTGGCAGCCATTTTGAGTAAATCAGCAAACAGAAATGTTTTGTAAATCGACATTTTACCTATGTTATTTTCTATCCATAACAATTTAACCTTACTCCCTCCTGTCAGTCACTGTGGGAGGGAGATATACTGGGGTAGATTCAATGCCGCAGGTGAAAGGGACAGTCTAGTCACCCTTTTCACCTTGGTGCTAAATGTGTCAGAAAGGAAAATGTTTGGTCAAGGTCCATTAACATGTATATATGACATACACACATACTAATGCATACACATGCTCGCCCACAAATACATACACAGGTTAAAACACCAATATGTTGACACACATACATGCACAACTACACTTAATCACCTACAAATACAGACACACACAATTAAATCCTAGCACACGCTTATATGCCCGACACGCACCAACACATGATTTCACTCTTGCATACATGCACAAACACATACATACATACTAATCTGCTGATACATGCAGTAACACATGCTGGCACAAATACACACACACACGCACTAATCTATGATTACGGAGCGTGTAGCTGCAGGAGCCGGATTCTAGTCGCCATGGCGACCGGTGTTTGTCGAAACCTTCAATAGAAGCAGCACATTCAAAGCTATTAGTAAAAGAGCTTTTTGATACAAGGAGAAATCTGATTGCACTTTGGGAGTCGAGAAGGAGTTTCCCCCCCTACTGGCAAAATTCGAAATAGCTCGCTTGACAAGGACGTGCCCAGAATTGGTCAGACAGTGCTCCAGATACTATTCACTCTGTATTATAATACATGTGTGTTTTACACTGTGTATAACCAGTAATACCAGGACGAGCCCAGAATTGGTCAGACAGTGCTCCAGATACTATTCACTCTGTATTATAATACATGTGTGTTTTACACTGTGTATAACCAGTAATCATACCAGGACGAGCCCAGAATTGGTCAGACAGTGCTCCAGATACTATTCACTCTGTATTATAATACATGTGTGTTTTACACTGTGTATAATCAGTAATCATACCAGGACGAGCCCAGAATTGGTCAGACAGTGCTCCAGATACTATTCACTCTGTATTATAATACATGTGTGTTTTACACTGTGTATAACCAGTAATCATACCAGGACGAGCCCAGAATTGGTCAGACAGTGCTCCAGATACTATTCACTCTGTATTATAATACATGTGTGTTTTACACTGTGTATAATCAGTAATCATACCAGGACGAGCCCAGAATTGGTCAGACAGTGCTCCAGATACTATTCACTCTGTATTATAATACATGTGTGTTTTACACTGTGTATAATCAGTAATCATACCAGGACGAGCCCAGAATTGGTCAGACAGTGCTCCAGATACTATTCACTCTGTATTATAATACATGTGTGTTTTACACTGTGTATAACCAGTAATCATACCAGAACGAGCCCAGAATTGGTTAGACAGTGCTCCAGATACTATTCACTCTGTATTATAATACATGTGTGTTTTACACTGTGTATAATCAGTAATCATACCAGGACGAGCCCAGAATTGGTCAGACAGTGCTCCAGATACTATTCACTCTGTATTATAATACATGTGTGTTTTACACTGTGTATAATCAGTAATCATACCAGGACGTGCCCAGAATTGGTCAGACAGTGCTCCAGATACTATTCACTCTGTATTATAATACATGTGTGTTTTCCACTGTGTATAACCAGTAATCATACCAGGACGAGCCCAGAATTGGTCAGACAGTGCTCCAGATACTATTCACTCTGTATTATAATACATGTGTGTTTTACACTGTGTATAATCAGTAATCATACCAGGACGTGCCCAGAATTGGTCAGACAGTGCTCCAGATACTATTCACTCTGTATTATAATACATGTGTGTTTTACACTGTGTATAATCAGTAATCATACCAGGACGTGCCCAGAATTGGTCAGACAGTGCTCCAGATACTAATCACTCTGTATTATAATACATGTATGTTTTACACTGTGTATTACCAGTAATACCAGGACGAGCCCAGAATTGGTCAGACAGTGCTCCAGATACTATTCACTCTGTATTATAATACATGTGTGTTTTACACTGTGTATAATCAGTAATCATACCAGGACGAGCCCAGAATTGGTCAGACAGTGCTCCAGATACTATTCACTCTGTATTATAATACATGTGTGTTTTACACTGTGTATAATCAGTAATCATACCAGGACGAGCCCAGAATTGGTCAGACAGTGCTCCAGATACTATTCACTCTGTATTATAATACATGTGTGTTTTACACTGTGTATAATCAGTAATCATACCAGGACAAGCCCAGAATTGGTCAGACAGTGCTCCAGATACTATTCACTCTGTATTATAATACATGTGTGTTTTACACTGTGTATAACCAGTAATCATACCAGGACGAGCCCAGAATTGGTCACACAGTGCTCCAGGTACTATTCACTCTGTATTATAATACATGTGTGTTTTACACTGTGTATAACCAGTAATCATACCAGGACGAGCCCAGAATTGGTCAGACAGTGCTCCAGATACTATTCACTCTGTATTATAATACGTGTGTGTTTTACACTGTGTATGATCAGTAATCATACCAGGACGAGCCCAGAATTGGTCAGACAGTGCTCCAGATACTATTCACTCTGTATTATAATACATGTGTGTTTTACATTGTGTATAACCAGTAATCATACCAGGACGAGCCCAGAATTGGTCAGACAGTGCTCCAGATACTATTCACTCTGTATTATAATACATGTGTGTTTTACACTGTGTATAACCAGTAATCATACCAGGACGAGCCCAGAATTGGTCAGACAGTGCTCCAAAAACTATTCGCTCTGTATTATAATTCATGGTTTTTTTTTGTTTGTAAAGTATTATTCTTTTTCATCTCAGATACTGAAACTCACAGAAGCCGGAGCAGCTTTTACTGTCGCTTGAAGTAAGTATACATCTCATTTTATAAACACATTGACTACGTACTAATATTCCCTCTCTCTGTTAAAGCCTGAACTCACAAGTTAAAGTACAACTGTCAGCAAAACATGAAGTTCTGCTTCGAGTAGACATTTTAAATAGAAACGATTTACTGAATACACATAAAGTAGTTTATTGAGCCCTCTTTGCTCTGTATAGTTCTATCAGAGGGCGGACATCTTGAATCAGATGAAGGATAATCGGACCCAAGATTCCGAACAACATGTCCGCCCCTGATAGAGCTGAACGGAGCAAAGATGGCTCAATAAGGAACGTTATTTGTATTCATTCATTAAAGCATTGCTATTTGGAATACACACATCTTTTGTAAAACATCATTTTATGAAATGACAGCTGTGTTTTAAGAGTTTTTTTTTTTAAACAATAAAACCTGACTACATGTTCTGCTACAATCAAAATTATTTATTTTTGATAACAAATTTGCTGACAGAAACCGTTAAATGTAGTGCTGTGTATTATGTTGTGTTAGAGAATATTTACCAATTATTATTTTTTTAACCTAGCCTATGTGAGCGGTCGCTGCCTACGATTAGCCAGTGTTAATGCAAAGCCTCGATATCGAGGATAGTAAAAAAAAAAAAAAAAAATTATAATTGGGAAAAACATGTAAACATTGGATATTTCTAAACTTTCAAATATTATAATCTATTTAGCAGGTTTTTTTTTTACTAGCGTTTGCAGATGTGGCGTTTTGAATACACCAAGATAGGGGAACAGGGCTTCACCTTCATACTTGATTGATCCAGGATATCTTGTGTTATTTAACATTACTCCCTCCTGTCAGTCACTGTGGGAGGGTGATATATTGGGGTAGATTCAATGCCGCCGGTGAAAGGGACAGTCTAGTCACCCTTTTAACCTTGGTGCAACTTGTAGGCACCACAGGGTAGACTACACTATCACTTTTAATTTTCTTTCTTCTTTTCTCTGTAAAAAAGAAATTATGCTTACCTTTGAAAGTGCAACAAGTGTCCGTCCTCAGTACTGCACCGGTGCGGCCGCACTTGACCTGCGCAACGACCAGGCTGGCATGTAGCATTTCCCAGCTCCCCCAGATTTAATTTGCTGGATTACCTGATCAAGAATATCAGCAGACATGTCATCTATTCTTCTGCGGACAGTGTTGTTAGATAAGGAAATTGCACTCCATTTCGTAGCAAATTTGTCTCCTTCTCCGAGACTCTTGTTCACAAGCGTCTCCATTTAAACAGGCACTCTGACCGATAGGCAGCTCAGTGTGCTCTGCCTTCATCTTGTTATCTAGTATATCGGCAGAGTGAGCAGGACACCCCTGGGGAGTGATCAGAAAGGAGGTTTTATTTACAGAGAAAGGACTTAATCTCTGGGACTAGCACATTAAATCGAGGCTTCTTTAGGGTTGCCACCTTTTCCTCCAAAAAATACCGGCCGTGTGTGGGCGGAGCTACAAGAGGGAGGGGCCATGAGAGGTGGAGCCAGAAAGGGGGCGGATTATCACTGAATTGATATATATTATTTGTATATCATGCCAGTGAGAAGCGTGTGTGTGTGTGTCACAGACTGTCACTCTCACAAACTCTCACAGACTGTCTCTCTCTGACACAGACAGTCTGTGAGAGAGAGTGAGAGAGACAGTCTCTCTCTGCTCTCTTATTTTCTCACAGATAGTCTCTCTCTCTCTCTCTCTCTCACAGACTGTCACTTTCACTCTCTCACTCAGTCTCTGACAGTCTCTCTCTGTCACAGTCTCTCTCTCTCTCTGTGTCTCTCTCTGTGTCTCTCACAGACAGTCTCTGCTCTCTCTCACACACACAATCTCTGCTCGCTCTCTCTCACAGTCTCTCTTTCCCTCTCACTCAGATTATCTGCTCTCTCTCTGCTCTCTCACACACAGTCTCTGCTTTCTCTCACACAGACAGTCTCTGCTCTCTCTCTCACAGACAGTCTCTGCTCTCTCTCACAGAAAGCCTCTGCTCTCTCTCTCACAGACAGTCTCTGCTCTCTCACAGAAAGCCTCTGCTCTCTCTCTCTCAGTCTCTGCTCTCTCTCTCTCTCAGTCTCTGCTCTCTCTCTCACAGACAGTCTCTGCTCTCTCTCTCTCACAGACAGTCTCTGCTCTCTCTCACAGAAAGCCTCTGCTCTCACTCACAGACAGTCTCTGCTCTCTCTCACAGACAGTCTCTGCTCTCTCTCTCACAGACAGTCTCTGCTCTCTCTCACAGAAAGCCTCTGCTCTCTCTCTCTCAGTCTCTGCTCTCTCTCTCTCTCAGTCTCTGCTCTCTCTCTCACAGACAGTCTCTGCTCTCTCTCTCACAGACAGTCTCTGCTCCATCTCACAGTCTCTGCTCTCTCTCACAGACAGTCTCTGCTCTCTCATACACAGTCTCTGCTCTCTCTCACAGACAGTCTCTGCTCTCTCATACACAGTCTCTGCTCTCTCTCACAGACAGTCTCTGCTCTCTCTCACACACAGACAGTCTCTGCTCTCTCTCACACAGAGAGTCTCTGCTCCCTCTCACAGACAGTCTCTGCTCCCTCTCACAGACAGTCTCTGCTCCCTCTCTCTCAAAGTCTCTGCTCTCTCTCTCTCACAGTCTCTGCTCTCTCTCACACAGTCTCTGCTCTCTCTCTCACAGTCTCTGCTCTTTCTCACAGACTGTCACTTTCACTCTCTCACAGACAGTCTCTGCTCTCTCTCTCTCTCAGTCTCTGCTCTCTCTCTCTCTCAGTCTCTGCTCTCTCTCTCTCTCAGTCTCTGCTCTCTCTCTCACAGACAGTCTCTGCTCCATCTCACAGACAGTCTCTGCTCTCTCTCACAGACAGTCTCTGCTCTCTCATACACAGTCTCTGCTCTCTCTACAGACAGTCTCTGCTCTCTCATACACAGTCTCTGCTCTCTCTCACAGACAGTCTCTGCTCTCTCTCACAGACAGTCTCTGCTCTCTCTCACACACAGACAGTCTCTGCTCTCTCTCACACAGAGAGTCTCTGCTCCCTCTCACAGACAGTCTCTGCTCCCTCTCACAGACAGTCTCTGCTCCCTCTCTCTCAAAGTCTCTGCTCTCTCTCTCTCACAGTCTCTGCTCTCTCTCACACAGTCTCTGCTCTCTCTCTCACAGTCTCTGCTCTTTCTCACAGACTGTCACTTTCACTCTCTCACAGACAGTCTCTGCTCTCTCTCACTGCTCTCTCTCTCTCTCTCTCTCTCTCTCTCTCTCTCTCTCACAGATTGTCACTCTCTCACACACAGAGACTTTCACTCACTCTGTCTCACAGACTGTCACTTTCACTCTCTCACAGACAGTCTCTGCTCTCTCTCACTGCTCTCTCTCTCTCTCTCTCTCTCACAGATTGTCACTCTCTAGCACACAGAGACTTTCACTCACTCTCTCTCACAGTCACTTTCTCTCACAAACTGTCACTTTCTCTCACAGACTGTCACTTTCACTCCCTCTCTCTCACAGACTGTCACTTTCACTCCCTCTCTCTCACAGACTGTCACTTTCACTCCCTCTCTCTCACAGACTGTCACTTTCTCTCACAGACTGTCACTTTCACTCCCTCTCTCTCACAGACTGTTACTTTCTCTCACAGACTGTCACTTTCACTCCCTCTCTCTCACAGACTGTCACTTTCTCTCACAGACTGTCACTTTCACTCCCTCTCTCTCACAGACTGTCACTTTCTCTCACAGACTGTCACTTTCACTCCCTCTCTCTCACAGACTGTCACTTTCTCTCACAGACTGTCACTTTCTCTCACAGACTGTCACTTTCACTCTCTCACACAGTCTCTGCTCTCTCTCACTGCTCTCTCTCTCTCTCTCTTTCTCTCACACACAGAGACTTTCACTCACTCTCTCTGACAGACTGTCACTTTCACTTTCTCTCACAGACTGTCACTTTCTCTCACACACTGTCACTTTCTCTCACAGACTGTCACTTTCACTCCCTCTCTCTCACAGACTGTCACTTTCTCTCACAGACTGTCACTTTCACTCCCTCTCTCTCACAGACTGTCACTTTCTCTCACAGACTGTCACTCTCTCTCTCAGTCTCTCTCTCTCTGTCCCTGTCATGGAGGGGTCTCTAGCTGTCAGGTTGAGCTGTTTCCTTCCATCGGGTGTCGGTCAGTGCAGCTTGCAGGGGGCGGAGCTCCAAGCAGGTCCGGAGCACAGAGCAGGTCACAATGCTGCTGCTGTATCTCTCCCAGCATGATTCCGGGTATACTGGGTGTACTGGAAGGCAGAAGGCTCTGTACGTGGGGGATACAGCAGCAGCATAAAGCTGCTACACCAACGGAAATACCGGGCTTTGCATTGCCGGTATATTAGGTATACCGGCCCCGGCTTCAGGACCCCAAATACCGGCTGTGCCGGTAAATCACCGGCCAGGTGGCAACCCTAGGCTTGGTGTCAGCCAGGAGCATATTTGTTTTGGAGTGCCACATTCCTGTCAATAAGCCAGGCAGTAAGGAATTTTGTATCGTTTGCCACTAACTGGGTATAAGACATGGGGAATGAGGGAGAACACTGAACTTGGGGACATGATGAAAAAGTATAAATTTAAAGTATTAAATTCTAATTGTAAACACTCAGATAATAGAATAAAAAAAAAACTGTGAACGTGTGTGTGTGTGGGGGGGGTCATGTATAAATGTTGCGCAAACACAGATCGCGCCAAGTAATGCTAATAAAAAGTCAATGGGGACCCGAACTTTTGGCCACTAAAATGCCTCTAAAAAAAGTCCTGGAAAGGGCTAGAGGGATTTGACTCTCAGATATGAAGTGCACCGCAAGACGCAAATGTACTATTTAGCATCCAAAACTATTAGAATTTTTCAAAGTGCGCTGTAAGCACAGTATTTGACGGTTCTATTTGACTCTCAGATATGAAGTGCACCGCAAGACGCAAATCTACTATTTAGCACCCAAAACTATTAGAATTTTTCAAAGTGCGCTGTAAGCACAGTATTTGACGGTTCTATTTGACTCTCAGATGTATTACATGTAATGCTATTTTTTTTCTATAAACCGAAACCGAGTCCCCATTCATAAGAATATGTCAATTGACCTATTCTTATGAATGGGGACTCTATTTCGGGTTATACAATAGCAATAGCATTACATGCATTCCATAAACCGAAAGTCTATAAACCAAACGACATTCGGTTTATAGACTTTCGGTTTATAGAATACATGTAATGCTATTGCTATTCTATAAACCGAAAGTCTATAAACCGAAAGTCTATAAACCGAATGTCTTTCGGTTTATAGACTTTCGGTTTATAGCCGAACCCCGAACTCCAACCTGAACATACAGTGAAATGTTCGGGGTCCGAACACCTTAATGTTCGGTACGAACCCGAACAGTGCGGTTTGGGTTCGCTCAACACTACTAGGGAGGGGAGACTGGGAGGGAGAGAGAAGGGGAGAAAGAGAGACACACAGAGGAGAGTGGAGGTGAATAGCGGTGAATACATACAGATGGTTGTTAGTTGGACAGCACAGGAAAGAATTGAAGAGCTGCCCTAAGCTGGCTGCTTAGCAACAAGGGAGGAGGCAACAAACCTTCATTGCTACCTGTCAGTCAAAATCTGTTATTGGCTGTGTTGAATGGGTAGCCGGAGATTGGTGACATCATTGATGACGTCACACTCTTCGGGAGCGCGTCTGGTATTCACTGGGAGCAACGGGGTGCCTGAGAGATGTCAGTGATAGGGAGCATGCTCAGTATTCATTCCCATTCACTTGAATGGGAATGGATATGATTGGCTGAAGCAGAAAAAAACAGAAAATTTGTCTGCAAACTACTTCTAGCGTAGCAATTTTTAAGTAATGGAAATTAAAAAAATATGCATATAAAAGCACTATTTCAGTCCGTATTTGCTGGAATATAAGACAAGGTTTTTTTCAGAGCAAAAATCCTCCTCGTCTTACATTCGAGGTCGTCTTATAATCTGACCTTAAATTGAGGTCAGAATATAAGACATGGATCCAGGTCCCCAGCAGAGCTGCAGGGGACCTGGATCCCCCTCTCTAACAGCAGGGGATGTCTGTGCGATGATCGCAGACTCCACTGCTTCCACCCGGCACGACCGCCGGGGCTTCTATGATGAAGCCGGGTACTTCCGCTTTCGTCACAGAAGTCCCGGCGAGCGTAGACATCCTCTGCTGCCCCACTAGCCACCAGGGAGAATAGGGCAGCCGGGGGATGTCTGCACGATACGTGCAAACATCCTCCATGCTGCCCGACACCTCCGTCTATTATGACGGACCAGCTGTCCGTCATAATAGACTGCCGTGTCGGGCAGCATGGAGGATGTCTGCACGTATCGTGCAGACATCCTCCGGCTGCCCCCACTAGCCACCAGGGAATGAAACCAGGTGAGGGGGAGGGGGGAGGACACAGACAGACAAGGGGAGGGGGGAGAGAGAAAAGGGGAGGGGGGATAGAGAGAGACAAAGGGAGGGGGAGGGGAGAGGATACAGATAGACAAGGGGAGGGGCTGAGAGAGAAAAGGGGAGAGGGGGGGATAGAGAGAGACAAAGGGAGGGGGAGGGGGAGGGGGAGGAGGGGACACAGGCAGACAAGGGGAGGGAGGGGGGAGACACAGACAAGGGGAGGGAGGGGGACAGAGAGAAAAGGGGAGGGGGGATAGATAGAGACAAGGGGAAGGGGGAAGAGAGAGAAGTTTTTTGGGGGGGGGAGAGAGACAACGCTGGGGGGGGAAGAGACAGCTGGGGGAGGGGGAGAGAGGCCGCATTGGCACATAAAAGGAAATAAAAACAAGAAATGCATTTGTATTATATAAAGTTTTTATTAAATATTAAAAATCAATTTACATATATACAAGTTAAACTTTTTTCCTATATGGTAGTCTTATAATCAGGCTTTTAGTTTTTTTCCTAAAGGAATGTACAAATTTGGGGGAGTCGTCTTATAATCAGGGTCGTCTTATAATCGAGCAAATACGGTATGCATTAAAACTTGGAAAATGCTTTTTGGCCGGCAGACATACCCTTTAATCCTGGTAAGTTAAAGTATTGATACTGAGCATTATCAGGGGTGTGGAAATGTGTGGGGAAAAAAGGGAATACAAACAAGATTCATTTTTTCAGTAATATTTTAATTAAGAATAAACAGTTTTCGGGTCAAACAATATTTATTAACAAAACCTTTCCCTATAAAAATCTTTTATACACCTGTAAACTTTAATTAAAAAACATGCTATAAATATATTCTAATATTAGTTCTAAGTTTAGAAATACTCAATGTTTACTTGTTTTTCTGTGTTTTTTTTTTCTTCCTAGTTATAGGGCAGTAACTGAAATTTGCATAAACTGAACCCTTGATCAAAAGCTAACTTAGCCTACATATTTTACTATAGTGTCGCTGACTGCTTCTAGGGGCACTTCTGAAGTTCTTCACTACAACGGGGCATCAATATATTGAAAAGGCATGCTGCCTTTCAAGATGATGCTTGCAATCATTTTGGGGTCCTACCAGAGCCCCGATTTCGGGGTTGCTGAATGCCTCTGCATAGAGGCATGGCAGCAAAACTAGCTAAGCAAATATATTTACTTCTGACACTTCATTAAGACACAGAACCTACACAGACGTCCTGCATCATTCAGGGATTAATCTGGCTCTGCTTAAACAAATACAGAAGTCTTAAAATAAAACTTTAATTGGCTAACAATAGACATATTTTCTTGGAATTAGTGTCCCGTTGTTTTAAAAAGTTGCGTTAGCGGTAAAGTAATGGGTATTGATTATTAAATGTCCATCGCTAGTGCCATTAATGGTGCTGTACTATTACCGCACCCATAAAATTTTTTACAAAATTACGGAACCCACTAAAAAACACAATTTTTTTCTATGGATTATTACCGGAAAAAAAACCAAAAACTGTATTGAAACCCTTTTCTTTGTGGTAATTAATGCACAAACAGTTCTTCAATGACAGCCGGTGAAAATTAACCCCCTACATAACGCAGTATATAATATTATATTATGTATATTATATAATATATTTTATACGTACATGTTAACCCTTTCACTGCTGTAGGGAACACACAGTGCTCCCTATAGCACTGAAAGCTTTAAGCAGAAGAAATAAAAATGTTGGCTCCCCCAATGTCCTCTACCTTCTCTCCCAAAGATGAAAATGAATGTCTGTCACCCACATGGGTTGGCGTGATGCACACAGTAACCAAAAATAGAGAGTTAATGGTCTCCCAGGGTCACAGGCCAGCGCAAATAAAATAATGGTAACCGCCAGGGCTTGTGCCGGCGCTATGCTCGAAACCCTAATTAAATAAAACAAGCCATTCCCAATTCCCATGCTCCTAGTGCCAGGCCCTGGCCAAATGCCCTTGGTATAATACATTGACTAAAACTATTAAATTGAAATATCCCATACCTCTATACAACTATAAAAAAAAAAAAACTGCACCCATAGCACAGTACCATTGCTTTAATGCCCTGGTTGCCATTCAGTCACACACTTTGTGGAAATTTCCACGTCGGTACAATTTATAAATTAAGTCTGACCTAAATTAATATCTATAGTACGCAGTGCGTCATCAAAAATGATCAGCTTTGATAGACAGCTGTCAGAATTGTGATTAGTCTGTGGTTATCAGACATTAAATAAGGTTAGCTGATACTGTGAATGAGTACTCCACTTGCTTTGCTTAAATTACCATTTATTTGCAAAATGTGCTTTCCAGCAGGTGGCTCCAGGAAGATAAATATTCTTTTTAGACTTCGACATCATCAAGACTGAAGAGATCTGTTCAAATCATCATGTTAACACAAATACAGAGAAGGCAATATTGATCGAAACCCATCTGTCTGAACAGAGAGGAGTTGGAAATTGAAAGTTTCGCTGATGTTCGACACAGTAACTGAAAACTAAGGGAAAGTCAGAAAATGTCAGGCAGCAATGGCGATAAAACTATCAGTACCAGTGACAACAATGACAGAGAAACGCCATGTCCAGAGACAGTCTATAAGTGTACTGAACATCAGGAATGCTTTACTAGTGAACCTTGTTCAGCAGCCGGCTGTTCATAAAAGAAAGGATAGACCATGTCATGAACCAGTTAACAAAAGGAAAAATACCTTTACGTGTTTTGAATGTGGGAAATGTTTTAACAGAAAAGCTAATCTTATTCGACACGAGAGAACTCACACAGGAGAGAAGCCATTTGCCTTTTCGGAATGTGAGAAATGTTTTACAACAAATGAACATCTTATTCTACATTTGAGAATTCACACAGGTGAGAAACCATTTGTTTGTTCTGAATGTGAGAAATGTTTTACCCGCAAGTCACATCTTATTGAACATAAGCAAATTCACACAGGAAAGAAGACATTTGCCTGCTCGGAATGTAAGAATGTTTTACAACAAAGCAACAACTTATTCCACATTTGAGAATTCACACAGGAGAGAAACCGTTTGCCTGTTCTGAATGCGAGGAATGTTTTACAGAAAATAAAAAACTTATTCTACATTTGAAATTTCACACAGGAGAGAAACCATTTGCCTGTTCTGAATGTGACAAATGTTTTACCAAAAAGTCATATCTTGTTCAACATACAATAATTCACACAGGAGTAAAGCCATTTGCCTGTTCTGAATGTGGAAAATACTTTAACAGAAAACATAATCTAATGCGACATGAGAGAATTCACACAGGAGAGAAGACATACACAGGAGAGAAACCATTTGCCTGTTCTGAATGAGAGAAATCTTTTTAACAAAGCATCAACTTATTTGACATATGATTATTCACACGGGTGAGAAACCATTTACCTGTTCTGAATGTGGAAGATGTTTTTACAGAAAACGTCATCTTATTCGACACGAGAGAATTCACACAGGAGAGAAACCATTTACCTGCTCTGAATGTGTGAAATGTTTTTTTTTTCCAGAAAGTTGGTACTTATTGTGAGAATTCACACATGAGAAGAGAAACCATTTGCCTGTTCTGAATGTAAGAAATGCTTTAAAAGAAATTCACAGCTTATTTTACATAAGAGAACTCACACAGGAGAGAAGCCATTTGCCTGTTCTGAATGTTAGAAATGTTTCCCTTCAAGGTTAAAGAAGAAGAATCCATGAGCTGATGAGCTGAAACGTCACGTTTGTGAGAAATAAAACTCCTTTAACACAATGTGCTGAGTCCCTGGATTCTTCTTCTTTGATATTTAAGCTCGTGCACCCGGCATTATTTTCTTGATTGTTCCTTCAAGGTTGGCTCTAAAAAAACATGAATGGACGGAGCATGCCCAGCAGCAGAGGTAACAAGAAGTCCCTGGTCACTGCTTCCTCTCCACAGATGCAATATGAGCAATTAAACTTTCATTTAGAATTTGAGAAAACGTAAAGAACAACTTTGACTGTGAAACCAGTGAAAGTGGATAAATGTTTTCTCCTCTTTTCTTAAAGTTTTTTGGTCTCTCTGCAAACTCCTCTCAGCCTACCATGAAGGAACCTGGTGAGCTAGAAGATGAAGACGCACTGTCAGATTCCACTTGGAACCAAAAAGTTTACTTTCAATCTTTTAAAACTTAGGATTCGCTACACAAGTGAGACATAACATATTACATCCCCTTGAGCATCCAAGATTAGGTCACTGAGATCAAGGTTGGTCTCCAGCAGCAAGGTTATCATCTGTAACTGGTCAAGACACACCAGGCCACAAACCACACAGCTCTGACAGCATTAGAAAAAATCTGAAACTAGCAGTTTCAGAGACCTTAACTGTTTTGACTATACTACTTCTCACAGTAGACTTGGTCTCTTGTAATGGATCTCTATAAGAACAGAGCCCGACAAATGTTTAAAGGAGCTATGGAAAAATTAGTTGGCCAAAAATTGGGCTTGTTGGTCCTTTGTTAAAATAGCAATCTATACTGTGCCACCCCCAGTTACTTTGACTCAACCATATTATTGGATTGGGTCAGGAGTCTTCATGGTGATCAGACATACATATTGTCTGAGACATATTCACCAACTACCAGCTTCAAGGTGCCATCTTTGTCCCCAAATAGCTTGCAGAGAAAGCTCATCTGAGCATCCCCACTGCCTGACAGTCTGTCTGGCAGTCACTGATTGACTCTGTGATGAGACAATTGTGTGACTGCTTGGAGAGCACAGCAAGCAGCTACTTCCTGCCTCCTGTGCTCTTGCCATCTGTGCTTTTTTTTTTTTAGTGTTGCTGATTGCCTCGACTTGCGAGGAAAGTGCTTGGCATATGATCACTCGGAACTCCAGATATTCAAGTATTTGGCTCCAGCAACTATAATGTGGCTAAAATGCCCTCATTCACTTCTCTTTTATGCAACCTGGATATATGATAACCTTGGGATCTTCCTTTACTCCATGACAATCTTTAAGGACATCACACTATTATCACAGACCTCATGGGTGTTGAGGCAGTCCTGGAGAGACTTTGCTTACCGCCAATCCCAATTGAACAGGGCTGAGGAGAAGTGGCAAAAGACTTTGTGATGGTGGTGAATTTGTGAATTAAATGATCTGCATTGAATTCTGGAGTGAATACTAATACCGCCCTGATGTCTCTCTTTTCAGCCCTACCGACGTGGCATTTTTTACCACCTGTCAAGAGGGATAAGGCCAGGGACTAATAAAAGCATTTCGAAAATTGGGCAGACTAGATGGGGCGAGTGGTTTTTATAACGTCACTAATTGTTTTTTTAATTATGCTGTTCCTAATTGTCACGGGACATCCCAACGATAACCTGACCGATAACATGGACAATATAACACAGACAACTGAGGACTTTCCTATTTTGATTGACCTCAGGGATATTGGATGCTTCTTGTTTTTTCCCTGCTACAAAGCTGGACAATATAAAACAGTTGGAAGCCGGGCAAGAATGCAGATTTAAGAGTAGTGCAAGTGGACACTTGACCACGGAAGGTGGCCTTTATGCCCCTTTTATTTTTGCAGTACTTCCTAGTACAGCCGGTAACCCCTCTTTTGGGGTACACTTATGCCTACTATCTTCTCTCCATTTTCCTATATTTCGTGTTTCAGATTTAATGTACATTATATAGTAACATAGTAACATAGTAATTTAGGTTGAAAAAAGACAAAAGTCCATCAAGTTCAACCCTTCTACCTATCATTTCTGCGTTTTGATCCAAAAGAAGGCAAAAAACCCCCTAAGGAAGCTTTTTCGAATGTTGCCTCCAGGGGGGAAAAAAATTCCTTCTTGACTCCAAAAGGGCAATCAGATTTCTCGTTGGATCAAAAAGCTCTATTATTAATGCTCATTCTATTATTAATAGCCCTGTTTGTTCTGCTTTTCTAAAAAATCATCCAGACCATTTTTAAATGCATCTATTGTGGTTGATAGCACTACCTCTCTTGGCAGTGAGTTCCATAATTTTATTGTCCTTACCGTAAAGAATCCCTTCCTTTGCTGCCTATGAAATCTTTGCTCTTCCAGTCTCAGGGGGTGACCTCTTGTTCTTTGTACATTTCTATTAATGAACAGGTCCCTGGAGAGCTCCTTATATTGGCCCTGCACAGGGGAGGGCTGGCAGCCTTAGGCCTGGGGGGCAAATCCAGTCAAGTGGCCCATTGCACCATCGAATCGCCTCCCCATCCACGGCCATCTTTTCCTTGTTTTATAACGAATATTGCCAGGATTTTCCCCCACAATATGCCAGGATTTTCCATTTAATATGCTAGAATTTTCCCTTACAAAATGCCAGGATTATGCCCCTCAATATGCCAGGATTTAGACACCCAATATGCCAGGATTTTCCCCTCAATATGCCAAGATGATGCCCCCTCAATATGCCAGGATTTTCCCCTCAATATGCCAGGATTATGCCCCTCAATATGCCAGGATTTAGACACCCAATATCCCAAAATTTGGGCACCCCCCTACCCAAGTTGCACATCTACGACATGACCCATAACCCACGTAGCACACCAGGACATGCCTCATCACCACATTTACATGCCTCCATCACCCCATTACATACACATTTCCAATATTATTTGCCATTAATATTTCCCAGCCAATTTGCCCAATAATATTCCAAGGTTACCTGCCATTTAATATGCCCCTGCTAATTTGCCCAATATGCCAGTGTTAATTGCCATTTAATATTCCCTAGCCATTTTGCCCAATATGCCAGTCTTATTCTGCCATTTAATATTTCCCAGATGATTTGTCCAATATGCCAGTGTTATTCTGCCATTTAATATGCCCCAGTAAATTTGCCCAATAATATTCCAGTGTTATTTGCCATGTAATATTCCCCAGCCAATTTGCCCAATAATATGCCAGTGTTATTTGCCATGTAATATTCCCCAGCCAATTTGCCCAATAATATGCCAGTGTTATTAGCCATGTAATATTCCCCAGCCAATTTGCTCAATAATATGCCAGTCTTATTAGCCATGTAATATTCCCCAATATGCCAGTCTTATTTGCCATGTAATATTCCCCAGCCAATTTGCCCAATAATATGCCAGTGTTATTTGCCATGTTATATTCCCCAGCCAATTTGCCCAATAATATGCCAGTGTTATTAGCCATGTAATATTCCCCAGCCAATTTGCCCAATAATATGCCAGTCTTATTAGCCATGTAATATTCCCCAGCCAATTTGCCCAATAATATGCCAGTGTTATTAGCCATGTAATATTCCCCAGCCAATTTGCCCAATAATATGCCAGTCTTTTTTGCCATGTAATATTCCCCAGCCAATTTGCCCAATAATATGTCAGTCTTATTTGCCATGTAATATTCCCCAGCCAATTTGCCCAATAATATGCCAGTGTTTTTGCCCCCCCCGCCCCCCTCCCTTTCCCATCTCTTACCTTTTTCCCTGGTGGCTAGTGGCAGGACTTCCCTGGTGGCTAGTGGCAGGAGGACTTTCCTGGTGGCAGGCAGCATGGTCCCTCCATGCTGCCTGTTCGGCCTCACTGGCGGTTGTGCCGACAGGTCACGTGATCGGCGCGCGTCTGACGTCAGAGCGCCGATCACGTGACTGTCGGCACTTCCGTGTCACACTGCACGGGGAGCCGAACAGGCAGCACGGAGGTTTCTCTGTGCTGCCTGTTCGGCTCCCCGTGCAGTTTTGCAGGCAGAGCGGAGGTGAGAGGGGATCTTCCGATCCCTTCTCACCTCCATCTCTGTCTGCAAGCGCGTTTTTTTTTTTTTTTTAAAACACTGGCCCAGCAGCCGTGTTTTACCAACATTAGGGCGACCTGGGGGGCAATTGCCTCCCTGCCCCCCGGCCCAGCCCACCCCTGGCCCTGCACATATTTATATAATGTTATCATATACCCTCTAAGACGCCTTTTTTCTAAAGTAAATAAATGCAATTTTTTAATTCTCTCTTCATAACTAAGATCCTCCAATCCCCTTATTAATTTTGTAGCTTTCCTTTGCACTTTTTCTAGTTCCTTAATATCCTTTTTAAGGACTGGTGCCCAGAATTGTACTGCATATTCAAGGTGAGGCCTTACCATTGATTTGTAAAGAGGCAAGATGATGTCCTCCTCCCGTGAATCTATACCTCGTTTTATACATGCCAATATCTTATTGGCCCTTGCAGCTGCTGACTGGCATTGGGCACTGTTGCCAAGTTTGTTATCTACAATGATTCCTAAATCCTTTTCGTTAATAGTTTTTCCCAGTGAAATACCATTTAACGTATATGTTGCTTTGTTATTATTTTTCCCATAATGCATAACTTTACATTTGTATATATTGAACCTCATTTGCCACTTTCTTGCCCAGTTCCCCACTCTGTCCAAATCTTCCTGTAAAGAAAAAACATCAAGATTAGTCTTTATTACCTTACCTAATTTTGTGTCATCAGCAAACACTGAGACATGGCACTCAGCACAACGTGGTCCCAAAACAGACCCCTGAGGTACTCCGCTCACTACCCTGGTCCAATTTGAAGCTTTACCATTTACAACAACCCTCTGTGTTCTATCTTTTAGCCAATTTTCAATCCAAATACATACATTTGCCCCCAATCCTATTTCTCTCAATTTGTAGAGTAACCTTTTGTGTGGAACTGTATCAAATGCTTTAGCAAAATACAAATAGATCACATCAACTGCCACACCTAGATCTATATTTTTACTGACCTCTTCATAGAATGTTATTAAGTTTGTTTGACAAGACCTGTCTTTCACAAAACCATGTTGACTTTTACTAATTATATTCTGATTCAAGATGTATTCTTGAGTGTACACCTTTAGCAATCCTTCAAATAATTTCCCCACTACAGATGTCAAGCTCACTGGCCTATAATTACCAGGCAGAGATTTTGATCCCTTTTTAAATATTGGAAAGACATCTTTCGCCAGTCTGTTGGCACTATACCTGAACTGAACGAATCCCTAAAGATCATAAATATTGGTCTGGCCAGAATTATGCTTAACTCTCTAAGGACCCTTGGGTGTATACCATCTGGCCCTGGGGCCTTGTCTATCTTAACAGAGTTTAATTGCATAAACACTTTTTCCTGTGTCAGCCAATCCCATGTTTGTGGTGACTGTTCCGTAACTTCCGGTAGCAGGGGCTCATCCATCTGTTCTTCCTTAGTATAAACCGAAGAAAAAAAAGTATTTAAAATGTCTTTTTTTTTGTATGTTTTCTTATTATCATGTGTGGTTTGGGCTTAGTGGCGCTGTGGCAACAGTCATATTCGATATACTGTTAGCGTCTACCGAACCAAAATAAAAGCCCTCCTTTCATTTTGGTAAATTAAAATGGTTTGTTAGAATAGACATTCGGAAATGTGTATTGTTGTGTGCTATTCTGTGTCCATCCATAAGAGGGCAGTACAGTCCCAGGAAAGATGGGGGTACTGGGTTCACCTGACTTGCATAAACACCAAGATATATGTTTGTTTACAAATTTCTTAGACTGGATATACAAGTCACCTCATGATACTCTGTGGTGCCAAATTGAAACCTTGGAATGTTTGAGCCTTAATCCCATCTATTTTTTTTTTTGGGAAAAAACCTCTACTTTCAATAAATTCCTATTATTGTCGATGTGGTTAGGGGCATGTTTAAATTCAAGAAGTTGTTTTCTGAGGTACAGGGTATCACCAGTCTGGCTCCTCTGGGGGCTCTTGCGATCGGTATTCCTGATTTGGATACTACTCAGTGGTCCCTCTCAGGTCTTTTTAAAATCTCTGATATAATGCTGGGTGGGAAAATCACCCCCTACGAAACTTTACGGTGGTCATCGAATCTATCTAGCTCTCAATTGTTTAATTATCTCAGAATATATATAATAACATACTTATATCAGAATATATATAATGACATACTTATATCAGAATATATATAATGACATACTTATATCAGAATATATATAATGACATAATTATATCAGAATATATATAATGACATACTTATATCAGAATATATATAATAACATAATTATATCAGAATATATATAATGACATACTTATATCAGAATATATATAATGACATACTTATATCAGAATATATATAATAACATACTTATATCAGAATATATATAATAACATACTTATATCAGAATATATATAATGACATACTTATATCAGAATATATATAATAACATACTTATATCAGAATATATATAATAACATACTTATATCAGAATATATATAATAACATACTTATATCAGAATATATATAATGACATACTTATATCAGAATATATATAATGACATACTTATATCAGAATATATATAATGACATACTTATATCAGAATATATATAATGACATACTTATATCAGAATATATATAATGACATACTTATATCATAATATATATAATGACATACTTATATCAGAATATATATAATAACATACTTATATCAGAATATATATAATGACATACTTATATCAGAATATATATAATGACATACTTATATCAGAATATATATAATAACATACTTATATCAGAATATATATAATGACATAATTATATCAGAATATATATAATGACATACTTATATCAGAATATATATAATAACATACTTATATCAGAATATATATAATGACATACTTATATCAGAATATATATAATAACATACTTATATCAGAATATATATAATAACATACTTATATCAGAATATATATAATAACATACTTATATCAGAATATATATAATGACATACTTATATCAGAATATATATAATAACATACTTATATCAGAATATATATAATAACATACTTATATCAGAATATATATAATAACATACTTATATCAGAATATATATAATAACATACTTATATCAGAATATATATAATGACATACTTATATCAGAATATATATAATGACATACTTATATCAGAATATATATAATAACATACTTATATCAGAATATATATAATGACATACTTATATCAGAATATATATAATAACATACTTATATCAGAATATATATAATGACATACTTATATCAGAATATATATAATAACATACTTATATCAGAATATATATAATGACATACTTATATCAGAATATATATAATAACATACTTATATCAGAATATATATAATAACATACTTATATCAGAATATATATAATAACATACTTATATCAGAATATATATAATAACATACTTATATCAGAATATATATAATAACATACTTATATCAGAATATATATAATAACATACTTATATCAGAATATATATAATGACATACTTATATCAGAATATATATAATGACATACTTATATCAGAATATATATAATGACATACTTATATCAGAATATATATAATGACATACTTATATCAGAATATATATAATGACATACTTATATCAGAATATATATAATAACATACTTATCTCAGAATATATATAATAACATACTTATATCAGAATATATATAATGACATACTTATATCAGAATATATATAATGACATACTTATATCAGAATATATATAATGACATACTTATATCAGAATATATATAATGACATACTTATCTCAGAATATATATAATGACATACTTATATCAGAATATATATAATGACATACTTATATCAGAATATATATAATGACATACTTATATCAGAATATATATAATGACATACTTATATCAGAATATATATAATGACATACTTATATCAGAATATATATAATGACATACTTATATCAGAATATATATAATGACATACTTATATCAGAATATATATAATGACATACTTATATCAGAATATATATAATGACAAACTTATATCAGAATATATATAATAACATACTTATATCAGAATATATATAATAACATACTTATATCAGAATATATATAATGACATACTTATATCAGAATATATATAATAACATACTTATATCAGAATATATATAATGACATACTTATATCAGAATATATATAATGACATACTTATATCAGAATATATATAATGACATACTTATATCAGAATATATATAATGACATACTTATATCAGAATATATATAATGACATACTTATATCAGAATATATATAATAACATACTTATATCAGAATATATATAATAACATACTTATATCAGAATATATATAATGACATACTTATATCAGAATATATATAATGACATACTTATATCAGAATATATATAATGACATACTTATATCAGAATATATATAATGACATACTTATATCAGAATATATATAATGACATACTTATATCAGAATATATATAATAACATACTTATATCAGAATATATATAATAACATACTTATATCAGAATATATATAATGACATACTTATATCAGAATATATATAATGACATACTTATATCAGAATATATATAATAACATACTTATATCAGAATATATATAATGACATACTTATATCAGAATATATATAATGACATACTTATATCAGAATATATATAATAACATACTTATATCAGAATATATATAATAACATACTTATATCAGAATATATATAATAACATACTTATATCAGAATATATATAGTAACATACTTATATCAGAATATATATAATAACATACTTATATCATAATATATATAATGACATACTTATATCATAATATATATAATGACATACTTATATCAGAATATATATAATAACATACTTATATCAGAATATATATAATGACATACTTATATCAGAATATATATAATGACATACTTATATCAGAATATATATAATAACATACTTATATCATAATATATATAATGACATACTTATATCATAATATATATAATGACATACTTATATCAGAATATATATAATAACATACTTATATCATAATATATATAATGACATACTTATATCATAATATATATAATGACATACTTATATCAGAATATATATAATAACATACTTATATCAGAATATATATAATGACATACTTATATCAGAATATATATAATGACATACTTATATCAGAATATATATAATGACATACTTATATCAGAATATATATAATGACATACTTATATCAGAATATATATAATGACATACTTATATCAGAATATATATAATAACATACTTATATCAGAATATATATAATGACATACTTATATCAGAATATATATAATAACATACTTATATCAGAATATATATAATGACATACTTATATCAGAATATATATAATGACATACTTATATCAGAATATATATAATGACATACTTATATCAGAATATATATAATGACATACTTATATCAGAATATATATAATGACATACTTATATCAGAATATATATAATGACATACTTATATCAGAATATATATAATAACATACTTATATCAGAATATATATAATAACATACTTATATCAGAATATATATAATGACATACTTATATCATAATATATATAATGACATACTTATATCAGAATATATATAATAACATACTTATATCAGAATATATATAATAACATACTTATATCAGAATATATATAATGACATACTTATATCAGAATATATATAATGACATACTTATATCATAATATATATAATAACATACTTATATCAGAATATATATAATAACATACTTATATCAGAATATATATAATGACATACTTATATCAGAATATATATAATGACATACTTATATCAGAATATATATAATGACATACTTATATCAGAATATATATAATGACATACTTATATCAGAATATATATAATGACATACTTATATCAGAATATATATAATAACATACTTATATCAGAATATATATAATGACATACTTATATCAGAATATATATAATAACATACTTATATCAGAATATATATAATGACATACTTATATCAGAATATATATAATAACATACTTATATCAGAATATATATAATGACATACTTATATCAGAATATATATAATGACATACTTATATCAGAATATATATAATGACATACTTATATCAGAATATATATAATGACATACTTATATCAGAATATATATAATGACATACTTATATCAGAATATATATAATAACATACTTATATCAGAATATATATAATGACATACTTATATCAGAATATATATAATAACATACTTATATCAGAATATATATAATGACATACTTATATCAGAATATATATAATAACATACTTATATCAGAATATATATAATGACATACTTATATCAGAATATATATAATAACATACTTATATCAGAATATATATAATGACATACTTATATCAGAATATATATAATGACATACTTATATCAGAATATATATAATGACATACTTATATCAGAATATATATAATGACATACTTATATCAGAATATATATAATGACATACTTATATCAGAATATATATAATAACATACTTATATCAGAATATATATAATAACCTACTTATATCAGAATATATATAATGACATACTTATATCAGAATATATATAATAACCTACTTATATCAGAATATATATAATAACATACTTATATCAGAATATATATAATAACATACTTATATCAGAATATATATAATGACATACTTATATCAGAATATATATAATAACATACTTATATCAGAATATATATAATAACATACTTATATCAGAATATATATAATAACATACTTATATCAGAATATATATAATGACATACTTATATCATAATATATATAATGACATACTTATATCAGAATATATATAATGACATACTTATATCAGAATATATATAATAACATACTTATATCAGAATATATATAATGACATACTTATATCAGAATATATATAATGACATACTTATATCATAATATATATAATAACATACTTATATCAGAATATATATAATAACATACTTATATCAGAATATATATAATAACATACTTATATCAGAATATATATAATAACATACTTATATCAGAATATATATAATGACATACTTATATCAGAATATATATAATGACATACTTATATCAGAATATATATAATGACATACTTATATCAGAATATATATAATAACATACTTATATCAGAATATATATAATGACATACTTATATCAGAATATATATAATGACATACTTATATCAGAATATATATAATGACATACTTATATCAGAATATATATAATAACATACTTATATCAGAATATATATAATGACATACTTATATCAGAATATATATAATGACATACTTATATCAGAATATATATAATGACATACTTATATCAGAATATATATAATGACATACTTATATCAGAATATATATAATGACATACTTATATCAGAATATATATAATAACATACTTATATCAGAATATATATAATGACATACTTATATCAGAATATATATAATAACATACTTATATCAGAATATATATAATGACATACTTATATCAGAATATATATAATGACATACTTATATCAGAATATATATAATGACATACTTATATCAGAATATATATAATAACATACTTATATCAGAATATATATAATGACATACTTATATCAGAATATATATAATGACATACTTATATCAGAATATATATAATGACATACTTATATCAGAATATATATAATGACATACTTATATCAGAATATATATAATGACATACTTATATCAGAATATATATAATAACATACTTATATCAGAATATATATAATGACATACTTATATCAGAATATATATAATAACATACTTATATCAGAATATATATAATAACATACTTATATCAGAATATATATAATGACATACTTATATCAGAATATATATAATAACATACTTATATCAGAATATATATAATGACATACTTATATCATAATATATATAATGACATACTTATATCAGAATATATATAATAACATACTTATATCAGAA
Organism: Pelodytes ibericus; assembly: GCA_036172795.1. Classification (NCBI taxonomy): domain Eukaryota; kingdom Metazoa; phylum Chordata; class Amphibia; order Anura; family Pelodytidae; genus Pelodytes; species Pelodytes ibericus. The sequence goes on from CM069857.1 coordinate 293,233,563, forward strand.
TATATATAATGACATACTTATATCAGAATATATATAATGACATACTTATATCAGAATATATATAATAACATACTTATATCAGAATATATATAATGACATAATTATATCAGAATATATATAATGACATACTTATATCAGAATATATATAATAACATACTTATATCAGAATATATATAATGACATACTTATATCAGAATATATATAATAACATACTTATATCAGAATATATATAATGACATAATTATATCAGAATATATATAATGACATACTTATATCAGAATATATATAATGACATACTTATATCAGAATATATATAATGACATACTTATATCAGAATATATATAATGACATACTTATATCAGAATATATATAATGACATACTTATATCAGAATATATATAATGACATACTTACATCAGAATATATATAATGACATACTTATATCAGAATATATATAATGACATACTTATATCAGAATATATATAATAACATACTTATATCAGAATATATATAATGACATACTTATATCAGAATATATATAATAACATACTTATATCAGAATATATATAATAACATACTTATATCAGAATATATATAATAACATACTTATATCAGAATATATATAATGACATACTTATATCAGAATATATATAATGACATACTTATATCATAATATATATAATAACATACTTATATCAGAATATATATAATAACATACTTATATCAGAATATATATAATAACATACTTATATCAGAATATATATAATAACATACTTATATCAGAATATATATAATAACATACTTATATCAGAATATATATAATGACATACTTATATCAGAATATATATAATAACATACTTATATCAGAATATATATAATGACATACTTATATCAGAATATATATAATGACATACTTATATCAGAATATATATAATGACATACTTATATCAGAATATATATAATGACATACTTATATCATAATATATATAATAACATACTTATATCAGAATATATATAATGACATACTTATATCAGAATATATATAATAACATACTTATATCAGAATATATATAATAACATACTTATATCAGAATATATATAATAACATACTTATATCAGAATATATATAATAACATACTTATATCAGAATATATATAATAACATACTTATATCAGAATATATATAATGGACAGGTTTCTATGTCTCTCTAAGAGGTCTGGGGCTGTGTCCAGGCTGCGGGTATTGCTGGAGGATTCATTGATATACGATAAACCTAACTCTGTTTATCATTGGGAAGTAGATTTAGGGAAAACATTCAGACATGTCACAACACCAGAGGTGCCTTACATGGTATCAACTTACAGGATTCATAAGGTGCTCTATCGATGGTACCTTGTTCCATCACGACTAAGAATCATTTCTTTCCTGATACCATAAATCTCTGTTGGAGATGTGGTAGAGGGGAGAATACTCGTCTTCACACCTGGTGGTCTTGTGACTGCCTGATCCCTATTAGAAGTAAAGTCTCACAGATATTAAACTCTATCTTCCAAAGAAATATTCCATTAATGCCTGAAACCTTTCTGTTTCATATAAACTTAGCCTCTGGTAGATCACTAAAACAAATTTTTGCAATGAACCTACTTATGGCAGTAAAGCTCTCTCTTGCCCGATTCTAGAGGAAACAAGATGGGAGGATATTAGTAAACAGATCGAATTCCAGCTGACTGCGGAGAGGGTCTTCTACTTATCGAAGGGGCTAGAGGGGAAATTTGAGGAGATTTGGGCTTTGTGGGAGGCCATGAGGCTAACTCATAGTGACTAATCCAATATTGGTTGTTCTTTGTGGATGGGTGGCAGGTTGGTGTGGGATGGACTTGGTGGATCCTAGCGGGGCTCTATATGTACTTTCCTTTTTCCTTTCTTGTACTCAAAAAAAAAATAAAAAAATTGGGCAGACTAGATGGACCGAATGGTTCTTATCTGCCGACACATTCTATGTTTCTATGTTTCTATGTTTCTATTTGCTGTGTGGCGCTATATGAAGCCGCATCTATTTCTTTTGTGGCTGACTTGCACTTTGCACTTTCAGCCGGGTATATGCCAATTTATTTATGTCTATGTTTATATGTAGATCTGTTTTTGAAATGTATGTTGAATAATAATTGAATAAAGATTTATACGTTTAAAAAAAAAAATAATTGTATTTTAATAAGTGTAATTTTTGCAACATGGACCCCAAGATTCGTGTATATGATTTTCAATTGTTGCAAAAGACCTTAAGGTAATTTTTATTATTTGATGTCTGCGCAATGGGTGATAGTGTTACAGTAAAAGCCCTTAATATCTTACCACAAAAGTGGAGAAATGTCTTGTTTTTTTGTTTCAACACCCCAAGGCAGCAGTCGGTTTTATAGAGATGTTACAAAAGGAAGTGTTTTATATTTAGTGGATTAGAGCGGACGTATCTTCTTGATCACTCAACCTGTGAGCGCTCACTACTATCAGGCACGTTACGCCTCTAGTATAATTGCTGGAGTGATCTCTGAGTGACTGTCTTCTGGGCTATATTCAGCAATGTGATGAGAAGTTTTATAGTAAATAAGTTCTAGCAGAAGAGTAATAGTAGGTGCTGAAGTTTTGTGTTATTGATTGTCAGAAAAGAGTCATTCATTTTACTAGTGGTATGAATGGTTACTAAATTAACTTGTGCATTTACGTAACTGTATCTTTAAGTAAGTAAAATAAAATTTGTGTGTAAAACAACAAGAGTCATATATTACCCAAGGTCTCTCTTGGACATCATGTTATATTTACATGATCGATCCACTGGACAGGATAAAATTTGATAAATGCCATTATTTGATTCATCAGAACTTTTATTTTATACTGAAAAGTATTGATCAGTGTTTGAAAGAAACTCCCGGCCCATCCAATACAATCTGCGGTAACTTACATATACTTTAATTGTTTTTATCTTTTTAGTATGACCAGAATTATTTTTACAGAGCTATTTACATTGTTCATGATATGTGAATATAATGTTCAAACTATAGGGAAAGTCAGATTGCCAGCTGGAGAGCAATACACCTTTAAATAAATGCAGAGCTAACACCTCTAACGTGTTTATATAAAGTAAATATACACACACACACATTATTCTAAACATTGTAATTTGTAGACATGTGCAAAACTAAAATTTTTGTTTCATTTTACATGTAATTCTATGTATTCTATAAACTGAAAGTCTATAAACCGAACGACCTTCGGTTTATAGACTTTCGGCTTATAGAATACGTGTAATACTATTGCCTTTCTATAAACCGAACGAGAGCCCCATTCATAAGAACTTCTTATGAATGGGACTCTCGTTCGGTTTATAGAAAGGCAATAGTACTGCAACTACATTACATGTAATTCTATGTATTCTATAAACCGAAAGTCTATAAACCGAACGACCTTTGGTTTATAGACTTTCGGCTTATAGAATACGTGTAATACTATTGGCTTTCTACAAACCGAACGAGAGCCCCATTCATAAGAAATTCTTATGAATGGGGCTCTCGTTCGGTTCATAGAAAGGCAATACTACTACACGTTTTCTATAAGCCGAAAGTCTATAAACCGAAGTTTGTTCGGTTTATAGACTTTCGGTTTATAGAATACCAAAGGCTTAAATCTAATCTCACAGGATATTAAAGGGTTAATGTTAGATGTCAGTACTGTCCTAAGGCAGTCCAGTAAAGTAGGACAGCCATGATCAGATGCGAGGAGTTTCTTGATTGAATACGTTGTTTTCAATTATCAGACCAATTTCCCCCAACAGTATTTTAATAATAAATAATGGTCACAGATATCAAGTGGGCCACAGGTTTTAATAGGACTTTTGGGATAGGGGACTGGTTAGGAGATAGTAATGTGTTTCCCAACAGTATTTTAATAATAAATAATGGTCACAGGTATCAAGTAGGCCACAGGTTTTAATTGGACTTTTGGGATAGGGGACTGGTTAGGAGATAGTAATGTTTTTCATTTTAGTGATGCTATGCTTAATAGTTAATTATATATGCATAATGTGCGTTAAATGTGTCATCATAAAAGCAGGTACACTGACAATGCTCAAGAAGAAACAGTCACACCATGTCAGGTACACAAAGACTAGACCTTTGGAGCCAGAATCACCCTATGATCATGAGTTGCCCCTTTGAAACAAAAGAGTGGAATGTTAGAATATGATTCTGACTCCATCTTGTATTTTGTGACTCTGACTCCATCTTGTGTCTTCTAGAAGCCATCTTGTAGCTTCTAGCCTGCTGTTGTTTTTAAATTGACTTATATTATTTTTTTAGCTAGCTATTCTTTTAAATTGCTTTAACTACCGCAGACAGTAAAACCACAAACAGTAGTTCTGCAAAGCCCCAGCACATTTCCTATTGAAGACGGACTCTCTATGTTTCTCTAAGAGTTTGAACATAGGCGCTTATTTCGTTTCGTTTTGAGCAAATGTTATATTTTGAGAAATCATACGAATTCCCCGAAATGACACATATAACCTATGTATGTTAACGCCCTAATACACCTATATGTACACCCCAGTTATAGTGTATGTTTTATATTATCCAATCCTGTGTAATATCATATGCAATTAAGCAAAGCAGTTTTTAGGGGTCAACTGATTAATCTTTCCTAAAAAAGGAAAACAACTGAACTAAAGCTACTGGAAAGTAGACACAAATTAACCATTTGCTGTCCAATTAACTCTTAGCTGACAGCTAGTAAACAAAATAGACATAAATCAGATAAACTAGGATTACAGTATGCGTTTACATGTGACACTTTGATATTAAAGTATGACATGAAATAGACTTACAGGCATACGTGAATCTATAGGGAAAACTGTAGAGCATCACTTATCTGCGTCTGGAACTAAAATGGCTTCTGTAACTGAAATAAAACTTTATGTTCTTGTAACGGTCAAGGTTTTGGATCCACAGTGCAGGACCTGGAACAAGTGCGTAATAGAGTCTTCTTGTACAACCGGTCACCAGGTCTTTGAGAGGTAGTAGGAGGTCTTCATTCTAAATCAGAGATATCTTTGGTTGAGCCGGGGGCACTACTGAAAAGGTAAATTTCTACACCTCTACCTCTCTCAGGACACTAGATAGGGGGTACGAGTAGGAGATTGTAGGTATCCAAATGGATTATCTTTGGATACTGGACACAAAGCCACTGGTATGGAGATATTGGATAACAGAGTCAGGGTGGAAGCCAAAGTTTTCTTTGTTAGTGCAATATTGCTTTCTTTTGAAGATGTTGAATTACCTGGTCAGGTGAACTAAAAACAGTGGGTATGAGACTGTATGTACCTCCTTTTTCATATTTTTGTATTTTATACTATTCTTATATGTGATTTTATATTGTATTATTCCTGTCCTTGTGACCGGCTTTGTATTATACTTTATAGTGGCACTAGACTTTTCTGTTTCATATGTATACACATTTTAATTTGTGATCTGTAATAAATTAAAAACATTTTTTATTTAATATATTTCTGTTTTTTGGAGTTTATTCTAAGCGCTGTCTCCTTCCTTTTTTAATCCTTGTTTTACTTTCCTTTTTCCCATTTATGTATCTAAAAAATGTTTTATCCCCCTTTTTCACTGACTGGGCTATAGTCTCTTCTGTGTGTGCTTTGGAAGCTCTTATACCTTGCTTTGCCTCTTTCTGCCTACTCTTATAGATCTTTCTATCTTCCTCACTCTGAGTATTTTTATAATTACTAAATGCTAGCTTTTTGTTTTTTACTTAAATGTTTTGCTCTTACTGACAAGCCAAATGCAATATTCTGTTGCCTTCAGTAGTGCAACTTTTAAATAATCCCATTTCTTCTGGACTCCATTTAAATTGCTCCAGTCTGATAATGACTCCTTCACACCTAATCTAATTTTAGAAAAGTATTTTTTTCTAAAACCTAAAACTTTTGTTTTTGTGTGGTGTGACTGCGTCACTGTTCTTATATTAAACCACACTGTCTGGTGATCACTAGATCCTAAACTTTCACCTACAGTAATATCTGATACCAAATCTCCATTTGTGAACACAATCTAATATGGCAAGCAAAGGTAAGGAGTAACTGAGGGGTTTAAATACAAATCTGGAACCAATCAAGGAACAGAGATCCTTTACGTTCGGTCATTTTCGTCGCTTGTGCATGCACATAGCTTGTGTGGGAGCTCGACAGACGCTGCGATAAGCCCAGTGAGTATGCAGCGGTGAATTGGATGTGAGGAGCGGCACGGCGGCGAACAGGTAAGTTTGTTACAGTTCTATAACAAACTATGTATTTATTAACTTTAATAACAAAGACAAGAGACTTCCTGTCTCATTCCTTTGAAGAAATAAACTGTAATTACAGTTTACAGGTTGTTTCCTCCGTGCATCTTCCCTCCTGCACGGAGGAAGGAAGCTCCGGCCACGTTTTTTTGTTTTTTTTTACTTTATTGAGGTCGCGCAGCATCAATAAAGTAAAAAAAAACAAAAAAAAAACACGCGACAGGAGCTTCCTTCCTCCGTGCAGGAGGGAAGATGCACGGAGGAAATGACTAAGGTTAGTGTTACATCAAAGGAACTTTTTTTTTTTTTCCGTGGGGGGGGGGGGGGAAGCGCCCCCCCTTTGCGGACGCCCATGATTTTGTAATATAGGCACTGAGTACTTTTATTTCAGTGTTGCATAATAAGAAGGTATACATTTTGAAGCCATATATACATTTTATACACTGCAGCTAAACGCTTAGTATACACATTGTATACAAGCAGAATTGTTTTGGTAAGGACCAGAGGTGTCACTAGGGTTGGTGTCACCCTGTTTGGTAACTCATGGTGTCACCCCCCTAGATTTCCTCCAATACCATGCCAAACAGACTCCTTGGTAATGCCAGTCAGATGGCCCATTAAATATGTCATACAGGAACCCCATTAATCATGCCTCACATAGGAGCCCCAGTAATTCCTCACATAGGAGCCCAATAATTATGCCACATACAAGAGCCCCGCGAGGTGACAATTCTAAAACTAAAATATCTATACACATCTCTCACTCTCTCACTAGGTGCATTTATAACCTTTTCATTTTGTTTTGATTCCATTCCGCTGCACCCACATTGCACCTAAAGTACTTAGCACCATACAGTACCCACAGCACTTGCCACGCACTCATATTGCACCCACACAATTTGGCATGCCACAGTGTCAGTTTGCCCCACAGAACATGAGATTTTGCTCAAAGAAAATAAGGCACTGTGAGGTACCAATTAACATGCCACTCATACCAGTCATTTTGTCATTAACATATGAAACAGCCGGTTTTTACATTTATGCATTAATATGCCAGTGTTAGTTTGACCATTAATATGCCAGAGCAAGTTTGTGTATTTTTATGCCAGCATTATTTTCCCATTAATAAGCCACAGCCAATTTGTCCAATAATATGTCAGTATCATTTTGCCATTTGTAAGCCACAACCAATTTGTCCAATAATATGTCAGTATCATTTTGCCATTAGTAAGCCACAACCAATTTGCACAATAATATGCCAGTATTTTTTTTGCCATTAATAAGCCACAGCCAATTTGCACAATAATATGCCAGTATTTTTTGCCATTAATAAGCCACTGCCAATTTGTCCAATAATATTCCAGTATTATTTTGCCATTAATAAGCCACAGCCAATTTGCACAATAATATGCCAGTATTTTTTTGCCATTAATAAGCCACAGCCAATTTTTCCAATAATATTCCAGTATTATTTTGCCATTAATAGGCCACAGCAAATTTGCCCAATAATATGGCAGTATAATGTTGGCATTAGTAAGCCACAACCAATTTCCCCAATAATATGCCAGTATTATTTTGCCATTAATAAGCCACATCAGTTTGCCCAATAAAATGCCATCCTCATTCCTCTTCCCCAGTACTAACCTACTGGCAGCTCTGTGTCCCCAGCTGTCTCCTGCGTGCAGTCTTCCCTCCTGAGGGAAATACAGTAACCGGACGTAATGTCATATCCGGTGGCCAAAGATTTTTTTATTTTTATTTTGGCAGCCGCATCCATTGGGGGAAAAAAATGCACTGTGATGCGAGGAGGATGCAGACAGCATGGGTGTCAGCAGTGGGGAACTTCTCACGCTCCCTGCGCTTAGTGATGATGCAGGGCATTGCATTTCCCATTCCCTGCCTTATCACTGTGTGCAGGGAGTGTGAGTACTAACAAACGGAGCTTATGCTGTCTGCTTCAAGGGAGGGTGTAGAACGGAGGTGGGGTGGGGGGGAAGGAGGGGGTAGAACAGATATGGGGAGAGAACAGAAATGGGGAGGAAGGGATAGAACAGAGATCGGGAGGAGGGGATAGAACAGAGATGGGGAGGAGGGGAAGAGAAAACAGAGAAGGGGAGGAGGGGGAGAGAGAACAGAGATGGGGAGGAGGGGATAGAACAGAGATGGGGAGGAGGAGGAGAGAGAACAGAGATGGGGAGGAGGGGGAGAGAGAAGAGAGATAGACGGGGAGGGGAAGAGAGAAAAGAGATGGGGAGGAGGGGAAGAGAGAACAGAGATGGGGGAGGAGGGGGAGAGAGAACAGATATGGGGAGGAGGGGGAGAGAGAAAAGATATGGGGGAGGAGGGGGAAAGAGAACAGATATGGGGGAGATAACAGATATGGAGGTGAAAGAACCCAGATATGGGGGAGGAGGGGGGAACAGAAATGGGGAGAAGGGGGAGAGAGAACAAGGATGGGGGAGTAGGGGGAGAGAAAAAAGAGATGGGGAGGAGGGGGAGAGAGAACAGGGAGGAGGGAGGAGGGGGAGAGAGAACAGAGATGGGGAGGAGGGGGAGAGAGAACAGAGATGGAGGAGGAGGGGGAGAGAGAACAGAGATGGAGGAGGAGGGGGAGAGAGAACAGAGATGGAGGAGGAGGGGGAGAGAGAACAGAGATGGGGAGGAGGGGGAGAGAGAACAGAGATAGGGAGGAGGGGAGAGATAACAAAGATGGGGAGGAGGAGAGAGAACAGAGAAGGGGGAGGAGGGGAAGAGAAAAAAGAAATGACAGGGAGAGAATAAAGATGGAGAGGAGAGGGAGAAAGAACAGAGATGGGGGTGGAGGGGAGAGAGAACAGAAATGGGGGAGGAGGGGAGAGAGAACAGGGATGGGGAGGAGGGGGAGTGAGAATAGAGATGGGGAGGAGGGGGAGAGAGAACAGAGATGGGGAGGAGGGGAGAGAGAACAGAGATGGGGAGGAGGGGAGAGAGAACAGAGATGGGGAGGAGGGGAGAGAGAACAGAGATGGGGAGGAGGAGAGAGAACAGAGAAGGGGGAGGAAGGGAAGAGAGAAAAGAAATAGGGGGAGGGAATAGAGATGGGGAGGAGGGGAGAGAGAACAGAGATGGGGGAGGAGGGGGAGAGAGAACAGAGATGGGGGGAGGGGGAGAGAGAACATGGATGGGGAGGAGGGGGAGAGAGAACAGGGATGGGGAGGAGGGGGAGAGAGAACAGAGATAGGGAGGAGGGGAGAGATAACAAAGATGGGGAGGAGGAGAGAGAACAGAGGAGGGGAAGAGAAAAAAGAAATGACAGGGAGAGAATAAAGATGGAGAGGAGAGGGAGAGAGAACAGAGATGGGGGTGGAGGGGAGAGAGAACAGAGATGGGGGAGGATGGTAGAGAGAACAGAGATGGGGAGGAGGGAGAGAGAACAGAGACAGGGAGGAGGGGAAGAAAGAACAGATATGGGGAGGAGGGGGAGAGAGAACTTATATGGGGGCGAAAGAACCGATATGGGGAGGAGGGGGGGAGTAAAGTAATTGAGGGAGGAGGGGGAGAGAGAACAAGGATGGGGGAGGTGGAGAGAGAACAGAGAAGGGGGAGGAGGGGAAGAGAAAAAAGAAATGACGGGGAGAGAATAAAGATGGAGAGGAGACAGGGAGGAGAGGAGAAAGAACAGATATGGGGAGGAGGGGGAGAGTAAAGTAATTGAGGGAGGAGGGGGAGAAAGAACAAAGATGAGGGAAGAGGAGAGAGAACAGAGAAGGGGGAGAAGGGGAAGAGAAAAAAGAAATGATGGGGAGAGAATAAAGATGGAGAGGAGAGGGAGAGAGAACAGAGATGGGGAGGAGGGGAGGAGGGGAGAGAGAAAAGAGATGGGGGAGGAGGGGAGAGAGAACAGGGATGGGGAGGAGGGGGAGAGAGAACAGGGATGGGGAAGGAGGGGGAGAGAGAACAGAGATGGGGGAGAGTAAACAAATATGGGGAGGAGGAGGAGAGAGAGCAGAAATGGGGAAGGAGGAGAGAGAGAACAGAGATGGGGAGTAGGGACAGAGAACAGTGACAGGGAGGAGGGGAGAAAGAACAGATATGGGGAGAAGGGGGAGAGTAAAGGAATATGGGGGAGGAGGGGAAGGAAGAACAGATATGAGGGAGGAGCGGGAGAGAGAACTTGTATGGGGGAGAAAGAACAGATATGGGGAGGAGGGGGAACAGATATGGGGAGAAGGTGGTAGAGAACAGATATGGGGAGGAGAGGGGACAGATATGGGGAGAAGGGGGAGAGAGAACAGGTTTGGGGAGGGTGAAAGAGAGAAAAGATATGGGGTGTGAGAGACAGACGTGGGAGGTGGGGAGAGGAGAGACAAATGTGGGAAGGTAGAGAGACATAAACTGGGGGGTTGAGGAGAGACAGACATGACAAGGAAGAGGAAAGAGACAAACATGGGAAGGGAGAGAGACACATACATGGGTGCGCCTCTGGGGTGGCCCACACGGGACGCCTGAACACATATCGCCGGCCCTGAGCGTAACAATCCCGCTAGTAGGGTTGCCACCTGGCCGGTGATTTACCGGCACAGCCGGTATTTGGGGTCCTGAAGCCGGGGCCGGTATACCTAATATACCGGCAATGCAAAGCCCGGTATTTCCGTTGGTGTAGCAGCTTTATGCTGCTGCTGTATCCCCCACGTGCAGAGCCTTCTGCCTTCCAGTACACCCAGTATACCCGGAATCATGCTGGGAGAGATACAGCAGCAGCATTGTGACCTGCTCTGTGCTACGGACCTGCTTGGAGCTCCGCCCCCTGCAAGCTGCACTGACCGACACCCGATGGAAGGAAACAGCTCAACCTGACAGCTAGAGACCCCTCCATGACAGGGACAGGGAGAGAGAGACTGAGAGAGAGAGTGACAGTCTGTGAGAGAAAGTGACAGTCTGTGAGAGAAAGTGACAGTCTGTGAGAGAGAGGGAGTGAAAGTGACAGTCTGTGAGAGAAAGTGACAGTCTGTGAGAGAGAGGGAGTGAAAGTGACAGTCTGTGAGAGAAAGTGACAGTGTGTGAGAGAAAGTGACAGTCTGTGAGAGAGAGGGAGTGAAAGTGACAGTCTGTGAGAGAAAGTGAAAGTGACAGTCTGTGAGAGAAAGTGAAAGTGACAGTCTGTGAGAGAAAGTGACAGTCTGTGAGAGAGAGGGAGTGAAAGTGACAGTCTGTGAGAGAAAGTGAAAGTGACAGTCTGTGAGAGAGAGTGAATGAAAATCTCTGTGTGTGAGAGAGAGAGCAGTGAGAGAGAGCAGAGACTGTGTGAGAGAGAGCAGAGACTGTGAGAGAGAGCAGAGACTGTGAGAGTGAGAGCAGAGACTGTGAGAGAGAGAGCAGAGACTGTGAGAGTGAGAGCAGAGACTGTGAGAGAGAGAGCAGAGACTGTCTGTGTGAGAGAGAGCAGAGACTGTCTGTGTGAGAGAGAGCAGAGACTGTGAGAGAGAGAGAGAGAGAGAGCAGAGACTGTCTGTGAGAGAGAGAGCATAGACTGTGAGAGAGAGAGAGAGCAGAGACTGTCTGTGTGAGAGAGCAGAGACTGTCTGTGAGAGAGAGAGCAGAGACTGTGAGAGAGAGAGAGAGCAGAGACTGTCTGTGTGAGAGAGAGCAGAGACTGTCTGTGTGAGAGAGAGCAGAGACTGTGAGAGCAGAGACTGTGAGAGAGAGAGAGCAGAGACTGTGAGAGAGAGCAGAGACTGTGAGAGAGAGCAGAGACTGTGAGAGTGAGAGCAGAGACTGTGAGAGAGAGAGAGCAGAGACTGTCTGTGAGAGAGAGAGCAGAGACTGTGAGAGAGAGCAGAGACTGTGAGAGTGAGAGCAGAGACTGTGTGAGAGAGAGAGAGCAGAGACTGTCTGTGAGAGAGAGAGCAGAGACTGTCTGTGAGAGAGAGAGCAGAGACTGTCTGTGAGAGAGAGAGCAGAGACTGTCTGTGTGAGAGAGAGCAGAGACTGTGAGAGAGAGAGAGAGAGAGAGAGCAGAGACTGTCTGTGAGAGAGAGAGCATAGACTGTGAGAGAGAGAGAGCAGAGACTGTCTGTGTGAGAGAGCAGAGACTGTCTGTGAGAGAGAGCAGAGACTGTCTGTGTGAGAGAAAGAGAGACTGTGAGAGAGAGAGAGAGCAGAGACCGTCTGTGAGAGACACAGAGAGAGAGAGAGAGAGACTGTGACAGAGAGAGACTGTCAGAGACTGAGTGAGAGAGTGAAAGTGACAGTCTGTGAGAGAGAGAGCAGAGAGAGAGACTGTCTGTGAGAAAATGAGAGAGCAGAGAGAGACTGTCTCACTCTCTCTCACAGACTGTCTGTGTCAGAGAGAGACAGTCTGTGAGAGTTTGTGAGAGTGACAGTCTGTGACACACACACACATGCTTCTCACTGGCATGATATACAAATAATATATATCAATTCAGTGATAATCCGCCCCCTTTCTGGCTCCACCTCTCATGGCCCCTCCCTCTTGTAGCTCCGCCCACACATGGCCGGTATTTTTTTGGAGGAAAAGGTGGCAACCCTACCCGCTAGTGATGTGAGTGAGTAAATAACGCAGCCAGGTAATGCTGCACCCAGAATGCACTGTGATAATAAAGAGCGATAGCTGGAAATGCTGAATAAAACTCACACAGAGACAGTCTGTACAGCAGATTTACCAAAATATCCGTCAGATCACAGACAGACTGACAGAGAGAGTGACGGCTTTAATCAAACACTGCGTAATACTAATCTCACACGTTTAATTCTTTTATTATATCAAAGAAGGTGGGGCTTGGATAGATGGGCAGGACTGTTACTATAGCAACATCAGTATCTCTATTACACCTTATTTACAGTGTTTTGGAGACAACTGAACAAATATGTACTGTCCCTTTAAAGGGAAACCTTATAGCTCCCTCTATATACTAGACACACACATCATATATATATTTATTTTCCATCAGAGGAATTTGTTACCATAGAGATGAGGGGAGTGTCTACAAAACGCCAGTACAGGATGTCCTCGGCGGCCATGTTGGATTGGGGCTGGGGAGCTGGCGCCTATGCTGAACATTGAACATTTGGCGCGCACTACAGCACTCTGAGCGCTAGAGGGAGCGCTGACTACACTTCCTCTCCACACACGGTGCCCAGGTAACGAGCACTGAATGCAGTAGCGGAGGACATTTTTCCGGAGACCAAAATCTATTCTGATGTAAGCTGTAGGCTCGAAAATGACTTCGTCGGTAACGGAGACATAATGTTACACACATCTCGTGACGTAGATTTTGTGCGCCGATTGTTTTCTTTTCTTTTAGGAAACCAGTAAGTGAGACTTGGCCGATATCTGTCCGGAGACGGGAGTAGTGGAGACAGTGCAGGTGGCAGAGAAAGGTAAGGTATATATGTCTGACTCCTCAGGAGAAACGGTGATCTGCCCTGCTGGGGGGGGGGGAGGGGCTGGTGGGATGTCCTGCTGGGGGGAGAGGGGCCGGTGGGATGTCCTGCTGGGGGGAGAGGGGCCGGTGGGATGTCCTGCTGGGGGGGGGAGGGGCCGGTGGGATGTCCTGCTGGGGGGGGAGAGGGGCCGGTGGGATGTCCTGCTGGGGGGGGGGAGAGGGGCCGGTGGGATGTCCTGCTGGGGGGGGGGAGAGGGGGCGGTGGGATGTCCTGCTGGGGGGGGGGAGAGGGGCCGGTGGGATGTCCTGCTGGGGGGGGGGAGAGGGGCCGGTGGGATGTCCTGCTGGGGGGGGGGAGAGGGGCCGGTGGGATGTCCTGCTGGGGGGGGGGGAGAGGGGCCGGTGGGATGTCCTGCTGGGGGGGGGGGAGAGGGGCCGGTGGGATGTCCTGCTGGGGGGGGGGGGAGAGGGGCCGGTGGGATGTCCTGCTGGGGGGGGGGGGAGAGGGGCCGGTGGGATGTCCTGCTGGGGGGGGGGGGGAGAGGGGCCGGTGGGATGTCCTGCTGGGGGGGGGGGGGGGAGAGGGGCCGGTGGGATGTCCTGCTGGGGGGAGAGGGGCCGGTGGTGCTGGGGATTTATTCATGGGATGATATAGAGTAATGCTGGGGATTTATTCATGGGATGAGATAGTGTAATGCTGGGGATTTATTCATGGGATGAGATAGTGTAATGCTGGTGATCTATTCATGGGATGAGATAGTGTAATGCTGGTGATTTATTCATGGGATGATACAGTGTAATGCTGGGGATTTATTCATGGGATGAGATAGTGTAATGCTGAGGATTTATTCATGGGATGATATAGTGTAATGCTGAGGATTTATTCATGGCATGAGATAGTGTAATGCTGGGGATTTATTCATGGGATGGTATAGTGTATAATGTTACACACATCTCGTGACGTAGATTTTGTGCGCCGATTGTTTTCTTTTCTTTTAGGAAACCAGTAAGTGAGACTTGGCCGATATCTGTCCGGAGACGGGAGTAGTGGAGACAGTGCAGGTGGCAGAGAAAGGTAAGGTATATATGTCTGACTCCTCAGGAGAAACGGTGATCTGCCCTGCTGGGGGGGGGGAGGGGCTGGTGGGATGTCCTGCTGGGGGGAGAGGGGCCGGTGGGATGTCCTGCTGGGGGGAGAGGGGCCGGTGGGATGTCCTGCTGGGGGGGGGAGGGGCCGGTGGGATGTCCTGCTGGGGGGGGAGAGGGGCCGGTGGGATGTCCTGCTGGGGGGGGGGGAGAGGGGCCGGTGGGATGTCCTGCTGGGGGGGGGGAGAGGGGGCGGTGGGATGTCCTGCTGGGGGGGGGGAGAGGGGCCGGTGGGATGTCCTGCTGGGGGGGGGGAGAGGGGCCGGTGGGATGTCCTGCTGGGGGGGGGGAGAGGGGCCGGTGGGATGTCCTGCTGGGGGGGGGGGAGAGGGGCCGGTGGGATGTCCTGCTGGGGGGGGGGAGAGGGGCCGGTGGGATGTCCTGCTGGGGGGGGGGGGAGAGGGGCCGGTGGGATGTCCTGCTGGGGGGGGGGGAGAGGGGCCGGTGGGATGTCCTGCTGGGGGGGGGGGGGGAGAGGGGCCGGTGGGATGTCCTGCTGGGGGGGGGGGGGGGGGAGAGGGGCCGGTGGGATGTCCTGCTGGGGGGAGAGGGGCCGGTGGTGCTGGGGATTTATTCATGGGATGATATAGAGTAATGCTGGGGATTTATTCATGGGATGAGATAGTGTAATGCTGGGGATTTATTCATGGGATGAGATAGTGTAATGCTGGTGATCTATTCATGGGATGAGATAGTGTAATGCTGGTGATTTATTCATGGGATGATACAGTGTAATGCTGGGGATTTATTCATGGGATGAGATAGTGTAATGCTGAGGATTTATTCATGGGATGAGATAGTGTAATGCTGAGGATTTATTCATGGCATGAGATAGTGTAATGCTGGGGATTTATTCATGGGATGGTATAGTGTAATGCTGGGGATTTATTCATGGGATGGTATAGTGTAATGCTGGGGATTTATTCATGGGATGAGATAGTGTAATGCTGGGGATTTATTCATGGGATGATATAGTGTGATGCTGGGGATTTATTCATGGGATGATATAGTGTGATGCTGGGGATTTATTCATGGAATGATATAGTGTAATGCTGGGGATTTATTCATGGGATGAGATAGTGTAATGCTGGTGATTTATTCATGGCATGAGATAGTGTAATGCTGGGGATTTATTCATGGCATGATATGGTGTAATGCTGGGGATTTATTCATGGGATGATATGATGTAATGCTGGTGATTTATTCATGGCATGAGATAGTGTAATGCTGGGGATTTATTCATGGCATGATATGGTGTAATGCTGGGGATTTATTCATGGCATGATATAGTGTAATGCTGGGGATTTATTCATGGGATGATACAGTGTAATGCTGGGGATTTATTCATGGGATGATATAGTGTAATGCTGGGGATTTATTCATGGGATGATATAGTGTAATGCTGGGGATTTATTCACGGCATGAGATAGTGTAATGCTGGGGATTTATTCATGGGATGAGATAGTGTAATGCTGGGGATTTATTCATGGGATGATATAGTGTAATGCTGGGGATTTATTCATGGGATGATATAGTGTAATGCTGGGGATTTATTCACGGCATGAGATAGTGTAATGCTGGGGATTTATTCATGGGATGATATAGTGTAATGCTGGGGATTTATTCATGGGATGATATAGTGTAATGCTGGGGATTTATTCATGGGATGAGATAGTGTAATGCTGGGGATTTATTCATGGGATGATATGGTGTAATGCTGGGGATTTATTCATGGGATGATATGGTGTAATGCTGGGGATTTATTCATGGGATGAGATAGTGTAATGCTGGGGATTTATTCATGGGATGAGATAGTGTGATGCTGGGGATTTATTCATGGCATGAGATAGTGTGATGCTGGGGATTTATTCATGGCATGATATAGTGTAATGCTGGGGATTTATTCATGGCATGATATAGTGTAATGCTGGGGATTTATTCATGGGATGATATAGGGTAATGCTGGGGATTTATTCATGGGATGATATAGGGTAATGCTGGGGATTTATTCATGGGATGATATAGTGTAATGCTGAGGATTTATTCATGGGATGATATAGTGTAATGCTGGGGATTTATTCATGGGATAATATAGTGTAATGCTGGGGATTTATTCATGGGATGAGATAGTGTAATGCTGGGGATTTATTCACGGCATGAGATAGGGTAATGCTGGTGATTTATTCATGAGATGGTATAGTGTAATGCTGGGGATGTATTCATGGGATGAGATAGTGTAATGCTGGGGATTTATTCATGGGATGATATAGTGTGATGCTGGGGATTTATTCATGGCATGAGATAGTGTAATGCTGGGGATTTATTCATGGGATGAGATAGTGTGATGCTGGGGATTTATTCATGGCATGAGATAGTGTAATGCTGGGGATTTATTCATGGGATGAGATAGTGTGATGCTGGGGATTTATTCATGGGATGAGATAGTGTGATGCTGGGGATTTATTCATGGCATGAGATAGTGTAATGCTGGGGATTTATTCATGGGATGAGATAGTGTGATGCTGGGGATTTATTCATGGGATGAGATAGTGTAATGCTGGGGATTTATTCATGGGATGATATAGTGTAATGCTGGGGATTATTATTTGGGATGGTACCAGTAGTGTATCTTCCACAAGGCAAACATGGCACTCGCCTAGGGCGGCACTTTGCCAGAGGGTGTTAAAGCACATTTCTGGCGCTTCAAATATTTTCACTCCCTCCCCCACCATTCAGCAAGCTTTAGCGCCTTCCAATTAATCGGGGTGATGGGATGTTATTGACATGTGGGGGTATGTAATGAGGGTGATGGTGGCATGTGATGGGGCATTTAGTGTGCATGCAATGTGAGTGATGGGGGCATGTAATGGGGCGATTGGGCATTGAATATGGGTGATGGGGCATGTTGTGTGTGTGCAACGTGGGTGATGGGGCATGTTGTGTGTGGGTGATGGGGCATGTTGTGTGTGTGCAACGTGGGTGATGGGGCATGTCGTAGATGTGCAACGTGGGTGAGCAGGTGTCCGAATTATGATGTTAGGAGGGGAATCTTTTACTCAAGGCTGGTTTCAATTATTCAATGGTCTATGTCCCTTCCTTTGTAGCCATTTCTGCATTGTGGACCATTGGGCCTCAAATTTCTGGTTATTCTCTAGCTGAAACAAAATACCTCTCTCCATATTATATTGGTAGATTAATTGTATGTGTATTTGGGACCAGCTTGGTGGAACCTTCTGTAGCCAGTTCCTTGATATCATTATTTTTGTAGCTAGTAGTATTTGTAATAATAAATACTAAATCT
This sequence comes from Pelodytes ibericus, assembly GCA_036172795.1. NCBI lineage: Eukaryota > Metazoa > Chordata > Amphibia > Anura > Pelodytidae > Pelodytes > Pelodytes ibericus. The sequence continues at coordinate 293,251,727 of CM069857.1, forward strand.
TTTTGGGAAATTCCGTTAGGTTAACCCCTTGGCGACACAGGACGGACTAGGTCCGTCCTGTGTGGCGAAGCGTTAGTGACACAGGACGGACCTAGTCCGTCCTGTGTCAAAACGAGCACTGAAAGCGGAGTTTTTCCGCTTTCAGTGCTCTGATGGTATTGTAACGATGCTTCCGTGTGGAAGCATCGTACAATACTAAAAAAAATGCCCGTCGGCATTTCGATCGCTCCGGAGAGCGATAGAAATGCCGGTTTTAAAGGCACAGTGCCTTTAAAACGACGGGCATTAAAAAATGAGCATAGGAAGCGAATTTTTCGCTTCCTATGCTCAGAAAGTGTTCCTGATTGCCTCGCAAGTCGAGGCAATCAGGAACACAAAAAAAAAAATGCACGATCTTGGTCACTGAGTGACCAAGATGGCGCTGCCCTTCTAAGGGCAAGAGCACAGGAGGCAGGAAGTACCTGCTTCCTGTGCTCTCTGGCTGTCACACGATTGCCTCTTCACAGAGGCAATCAGTGACTGCCAGGCACACTGACAGGCAGTGGGGATGTTCTGCTGAACATCCCCACTGACTGGTCAGATCAATATTAACCCTATATTGATCTGACCAGTTATGATCTGCCTCCCTCTCCTCACATTTTTTTAGTGAGGGAGAGAGACAGATCAAAGTTCTAAAAGTAAAAAAAAACAATAAACACACAACACACAAATATTAAAACAATAAAAAAAAATTTATTAAAGCAATTCCCTGCGTTTAACCCCTTCCCTGCCACTGATCTTGCATAAGCAGTGATCGTGCACATCAGCGCATTTATTTTTGCCGTTTGTGCATTTTTTAGGGGTTCATTTTTTTTGTACTGTAATTTATTACAGTACTAAAAAGGCTCTTTTCTAAGAGTTATTAACCCCTTCTTTGCCGTCGATCACTGCTTACGCAATGATATTGACGCCAAAGCAATTTTTATCTGTCTGCATATTTTTATTTTATTTTTTTTTACTCATACCCGCTAGGGGATTACATGTAAAGTAAAAATATTTGAGTTTTTTTTTTTTAAGCTGCCTGAGCGCATAGCGATCAGTAACAGCGAATTAGTGGCAAAGGCGGTGATTTCTCAATTAAGCTCACCATTCGCCCTGGTCAGATCAAAATTGGTCGGATCAATATTCACAAATATTGATCTGCCTCCCTCTCCTCACTTATATTTTTGTGACGGAAAGAGACAGATCAGTATTAGTGATATAAAATAACATTTTATAAAATTATCAGGTTTTATGAAAGTCTTTCACTGTGTATTAACCCCTTCCCTGCCATTCATCACTGTGTAAGCAGTAATCTTGCACAGCAACAGTATGTTTTTCTGTCTGCACTGTTTTATGGATTAATTTCTTTGTACTGTAATGTATTACAGTACTAGATAGGCTCTTCTAAGAGCTATTAACCCCTTCTTTGCTCGAGATCACTGGTTACGCACTGATTCTGAGGCCGCGGACTCAGGGTTCGATTTTGACCCTATTCAGCTTTCTGATACATACATCTAGATGTATCGGTGGCTGCTGAGCCCTTGCCACAAGTAGTGATGGGGGTCTACCGATAAAAAAATATATGGTTTGGTGGGGGTAAATTACATTGGCTGGCTTCAAAGATATATCCCATAAAGGACACGTACGCAGGTTGACTTCATGTCAAAATTCCAAGTTGGAATTTTGAGATGCGCATCTCACAAATGTTGCCTTCTAGCCAAAAACAAACCAACAAACCTATGCATGGGTGCTATCCCTGTACTCGGGAGATGTTGCTGAACACATATTGGGTTGTTGTTTGGCAGTGACATATACCAGAATCTGTGAATTCATGCCTGAAGTACAATGCATGTGGAAAAAAACCTCCCAAAAAAGTACTACCACAAACTTTTACAAAGGCTGGTGGTAGAATTGGTACCTATACAGTATTAAAATACCACCATTTGAAATACCTTAGGATGTCTATTTTCCAAAAATATATGGTTTGATGGGTTAAAATTCATTGGACGGCTTCAAAAATGTTCCAAATGGAACATGGGCGCAGGCTGACTACATGTCAAAATTCCAGGTTGGAATTGCGCACCCCCTAAATGTGGAATTTTAGACCCAATACAAACCAACAAACCTATGCATGGGGGTATCCCTGTACTCAGGAGATGTTGCTGAACACATATTGAGGTGTTGGTTGGCAGTGGCAAATACCAGAATCTGAAAATTCCTGCCTGAACTACAATGTGTGTGGGGAAAAAATGACATCCCAACCCTTTGACATAGGTTGGTGGTAGAATTAGCACTTGGAAAGTGTTAAAATACCACAATTTTAAAAACCCTAGGATGTCTAGTTTTCCAAAATATATGGTTTTATGGGGTAAAATACTTTGACAGGTTTCAAAAGTGTCCCAAATGGAACATGGGCGCAGGCTGACTACATGTCAAAATTCCAAGTTGGAAATGCACCCCCCCTAAACATGGCCTTTTAGCCTAATTGTTAATTGTAATTAATATTGTTTTGTGGCACTGACACATAATAGGATCTATGAATTCATGCCCGATGTACAATGAATGTGAAAAACAAATTACTATCCATAACATTGACATAGGCTGGTGGTAGAATTAGTGCATGGAAAGTGTTAAAATACTACCATTTGAAATACCCTAGGGTGTCTAGTTTTCAAAAATATATGGTTTTGTGGGATAGAATACACTTTTTGGCTTCAAAAATGTCCCAAATGGGACATCGGCGCAGGTTTTCTGCACGTCAGAATTCCAAGTTGGAAAACCAAAAAGCGCACCTCTCAAATGTGGCCTTTTAACCCCCAAATAACCTAACCAACCTATACATGGGTGGTATCCCTGTACTCAGGAGATGTTGCTAAACACATATTGAGGTGTTGTTTGGCACTGACATATAACAGGATCTGTGAATTCATGCCCAAAGTACTATGTATGTGAAAAAAAATTACTATCCATAACATTGACATAGGCTGGTAGTATAATTAGTGCATGGAAAGTGTTAAAATACTACCATTTGAAATACCCTAGGGTGTCTAGTTTTCAAAAATATATGGTTTTGTGGGATAGAATACACTTTTTGGCTTCAAAAATGTCCCAAATGGGACATCGGCGCAGGTTTTCTGCACGTCAGAATTCCAAGTTGGAAAACCAAAAAGCGCACCTCTCAAATGTGGCCTTTTAACCCCCAAATAACCTAACCAACCTATACATGGGGGGTATCCCTGTACTCAGGAGATGTTGCTGAACACATATTGAGGTGTTGTTTGGCACTGACATATAACAGGATTTGTGAATTCATGCACAAAGTACAATGTATGTGGAAAAAAATTACTACCCAAAACATTGACATAGGCTGGTAGTATAATTAGTGCATGGAAAGTGTTAAAATACTACCATTTGAAATACCCTAGGGTGTCTAGTTTAAAAATATATATGGTTTTGTGGGGTAGAATACACTTTCTGGCTTCAAAAATGTCCCAAATGGGACATGGGCACAAGTTTTCTGCATGTCAGAATTCCAAGTTGGAAAACCAAAATGCGCACCCCCTAAATGTGGCCTTTTAGCCCCAAAACAAACCAACAAACCTATGCATGGGTGGTATCCCTGTACTCAGGAGATGTTGCTGAACACATATTGAGGTGTTATTTGGAAATATCCCTTCACATTTTAAGGTAATGTTTACCTAAATTGCAATATATGTGAAAAATTAAAAAAATTATATTTTTTGCTGCAAACTTTGGCATAGATTGGTGGTAAAATGGCTACATGAAATGTGTCAAAATACCCCAAGTTAAATGCCCTGAGTTGTCTAGTTTTCAAAAATATGTACATGTTGGGGGTCATTCATGGATTTAGTACAGAAATCAGTGTTACAATGTCACTATCGCTAATTTTGAAAGAAAGGATTTTAAAATAGCTTTGCACCACTTATAGTTCTGGCCCTGTAACATGAATAAAAAAGCACAAAAACATAAAAACATGGGCTATTTCTGAACTCAGGACATATATTAGAAACTTTTTAGCAGTGTTTTTTTGTTGTCTCTTGTACATGAGTATACGATTTTTCAAATAAAAGTCATAAAAAAAGTATTTTTTCAATTTTTTTTGCCATATTTTATTATTTTTTTTACATCAAATTATATGCTATTATCAAAATAATGGTATCAAAAGAAAGCCCTTCTTATAACGATAAAAACAATATATAGTTTGTGCGGGTACACTAAATGAGACAGAAATAAATTACACCAAAACACAAACACCTCAGAAATGTTAAAACAGCCCATGTCACCAAGCGTCGGACAAGCCAAAAAAGTCATGTCACTAAGGGGTTAAAGTGCATAAGTGCTACTGATAGGTCGGCCACCTAAGGTTGTTCCAAGACTTTGGATATTATCTTAAAGATTTTTTCCCCAGAGAGGTCTTATTATTAAGCAGTCCCACCATATATGTCTTGAACTACCATCGTCCTGGTTGCATATCCAGCATAGTTGTGAGGTGGCTAGGTCCATTCTTTTCAGGATGTTTGGTACCATGTGCCATTGATGTAGTATTTTGTAATGTAATTCGATAATATTAAGGCAGTAGAAAAAAGAATTTTCACTGCCAAAATTGAGTTGTACCAGCAGTCGATATGCTTGATTTGTCCCATATCCCTTTCCCAATTTGTCTATGCCTTTTGGTTTCTCCTCCTTCTCTGTAATATCAGCCACCTCAAAACAACAGGCTATGCTTTTATATTTCTTACTTGGTTCAAAAAGATAATTTTTCCGGCGCAGATAGCTAAAGATCTCTTTGGAAGAGAGACTGGTTTCTGTCTGCATCTTTTATTTTATTTCCCTCTAGTAAATCCGTTATTTTAGTCAGACTGTGTTTTGCCAGTTTGCTAAATTAAGATCTTTTATGTTTAACACAATTGTTGTTAGTGAGATATGCCGGGGATTACCCCCCCCCCCCCCCCCCACACACACATTTTTTTAGCCCTCCTTAATGTAAACCAGTCATTTAGGAGATATCTCAAGTAAGGTTATTTTATCTTCGTTAATAATTGATTACTTGCTATAGAGTTCAAACCATAGGGCTGTGGATGGATCGTACAGTTTCATCATGGCAGACTCAATGCAGTACCATAATTTTTCTTTAACCCATAATTGATCAGACAGTGCTCCAAAAGCTATTCACTCTGCATTATAATTCATGTGTTTGTTTTTTTTGTAAAGTATCATTGTTTTTCATTTCAGATACTCTACGAAACTAACAGCCGGAGCAGCTTTTACTGTCACTTGAAGTAAGTATACATCTCATTTTATAAACACATTGACTACGTACTATATAAATCTATACAATATAGCTATATTCACTCTTTCTATTAAAACCTGTACTCACAAGTTAAAGTACAACTGTCAGCAAAACATGAAGTTCTGCATCGAGTACACATTTTAAATAGAAACGATTTAATGAATACACATAAAGTACTTTTATTGAGCCCTCTGCTCTGTATAGTGTTATCAGGCGGCTGACATCTTGAGTTGGTTGAAGGATAATCTGACCCAAGATTCCAAAAAACACTGTGAGACAGGTATTCCCTATAACTTGCAAAAAAAACTACCGAAAAATAATCTATTTAACAGGTTTTTTTATTAGCTTAGTTTGTAGATGAGTAAAAGATTTTTCATGTAAAAGTTAGAATTTTTTTTTTTTTTTTTAAATCAAAATAATTGTATCTTAAGAAAGCTTCTTATCCTGAAAAAACAATATATCATTTGTGTGGGTACTGTAGTGAGAAAGAGAGGAAAATTACAGATAAACACAAACACTGCAGAAGTATAAAAATAGCCTATTTCCTGAGCAGTGAAACATTGAAAAAACAGTCCGTACCCAAGGCATTTATTCTCTGCCTTAATATGCATTTAAAAAAAATAGGGAACTCTGGTTATAGGAGATCTGTTATATTGGTAAACTATTTACAATACAAAGACATTAAAAAATGGGAAATAGTACAGAAGGAAAACAAATATTTCCCACCTACAACTCCACCCAGTGCAAAGAACTAAAATAAATAAATACATTAGAAATTGGAGTAAAAAATACAACAATAGTGTGGCAGTTATGGGCAGTTGGCAAAAATATTATTTCTAGCCATTCATTTCAAAGCATTGTTTATTTCAATGACTGCCTCCCACTATAGCACACGCAACTGATTTATAGTATTCCCTTTAGCAATACAAGTAACAAGTTAATTGTGTCTCCAAAACCAAACTACAGCAGAGCATGTTTATAAGAGCAGATCCATCAAACCAATTTAACGGATGTAACAGATATTTTCTACAGTAGTTGGAGTTACGCTAAGCTTGCCAGTAACATGCTCAGAGATAATCCCCGACACTCTCTTCACACTGATGGTGGAACATGGCTCCGCATTCATATTTGATTGGTCTACGATATTGTGTGTTATTTAACCTTACTCCCTCCTGTATGTCCCTGTGGGGGGAAGGTATATTGGGGTAGATTAAATGCTAAAAATGTTGTGGGGTCTCACTGGGGATTCTAGGTAGAGCACTAGGGGCCAAAATCTGTTTAAAATTATTAGCTTTTCTAAAAACCACCTTCGGTTGATATGGTAACTTTTCTCTTAAATACTAATCACCTTTTAGTATAGGCCAAAATTTGTCCAGTGCTTTAGTAATAACCTTTGCTTGCGAGTTTATTGGGTAGCAAAGGAAAAGCTAAAGACACTATCTTCAGTAGATTTCATTTTAGAGGAGTTATTTCTCTCTTGTAATAAATTTAGATCAAATTTATTACAAGAGAGAAATAACTCTTCTAAAATTAGGACTCCTTCCTCAAGGCCTTTTCTTAACATGGTTCTATATATATATAGGTTTCTCAATAAATAGTGAAAAATTATCCAGTTTACATAATGGGGCAAATTTTAACCCCTTAGAGAGTACACTCATCTTATCCTTTTCTAATGGTACACCAGAAATATTGACTAGTCCTTCAGAGTTGTTTAGTCTGACTGAATTTCCCCGTCATCTACATCCTTTCTTTGGAAAAGTCTTCTTTTTATTGGGGGTTGGATCAGAGAAGCAAATCGGTTCTGTGATTCTAATGGATTCTGGTATTTTCTGGGTTAGGGCATGTCTTTTGGGAATTGCCCCTTGTCTAAAAAAAGACTCTCTTGATTTGCATATTAACTATTTGGAGAGGTGAGGGGTTCCTGTTGGTTCTATATTTGGGGAGTGTCCTTCCATAATTCTTATCTGGAATATCCATATTATACTGGGACCTAAACCGTGAAGGATTAGTAAGTGTATGAGTCTCATAGTTGTTGGAACTAGGTCTATTCTTTTTTTATCACAGGTTGTGATCTTTTGTTAGAATCATTAGGTCTACATCTAGGTTCCCTCGCAGAGTCGAAACGTTGATAATGTCCTCTATCTCTTGAATATTCTCTATGATTATATCTATTCCAGTTTGAATGTGAATAATTTGATTTTTTTTTTTTAACTATTCTGTTGGCCGTTTTTTTGTAATCATCTTTATCTTGTTTAAGTTTTTGATTTTTAAAAAACATAATTTTTTAATCTAAAGCTAAAATCTTCTCCTTAATCCTGTTATTTTTAGTTTCAAAGATCTTTGTATCAACAGATCTGAGGAGTTGCTCTTCTAGGTCTTTAGTTTCTCCCTCTATTTTAATTAAAGACTCGACCAAAATTTTCATAAGACCCATCGAGCAATCTTCTAAGAAACTATTCCATTTGGTCATAAATACACTGTCCTTAATACTACACTCTGGACTTTTCTGGATCCTTAGACCCCTAGGTATGATTCCTCGTTTAATATATTGTTCAAGAAAAACTACTTCCCACCATTTTCTGACTTCTTTTTCAGACATTTTTCAAATTTGTTAAACATAGTGTTATTAGTTGGTTCTATTTCTGGTTCATCTGAGAATAACCCATTGAGTTTTTTTAGATCTATTTTCCCTCATTTGGGAGAAAAAATCTCTTGAATATGCCATAATGGCCAAAAGTGCACAGTGCTTAAATACACACAACAGAGATAAATATAAGTGCAAAAATAAAGTGATTTGTGCAAATAAACAAAGGGCAAAATCAGTACAATTATAATATTTGCGGTACCACACAGAAAACGCAGCCCTCTGGAGCACTCCCCGGAATGAGAATGGCGCGAGATAGTGGGAACCTTAAATTAAAAAAACATACAATAATGGTGCAATATTGTTGATGGCCATAAATATGGGGGGAATAACTGGTAATGAATATACTCACAAAAGTACAAATTTTTAATTAGGTCTGAAATATATATATAAAAAAAAAAAAAACATATGCAGGACCAAAGAGGCAGAATCACAAAGAAGATTGTAGCTGCTGGTGTCTCTACGAGTTTCGCCGGAACTTGTATCTCGGCCTGACTGATACCCGACATCTGAAAACTCGCTGCATTTGTACGCATCTTGGAACAACGCCCACTTCTATTTCGATGACGTATCTCCGATGCGACATAGAAGAAAGCGTCCGTTGCCATAGTGACACTACCTACGCTAACGTCCTTCCTTTGAAACGAACTTTAATGTCCACTGTACACAGACTCATTGCGAGTCTGTTTTATCATGGGGAAAATAACATCAGATACATCATGTTAAAAAACGTTTATATAACCTTACAATTTTTAAAAATTGATTAATACATGCATAATCTTTAATTATTTGACAACATTTTATATTTAAAAGATTATAAAGATCAGAACTAAAATGAGATGTGACGTGATATATATACACAGGAAAAGATCATAATCAAAACCAAATGGATCGTTATGAATTATCTCTTGGTAAGATTCCATTGGATTAAAAAGAGGATCTATTAAATTAAAAAAAGGTTCCATTAAGTTAAAAAATAAATAATTATTGGCGTGATAAGGGTTATTATTCATCATAAATAGATATGGACATGTCTATATCTGTATTGTTCTCAATTCATAAATACACTTGGTCTCTCTTTGGGAAAGAACCTGAGTGACATTACCCCATCTCCAATGTGGAGCAATTTTATCAATCCCCACACATAGAAATTTATCAAAAGAAAAAGATGTGCAGTGTTTACAATGTTTTGGAACACTGCACTTTATCAACCTTGGGTTATCGCTTAGTACACTACCCAGATGTTCCAGAATTCTCTCATTCAGTACTCGAATGGTTCTACCGACCACACTGGCACTAAAGGAGGTACATCACATTACTGGTGTTGCAATTAATAAAGTGTTTAATTTCATACGTTTTTCCAGTTGCATTACTAATTAAACTGGAAGTTGTGTCTAGGTTGATCCTTGCACATTTTACATCTGCCGCATTTAAAAAAGCCTTTTGGTTTTGTGGGGTCTCACTGGGGACAGTCTCACAAACCTTTTGTCTTTCCCTTGGTGACAGGGGCTGTTTTGACATTTATGGAGTGTTTGTGTTTATCTGTAATTTTCTTCTTTCTCACATACTGTACCCACACAAATATATATTGTTTTTATCGCCTTAAGAATGCTTTCATTAGATACCATGATGTTCCTCATATCTTATAATTTACTACAAAAAAATCATAAAATACGATGAAAATTTAAAAAAAAAAACACTTTTTTAACTTTGACCTAAAAAATTATTGGCACATATACAATCATTAAAAAAGACCCCCATCTAAATAGTTTCAAAATGTTCTCCCGAGTTTAGAATTATGCTTGTTTCCATGTTTTTCTGCATTTTTTTGTGAATTATAGGGCAAAAACAGTGTTGTTTTTTTCCCTCAGTGACCTTTTGACCTCAACTTGAACCCCAAAGTTAACTTTGTCTAACCCTTATGCTAACCCTTAATTTTTTCTAAATTTAATTTAATTGTAACACTATCCCTTATGCTAACCCTAATTTAATTGTAACCCTAACCATTATTCTAACCCTAACCCTAGATTTTTAGCCCTTAGATTTTTTTTATTGCAATGTTGCTGACTGCCTCTAGGGGCAGTCTAGCAACAGCATCATAGCAACGAAAGTGAATTTATTTTCCGACCACAAGAGGGCTGCTGCTCTCCAATATGGTGCCCACGATCGCTCCGTGGAATAAAAATTTATGTGCTTCTTAATGCGTCGACATCGATCTAATAGAGCAGCACCGTCAGAGATGTTTTCACGATTGTTCATTGCTGCTTACTTTTAGAAAATTATGACACCCACTAAAAACCGCCATTTTTTCGGTAAGTATTACCGGACACGTTAAAAAAAATGTATTGAAACCCGATGAATATGCTATGCTCAAACCCCTAAATAAATAAAACATGTCATTCCCAATTTCCACTCCTTGTGCCAGGGCCTGGCTAAATGCCCCTGGTATAATACATAATATAAAACATATATAAACAATTACATTAAATATATCCCGTAGTGAAAGAAACCATCCGGTCTCTGCTCTTGATCAATTACTTCTAAGGTCGTTGATGTGTGGCAGGTTTGCAGATATCTGGAGATCTGTGAAGGCGGAAAACAAATACACAAGGCACGTGTTTCTGTATCCTCAGCTCTGAGTGTAGTTTATTACACAGTGATATTTATACTCACATTTAGGTGTTGTCCTGTATATTGATTGGTTTGAAATTATGCAGAACATAAGAACATAGCATAAAGTACATGAGGGGGCGTTTACACAGGGGGGTGTGAACAATATGCACTCATATTGCCACAAAGAAGAAAACATGGAATAAAACTCAATATAGTCACTCAAGCAGAATATAGTAGAAATTTGCTCACATATTCAGTTCCTCTTATTGCAATCTAAGACATTCTTACATAAACAGCTAACACCATGATGTCTTATCTGACCTCCTTAGGGACTGTGACCATTTCTTGCACTTGGTCAAGCAGAGGAATTTCTCAACATCAATTTAACCCTTTCACATAGTCCCTCCCCCCTTACCTCTACCTTGCCCAGGTAGGGGTGACTACCATAAACAGCTTTTAAAACCTGTACAAAAATCTCCTCCTTTGATTAACTTGAGGGTGGGCAATGAAAATAAGAGAATATATGTACTTTACAGCGACTCCCTGGCTCTTCAGCTTTTGCCCAGGAAATGGGGCCAATTATAAAAATAAAAAAGTGTACCCTTACCGCAGTACCATTGCTTTAATGCCCTGGTTGCCATTCAGTGACACACTATTCCACATAGACTAGTGTGTGGTAGTGCCGAAATGCATGGCTGAGGTAAATAACAAGGGCCATTGAATCTACCCCATTGTTTTTTAAAATATAGGAGAAATTTACATGTCGGTACAATTTATAAATGAAGTCTGACCTAAATTTAATATCTATAGTACGCAGTGCGTCATCAAAAATGATCAGCTTTGATAGACAGCTGTCCAAATTGTGATCAGTCTGTGGTTATTAGACATTAAATAAGGTTAGCTGATACTGTGAATGAGTGCTCCACTTGCTTTGCTTAAATTACCATTTATTTGCAAAATGTTCTTTCCAGCAGGTGGCTCCAGGAAGATAAATATTCTTTTTAGACTTCGACATCATCAGGACTGAAGAGATCTGTTCAAATCATCATGTTAACACAAATACAGAGAAGGCAATATTGATCGAAACCCATCTGTCTGGACAGAGAAGAGTTGGGAATTGAAAGTTTAGCTGATGTTCGACATGGTAACTGAAAACTAAGGGAAAGTCAGAAAATGTCAGGCAGCAATGGCGATAAAACTATCAGTAACAGTGACAAAAATGACAGAGAAACGCCATGTCCAGAGACAGTCTATAAGTGTTCTGAATATCAGGAATGCTTTACTAGTGAAACAAACCTTGTTCAACAGCAGGCTGGTCATAAAAGAAACAATAGACCATGTCATGAACCAGGTAACAAAAGGAAAAATACCTTTATGTGTTCTGAATGTGGAAGATGTTTTACAAGAAATCAACAACTTATTCTTCATATGAGACTTCACACAGGCGAGAAACCATTTTCCTGTTCTGAATGTGAGAAATGTTTTACAACAAATAATCAACTTGTTCAACATTTGAGAATTCACACAGGAGAGAAACCGTTTGCATGTTCTGAATGTGAGAAATGTTTTACCCAAAACTCGCATCTTATTCGACATGAGAGAACTCACACAGGAGAGAAACCATTTGCATGTTCTGAATGTGAGAAATGTTTTACAAGAAATCAAAAACGTATTCTTCATATGAGAATTCACACTGGCGAGAAACCATTTTCCTGTTCTGAATGTGAGAAATGTTATACCCGCAAGTCACGTCTTATTGAACATAAGCAGATTCACACAGGAGATAAACAATTTGCCTGCTCAGAATGTAAGAAATGTTTTACAACAAATAAACAACTTACTCTACACCTGAGAATTCACACAGGAGAGAAACCATTTGCATGTTCTGAATGCGAGAAATGTTTTTCAACAAGTCAAAACCTTATTCTTCATATGAGAATTCACACAGGCGAGAAACCATTTTCCTGTTCTGAATGTGAGAAATGTTTTACCCGCAAGTCACGTCTTATTGAACATAAGCGAATTCACACAGGAGAGAAACCATTTGCCTGCTCGGAATGTGAGAAATGTTTTACAACAATTAAACAACATACTGTACATTTGAGAATTCACACAGGAGAGAAACCGTTTGCGTGTTCTGAATGTGAGAAATGTTTTACCCAAAAGTCACACCTTATTGAACATAAGCGGATTCACACAGGGGAGAAACAATTTGCCTGCTCGGAATGTGAGAAATGTTTTACAACAAATAATCAACTTGTTCAACATTTGAGAATTCACACAGGAGAGAAACCGTTTGCGTGTTCTGAATGCGAGAAATGTTTTACAAGAAATCAAAAACTTATTCTTCATATGAGAATTCACACAGGAGAGAAACCATTTGCCTGCTCGGAATGTGGAAAATGTCTTAGCACAAAGTCAAATCTTAAAATCCACCAAAGACTTCACACAGGAGAGAAGCCATTTGCCTGTTCTGAATGTGAGAAATGTTTTAAAATAAATGCACAGCTTATTCTACATAAGAGATTTCACACAGGGGAGAAACCATTTGCCTGTTCTAAAGGAAAGAAATGTTTTCCTTCAAGGCTAGCTCTAAAAGAACATGAATGGAGGGAGCATGCCCAGTAGCAGAGGTATGAAAAAGTCCCTAATCGCTGCTTCCTCTCCACAGATGCAATTTTAGCAATTAAACTTTCATTCAAAACTTGAGAAAACATAAAGAAGAATAACTTTGACTGTGAAATCAGTGAAAGTGGATAAATGTTTTCTCCTCCTCTCAGTCTACCATAAAGGAACCTGGTGAGCTAGAAGATGAAGACGCACTGTAAAGATTCCACTTGAAAAGAAGTAAACTTTTTAAGATTCACTACACAGGTGATGCATAACAGATTAGATCCTCTTGAGCATCCAAGATTAGGTCACTGAGTTCAAGGTTGATCTCCAGCAGCAAGGCTATCATCTGTAACTGGTCAAAACACACCAGGCCACAAACCACACAGAAAAAAAGAAAGAGCACCGGAGGACCTCCTCAGTCAAACGAGCCAAATAAAGATATTACCTCCTGTAACGGACCGTCTACCGGACGTAGTAGACCTTCTTTCCATTGTAGGAAATCGCCTCCTTAGCCCCCGATTTAAGCTCAGCATTCACCCAGCAAGTCTTTTCTGGACCCTTGCTCTTTGTACCCAAATAGACAGGACATCTTGCAGTTATGTACAGCAAGAATGAACAACAACTTTATTTGTGTAACAACACAGACTTATATACACAGAAGCATGACATCACAGACATTAGTATACAATGGGGGGATGGAACCAAGCATAGTTCTCCAACTAACTGGGGCTAGGAATACATTATACTTCCAGGCTGCAAACCAGATAGGAATAACCATACAGTGAGTAGACCTAATTACAGTAAGATCCATAATGTACACAATATAATCAGTTTAACAGAAGGACATACAATGGGGAAATCCTATCTCACACCATTCAGGATACAAAGGTGTCAAGTACAGATACATACAGAGTGCACTCAATTAAAGTAACTTGCTAAGTGAAGGACATCACTGTACAACAGGACACTGAATTACTTACATGAAGACAATGGGTAAGGTGACATAATGACAGGGATTACAGAATAGGATACAATCTTAACCTGGGGAAACACAGTGAATGGGACAAAGGCCTGAATCCTAGAGTACACATCTTGGCTTACATCCTGAATGAGCCTGTATTTGAAGTCCAGTTGAAAACAGGGGTCCACTGGCGCCCTCAAAGTGTGTACCCTCAAACTAATATAGTGACAGACAGGGTCCATAGTCCACAGGGAGTCTTCTGGCTGCCAGGCCCCTCCAAGAACCCCCGTCACAGTGGATCTTCAAATCCATTTCGTGACGCCTCCTGTTAAGCCTGATGGTTAGAAAAGTGGAGCCTCCCTCAAGCCTGTATGACACAATTTCAAACAGAAGAAGCGGTCGGTTTGCGGAGGGAGCTCACAGTCAGCAGGTATGCAATAGATAAGCCAAGTTTAATAGACAGAAAAAAAGGTAGGACAAATCACAGTGAAAAAAGATGCCTTGCTCAATTCGTGCTTCAAAAGCACTTGAACCACAAACCACACAGCGCTGACAGCATTAGAATAAAGCTGAAACTGTCAGATTCAGAGACCTTAACTGTTTTGACAATACTTCTCACAGTAGACTTTGTCTCCATTAATGGATCTCTATAAGAACAGAGACGGAGAGCTTTAAAGAATCTATGGAGATATCAGTTGGCCAAATTTTTTTAATATATCAGTCTATTCTGTGCCACCTCCAGTTAGTTTGACTCAATCATATTATTGGATTGGGCCAGGAGCCTTCATGGTGATCATGAAAAATGCATGTGTGTCCCCCACTTTGCATCATGGGCACACAGACCTTTTTCCGGTCATTTTCTTGACCATTTCCATCCCCTGCAATTGAAACTTTGTTTTTACTACCGGGATGGCAACCTTTATATTTTAGGACCTGCCTTGCATTTGTTTCTCTATGGATGTTTATAATATATATAGTATTTGCTTGAATATAAGACGACCCCCCAAACTTTGGATATTCCTTTAGGAAAAAAACTAAAAGCCTGAATATAAGACTACCCTATAGGAAAAAAGTTTTACTTGTATATATTCACATGTAAATTGCTTTTTTCATATTTAGTAAAAACTTCTGATATAAAAAAATGCATTTCTTGTTTTAATTTACCTTTTATGTGCCAATGCTGCCCCTACCCCCCAGACTTACCCAATGCTCCCCCCAACGGTGTCTGTCTCTCTCTCCCACCCTCCCCCCAATATTGTCTCTCTCCAACCCCCTCCCTCAGTGTTGTCTGTCTCTCTCTCTCACCCTCCCCCAAGTTGTCTGTGTCTCTCCTCACGCTCCCCCAATGTCTGTCTCCCCCACCCTCCCCCCAATGTTGTGTCTCTCCCCCCAATGTTGTCCGTGTCTCTCCCCCACCCTCCCCCCAATGTTGTTTGTGTCTCCTCCTTTCCTCCCCCCAATGTTGTCTGTGTCTCTCCCCCGAACGTAGCCTCCCTGGTGGCTAGTGGGGGCAGCCTGGGGATGTCTGCACTATACATGCAGACATCCTCCATGCTGCCCGACACTTCCGTCCATTATAACAGACAGCCGGTCCGTCATAATAGACGAACGTGTCGGGCAGCATGGCGGATGTTTGCACTATTGTGCAGACATCCCCCGGCTGCCCAAATATCCTGGTGGTTAGTGGAGGTAGCCGGAGGATGTCTGCACGATACGCGCAGACATCCTCCGATGCTGCCCGGCACTTCTGCCAGGACTTTTATGATGAAGCCGGAAGGACCTGCGACCTAGGTTTACTATCTACTGTGTCTCACATCTGAGACACAGCAGTTCCTGGTTGTCACACGCTGACCGCATCAGCGCATGCACAGGCAATCAGAGCTTGCCCCTCTCCGACTGCTGAATGTGAGGGTCTCTCATTGCTAGCACATAGTGAGCCCTTCGTTTTTGCATAGGATCAGCAGGGGAACCTAGTGAAGGTCCCCCCCTGCTGATCCCACGCAAAAACAAGGGTTTCTCTCTGCACCAGCTTCCTATGGAAGCATTACAGCTGTCAGTCAAAGGATAAACTGGCGTGTACTATCAAAAGTACTATGAAAAGTACACGCCAATTTATCCTCACACTAGGAACAACTAACGTCTCACTTGTGCTTCTATTTAACAAGTGAAATATAACATTTAGTGTTCCTTTAATGAAAGAATACAAAGGACCTTATTTTGTTCTCTCCGTTTGTATAGCAGAATGTCGACAACTTGCTCTTCTCTCATCTGACCCAATCTGCTAAACAAAATGTCCACCACTTGAGTTGTACTGAGCAAAGAGGGGTAAATAAAGTACTTTATTTGTATTCTTTCATTAACCCCTTAGTGACATGTCCTTTTGACCTTGTCTTAACCTTGGTGACATGGGCTATTTGAACATTTCTGTGGTTTTTGTATTTAATTACTTCTTTCTCCTTTACTGTACCCCCACAAATTTACATATTATTTTTATTGGCATAAGAAGGGCTTTCTTTTGATAACATTATTTTGATCATATCATATAATTTTGGACAAAATAATAATAAAATATGGTGAAAAATTGAAAAAAGTATTGGCATGTTTATTTCAAAAATCTTCTACTCGTCTACAAAAGCTAATTTAAAAAAAAAAACAAACCCTGCTAAATAGGTTGTAATATTTCTTCTGAGCTTAGAAATAGCCATAAAAAAAAACGGGTAGTGAGATCTACTAGCAAGGGAATCATTTTTAGGTAGTACCTGGTGCAAAAAAATGGGACTGCTTATATGCTCTCTGCTAAGGGGCATAGCTATGAAAAACCAAAATGCATAAAGAAAGCAGATATGCACAATGAAAATGTATATGCAAATATATATGTATTTATTTTGTAACCATGTATTGTCAAAAAGATAGAGTAATGTATGGACATTTGACAATACATTGTTACAAAATAAATATACATATTTGCATATTCATGTGTACCGTGCATGTCTGTTTTCTTTATGCATTTTAAAAATAGCCCATGTTTTTTTTTCTTTTTTATTTAAGTTACAGGACAATAAGAACAAGTATTTTAATATTATTTTCACCCCCACATGTCCTTTTTTTTTTTTTTTTAACGAAACAACCCAGGGTATTTAACTTGGTGTATTTTGACACTTTTCATGTAGCCATTTTACCACCAACCTTTTCCAAAGATTTTTTTTTCACACAGATTGAAATTCTGGTATAAACTGACTGAAACTATAATGGTACTACTGATAAACACCTCAGTATGTGTACAGCAACATCTAAGTACAGGGATATCACCCATGCACAGGTTTGTTAATTTGTTTAGGGGTTAAAAGGCCACATTTGGGATGGGCGCATCTCAGTTTTCCAACTTGGAATTTTGACAACCTGCGTCCATGTCCTATTTGGGACAACTTTTGAAGTTGGCCAATGTAATTTGCCCCCATCAAAAATATAAGTAGACCCCCACCCCCCCACCCCCAAGGCATATATATGTAGATGGGGCTGGTCTTCCCTATTATCCGTATCAGCATTGTGTCTGCTGAGAAGCTAAGTCATTCTGGCCCATCAACAGGGTCCCATCTCTGCTTTGCCAAAAGTAAATTTGGCTTAGCAGAACACTACCGCAAAGATAATTGATTGAAAGACAATGTGTCTAAAGACATCATCCCCAGAAAAATGTAGACAAACTGCAAGGGGTTAAATCCTGGCACATCTATATTGATCTATATACTTTTGGTGCAAAAGAAAGTTTGTGTAAGCTGTTTATTACATGTTACCAGAAGAGGAGTGCCGCTTATTTTCTTTGACCTTTGATCACATATGTATTGATGCCCAGAACTGCAGTGAAGGAAGGATAGCTGGCCTATAACGATTAGACACTATCCACTCCTCAGCAGCACTACCAGCTGGATTCCCACAACTCCTTGTGGCAAGGGCCCAGCAGCCACTAATACATCACTAGATGATGTTCCAGAAAGCTGACCAGGGTCAAAATTGGAACTTGAGTCAGTGGTCTCAGAATCTGATGCAGACCGTAAAAAGTGTTTTTGCAACAGTATGAATTCCTAACTAGTGATCTATGGCAAGATAGGGGCTAATAGATCTTAGAAGAGCCCTTCTCTAAATTACAGTACAAAAAAAATTAACCCCTAAAATTTTTTTACAGACATCAAAAAATGTACACCTAATCCCCTAACGGGTATTATTACCCCTAGCGAGAGTTGCATAGTAGTTTAGGTTGAAAAAAGACTTGCATCCATCAAGTTCAACCCTTTTCCTATACCATGTTTACCGTTGTTGATCCAAAAGAAGGGAAATAATAAAATCCCCAAAATATGCACATGGCAAAAAATTGGTTTGCAACAAGATCAATGTCTACGGCAAGAAAGGGGTTAATAGCTCCTAGACGAGCCATTGTAGGGGGCAGAGCCAGCAAATGCTAGCATTTGATCGCACAAGAAAGGGGCAACGGACCTGACATCAATAAAAGTGTAATGATACTGATGTTAGCAGGTTTTGGAGTCCAGCAGCCAGATTAGCTAAGTCTTCTGCCAGAAGAAGCCACTCGTTACCCAGGTGGTTGAGCCCCTGAGCTTTGAGAGACAATCTGGTCTTTAGCAGAGCTGTGAGGCTGGAACAAAGAGTAGAAGAGTAGTCAGGCAAGCCGAGGTCAGAAGTAGGAGAAGGAAGAATAGTCAGATGGTCCAAATCAGTAACAGGTGTGACGAAGTGCCCTTCGCCACTTGGTCCTGGAGAGGCCTGTTTGCCAGCCTCCTCCCCTGTGACTATGGCCCTTTGGTGTATGGCCCTTTAAAAAAATGCTATTTGGGACTATGGACTGTGTATGGCACTTTAAGAACATATTTGGGGCATGGTGAAAATGCCCCAAAAAGCTAACTTGAACTACTGGGTGGAATTGTCTGATTTTTAGTTATGTTCATATTTAAAGTATGCTGATTCTGAAAATGTATGTTTTATGTGAATGTGATGCATATTTTGAAAGTTATTAATATTGTGTAAAACCTGTATATTTTAGCTTGGAGATAATTGAGCTGATACAAAGGTTAACTCAATTATCTCCCAAGCAGAGGGGAGGAATATACTGTAATTACTAGGATCCAAGTCTTTGTCCTATTCACTGTGCTTTCCCCAAGTTAAGATTGGATCCTATCCTTTAATCCCTGTCATTATGTCACCTTTCCCATTGTCTTTATGTAAGTCATTTAGTTTCCTGTATGTATCTGAACTGGGCACCTTTGTATCCTGAAAGGTGTGAGGCAGGATTTCCCTTTGTATGTCCTTAGGTTAAACTTTAATCCTGTTATAGTTCCTTTGTCCAATTTGGTTTGTCAAGATGTTCAACTGTATATATTCTCGGTTTCTACATCAATAAACAATTATGGTCAGTTCTACTTCACCCTCAATCTAAAATCTTGTCTCTTATTGGGGGTAACCACTATACAGCTATTCACGCTAGCTCTGGTAAGAGCTTCTTCACTTGGAATACGACTGGATGCTGAGAATCCTCCTCACTGATCGGGAAAAGGACACCCTCCAGCGGTTGAAACCCCTCTGCTACACGGGGTAACCGCTACAACAGGTAAATAAAGATGAGTAGAAAGCTTGATTATGATGCAGGCAGGAACCACAATAATCAGGTACAGTGACAGGAAGTGGTTTTTATTGGCAGAGAGTGAGCACATGACTAGACATAGCTGTGGGGAGTTCACAATAATAACAAGGCTAGGTATATTCATATCTATATGGATTTCTCCAACCGATATCTGGGCTACAGCTCAGGATTCCCCAAACTGTTTCCTGGAACCTTGCTCTTTGTACCCAAATAGCAGACAGGACCACTAGCAGTTAGGTACAGCAAGAATGGACAACAAATTTATTGGAACAGAAAACAGAGTCTAATATACAGACATAATCAAGTTAACATAACTCAACCCATCTATTAATATACAATACAACAGAAACCAAACAGCAATTAACCAGCATTGATACAGATATAGAAAACCGCATCATAATCAGTAAATACAATTAACACAGAACAATGGATGTTAGTGTAAACTATCAATTATTGTCACTGACACATTGCAATCCTTCAGAGTGGTCTACTCACATAATTATAAATTGAACATGAACCAAAATACTAACAGAATCTGACTAACTAACGATATTAAAGTATAGAGTTATAGCACATAAGCCAGGGCCCATAATCTATAGGGAGGCCCCTCCAAGAACCCCCATCACAGTGGATCTCCAAATCCATTTTGTGACAGATGATACGCCGGAGAATCCCCCAGATGGGGTATAGGGCGAAAAAGAGCCAAGGACGGGATTCCAATAATTGAACCCAGGTAGAGGTGGGTAGAGGTCAGCAGCACTCTGCTCCGCTGCCAGTGCTTTATCTGGTGACTTTGGTGGGGACAAGGGGAGGGGGCACTGTTCAACTTCTGGGATCATATTTAGATGCAGGCAGGGGCCAGTGGCACTCTGCCCTGATGCCAGCCCTTCAGCTGGGGCATCCAGAGGGGGAAAGAGACACAACTCTTGGTTTCACAGGGTTAGGCAGGGGCCTGTGAGGCTCTGGTCTGCAACCAGTGCCTCTGCTGGTGTGGTAGGTAGGGGCGGGGAGAGGAAGTCTGGGTCAGTCACGGGGAACAGTGCCTGCGGTTCGCCTGGGCATTCAAGACTGGGCAAGGACATGGCTTCAGCTGTGGCACCCACAGGGGAAAAGGGACACAGTTCTGGGGAAGGGTTAGACAGGGACTTTGCCCTGCTGCCAGAAGCTTAGCTGGGATATCTGGCTGGGAGGGGATGGGGGTGTGCTTGGCTGTCTCTAAGTACATAGGTGCCATCAGTTCTGTTGGGGCATTGGGATAGGGAAAGGGCAACAGTTCTCACAGTGACTCACGCTCAAGCGGTTGGGACCCGGGTGTGGAGACAACTGTTCCATCCACCCCTCACGTGTAAAACTTCACAGAGCTTAACTCTGCTATATTAAAATCATCTGGGCCCAGTTACCTGGGGTTGACCTGCTTGGCAAATGACTTTTCCAGCTACCTCTCTCGATGAACCAAGAACTCCAAATCAGCATCCAACTCTGCAACATCATACTCCCATCCCTCGTGGATTTCAATTTTCCGCTCCTGATCGGAGCTAACGAAAGTGTACTCCTGGTAAATGTCAAAGATTAATTCAGGGCTGCCAAAGCCCTCTGTGGGATAATCTGAACCTCCCAGCTCTGGGTGCACTGTAGTGCCTGGTATCCTTCAACCAGGGCCAGCTAAGCATCAACAAGCACTGCCAGATCCCACTTTCCTTAGGGGTGCCCACTCATAATTTTCATCCACAGGTTTATCTGGAGCTTGTACTTCTCCTCGGTACTTGGGATGTACCTTCTCCGGTAGTACTGATCCGATTCACCAACTCAAACGGAGGCCCATACACAGCCAGACGTTCCATTACCCTTAAATCACATCTTCTACCTCCGGTGATGCTGAGGAACCAGCTGGACTGATGAGCTTGTGTTATGGATAGAAAATAACATAGGTAAAATGTCTATTCACTGTGTATTCCTGCTTGTACTAACTAACTCAAAATGGCTGCTAGAGCATCCCTCCCATCGACTGAACACCTCGTGTAAGAAGATGGTGTCTGCATCCGGAGTAGCATTCCAAAGATAAGGATGACACCACCTTTTGGGGGAAGTGCATTCGATAAAGCACTTAACACTTGACCAATTAAAGACGTATTCTCTCTGTTATCTTGCTTTTTTCTGATGATGTATTATTGCCTATATAAGGGGCTTGCCGCCCCTCTGAATAAAGATTCTGAAGTTTTTCATGAAACTGAAACTTGTGTCAGTGTGAATTACTTCAGCGTGCACGCACCTTATTTCTACACAATTTGGACAGGAGCAGATAATCAGATAAGACAGACTTTTGTCTGATCCATAACATTTGGCGCCCAACGTGGGACTCCGGGTTATGACCCGACGAACAGCCGTCCTAGAAGACACCGAGACAGAGAATTGCAGTGGCGTGGACGGAGCCTGATCACCTCTGAATATACGGTAATGACTGCCTCAGCATCTTGCCTGTATTTCCTGTCCCTGTGATTCACCTGTCTCCGTGTCTGTGACGGCTGCCGGAGAGCTTCAAAGACAGGTAAATAGCTTGCCCGGAGTCTCTTTGTATAAAACCTGTATATTGATTATCTGCTGCCTGGGTATGAATGTATTCTGTATGAGTGCGCCCCTACAGCAGCTGTGTGGTATATGGCCAGCTCTATGGGGGGGGACTCCCTGTAGTGTTTTTGGCAGGAGCTGAGGGTGGTATAGCGCCAGCTCTGCTGGGTAGTGTTTTCGGCAGGAGCTGAGGGTGGTATAGCGCCAGCTCTGCTGGGTAGTGTTTTCGGCAGGAGCTGAGGGTGGTATAGCGCCAGCTCTGCTGGGTAGTGTTTCTTATAGTGTTGAGTGTGGTGTAGCACCAGCTCTGCAGGGTAGAGAGATCTGTCTGTCTGTATTTTGTCTGTATACAGCACTATACAGAGTTCTGGTATTGGTGGCATATTGTCTGTATTTGTGTGGCTGAGAGTGGTGTGATTGAGGGCCCTGTGTGATGATATACAGTGTGTGTAGTATGCAGAAGGAGGGGTGCGTGTGGGGGAATTCCTGAGTTCACCCTTGCAGTCACACACAGAGACACCCTTACCACTTACACACACACAGTTACACCAATTCACACATAACCTGAGACACACTATTTTGCCACTCAATATGCCAGTATTTAGCCCAGGGGTCCTCAAACTTTTTAAACAGGGGGCCAGTTCACTGTCCCTCAGACCGTTGGAGGGCCGGACTATAGTAAAAACAAAAATTATGAACAAATTCCTATGCACACTGCATATATCTTATTTTGAAGTGAAGAAACAAAACGGGAACAAATACAATATTTAAAATGAAGTAAAGTTAAATCAACAAACTTACCAGTATTTCAATCGGAATATTATGCCAGTCAGAGCCCAGTAATATTATGCCAGTCAGATGCCCAGGAACATTATGCCAGTCAGAGCCCAGTAATATTATGCCAGTCAGAGCCCAGGAATAGTGTGCCAGTCAGAGCCCAGTAATATTATGCCAGTCAGATGCCCAGTAATATTATGCCAGTCAGAGCCCAGGAATATTATGCCAGTCAGATGCCCAGGAATATTATGCCAGTCAGAGCCCAGTAATATGCCTCTCAGATGCCCAGGAACATTATGCCAGTCAGAGCCCAGTAATATTATGCCAGTCAGATGCCCAGGAATATTATGCCATTCAGATGCCCAGGAATATTATGCCAGTCAGATGCCCAGTAATATTATGCCATTCAGATGCCCAGGAATATTATGCCATTCAGAGCCCAGTAATATTGTGCCATTCAGATGCCCAGGAATATTATGCCATTCAGAGCCCAGTAATATTATGCCATTCAGATGCCCAGGAATATTATGCCATTCAGTGCCCAGTAATATTATGCCAGTCAGAGCCCAGGAATAGTGTGCCAGTCAGATTCCCAGGAATATTATGCCAGTCAGAGCCCAGGAATAGTGTGCCAGTAAAATGTCCAGGAACATTATGCCAGTCAGAGCCCAGTAATATTATGCCAGTCAGAGCCCAGGAATATTATGCCATTCAGATGCCCAGGAATATTATGCCAGTCAGATGCCCAAGAATATTATGCCATTCAGATGCCCAGGAATATTATGCCATTCAGATGCCCAGGAACATTATGCCAGTCAGAGCCCAGTAATATTATGCCAGTCAGAGCCCAGTAATAGTATGCCAGTCAGAGCCCAGGAATAGTGTGCCAGTCAGATGCCCAGGAATATTATGCCATTCAGATGCCCAGGAATATTAAGCCAGTCAGAGCCCAAGAATATTATGCCAGTCAGATGCCCAGGAATAGTGTGCCAGTCAGAGCCCAGGAATAGTGTGCCAGTCAGATTCCCAGCAATATTATGCCATTCAGATGCCCAGGAATATTATGCCAGTCAGATGCCCAGGAGTATTATGCCAGTCAGATGCCTAGGAATATTATGCCACTCAGAGCCCAGGAATATTATGCCAGTCAGAGCCAGGTAATATTATGCCATTCAGATGCCCAGTAATATTATGCCAGTCAGATGCCCAGGAATATTATGCCACTCGGAGCCCAGTAATATTGTGCCAGTCAGATGCCCAGGAATATTATGCCACTCGGAGCCCAGGAATATTGTGCCAGTCAGATGCTCGTTATACCTCCCTCCTCCCCCTTCCCCAGACCCCAGTACTTACCTCCATGCTGCTGTTCATGTCCGAGGCTGAGAGGGAAGCGTTGTGAGCTCCCCTCAGGCCGTGCGCATTCAATAAAGTGTGTTTAAAAAAAAAAGTTTCAACACACTTTATTGAATGCGCACGGCCTGAGGGGAGCGCACAGCGCTTCCCTCTTAGCCACGGACATGAACAGCAGCATGGAGGTAAGTTAACGGGCCTGGGGGAGCGGGCGATTTTCCCGCCCCCCCATTGGTGCGCCCTAAGGCAGCCGCCTGTGCTGCCTTACGGTATCGCCGGCCCTGACTGTTGGTGTTATTTGAATATAACATTCACACTATAGGGATGTTAGATTGCTAGGTAAAGAGCACTACGTATTTAAATAGACACAGAGATTGCATTTGCATTCTACCACATTTATATACAGTAAATGCACACACGTGCAAAGATAAAATGTTAGTTTGTTGCGTTCTAATTTTTGTTTTTATTAAGGCAAAGTACCCCATGTGATACATGGTGAGAGAATATTGAGAAGTTGTTTAAAGTTTTAGATGCAAGACAAGTTTTTAATGTCATGTTTTTAGTGTCGTGTTATAAACAGACAAGTTGTGTTGTTGGAGTTGTAGGAGTTAATAGTGAAGTTGAGAGAAAGCTTCCCCAGAAGCCCCCCTTCTCTCTGACAGTCTATTTGGAGATAAGAGAATTGTAGCAGCAGCTGCAAAATTATTATTATGATTATTTTTTATTTTTGTAAAGATCGGCCAGAATTCCAGAGACTGTTAGTTATTGAGAAGTTCTGTTTGTTATGTGCTATGGTTGTATAGTCTAATCATGATAGTATATGTCCTAATGGTAAAGAGATACATGATTATTATGTATGAGAACATATTCTCACATTATCAATTGATTCAACTATGATTATAAGAGTAAAAGGTTAAAAAAGGAAGAGACAGCGCTAGAGTATACCCCAGAGACAACAAGACAAATGATTAAAGGAAATAGGACATTTATTACAGATCACGAAATAAAAATATATATGAATAAAAAGACCAAATGGGGGTCCAGTACCACTAGAAACAGATATAAGTAAGTGGTCACATAGACATAGAAACAGAATAAATACAAAGTCTGAATATATAAATATACATAAAAATACAAAAAAGAAAAAACAATAGGTTAAAATGGTAAATACAATCTTACCCACTGCTAATAAAGTGCTGTTCATCTGGCCAGGTAACTGAAAATAGGTATAAAATGTATACACTACTTGCACATACACAGTAACAATAGAACACCCTTCAGGACGCGTTTCGTAAGGAACTTCTTCAGCTGGTGGGTGTGTGTGCATAATGGCAGTGGGGAGAGTTTATCTTATATATAGTAGAGAGCCCCCGGATAACACATCTAATTAATAGTTAGAAGCAGCTGAGACTAGGCTGGAGGTAGTGTTATCGCAAAACCGGAAGTGCGTAATCTGGGAACTTCCGGAAAACGGCATTGACGTCGTTGTCAAAGGGGATGGCGTTGCGTTGTCATGGTGACGCGTCCTTCACTCGCATAGCCGGCATAGCGGGCGGAGGACAGCGAAACCACCATAGACAAGAGACGGCTGATGGTACAAATATCACGGCGGGAATGTATAAATAACATAACATCGTAACAAATCATATACCTCACAAAGGAAAGTGATAAAACAATTAGTAGGATTGACCACCAAAATAAAATAAATAAATGGTAGCATTAAATACAAGGAGAATACACAAAAGGGATCTAAGTATAAATATAAACATGGTAAATAGATCCTCTATATGTGCAAAAAGTGATACAGACCACATGAACTCATATGATACAGAGTAAAAGATACATATGATACATATGATACAGGTAATATATAGTTGAGCAAAGGAATACTGTATATTAATAAGAAAAAATATATTTTACTTTACAGGCAACATGTATATATAGAATAATTTGCAGAGTATAGCACATGATTGAATTGCAAAACATAATGATATACAACAAACATAATGGTATACAACAAACAAGAGTCAAAAAACAAGAGTCAAAAAACACAAGAGTTTCTTGGCTCCCCTGCTAATACATACATATGGGGAATAGGCTCACTGTAAGAAGAGGTGTTGTTTATATGTATCAGGATAGTAAAAAAAAAAAAATGATTATAAGAGGGTAATAATATTTTAAGAACAAAGAATGGTTCAGCTTGACAAGTTTTTATAATTATATTGCAACACAGACTAGCAGTAATAATATGTTTTAATTATATTTTAATGTGAAGATTAATAAGATGTTTAGTGAAATATTGCATGTTACTAACTGGAATTGTTTTCGAGTTTTATTTTCATATAGATTAAAGCTGTGCAGCCAACAAAAGACAAGTTCAAAGTGCACCAACGAAATTAATGCATCATCATTATTTCTAAAGAAAAAGTTTATTTTTAAAAGAAGAAAAAGTTTTCCAACTCATGTAACAGGATTCTCACAAAGTTTATTGTAATATTGTTGTGAAAGCTGTTCAACTCAACTCCTGGATCCACGTTATTTACGTAAATCACATTCCTGTACTGACAAACAGGCCAACAAAAGAGCAGCAAGTTAGTGTTTTGATGGACATAATAAACCCTGACCACTAGCCAACGTAAGCGGAGTCTTCATCCTAAGGGTAACTCGCAAATAAATCACCCAGGAGTCTGCAACAGATACAACTGTCTACGACAGATCATCATTGTTGGGAAGTATATTTTCATTGAGTATATATGTATAAAATTGTTATTGATGATTTGTAATTTTTGTGGTAAAGATTTGTTTAATTGTGTTATTATGGGTATGTTTGGAGTATAGTGAACTTTTTGAAATGTATCAGATTGACTCTACCAAACACAATTTAGTCGACCCATAAAGAAATTGTATTTTTATAGTATTTTTGCAGAATTTTATATAGAGAATGTTAGGAAGTTGTTTGTTTTTTTTCAGATATTTTAAAATAAGTTTGTTTTTGTAAAAAAGCTTAATGGAAAAGGATTATGCATTTAAGTAGTAGGTTAAAAAGTGTTCACAGGTAGCCCGTGAGATTTCCTGGGACTGGGAAATTGGCTAGGATCACTTGGAGCGAAACTTGTAAGTGGTTTGGCATGTGTGATATTCATGTTGCTAATTGTCTGTGTTTATGTTGTTTGTTTCAAGGGTCTCATCCTCAAGTGCATCCTGACCACTGACATCATGCCCCTACGAGAAGACTGGAAGATGCTGCTCAAATATTCCCCATTATGGAAGCTTACAGTGCAACTAAGCTGGATGACCTACCAATGTGTGAAATCGAGGAGGTGTGCCTTATCACCTTGGATACAATGATTATGTTGACCAGGCAACTCCTGATGGTTATCCTTAAAAACAGACAATGTCAATTTCTAAGAAAAAAAGGGGAGAACAGTATGAATATATATGGACTGTAGGGGCCTCTGGAGTCACGTCGTGGATGGGAGACCATATTGTTTTGTCCGCTGCCATTTTGTCTGACTGACGCTTTATGTTCTGAATGTATGCCATTTTGTGTGTTCTGAATGCATGTTCAGCTTTGCTCCAAGTCACTTTAAAGTATTTAATCAAAAACAGTCCTGGGGAATGGCAAACTCCGGAATAATATTTTTTATTTTTTACATGTATCTATTGGTTTTAGACAACTGCTAACGAATAACCTTAGGGGTTTTATTAGGCAGGGTAAGAGAAGCAATGAAAAATAGATATTTAATTTGTTTTGTTCTAGCAAGAGCAATGATAGGTGCATCTTATCTCAAGGCAAGGACATGGGCAGCAGATGTTCTCTATTATCAGTATATCCTCCAGAACATTCCTGTACCAGCCTAAATAACGGAACCAAGTATGTAATGTTTGCTTTGCACATATATTTCTTAATACATCTTTGGTGCCTCTATGTGCAAAAAAAAAATTATATCGTTTTCTGACCACATGTGTTTTGGGTCATGAGGTTATGCCATTATGTAACATAGGTAGATAGTTATGGCAGGCCTTCCATATTTAAGAGAGAGAGATACTTTGAATTTTTTTAGATTGTAAGTCCAATATCTCTGCTGAGCGAAGCCGAGGTCTGCTCAGTCGCCAAAGGTCTAAACCTAATCAGTATTGTCCTGAGGCTGTCCGGTAAAACAGGACAGCAATAGTCGGTTATTATAAGCTTTATTATGGATGTGGTATTTTTGATTGAATATGTTGTTTTGATTTATCAGACCACTCTAATTTTATCCTACAGTAGTTAACCCCTTAGTGACCGACTGCTATGTTGCATTTGATGTGCCTTGAAGACCAGAATTCCATTATTTTTGTCATACGTTTACTGAACTGTGAATTTCTTTCTTTGTGTTCAGTCCACCCACACAAATTATATATCATTTTTTAAAGGACAGATAGGGCTTTCATTTGATACTATTATTTTCATCATATGATATAATTTACTATTAAAAAAAATATAAAATATGATGAAAATATGACACAAAAAACACTTCTTCTAACTTTGACCTGATTTTTTTTTTTTTTACACAATTACAAATGGTAAAAAAGACCCCGTCTATATATTTCTAATATTTGTCCTGAGTTTATTAATACCAATGTTTCCTTGTTTGTCTATGTTTTATTTCAAGTAAAAGGGCAATAAACATCGATAGATAACCATGTATGAAACAAACCTACCCCTCGATCCCCAACAACATACCCCTGAAGGATACCGACAGTATTTACAGATCTATAGACGGAAGAACCATATTATATGAATCCTATGGTTCTAAGAGGGGATTGAAAGGGTTAATTTGGATCTGTGAGGGTTAAAAGCCGACAGTGTGTCAAAGAAGCTGATGTCTGCAGCACCTTCTGGAAGGCCAGATCACGCCAGTAGCGTAATTGTTATGAGAATGGTCTTATCTTACTATTCCAAGGCTAGAACAGAGGTTTCTGGAACATCAACAAGTTGTCTCTGAAAGTTCTGTAATTCTTTATAAGATGATTTTTGTAACACTATTTTACATATTACGTTTTAAGTGCATTTTCTTGTAAAACACGCCTTTCTGCATATTAGAATATCAGAATAACCAATTATATCGTAGTAACTAATGCTTTTATCTTCGTTTATATACGCTTGTCTAAACAATTAAAATCAGAGTTGTTTCACAGTTGCATTGGTGTCGGGCTCAGTTATTCACTGAGAGATAGCTCTCCTGGATCCAGTATTTACAAGTCAAACCAAGACAGTCATATCACAAGGGACACAACCAAATTCCTTACAACCTTGGCTGTGTATTTAAGAATGTGGGGCTGATTAGTTAGCCTCCAACATGAAATTTGATTTTAAACCAGATTAGTGAATTGGCTTATATGCCTTCAAATCAAACTGGCAGATTTTACAGGACTGAAAAAAAAAATGCATATATATAATAAGTGATCTGTTGCGTCTAAGGGGTTGTGTTTCAAACTGGGGGACTCAATGTTTCTCCTTATATATGGTTTATTATTTTCTTACACCAGTACAGAGCCTACAAGTAGCATAGATCTCACACTGTCACTCAGTGAGCTGCTTTTCTCTCTGTTAAAACGCTTTTGATAGAGAGAGAGGGGTTTGCAGACGGCCACAGAAGAATGGTTACAACATTTGCTGATACTGGACACAGACCGCTCATGCAGTGTGATCAGCAGCTTACGGTCAGATCAATATCTAAATCACTAGCAGTGTTCAATAAGGCAGGCACAACATATTAGTCTAATATCCTTAAGAAATAGAGAAGTGGCTTCCTGAGTGTGAAAGATAAGAGATAAATCACCAGCAGTGTAGCTTTGTTAATCATTTTAACAGCCCCCTCAAAGCTCTTAAATACCCCAAATCAGTTTCCTAAATAAAAAATAACTGCTTGTGTGTGTGTGTGTGAGACAGTGCCTTGTCACTGGTAGTATTACATGTGCTCAAGTTTTGAATCGGTACAGATAACAAACTATAACATAGAATAACAAAGTGCTGCTATATCATTAGCAGCTTTAACTTCGTACAGGGCTTGTTAGCACTAGCTGTAAATGCACTTTAATACAATATCTGTTTTGCTAAAGGCAAATACTGGAAAAGATATGTGCCGTGTGTGACAAAATAAAGACAGCACGGGAGAACAATATTACAGAGAGTAGCAACTCCGTACATTTAGCCCAAATCAGCTCTTGGCACAGTGTTAAGTAGACATGTGCATTTTCGTCCGAAAATAGCATTTTTGTCCATTCGTCCAAAAAACAAATAACGAAAGACGAATGAACAAATGGTTAATAAACGAAAATCATTCGTCCATTCGTGCTATTGGCATTCTATAAACCGGTTTATAGAATACCAATAGCATTACATATACATTCCATAAACCGACAAAATGAACGACCTTCGGTTTATAGACTTTCGTCTTATAGAATACGTGTAATACTATTGGCTTTCTATAAACCGAACGAGAGCCCCATTCATAAGAAATTCTTATGAATGGAGTCCCCATTCATAAGAAATTCTTATGAATGGGGCCCTCGGGCTTATAGAAAGCCAATAGTATTACACGTATTCTATAAGACGAACGAATAAAACGAAACGAAAATATTGAACGAATTTCATCTGAAACGAATGCAGTAATGAACGAAATTCGTTTTAGACGAAATAAATAACATTTTCGTCCAAATGGACGAAAACGAAACGAAAATTTTAGTTTTGCACATGTCTAGTGTTTAGTCTGCCTTGTGAGGGAAGACACTATGTGGCCGCGCTGGCAGATCTCAGACAGGCAGACGGACGATCTCTCTCACCTCAGTGACGGGAGAAATACACCAGTCTGTCACCCACCCAGGCTCCCAGAAAAACAAATACCGGCATTTGCATTGCCAGTAAAAAATACCCGCCAGGTGGTTGCCACCTTTTCTTCAAAAAAAATACCGGCCTTGGTACTGTCTCCATAGACTTAACATTGGCCTGATGCCAATTTTTTACCGGCCTGCCGGTAAAATACCCGCCAGGGGGCAACCCTAGTGACCTGCGATCGCACTAAAACAGCGCAAAGTTCCGGGATTGTCCCGGGGGTGAGAAGTGCCCCGGAACAATCTTGGTTTTCATGGGACTGTCCTGGCAAATCCGGGACAGTTGGCAACTATGTTTTTTTTCTTTTATTATATCAAATAAGGGGGGACTTGAATAGATGGGCAGGACTGTTACTATAGCAACATCAGTATCTCTATTACACCATATTTTGGGAGACAACTGAACAAATATGTACTGTCCCTTTAAAGGGAAACCTTATAGCTCCCTCTATATACTAGACACACACATCATATATATATTTATTTTCCATCAGAGGAATTTGTTACCATAGAGATGAGGGGAGGGGCTACAAAACGCCAGTACAGGATGTCCTCGGCGGCCATGTTGGATTGGGGCTGGGGAGCTGGCGCCTATGCTGAACATTGAACATTTGGCGCGCACTACAGCACTCTGAGCGCTAGAGGGAGCGCTGACTACACTTCCTCTCCACACACGGTGCCCAGTAACGAGCACTGAATGCAGTAGCGGAGGACATTTTTCCGGAGACCAAAATCTATTATGATGTAAGCTGTAGGCTTTAAAAAAATGGCGTCGTCAACGGAGACACAATGTTACATCTCGTGACGCGGATTTGTGCGCCGAAGCTCTTTAAATTTTAGGAAACCAGTAAGTGAGACTTGGCCGATATCTGTCCGGAGACGGGAGTAGTGGAGACAGTGCAGGTGGCAGAGAAAGGTAAGGTATATATGTCTGACTCCTCAGGAGAAACGGTGATCTGCCCTGCTGGGGGGAGAGGGGCTGGTGGGATGTCCTGCTGGGGGGGGGAGAGGGGCCGGTGGGATGTCCTGCTGGGGGGGGGGGAGGGGCCGGTGGGATGTCCTGCTGGGGGGGGGAGAGGGGCCGGTGGGATGTCCTGCTGGGGGGGGGAGAGGGGCCGGTGGGATGTCCTGCTGGGGGGGGGGAGGGGCCGGTGGGATGTCCTGCTGGGGGGGGGAGAGGGGCCGGTGGGATGTCCTGCTGGGGGGGGGAGAGGGGCCGGTGGGATGTCCTGCTGGGGGGGGGAGAGGGGCCGGTGGGATGTCCTGCTGGGGGGAGAGGGGGCGGTGGGATGTCCTGCTGGGGGGAGAGGGGGCGGTGGGATGTCCTGCTGGGGGGGGGGGGGAGAGGGGCCGGTGGGATGTCCTGCTGGGGGGGGGGAGAGGGGGCGGTGGGATGTCCTGCTGGGGGGGATGATACAGTGTAATGCTGGTGATTTATTCATGGGATGAGATAGTGTAATGCTGGGGATTTATTCATGGGATGATATAGTGTAATGCTGGGGATTTATTCATGGGATGAGATAGTGTGATGCTGGGGATTTATTCATGGGATGAGATAGTGTGATGCTGGGGATTTATTCATGGGATGATACAGTGTAATGCTGGTGATTTATTCATGGGATGAGATAGTGTAATGCTGGGGATTTATTCATGGGATGATATAGTGTAATGCTGGGGATTTATTCATGGGATGAGATAGTGTGATGCTGGGGATTTATTCATGGGATGAGATAGTGTGATGCTGGGGATTTATTCATGGGATGATATAGTGTAATGCTGGGGATTTATTCATGGGATGAGATAGTGTGATGCTGGGGATTTATTCATGGGATGATATAGTGTAATGCTGGTGATTTATTCATGGCATGAGATAGTGTAATGCTGGGGATTTATTCATGGCATGAGATAGTGTAATGCTGGGGATTTATTCATGGCATGAGATAGTGTGATGCTGGGGATTTATTCATGGGATGATATAGTGTGATGCTGGGGATTTATTCATGGCATGAGATAGTGTAATGCTGGGGATTTATTCATGGCATGAGATAGTGTAATGCTGGGGATTTATTCATGGCATGAGACAGTGTAATGCTGGGGATTTATTCATGGCATGAGATAGTGTAATGCTGGGGATTTATTCATGGCATGAGATAGTGTAATGCTGGGGATTTATTCATGGCATG
Organism: Pelodytes ibericus; assembly: GCA_036172795.1. Taxonomy (NCBI): domain Eukaryota; kingdom Metazoa; phylum Chordata; class Amphibia; order Anura; family Pelodytidae; genus Pelodytes; species Pelodytes ibericus. The sequence goes on from CM069857.1 coordinate 293,285,285, forward strand.
AGATAGTGTAATGCTGGGGATTTATTCATGGCATGATATCGTGTAATGCTGGGGATTTATTCATGGCATGATATCGTGTAATGCTGGTGATTTATTCATGGGATGATATAGTGTAATGCTGGGGATTTATTCATGGCATGATATAGTGTAATGCTGGGGATTTATTCATGGGATGAGATAGTGTAATGCTGGGGATTTATTCATGGGATGATACAGTGTAATGCTGGGGATTTATTCACGGGATAAAACAGGGCTCGACAAACTCCGGTCGCCATGGCGACTAGGAAATTGTACCTGGCGCCCGGGTAGGATCAGCAGCACATGGCTCTCCACCGTTATGAGATTAGTTTAAGAAAAAAAAAAGTATTATTCTTGTATACACGTGACATCCCACCGATCAGCAGCAGCGTGCAGACGGTCTGTGCCTGTGTGACAGGCATGGACCAAGCTGCAGTACAAATCCCCCTCCCGTGCAATAAGGTAAAACGTCAGGGGGGGGGGGGGGGGGAGGGAGAGAGTCATTCATTTTTTTTTTTTTCTGCTCTTTTCTTTTTAAAAACGCAACAACCTGATGGCGTGTGTGTGTGTGTGTGTGTGTGTGTGTGTGTGTGTGTGTGTGTGTGTGTGTGTCTGGCTAAGTGTGGATCTGACTGACTGACTGTCTCTGGATGTGTGTGGATCTGACTGACTGTCTCTGGATGTGTGTGGATCTGACTGACTGTCTCTGGATGTGTGTGGATCTGACTGACTGACTGTCTCTGGATGTGTGTGGATCTGACTGACTGTCTCTGGATGAATGTGACTGACTGCCTGTGTGTGTGTGTGTGTGTGTGTGTGTGTGTGTGGTTTTGTGAATGTGCCGTTTGTCTGGCTCCTAGTTTTTCCTTTTTTCTGGCTCCTAAAAGTAAATTACATTTGTAAAGCCCTGTGATAATATAATATGGTGTAATGGTGGTGATTTATTAATGGTATGATATTTGATATAGTATAATGCTGATGATTTATTCATGGAAGGATATACTGTAATGCTGGTAATTTATTAATTGGGATAATATATTGTAATGCTGGGGATTTATTAATGAGATTATATAATAATATAGTGTATTGCTGGTGATTTTCTAATGAGATGATATCATATAGTGTAATGCTGGTGATTTATTAATTGGACTGATATAGTGTAATGCTGGGGATTTATTGATTGGGATTATACAGTGCAGGGCTCGAAAAAACCTTGGACGCCATGGCGACCAGGAGATCAGATCTGGCGCGCGAATATTGTAAGGCCCGCATGAGGTCATTTAAAAAAAAAATCTTTTAAACAGCAGTGCGTGAGGGAACAGAGTGTGTGCACCGGCTGCACATACTTCCTGCTCCGCCCCCTCGCACACCGCGATATAATGCCCCAGTGCAGGGCTGGATTTAAAAACCCTCTGTGGATCCTTTTGACTCAGACTTATAAGGAGCCAAAATCGATTCGAATGGTGGATATGTGGAGAGGAGGAATATAGTGCAGCGTGTAATATAAAGACACTTTATTGGCCCCAAAATGTTGAGACTTTCTTTAAAAACATATAAACTAACAAAAAAAAAACTGGTGTAAAAGTTTGAACTGCAAGGGTAGACATGCGATACAGCTGTATCGAAGGTGTCCACTGTGCTTCTCAGCTCCTCCAAGCGATATTGAAGTTTGATAGTGAAAGATGCCTGACTTTTGAAGTGCTGAACTCTGTTCCCTTCGCATGGTGCGCACAACATGTTTCGGCTAAGTGCCGCCTTCCGGTTGCAGAAGGTGGGTGCGTGTAGTAAACATAATCCGTAGCTCCGCCCTCTCTCTGAAATTAAAAGGGCAGATTCTCCCCCAAGTCAGTCTCTGAAAAGTAAGTTGGTGGGAAAAGTCTAGAAGCTCCAAATCTGTTGTGTATATAGTAAAAAATGAGTCTTACAAAAGATTGATATGGTATTGCAATACGAAAAAAGGAGAAAGGAAATATAAAAAGTAACAAATAGCAGCAGTCAATATATAAATACAATGATTATATAAAGAACGAGTATATATGGTCTGTGGGTCCTGAAATAGAGGATAAATATTTAGATAAACACTGAGATACTGAGCAGAAAAATAGTGTTAAAAAAGGCAATTAAAGTGCTCAATCACGGTAATGGTGAGTCCATAAAAATGATTGCCTACAACATGTGTACAATAACAACCATCAAAGAAAGGAGGGGATATAACACAGAAAAAAACAGCTTCAAGGAAATTATATAGTTAAGTCTGAATTGAGACCTCTGGGAATGAAGGTGTCTAGATTAAATATCCACCTCATTTCTGATTAACAAAGTATTACAAAAAAAAAACAGAAATTGCAATAAAAAAAAAAAATACAAGCATATTGAAATTCATTAGTTGGATATTTCTATCCAAGATATATATATCCTGGTAATTATACTTTCCAGGTGTGGCAATTGGCAAAATTATTATTTCAAAACATTGTTTATATTTATTTCAAGTTCTGCCTCCCACTCCAGCACACACAACTGATTTTATAGTATTCTGTTTAGCAATACAAATAACAAGTTAATTGTGTCTCCAAAACCAAACTACAGCAGAGCATGTTTATATGAGCAGATCCATCAAGCCAATTTAACTGATGTAATTTATATTTTCTACAGTAGTTGGAGTTACGCTAAGCTTGCCAGTAACATGCTCAGAGCTAATCCCCGACACTCATTTCACACGGCACTCCACTCCATTTCGTCTAGTGACTAGCCAGCGGTTTGAATACACTGCTGATAGTGGAACAGGGCTCCGCCTTCATATTTGATTGGTCTACGATATCTTGTGTTATTTCACCTTACTCCCTCCTATCATTCACTGTGGGAGGAAAATATACTGGGGTAGATTCAAAGCTGCCGGTTAAGGCTGGTAAGTTAAAGTGTTGATACCGAGGTTTATCAGGGGTGTGGAAATGTGGGGGGGGGGGGGGGGGGAATAAAAACAAAATTCATTTTTCAGTAATATTTTAATTAAGAAGAGTTTACAGGGAAAACAATATTTATTAACAAAACCTTTTCCCTATATTTTGTCCCTTTGAGATTTAGGAATTTCTTTTTTTTTTTTTTTTGACCATTAAGATCCAGAGTTTTGGGGGTAGGGGAAGTCACATTTTAACCTCTTAGGGGCTAAGCCAGCACTATACCCCAAGCTTCATATAAAATAATGATAACCACCAGGGCTTGTGCCAGCGTTATGCTCAACCCCCTAATTAAATAAAACAAGCCATTCCCAATTCCCATGGTCCTTGTAGCCTTAAGCCTACAAAAATCTCGTCCTTTGATTACCACGAGGGTGGGCAGTGAAAATCAGAGAATATATGTACCCGACAGGGTGTCCAGCGATCAACTACTCCCTGGCTCCCAGGGGATAGGGCCAAGTATAACAGTAAAAAAAATTGCACCCTTACAGCAATACCATTGCTTTAGTGTTTGTAAATAACAGGGGCCCTGAAATCTACCCCATTGTTTTTCAAAATATAGATATTTCCACATAGGTACAATTTATAAATTAAGTCTGACCTAACTTAATATCTATAGCAGTGCATCGTCAAAAATGATTCGATTTGATAGACGGCTTTCCAAATTGTGATCACTCTGTGATTATTTGACATTAACCCTTTCACCTAATTAACTAACTTATAAAAAATATAGGTTCCAAAACTGCCAAGTATTGTCAACTATTAACCCCTTAGTGACCGAGTGCTATGTTGCATTTGACGTGCCTTGAAGACCAGAATTCCATTATTTTTGTCATACGTTTACTGAACTGTGAATTTCTTTCTTTGTGTTCAGTCCACCCACACAAATTATATATCATTTTTGAAAGGACAGATAGGGCTTTCATTTGATACTATTATTTTCATCATATGATATCATTTACTATTAAAAAAATAGAAAATATGATGAAAATATGCCATAAAAAAACACTTTTTCCAACTTTGACCTGATTTTTTTTTTACACAATTACAAATGGTAAAAAAGACCCCGTCTATATATTTCTACTATTTGTCCTGAGTTTAGTAATATCAATGTTTCCTTGTTTGTCTATGTTTTATTTCACGTAATAGGGCAATAAACAATATTAGTGTTTTTTTTTTGTTTTCTAACCATTTTCTTCTACAGTGATTTTTTTTAACCCGAACCCTAAATTTACCCCAACTCTAAATTTAATCTAACCCTAAATTGACCCCCACCCCTTAATCTAACCCTTGTAATCATCCGAACCCCCATTTAACCCTAATTATTACCCTATTTGGACCCTAACCCTAGATCTAGGTTCAGTAGATCAAGGGTTAGCTTTTTCCATTTATTTATTTATTTAATTAATTTTCTATTTTTAACTGTAATACCGCCTAACTGCCTGTAGGGGCAGTCAAGTAGCGGTTTCAGAGCGACGGAAGAGATTTTTTTTTTCTCTCTTCCGTCGCTCTCCTCTGGGCATGCTGTATCGGAGGAGCATGCTCCTCCGATACAGCACACACCCGCGATCACCGGGTGATCGCGGTGCCCAGGAGGGCACAGATTGTGTTGCATGATGCCTCGATAGAGGCATCATGCAACACTTTAACACACATAGGCAGTGATGAGCTTTAACTGCCTATGTGTGTTTGCGCGCATACGATCACATTCGCTGTGATCGTATGCGCGCGGGGGGGTCGAGGGGGGGCTGAAAGCCCTCTCAGAGGCTGCTTCGGATCCGAAGCAGCCTCTGAGAGTAGCTGCAGGCATGTAGTGTTGCGCTAATGAGCGCAACACTACATGAAAACGGAGGACGTATATATACGTCCTCATGGTCCTTAAGGACCATGCTTTTCAGGACGTATATATACGTCCACATGCGTTAAGGGGTTAAAGCAAATGGCTTTAATTATAGAAAGAACAAATCCTAAGCCATATCCCTTATAATAATACTACTCTTTTATGATCAAATATAATATATATACAGGACTCCTAGTAACTTACACTTACTTATTTACTCATACCATACCTGTGGTTAAGTGATTAACTTCATTGAAGTATAAGAAACTATGGCAAATTCTCATCTGTTTAATACATTTTAACATCACTATGGATCTGAATAAAATAATTTGAAGTTTGTTTTTTGGATTGTTTGTTTGGCAAGACAGTAAGATTGGTTAATAATCCTTATGGAAGACATAAGATATTTCTGGAGACAAATAAAATATTGCATAAAGAAGGAAGGAAACTGATCACCGTAATAAACTATGAACAGCAAGGAAAGGTTTTTTTTTTGCGGGATGTATTTTATTTATTTTATACTTGCAGGTCACTCTCTGCGCTTCACAGAAAGTATTTGAAGCACATGGAGTGAATAAGAGGCAAAGTCTGAACACATTTACTTTGCCATCTAATTTGCATGTTATTGCGATGATTGAGTGATCACGTGCCCAGAAACCCGCCTATCGGGTCTAGGAGCTTTTGTCTCTGGTGTGAGGTAGAGTCCTGGACCATTTCAGACCGTCTGATGGAGCGCACTGCCGCTTAACCACATGATGAGTCGCGATCTCAGGGTCGCATGCTGCAACTCTTATGATGAGTTAATGCGTCATACGGTCACAAAGGGGTTATATAAGGTTAGCTGGTACTGCAAATGAGTGCTCCACTTGCTATGCTTAAATTACTACTTATTTTAAAATGTTCTTTCTAGCAGGTGACTCAAGGAAGATAAATATTCTTTTTAGACTTCGACATCATCAAGACTGAAGAGATCTGTACAAATCATGTTATCTCAAACACAGAGAAGGAAATATTGACTGAAACCCATCTGTCTGGACAGAGAGGAGTTGGAAAGTGAAAGTTTAGCTGATCTTCGACACAGAAACTTAAAACTAAAGGAAAGTCAGAAAATGTCAGGCAGCAATGGCGATAAAACTATCAGTACCAGTGACAACAATGACCGAGAAACACCATGTCCAGAGACAGTCTATAAGTGTTCTGAATATCAGGAATGCGTCACTAGTGAAACAAACCTTGTTCAGCAGCTGGTTGTTCATAAAAGAAAAGATAGACCATGTCATGAACCAGTTAACGAAAGGATAAATAACTTTACATGTTCCTTATTTGGAAAATGTTTTAACAAAAAATCTAATCTTATTCAACACAAGATAATTGACACAGAAGAGAAGCCATTTGCCTGTTCTGAATGTGAGAAATGTTTTACCTACAAGTCATTTCTTCAGCGTCATAAGAGAATTCACACAGGCGAGAAACCATTTGTTTGTTCTGAATGTAAGAAATGTTTTACCAGCAAGTCAAATCTTATTGAACATAAGCGGATTCACACAGGAGAGAAACCATTTGCCTGCTTGGAATGTGAGAAATGTTTTACAACAAATCAACAACTTACTCTACATTTGAGAATTCACACAGGAGAGAAACCGTTTGCCTGTTCTGAATGCGAGAAATGTTTTACAACAAATCAAAAACGCATTCTACATATGCGAATTCACACAGGAGAGAAACCATTTTCTTGTTCTGAATGTGAGAAATGTTTTACCCGCAAGTCACATCTTATTGAACATCAGTTCATTCACACAGGAGAGAAACCATTTGCCTGTAATGTATGTGGAAGATGTTTCAAAAGTAAACCTAATCTTATTCGACATGGGAGACTTCACACACGAGAGATGCCATCTGCCTGTTTTGAATGGGAGAAATGTTTTAAAACAAATGCACATCTTATTGAACATAAAATAATTCACCCAGGAGAAAAAACATTTGCCTGTTCGGAATGTGAGAAATGTTTTACACAAAAGTCAAATCTTCTTCAACATGAGCGAATTCACACAGGAGAGAAACCATTTGCGTGTTCTGAATGCGAGAAATGTTTTACAACAAACCAACAACTTATTCAACATGAGAGAATTCACACGGGAGAGAAACCATTTTCCTGTTCTGAATGTGAGAAATGTTTTACTACAAACCAACAACTTATTCAACATGACAGAATTCACACGGGAGAGAAACCATTTTCTTGTTCTGAATGTGAGAAATATTTTACCCGCAAGTCACGTCTTATTGAACATAAGCGAATTCACACAGGAGAGAAGCCATTTGCCTGCTCGGAATGTGAGAAATGTTTTCCAACAACTAAACAACTTACTCAACATTTGAGAATGCACACAGGAGAGAAACCGTTTGACTGTTCTGAATGCGAGAAATCGTTTACAAGAAAGCAAAAACTTATTCTACATATGAGAATTCACACAAGCGAGAAACTATTTTCCTGTTCTGAAGGTGGAGAAATGTATTACACGCAAGTCACATCTTATTGAATTTTAGATTCACACAGGAGAGAAACCATTTGCCTGTAATGAATGTGAAAGATATTCTAAAAGTAAACCTAATCTTATTCGACATGGGAGAGTTCACACAGGAGAGATGCCATTTGTCTGTTCTGAATGTGAGATGTTTTAAATCAAATGCACAACTTATTGAACATAAAAGAATTCACACACGAGAAAAACCATTTGCCTGTTCTAAAGGAGAAAAATGTTTTTTCCTTCAAGGCTAGCTCTAAAAAAAAACCATGAATGGAGGAAGCATACCAAGCAGCAGAGGTAAGAAAAAGTCCCTGATCTCTGCTTCCTCTCTACAGATACAATTTTAGCAATTAAACTTTCATTCAGAACTTGAGAAAACATAAAGAAGAATAACTTTGACTGTAAAATCCGTGAAAGTGGTTAAATGTTCAGCTTACCATTAAAGGAACCTGGTGATCTAGAAGATGAAGACGCAATGTAAAAATTCTACTTGAAAACAAGATTTTTTTATTTTTTTAACTACACTGGTCAGACATAATAATAATGAGATCCCCTTGAGCATCCAAGATTAGGTCACCGAGATAAAGGTTGATCTCCAGCAGCAAGGCTATCGTCTTTAACTGGTCAAGACACACCAGGCCACAAACCACACAGCGCTGACCGCATTAGAATAAAGCTGAAACTAGCAGATTCAGAGACCTTAACTGTCCATTTTATTGAATTGGGCCAGGAGCCTTCATGGTGATCGGGAAAAATGCATGTGTCCCCTTCTGAAACCCTTTTTTGGACCTCCACTTTGCATGATGGGCACAAAGACTACTGTCCAGACATTTTTTTTTAACCATTTCCATCCCCAGGAATTGAAACTTTATTTTACTTCCTTAATGGCACCCGTTATATTTTATGACTTGCCTTGTTTTTGTTTTTCTCTGGATGTTTATAATATATACACATTATTACTGGTGAATGTTTGTTTGTTTATTTTTTGCAAAAAAAGGCACGGCTATTTTTTTTTAAATCTAAACCTCTTCACAAAAAAATGATGTTATATTTAATTCAAAGATTACATCAAATATATACATTTTTAATTAAAATGAAAGGTTTGGAAGACAACACACCAGAATGAACTTTAGAACCTGCAGATTACGCACTATTTGTTGTATATAACTGTTCCTACAAATATTATGTTTTTATAATGTATGTAATACATATCTCATTGTTGAAACACTTACTTATACTTACCAATGGAAAATGTATTATTTTTGAAAAATAAAGATTAAAAAAAAAAAAAAAAAGAAATAAAAAGGAATAATCAGAGAACTTCTTTCTCTATACATCTAACTTTAAATATAACCGGGAATAGTGCTGAGAATTAATAAGTTGATAATAAATGCTGCAATCAATAAAAAATAAAAAAATAAAATGATTGAAAGGAGCACTGCTCCTTTTTAAACCTGAAACTTTGAAGTAAACCCACATGTATCTATTATCTGCTGTGTCTCACATCTGATACACTGCCGTTCATGGTTGTCACGAGCTGGCTGCATCAGTGCTATCAATGATCGCCCCTCTCCGATTGCAGAATGCGAGGCTAGTAGTTAAGGTCTTCCCAGCTTATCTCATGCAAAAACGAGGGTCTCTCTCTGAGCCAGCAGAGAGAGACGGTCACTGACCAGATGGCTGCCTGCTTCCTGGCAGCTGTCGGTCAGAGAATAAACTGGCGTTTACTATTGTTCATGAGCCTCCGTGACTCTGGGAGCCGACCGGGGAAATGCTGTGTTAATTCTGTTGTAATACCCAGTGTGTCCCCGTGTTTCCCCAGTGTAATACCTCCCAAAAAGGAAAAATCACTTGCATGTTCCCTGCCTTCTGGTGCCCGACTCCAACATCCCAAGTAGCGTCTCCATTACCACAACCTAGACCTAGAGACAACGGAGACCTTCACTCAACCTTCAATTTGTTCATATAAATCTCCCGCGTCCTGACCAACATCATTCGAATGGGGAATGGTTGGTTAGTTAAAAAGCAGATTAACTTGCCCTCCTATTGCTCCAAGCCCCGAAATAGAAAACTGAAATGTTTCTGAAAGGTGAGGTGAAAAAGAATAACGGACTAGTTTTCCCTGAGCAGCGAAGCACCCTAGGCAGCCAGCCATAATAAAGGTTAAGCCTGGTCGCATGGGACTTATGCCCACCCGTGGCGTATTTGGGATGCTGCTTATTGGTTGCTCCAGACTATCGGCACGGATCCTATTGGTCCAAGGGGAAATAGTAGGCACCCATTCCACTGGCCAGGAGTTTAAAGGTCACTAAAGTTAAAGGTATTAAAAGGACCCGGCTCTGCCCCTCTCGCCTCATTGGTCACTTGTTTCCGCAGCATGTTACCATTGGTTTCCCCATAAACCTGGCGGCAGATTTAATTGTATTACCCTTTTTTTTTTAAGTTAATCCTGTTATGAGTGTATTGTTCAATCATCTGTTATCAAGATATTTTAATGCAGGACTTGATGAACTTAGCTGAGTTTAAGGAGCCAGCTAAAAAAATCTAGGAGTCAGACAACGGCACATAAACACAATCACACATAGTCGCAGACTATTTATTAGGTTATAAATATAAATATTACATGGTGTCAATATGTCATTTATCCAATACAGACACAGTCAGTTACATATATATATATATATATATATATATATAGATATATATATATAAGATATATATACACACACATCCAGTCAGTCACATATATATATACACACTCACTTCCATTCAGTCATATACACACACAAACACACACACACACACATCCAGTCAGTCAGTCACATATATACACACAAGCTACAGGGGGTAAACTATTAACTATTGTCCTTTACTCTCCAGTGACATGTGAATTAGGCACTGGATATAAAACCAACATAAAAACAAAATAATCTGAATAAATAACCATATTAAACATAGCACATAAGCCAGGGCCCATAATCTATAGAGAGGAGGCAAGCCAGTAGTTTTCTTCAGGAACCCCAGTGATGGAGGGTTCTGTCACATTTCTCCCCCTTCCAAAAGAGACTGACACCGGAGAAGACCTCAAACGGTTTAACTCAGAAGTCAGTCAGTTCACTTGGCCTCTCAATGCCCTCACTTGATTGTTGCCCCAATCAGACTATCCTGCATCTGCCCTTCATCACCCCCATCACATGCCACCTCACCCCAGGACTTTCACAAAATGGCTCCAGGCAATAAAAACATAATTTTTTCCTTTTTACTGAAATATATTGAAAAAAACATCTTGGCATCTATTGCACACATAGGTTTACTTTAAATGCACAGACAATCTAGTTACAGCTTATGTAAGTGGTAGTGTCCCTTTAATTGGGATGACCTAGTGTAATGCTGGTGATTACCATCTTTGCTCAAATATAAGACAAGGTTTCTTTCAGAGCAAATGCTCTGGAAAAAGACCCTTCGTCTTGTATTCGAACTCATCTTATAGTCTGACATCAAATCGAGGTCTGACTATAAAACTGGGATCCAGGTCCCCGCAGAGCTGCAGTGGACCTGGATCCCCCTCTGAAGCAGCTGGGGGATGTCTGCGCAAAGCACGCAGACATCCTCCATTGCTGCTGCTCGGCACGTCCGTCTGGACTTCTATGACGGAAGCCAGGTCATGTGACAGCAGCGGAGGATGTCCGTGTGTATCGTGCAGATATTCTCTGGCTGCCCCCACTAGCCACCAGGGAGAGAGGCATTGTTGGGGGGGAGGGAGTGGGGGAGAGAGAGAGCCAGCATTCAGCATTGGGCAAGTCTGGGGGGTAGGGGCAGCATTGGCACATAAAAGTAAATCAAAACACGAAAAGCATTTTTTTTTTATATCATCATTTTTATTAAATATGAAAAAGCTATTTATATGTGACTATATAAACTTTTTCCCTAGGGTGGTCTTATATTCAGGCTTTTAGATTTTTTCCTAAAGGAATATTCAAAGGGGGTCGTCTTATATTGACTTTGATTTATTAATTGGGATGATATAGTGTAATGCTGGTGATTTAATAATTGGGATAATATAATAATATAGTGTAATGCTGGTGATTTAATAATTGGGATAATATAATAATATAGGGTAATGCTGGGGATTTATTCATGGGATGATATAGTGTAATGCTGGGGATTTATTCATGGGATGATACAGTGTAATGCTGGGGATTTATTCATTTGATGATATAGTGTAATGCTGGGGATTTATTCATGGGATGATATAGTGTAATGCTGGTGATTTAATAATTGGGATAATATAATAATATAGGGTAATGCTGGGGATTTATTAATGGGATTATATAGTGTAATGCTGGGGATTTATTCATGGGATGATATAGTGTAATGCTGGTGATTTAATAATTGGGATAATATAATAATATAGGGTAATGCTGGGGATTTATTAATGGGATTATATAGTGTAATGCTGGGGATTTATTCATGGGATGAGATAGTGTAAGGCTGGGGATTTATTCATGGAATGATATAGTGTAATGCTGGGGATTTATTCATGGGATGATATGGTGTAATGCTGGGGATTTATTAATGGGATGATATAGTGTAATGCTGGGGATTTATTAATGGGATTATATAGTGTAATGCTGGGGATTTATTCATGGGATGATATAGTGTAATGCTGGGGATTTATTAATGGGATTATATAGTGTAATGCTGGGGATTTATTCATGGGATGATATAGTGTAATGCTGGGGATTTATTCATGGGATGATATGGTGTAATGCTGGGGATTTATTCATGGGATGATATAGTGTGATGCTGGGGATTTATTCACGGCATGATATAGTGTAATGCTGGGGATTTATTAATGGGATTATATAGTGTAATGCTGGGGATTTATTCATGGGATGATACAGTGTAATGCTGGTGATTTATTCATGGCATGAGATAGTGTAATGCTGGGGATTTATTCATGGGATGATATAGGGTAATGCTGGGGATTTATTCATGGGATGATACAGTGTAATGCTGGGGATTATTCATGGGATGAGATAGTGTAATGCTGGGGATTTATTCATGGCATGAGATAGTGTAATGCTGGGGATTTATTCATGGGATGATATAGTGTAATGCTGGGGATTTATTCATGGCATGATATAGTGTAATGCTGGGGATTTATTCATGGGATGATATAGTGTAATGCTGGTGATTTATTCATGGGATGATATAGGGTAATGCTGGTGATTTATTCATGGGATAATCTAGTGTAATGCTGGTGATTTATTCATGGGATAATCTAGTGTAATGCTGGGGATTTATTCATGGCATGATATGGTGTAATGCTGGTGATTTATTCAAGGGATAATCTAGTGTAATGCTGGTGATTTATTAATGGGATGATATAGTGTAATGCTGGTGATTTATTCATGGGATGATATAGTGTAATGCTGGGGATTTATTCATGGGATGATATAGTGTAATGCTGGGGATTTATTCATGGGATGATACAGTGTAATGCTGGGGATTTATTCATGGGATGATATAGGGTAATGCTGGGGATTTATTCATGGGATGATACAGTGTAATGCTGGGGATTATTCATGGGATGATATAGTGTAATGCTGGTGATTTATTCATGGGATGATATAGGGTAATGCTGGTGATTTATTCATGGGATAATCTAGTGTAATGCTGGTGATTTATTCATGGGATGATACAGTGTAATGCTGGGGATTTATTCATGGGATGATATGGTGCAATGCTGGGGATTTATTCATGGGATGATACAGTGTAATGCTGGGGATTTATTCATGGGATGATGTAGTGTAATGCTGGTGATTTATTCATGGGATAATCTAGTGTAATGCTGGGGATTTATTAATTGGGATGATGTAGTGTAATGCTGGTGATTTATTAATGGGATGATGTAGTGTAATGCTGGTGATTTATTAATGGGATGATATAGTGTGATGCTGGGGATTTATTCATGGGATGAGATAGTGTAATGCTGGGGATTTATTCATGGGATGATATAGTGTGATGCTGGTGATTTATTCATGGGATGATACAGTGTAATGCTGGGGATTTATTCATGGGATGAGATAGTGTAATGCTGGTGATTTATTCATGGGATGAGATAGTGTAATGCTGGGGATTTATTCATGGGATGAGATAGTGTAATGCTGGGGATTTATTCATGGGATGATATAGTGTAATGCTGGGGATTTATTCATGGGATGATATAGTGTAATGCTGGGGATTTATTCATGGGATGATATAGGGTAATGCTGGGGATTTATTCATGGGATAATCTAGTGTAATGCTGGGGATTTATTCACGGGATGATATAGTGTAATGCTGGTGATTTATTAATGGGATGATGTAGTGTAATGCTGGTGATTTATTCATGGGATGAGATAGTGTAATGCTGGTGATTGATTCATGGGATGAGATAGTGTAATGCTGGGGATTTATTCATGGGATGATATAGTGTAATGCTGGGGATTTATTCATGGGATGATAAAGTGCAATGCTGGGGATTTATTCATGGGATGATACAGTGTAATGCTGAGGATTTATTCATGGGATGATATAGTGTAATGCTGGGGATTTATTCATGGGATGATACAGTGTAATGCTGGGGATTTATTCATGGGATGATATAGTGTAATGCTGGGGATTTATTCATGGCATGAGATAGTGTAATGCTGGGGATTTATTCATGGGATGAGATAGTGTAATGCTGGGGATTTATTCATGGGATGATATAGTGTAATGCTGGGGATTTATTCATGGCATGAGATAGTGTGATGCTGGGGATTTATTCATGGCATGATATAGTGTAATGCTGGGGATTTATTCATGGCATGATATAGTGTAATGCTGGGGATTTATTCATGGGATGATATGGTGTAATGCTGGGGATTATTCATGGGATGATATAGTGTAATGCTGGGGATTTATTCATGGGATGATATAGTGTAATGCTGGGGATTTATTCATGGGATGATACAGTGTGATGCTGGTGATTTATTCATGGGATGAGATAGTGTAATGCTGGGGATTTATTCATGGCATGAGATAGTGTAATGCTGGTGATTTATTCATGGGATGAGATAGTGTAATGCTGGGGATTTATTCATGGGATGATATAGTGTAATGCTGGGGATTTATTCATGGCATGAGATAGTGTAATGCTGGGGATTTATTCATGGGATGAGATAGTGTGATGCTGGGGATTTATTCATGGCATGATATAGTGTAATGCTGGGGATTTATTCATGGCATGATATGGTGTAATGCTGGGGATTTATTCATGGGATGATATAGTGTAATGCTGGGGATTTATTCATGGGATGATATAGTGTAATGCTGGGGATTTATTCATGGGATGATATAGTGTAATGCTGGTGATTTATTCATGGGATGATATAGTGTAATGCTGGGGATTTATTCATGGGATGATATAGTGTAATGCTGGGGATTTATTCATGGGATGATATAGTGTAATGCTGGGGATTTATTCATGGGATGATACAGTGTAATGCTGAGGATTTATTCATGGGATGAGATAGTGTAATGCTGAGGATTTATTCATGGGATGAGATAGTGTAATGCTGGGGATTTATTCATGGGATGAGATAGTGTAATGCTGGGGATTTATTCATGGGATGATATAGTGTAATGCTGGGGATTTATTCATGGGATGATATGGTGTAATGCTGGGGATTATTCATGGGATGATATAGTGTAATGCTGGGGATTTATTCATGGCATGATATAGTGTAATGCTGGGGATTTATTCATGGCATGATATGGTGTAATGCTGGGGATTTATTCATGGGATGATACAGTGTAATGCTGGGGATTTATTCATGGGATGAGATAGTGTAATGTTGGGGATTTATTCATGGGATGAGACAGTGTAATGATGGGGATTTATTCATGGGATGAGATAGTGTAATGCTGGGGATTTATTCATGGGATGAGATAGTGTAATGCTGGGGATTTATTCATGGCATGATATAGTGTAATGCTGGGGATTTATTCATGGGATGATATAGTGTAATGCTGGGGATTTATTCATGGCATGATATAGTGTAATGCTGGGGATTTATTCATGGGATGAGATAGTGTAATGCTGGGGATTTATTAATTGGGATAATATAATAATATAGGGCAGCCCTTCTCTGAACTCTCTCCAAAGTATCAATATCCTTCTGGAGATACGGTCTCCAGTACTGCGTACAATACTCCAAGTGAGGTCTCACCAGTGCTCTGTACAATGGCATGAGCACTTCCCTCTTATAGTTATAATCGAGCAAATACGGTATTTTGTAAAGTATTTTTTTTAGCCCTCCTTAATGTAAACCAGTCATTTAGGAGATATCTCAAGTAAGAGTATTTTATCTACGTTAATAATTGATTACTTGCTATAGAGTTGCCATAATTGATCAGACAGTGCTCCGAAAATGATTCACTCTACATTATAATTCATGTGTTTGTTTTTTTTGTAAAGTATCATTGTTTTTCATTTCAGATACTCTACGAAACTAACAGCCGGAGCAGCTTTTACTGTCACTTGAAGTAAGTATACATCTCATTTTATAAACACATTGACTAAGTACTATATAAATCTATACAGTATATCTATATTCACTCTCTCTATTAAAGCCTGAACTCACAAGTTAAAGTACAACTGTCAGCAAAACATGAAGTTCTGCTTCGAGTAGACATTTTAAATAGAAACAATTTAATAAATACACATTAAAGGGACAGTCTAGTCACCCTTTTAACTTTGGTGCAACTTGTAAGCAGCACACTTTAGCATAGACTGTCAGTTTCCGTTTTTTTTTTTTTTAGTTCTCTCTTTAGAGATCATACTTAGCTTTAAAATAATGCCCACTAGTGGCTGTTTTCAGGTACTACATCGGTACGTATGTATGCCCTAACGCATGCTCAGTTGCTACTTCTCCCATCAATCACTGGGCTGTCTGAAGGATTTCCCAGCATGCCCCAGGCCGCCTCTAGGTAGGTCTGTTTATTTTCTGCTTCCTGCAGAGTGAGCAGGAAGGGATCACAGAGGAACTTTTATTATCACAAAAATGACTTATTTTCCGTGGAGCACAATAAATCATGGTTTGTCAGCAAGGCAGTAAGTATTGTATTTAACGCTGACAACAAGCCTGTGATTTATTCTGCTAGTCATGGAGAATGAGTCCTTTTTGTGATAATAAAAGTTCCTTTTTGTTTACTCCCCTGGGTGTCCTGCTCACTCTGCTGATATCCTGAAGTGGGGCATGAGGGAGAACATTGGACTGGGGGGACATGAGGTATAATATAAATAAAACAGCACCAGTATCTACATATAATAATTAAATTCCCATCACACTAGAACTATAATTCCGATCATACTCACACAGGCTCTAAACCAGGGCTTGACAAATTTAATTTGATTTTAAGAGCCAGAATTTTTTTTTAGGAGCCAGACAATCACGCAAACATAAACACACACACCTACTTCACATATATACAAACACCTCACACACACCTACTTTACTTATACACATATATCCAAACACCTCACACATACCTACTTTACATATACACATATATACAAACACCTCACACATACCTACTTTACATATACACATATATACAAACACCTCACACATACCTACTTTACATATACACATATATACAAACACCTCACACATACCTACTTTACATATACACAAATATCCAAACACCTCATACACACCTACTTTACATATACCCAAATATACAAACACCTCACACACACCTACTTTACATATACACATATATACAAACACCTCACACACACCTACTTTACATATACACATATATCCAAACACCTCACACATACCTACTTTACATATACACATATATACAAACACCTCACACATACCTACTTTACATATACACAAATATCCAAACACCTCATACACACCTACTTTACATATACCCAAATATACAAACACCTCATACACACCTACTTTACATATACCCAAATATACAAACACCTCACACACACCTACTTTACATATACACATATATACAAACACCTCACACACACCTACTTTACATATACACATATATCCAAACACCTCACACACACCTACTTTACATATACCCATATATCCAAACACCTCACACACACCTATTTTACATATACCCATATATCCAAACACCTCACACACACCTACTTTTCATATACACAAATATACAAACACCTCACACACACCTACTTTACATATACCCATATATCCAAACACCACACACACACCTATTTTACATATATACATATATACAAACACCTCACACACACACCTATTTTACATATACACATATATACAAACACCTCACACACACACCTACTTTACATATACACATATATACAAACACCTCTCACACACACCTACTTTACATATATACATATATCCAAACACCTCACACACACCTACTTTACATACACACAAATATCCAAACACCTCACACACACCTACTTTACATATACACAAATATACAAACACCTCACACACATCTACTTTACATATACACATATATACAAACACCTCACACACACCTACTTTACATATACACATATATACAAACACCTCACACACACCTACTTTACATATACACAAATATACAAACACCTCACACACACCTACTTTACATATACACAAATATACAAACACCTCACACACACCTACTTTACATATATACATATATACAAACACCTCACACACACCTACTTTACATATATACATATATACAAACACCTCACACACACCTACTTTACATACACACAAATATACAAACACCCACCTCACACAGTCTTTTTTTGGTTTCTTCTTGATGTGTCCCCCCTCCCTGCTGCTTTACCTCACTGCAGGGGAGGGGGACATTCGTGCTGCAGCTGATCTCCGTTGGTCAGCCTGCTGAATGCCAGGATGTCACGTGACGACACCCAGCACTCAGACACGCGTTGCGCGAGGGGGCGGAGCTTGCAGTCTGTGCCATCCGCACAGACTTTACCCCCTCGCGCTCAGAAAGTTTTTTTTTTAAATGTGATGGCAGCGGCAAGGGGACCATAAGGCTGACAGCACCCAGGCGCCAGGTCTAAATTCCTGGTCGCCATGGCGACCTGGCGCCTGGGGTTTGTCGAGCCCTGCTCTAAACTTACCATCATAATCATTTTGGTATTAAATCAACTGTAACTCCCATAATACTTATAATTTGTAGACAGTTGAGCACTGGATTTTTGTGCATATTTTTATATAAAATGTAAATATAGACAAAAATATATTTTATATACCGTATTTTCCGGCGTATAAGACGACTTTTTAACCCCTGAAAATCTTCTCAAAAGTTGGGGGGATCGTCTTATACGCCGGGTACTGGGATTTACTCACCTATTTTCTGCTCTGTCTCCGCTCGCGCTGTTAAGCCGGTCCGGGGCTGTGAGGGAAGCGTTGTGAGCTCCCCTCAGGCCACGCGGCTTCAATAAAGTCTGTTTAAACAAAACTTTATTGACCGCGCGGCTGGAGGGGAGCTCACAACGCTTCCCTCACAGCCACGGACCGGCTAAACAGCGGGACACAGAGCAGAAAATAGGTAAGTACTGGGGAAAAAAACCTAAAAGGTTCAAATATAGATGCGATTTTTCCGGCTTATAAGATGACTTAGTTGGGGGGTCGTCTTATACGCCCAGTCGTCTTATACGCCGGAAAATACGGTAGTACTCAACTGTCTACAACAATAAGTATGATGGGAGTTGCTGTTTAATACCAATATAAATATTTGTGTCTATTTTAGACAGTTGAGATTATCCAATAGAGACAGAGAGAGAGACAGACAGAGGAGAGTGGAGGTGAATAGCACTGAATACATACAGATGGTTGTTAGTTGGACAGCACAGGAAGGTACAGAAGAGATGTCCTAGGCTGGCTGCTTAGCAACAAGGAAGAATCCAACAACATTTCTTCCTTGCTCCTTGTCAGTCAAAATCTCTTATTGGCTGTGTTGAATGGGTGGGCGGAGCTTGGTAATGTCATTGACGTCACACACATCGGGAGTGTGCATGGCCTTCACTGAGAGCAAGGGGGTGCTTGGAGATCTCAGTGACAGGGAGCATGCTCAGTATTCCTCCCCATTCACTTGAATGGGAATGTATCTGATTGGCTGAAGCAGAGAAAGCGAGACAACACTCGTCAGGCTTTTGGAATGAGGAGGTGGGAGTGTCTGACTGCTTCAAAAGCCTCAAGATCTGCTAACTGCTTTTAAATGTACGTTTAGCAGTTTTTAAGTTATGGAAATTACAAGATATGCATATTAAAGCACTATTTTAGTACTTTAATATGCATTAACATTTGGAAAATGCTTTTTGGGCATTAGACAGTCCTTTTAAGTACTTTATTGAGCCCTCTTTGCTGTATAGTTCTATCGGGATGGACATCTTGAGTTGGTTGAAGGATAATCTGACCCAAGATTCCAAACAACATGTCCGCCCCTTGATAGGGCAGAAACGGAGCAAAGAAGGATCAATTAGGAACTTTATTTGTATTCATTCATTAAAGCATTTCTTTTTCGAATACCTACATCTTTCAATTGAACATCTTTTTTTTTAAATGACAGCTGTCTTTTAAGGGCTTTTTTGAACAATTAAAGCTGACTCCATGTTCTGCTAGAATCAATATATATTTTTGATAACAAATTTGCTGTTAGAAACCGTTAAATGTAGTAACCATGGCAACTTATTGCTAATGTGTATTATGTTGTGTTGGAGCATATTTTCTAAATTGGTCACTGCCTGAGACTGGAAGAGCAAAGATTTCATAGACAGCCAAGAAAGAGATTCTTTATGGTTAGGACAATTAAAGTTATGGAACTCACTGCCAAGAGAGGTAGTGCTATCAACAATAGATGCATTTAAAAATGGTCTGGATGTTTTTTTTTTTTTTAGAAAAACAAAGCATACATGGCTATTAACCCCTTAGTGACAAGACATTTTCACCTTGACTTTCCCTTGGTGACAATGGCTGTTTTGACATTTCTAGGGTGTTTGTATTTAGCTGTAATTTTTTTCTTTCTCACATACAGTACCCACACAAATTATATGTTGTTTTTATCGTCATAAGAAGGGCTTTCATTAGATACCATTATGTTCATCATATCTTATAATTTACTACAAAAAAAATCATAAAATATGATGAAAAATTTAAAAAAACACACTTTTTCTAACTTTGACATAAAATATAATTTACACAAATAAAATCATTAAAAAAGCCCCCGTCTAAATAGTTTCTAAATGTTCTCCCGGGTTCAAAAATATGCATGTTTCCATATTTTTCGGTATTTTTTTGCGAGTTATGGGGCAAAACCCAAAAATAGTGTTTTTTGTTTTTTTCCTATATTGATCTTTTGACCCCAACCCGAACCCAAAATTTAACCCTAACACTAAATTTAACCCCAACTCTAATCCTTATTATATCCCTTAATATTTTTTAACTTTAATTAATTTTAACCCTATCCCTTATGCTAAAAAATATTTAATTTTAACCCTATAGGCTTATATAGCTAAATAACCTGTTTTTAATTAATTAAATATTTATTTTAATTATTTCCCATTGCAATGCTACTAAACTACCACTAGGGGTAGTCAAGTAGCATATTCAGAGCGACGAAAGTGAAGTTACTTTCACTTCCGAAGCTCAGACCGGCAGAGGACTTACCCATATTGACGGAGCAGCATGCTCCGTCAATATGGCTCCCCACGATCGCTCCGTGGGGCGATCGTGGGGGTCCCGAAATAGAAATTTCGGTGCTGGCTATTGCCTCGATGTCGAGGCAATAGACCAGCACTGTTAAAGCGGTTTTCGCGATCATTCAATGCAGGACGTGCCAGGCACGTCCTTTGTCGTCAAGGGAGTTTCTCCCAGGACGTGCCTGGCACGTCCTTTGTCGTCAAGGGGTTAATAATAGAATAAGCATTAATAATAGAGCTTATTGATCCAAGAAGAAATCTGATTGCCCTTTGGAGTCAAGAAGGAATTGTCCCCCCTAGGAGGCAAAATTTTAAATAGTTTCCTTAGGGGTTTTTGCCTTCCTTTGGATCAAAAGCTATAAATGATAGGTAGAAGGGTTGAACTTGATGGACTTGTGTCTTTTTTTCAACCTAATTTACTATGTTACTATGGTAACCTAGCCTATGTGAGCGGCATTTGCTTAGTCAGTGTTGCTGCAAAGCCTCGACATTGAAGTTAGTAAAAAAAAAAAAAAACCCATGGAGACAGGTTTTCCTTATAATTTGCAAAAAAACAACAGAAAAATATGTAAACACTGGATATTTCTAAACGTTTTCAAATATTAGAATCTATTTAGCAGGTTTTTTATTAGCTTAGTTTGTAGATGAGTAAAAGATTTTTCATGTAAAAGTTTGAATTTTTCTCTTTTTTTTTTAACCCCTTGGCGACAGATGACGTGCCAGGCACGTCACGGCAAATCGAGGACTTGCCGACAGGTGACGCGCTTGGCACGTCATGCACTTAATAGAGTAAAGAAAGCGACCAGCGGTAGCTTTCTTTAATCTATCGGTGTTGCTACAATGCCTCTATGTAGAGGCATTGTGCAACACACCCAAAAAGTGCAGGGGCGCGCTACGATCACTCCCCGGAGTGATCGTAGCAGCCATTTAAAAATGCCTGCGCCCGCTGCACACATGTGCTTAGGAAGCGAACGATCGTTAGTAAATATTGCCTTTGACAAGTATTTATCTGCCTCCCTCACCTTACTAGTTTTAGTAAGGGAGAGAGACAGATCAGATAAAGTAAAAAATAAAATAAAATAATAAAATTAAAAATATTTAATAACATTTTAGTAACCAAGGGCTTTTATAAAAGCCATTTCAAGTGTTTAACCCCTTCCCTACCATTGATCGCTGTGTACGCAGTGATCATACACAGCAGCACATTTTTTGCTGTCTGTGCATTTTTTAGGGGTTAATTTTTTTTACTGTAATTCATTACAGTATAAAAAAAAAGCTCTTTTAAGAGCGATTAACCCCTTGCTTGCTGTAGATCACTGCCTAAGCAGCGATCTGACGCAAATGCAGCAATCTTGCTGCAGAAGCATTTTTACTTTTTTTTAAAAACTTTTTTATTACACCTGTCACAGTTTAATTATACCCACTAGGGGAATTACGCTTAACGTAAAAAAAAAATTTTTTAGCTGTCTGAGCGCATGTATAGCGATCAGTAACAGCTGATCAGTGGCAAGTTGGCGTTTGCTCAGATGAGCATCACCATTCGCCTGGTTAGATCAATATTTGTAAATATTTGATCTGACCCGTGTAGATCTGCCTCCCTCTCACTTGAGTTTTAGTGAGGGAGACAGACAGAGCTGTATAATGTAAGTTTATTTAATAAAATTGAGACCCAAAGGCTTTTATAAAAGCCGTTTCCAGTATTTAACCCCTTCCCTGCAATTGATCGCTGTGTACGCAGTGATCTTATTCAGCAGCACATTTTTTGCTGTCTGTGCGTTTTTTTAGGGGTTAATTTTTTTTACTGTGATTTATTACTGTATATCAAAGGCTCTTTTAAGAGCTATTAACCCCTTCCTTGCCAAATATCACTTCCTAAGCAGCACATATGGTCACTGCCTACGCAGCGCATATGGAGCAATCTGGTCGCAGAAGGATTTTTTTTTGCTATCAGCATTTTTTTTGTCACACTCGCTAGGGGTTAATTATACCCACTAGGGGATTACGTGTATTCCTTTTGAAGCTGTCTGAACGCGTGTATAGCGATCAGTAACAGCCGATCAGTGGCAAAGGTGGTTTGGTGATTTCTCAGATGAGCATCACCATTCGTCTGGTTAGATCAATATTGGTAAATATTGATCTGACCCATATTGATCTGCCTCCCTCTCCTCACTTAGTGAGGGAAAGAGACAGATCTGTATAATATAATTTTTTAATTGTAATAAATTAAATAAAATGTTAAAAAAAAAATAATCAGTCCCAAGGGCTTTTATAAAAGCCATACCCTTTGTATAGTGTAGCCTGTGTATTAACCCCTTCCCTGCCACTGATCACTGCACAGCAGAACATTTTTTTCTTGTCTGTGCATTTTTAGGGGTTAATTTTTTTGTACAGTACCACAAAGGCTCTTATAAGAGCTATTAACCCCTTCCTTTCTCTACATGTCAAAATTCCAAGTTGGAAAATCAAAAAGCGCACCTCTCAAATGTAGCCTTTCAACCCCCAACAAAGCTGACAAAGCTATGCATGGGTGGTGTCCCTGTGCTCGGGAGATGTTGCTGAACATATATTGTGGTATTGTTTGTCAGTGACACATACCGAAATATGTGAATTTGCGTCTAAAGTACAATGTATGTGGGAAAAAATACACAATAAAATGACTACCACAAACTTTGACAAAGGCTGGTGGTAGAATTGGTGCATGGAAAGTGTTAAAATACCACCATTTAAAATAGCCTAGGGTGTCTACTTTTACAATATATATATAATTTTGGGTAAAATACACTGTCCTACTTTTAAAAAAGTCCCAAATGCAAGATGGGCTCAGGCTGACTACACGTCAAAATTCCAAGTTGAAAATACGCACCTTCAAAATGTGGCCCTTTAGCCCCCAAACAACCCAACAAACCTATGCATGGGTGGTATCCCTGTACTCAGGAGATGTTGTTGAACACATATTGGGTTATTGTTTGGCAGTGACACATACCAAAATCTGTGAATTTATGTCTGAAATACAATATTTGTGAAAATAAACCACAAAAATTACTACCACAAACTTTGACAAAGGCTGGTGGTAGAATTAGTGCATGGAAAGTGTTAAAATACCACCATTTGAGATAGCCTAGGGTGTCTACTTTAAAAAAATATATGGGTTGATGGGGGAAAATACACTGGCTGGTTTCAAATATGTCCCAAATGGGACATGGGTGCAGGCTGTCTGCATGTCAAAATTTCAAGTTGGAAAACCAAAAACTGCACCTCCCAAATTTGGCCTTTTACCCCCCAAACAACCCAACAAACCTATGCATGGGTGGTATCCCTGTACTCAAGAGATGTTGCTGAACATTTATTGGGGTGTTATTTGGCAGTGACACATACCAAAATCTGTGAATTCATGTCTGAAGTACAAGGTTTGTGGGAAAAAAAAACACAAAAAAATTACTACCACAAACTTTGACAAAGGCTGGTGGTAAAATTAGTGCATGGAAAGTGTTAAAATACCATAATTTGAGATAGCCTAGGGTGTCTTCTTTTAAAAAATATTTGGGTTGATGGGGTAAAATACACTAGCTGGCTTCAAATATGTCCCAAATGGGACATGGGTGCAGGCTGTCTGCATTTAAAAATTTCAAGTTGGAAAACAAAAAACTGCACCTCACAAATTTGTCATTTTAGCTCCCAAACACCCCAACAAACCTATGCATGGGTGGTATCCCTGTACTCAGGAGAAATAGTAGAATCTATTTAGCAGGTTTTTTCGTTCGCTTTTGTCGATGAAGAGAAGATGTTTCAAATAAAAGTCAGGAAATTTGTGTTTGTTTGTTTTTTTACCATATTTTTTTATTTATTTTTATAATAATCAAATATTATCAAAAAGATGGCATCCAAAGAAAGCCCTTCTTGTCCCGATAAAAACAATATGTAATATGTGTGGGTACAGCAAATGACAAAGAAGAAAATTACCGCTAAACACAAACAGCACAGAAATGTTAAAATAGCCATTGTCCAGAAAGGACAAAAATGTTTCAAAGGCTCTGTCCTTAAGGGGTTAAATCAAAATAATTGTATGTTAAGAAAGCCCTTTTTATCCTGAAAAAAAACAGTATATTATGTGGGTACAGTAGTGAGAAAGGGGAAAATTACAGCTAGACACAAACACTGCAGAAGTTTAAAAACAGCCTGTGAAACATTGAAAAAACAGTCCGTACCTAAGGCATTAATTCTCTGCTTTAATATGCATTTAAAAATAATAGGGAAGTCTGTTGAGCAGAAAACAGAATGCTAATGGGGCCTCTGGCAAATGTGAAAAATAATAAACCACACATAGCTTGTGTCAATGGAAACAAAATCATATGAGCAAAAAATAAGTGTCCAAAAACCAGGACTTCAAAAGATGACAATAAACCTGGAGCCAACAAAAAATAGAAAGACATACGTAGATAACATTATTTACACACCCCTCCCAAATAGGTTATAGGAGATCTGTTATACTGGTAAACTATTTGCAATACAAAGACATTAAAAAATATAAAAAAATAAATAGATGGGAATTGGAATAAAAAATACAACAATAGTGATATTTCTTGTAATTATACTATCCAGGTGTCGCAATTAGGGTCAATTGGCAAAAATGATTATTTCTAGCCATTCATTTCAAAGCATTGTTTATTTCAATGATTGCCTCCCACTCCAGCACACACAACTGATTTATACTATTCCCTTTAGCAATACAAATAACAAGTTAATTGTGTCTCCAAAACCAAACTACAGCAGAGCATGTTTATAAGAGCAGATCCATCAAACCAATTTAACGGATGTAACAGATATTTTCTACAGTAGTTGGAGTTACGCTACGCTTGCCAGTAACATGCTCAGAGATAATCCCCGACACTCATTTCACACAGCTCTCCACTCCGTTTTCGTCTAGTGACTAGCCAGCGTTAACCACAAGTTTTGAATACACCGAGATAGGGGAACAGGGCTCCGCCTTCATATTTGATTGGTCTACGTTATCTTGTGCTATTTAACCCCCTCCCGTCAGTAACAGTGGGAGGGAGATATACTGGGGTAGATTCAATGCCTCCGGTTAAGGCTGGTAAGTTAAAGTATTGATACTGAGCTTTATCAGGGGAGTGGGGGAAAAAGGGAATATAAACAAAATTCATTTTTCAGTAATAAAGAATAAAAAAATGTTTACAGGTCAAGAAATATTTATTAATAAAACCTTTCCCCTATAGTGTCACTTTTATATTTAGGACTTTTCCAAAGTTTTGGGGGTAAAGGAAGTCACCTTTTAACCCCTTAGGGAAAAATACTGTTTTTGCAGAAATCTGTTTTAGTGTTTAGATGTAATTTACCTCATTTACAGTACACTCACACATTTATCGGCAGAAAAAGGGCTTTCGTAAGATACCATTATTTTTATCATCTCCTATATAATTTACTATAACAAAAAATCCACAAACATATTATTGAAAATAAAAAATATTTTTATAAGTTCTTCATGAAAAATCTTTTATACAACTGCAAACTTTAATTAAAATACCTGTTACATATATTCTAATATTTGTTCTTGAGTTTAGAAATACCCAATGTTTACATATTGTTCTGGGGGTTTTTTCTTCCAAGTTATAGGCCAGTAACTGAAATGATCATTAACTGAACTCTAGATCTAAGGCTAATTTAGCCTATATATTTTCCTATAGTGTTGCTGAATGCCTCTAGGGACAGTCACGCAACACTAGCAGAGTATCAAAAGTGACCAAGGTTGAAAAAGTATTTTAAGATGATGCTTGCAATCACTCTGGGGTCCTGCCGGAGCCGTGATTTCGGGGTTGCTGAATGCTTCAGCATAGAGACATTGCAACGAAATAAATAAATGACTTCTGACGCTTTATTTAGATACAGGACTTACACAGACGTCCTGCATCATTCAGGGGTTAATCTGGATCTGTTTAAACAAATACAAAAGTCTTAAAATTACACTTTAATTAGCATATTGGGCTGGATTTAGTGTCCCGGTTTTTCAAAAAGTGGCGTTGGAAGTAAAGTAAAGGGTATTGATTATTAAATACCCATCACTAGTGCCATTAACCCCTTAGTGACCTGACCTTTTCTCTTTCCAGTGGTGACATGGGCTATTTTGAAGTTTCTGGAGTGTTTGTGTTTATCTGTAATTTTCTTTTTTCTCACATATTGGACCCACACAAATATATATTGTTTTTATTACCATAAAAAGGGCTTTTATTAGATACCATAAGGTTCATCATATCTTATAATTTACTACAAAGAAAAAATCATAAAATATGATGAAAATTTTAAAAAACAAAACACTTTTTCTAACTTTGACCTAAAAAGTAATTTGCACAAATACAATCATTAAAAAAGTCTAAATCTGCGGCAAAGACACTAATACCTAGATTGTGGAAAAAACCCTGTACGCCGTCCTTCAGGGAGGGGGTGGCACAGGTGGAGGACATTCTTTCTGCGGAAGAGCTTATGCTCTCGTCCCAGGGCAGAGACCCTCAGCACGTCTCCCAATGGTTTATTTGGTCTGAATTTTTTAACATAGTGATAAGTAAACGGATGCTCTTCAAAAATATGTATGTGTATAAGTAAAATGTATCCTAAAGGGTCTTGTTAATGCCTTTTTTTTGTTACCTCAGTACCCCACCTCTTTTTTTATTTCTTCTTTCTTTTTTCTCCCCCCTTCATGTACAGGAAGAGCTACCACATAGCTACATAACAGGAACCTAATGTTTATTTAATTGATTGGCTCAATGTAATGGATAATTTATTAGTCAAGGACTTGACCTAGTTTAATTGATGGTTGGGAGGTGGTACTCTTATCATTACTTTGTTGTTGCACTTTATAGTTTGTATGTGATTGTCAGACCTATCTTTCTATACATTCCCTTTCCCCCTATTTTTGAACCCATCTACAGATAATACAAATGATTAATAAAAAGATCTAAAGTCTAAATCTAAAAATGTCATCTAAATAGTTTAAAAATGTTGTCCCAAGTTTAGAAATATGCTCGTTTTCCATGAGTTATAGGGCAAAAACAATGTTGTTTTTTCCCTACAGTGACCTCAACACGAACCCTAAAGTTAACTCTGTCTATACCTTATACTAACCCTTAATTTATTCTAATTTTAACTTAATTGTAACCCTATCCCTTCTGCTAACCCTTATTTAATTGTAACCCTAACCATTATTCTAACCCTAACCCTAGATATTTAGCTAATTAAGTTTTTTTATTTGTTATTGCAATGTTGCTGACTGTCTCTACTGGCAACTAGCAACAGCATCAGAGCAACAAAAGTGAATTTATTTTCACTTCCGACCACAAGAGGGCAGCAGCCATATTGGAGGAGCATGCTGCTGTCCAATATGGCACCCACGATCGCTCGTAGAATAAAAATGTCAGTGCTTCCTAATTCCTCGACATCGAGGCAATAGAGCAGCACCATCAGAGCAGTTTTCGTGATCGTTCATCGCTGCTAACTTTTAGAAAATTACGACAACCACTAAAAACCGCCATTTGTTCGGTGAGTATTACCGGACATGTTAAAAAACTGTATTGAAATCCTTTTCTTTGCGCCAATTAATGCACACACAGTTATTCGATGACAGCTGGTGAAAATTAACCCCCTAAATAACGCAGCATATATATATATATATGTATATGCACGTTTTAACCCTTTCAGTGCTGTTGGCCACACAAACAGTGCTCACTATAGTTAACCAAAAGAAATAAAATGGCTCCCCCAATGTCCTCCATCTTCTCTCCCAAAGATGAAAATGATTGTCTGTCACCCCCATCGTGTGTCACACCCAGGATCTGAAACTATTTCCTTTACCCCCATGGGTTGGCACGATGCACACCGTAACCAAAAATAGAGATTTAATGGTCTCCCAGTGTCACAGGCCAGTGCTATGCCCCTTACATCTACTTTGCCTAATTAGGTGTGACGGTCATAAATAGCCTTAAAACCTGTACAAATATTCATTTTGCTCTGGCAATATGGCACCCACGATCGCGCCGTGGGGCGATCGTGGGTGCTCCAGAGATCGTTAATGGTGAAAACCGCAGGACATGTGAGGTACGTCCATTGTCGGGAACACAGATCCAGGCAGGACGTACCTGACACATCCATTGTCACAAAAGGGTTAAATAAGGTTAACTGATACTGTGAATAAGTACTCCACTTGCTTTTGTTAAATTACTATTTATTTACAAAATGTTCTTTCTAGCAGGTGGCTCAAGGAAGATAAATATTATTTTTAGACTTCGACATCATCAAGACTGAAGAGATCTGTACAAATCATGTTATCTCAAACAAAGAGAAGGAAATATTGATTGAAACCCATCTGTCTGAACAGAGAGGAGTTGGAAATTGAAAGTTTAGCTGATGTTCGACACGGTAACTGAAAACTAAAGTAAAGTCGGAAAATGTCAGGCAGCAATGGCGATAAAACTATCAGTACCAGTGACAACAATGACAGAGAAACGCCATGTACAGAGACAGTCTATAAGTGTTCTGAATATCCGGAATGCTTTACTAGTGAAACAAACCTTGTTCAGCAGCAGGCTGGTCATAAAAGAAAGGAGAGACCATGTCATGAACGAGTTAACAAAAGGGGAAACACCTTTACATGTTCTGAATGTGGGAAATGTTTTATCAGAAAATCTAATCTTATTCGACACGAGAGAACTCACACAGGAGAGAAACCGTTTGCCTGCTTGGAATGTAATAAATGTTTTGCAACAAATAAACAACATACTCTACATTGGAGAATTCACACAGGAGAGAAACCGTTTGCGTGTTCTGAATGCGAGAAATGCTTTACCCGCAAGTCACATCTTATTGAACATAAGCAGATTCACACAGGAGAGAAACCATTTGCCTGCTCGGAATGTAAGAAATGTTTTCCAACAAATAAACAACTTACTCTACACTTGAGAATTCACACAGGAGAGAAACCATTTGCGTGTTCTGAATGTGAGAAATGTTTTGCAACAAATCAAAGACGTATTCTTCATATGAGAATTCACACAGGCGAGAAACCATTTTCCTGTTCTGAATGTGAGAAATGTTTTACCCAAAACTCGCATCTTATTCGACATGAGAGAACTCACACAGGGGAGAAACCATTTGCGTGTTCTGAATGTGAGAAATGTTTTACAATAAATCAAAAACTTATTCTTCATATGAGTATTCACACAGGAGAAAAACCATTTGTGTGTTCTGAATGTGAGAAATCTTTTACCCGCAAGTCACATCTTATTGAACATAAGCGGATTCACACAGGAGAGAAACAATTTGCCTGCTTGGAATGTAAGAAATGTTTTACCCAAAACTCGCATCTTATTCGACATGAGAGAGTTCACACAGGGGAGAAACCATTTGCGTGTTCTGAATGTGAGAAATGTTTTACCAAAAAGTCACGTCTTATTGAACATAAGCGAATTCACACAGGAGAGAAACCATTTGCCTGCTCGGAATGTAAGAAATGTTTTACAAGAAATAAACAACTTGTTCAACATTTGAGAATTCACACAGGAGAGAAACCGTTTGCATGTTCTGAATGTGAGAAATGTTTTACCCAAAACTCGCATCTTATTCGACATGAGAGAACTCACACAGGAGAGAAACCGTTTGCATGTTCTGAATGTGAGAAATGTTTTACCCGCAAGCCACATCTTATTGAACATAAGCGGATTCACACAGGAGAGAAACAATTTGCCTGCTTGGAATGTAAGAAATGTTTTACCCAAAACTCGCATCTTATTCGACATGAGAGAGTTCACACAGGGGAGAAACCATTTGCGTGTTCTGAATGTGAGAAATGTTTTACCAAAAAGTCACGTCTTATTGAACATAAGCGAATTCACACAGGAGAGAAACCATTTGCCTGCTCGGAATGTAAGAAATGTTTTACAAGAAATAAACAACTTGTTCAACATTTGAGAATTCACACAGGAGAGAAACAATTTGCCTGTTCTGAATGTGGGAAAAGTCTTAAAACAAAGTCAAATCTTAAAATCCATCAAAGACTTCACACAGGAGAGAAGCCATTTGCCTGTTCTGAATGTGAGAAATGTTTTATAATGAATGCACAGCTTATTCTACACAAGATATTTCACACAGGAGAGTAAACATTTGCCTGTTCTAAAGGAGAGAAATGTTTTCCTTCAAGGTTAGCTCTAAAAGAATATGAATGGAGGGAGCATGCCCAGTAGCAGAGGTAAGAAAACGTCCCTGATCTCTGCTTCCTCTCTACAGATGCAATTTTAGCAATTAAACTTTCATTCAAAACTTGAGAAAACATTAAAAAGAATAACTTTGTGAAATCAGTGAAATTGGATACATGTTTTCGCCTCTTTTTTCTCCTCTCCGTTTACCATAAAGGAACCTGGTGAGCTATAAGATGAAGACGCACTGTAAAGATTCCACTTGAAAAGAAGTAAACTTTTTAAGATTCACTACACAGGTGATGCATAACAGATTAGATCCTCTTGAGCATCCAAGATTAGGTCACTGAGTTCAAGGTTGATCTCCAGCAGCAAGGATATCATCTTTAACTGGTCAAGACACACCAGGCCACAAACCACACAGAAAAAAAAAGAAAGAGCACTGGAGGACCTCCTCATTCAAATGAGCCAAATAAAGATACCGAATGTAGTAGACCTTCTGCCCGTTGTAGGAAATCACCTCCTTAGCCCCCGATTTAAGCTCAGCAAGGCTTTCCTGGACCCTTGCTCTTTGTACCCAAATAGACAGGACATCTAGCAGTTAGGTACAGCAAGCAAAAACAACTCCTTTATTTGTGCAACAGCACAGACTTATATACATATAAACATAACATCACAGATATTAGTATACAATGGAGGGATGGAACCAAGCATAGTTCTCCAACTAACTGGGGCTAGTAATACATTATACTGCCAGTATGCAAACCATAAAGGAATTACCATGAGTAAACCTAATTACAATTCACACAGTAAGACACATAATGAACACAATATAATCAGTTTAACAGAAGGGCATACAATGGGGAAATCCTGCCTCACACCTTTCAGGATACAAAGGTGTCAAGTACAGATACATACAGAATGCACTCAATTAAAGTAACTTGCTAATTGAAGGACATCACTGTACAACAGGACACTGAATTACTTACATGAAGACAATGGGTAAGGTTACATAATTACAGGGGTTTACAGGATAGGATACAATATTAACCTGAGGCTTGAATCCTAGAGTACACCTCTTGTCTCACATCCTGAATGAGCCTGTATTTGAAGTCCAGTTGAAAACAGGGGTCCACTGGCGCCTTCAAAGTGTGTACCCTCAAACTAATATAGTGACAGACAGGGTCCATAGTTCACAGGGAGTCTTCTGGCTGCCAGGTCCATCCAAGAACCCCCGTCACAGTGGCTCTTCAAATCCATTTCGTGACACCTCCTATTAAGCCTGATGGTTAGAAAAGTGGAGCCTCCCTCAACGCCAGGCTATCAAGCCTGTATGACACAATTTCAAACAGAAGAAGCGGTTGGTTTGCGGAGGGAGCTCACAGTCAGCAGGTATGCAATAGATAAGCCAATTTTAATAGACAGTAAAAAAGGTAGGACAAAACACAGTGAAAAAAGATGCCTTGCTCAATTCGTGCTTCAAAAGCACTTGAACCACAAACCACACAGCGCTGACAGCATTAGAATAAAGCTGAAACTGTCAGATTCAGAGACCTTAACTGTTTTGACAATACTTCTCACAGTAGACTTTGTCTCCATTAATGGATCTCTATAAGAACAGAGACGGAGAGCTTTAAAGAATCTATGGAGATATCAGTTGGCCAAAAATTTTAATATATCAGTCTATTCTGTGCCACCTCCAGTTAGTTTGACTCAATCATATTATTGGATTGGGCCAGGAGCCTTCATGGTGATCATGAAAAATGCATGTGTCCCCCACACTTTGCATCATGGGCATACAGACCTTTTTCCGGTCATTTTCTTGACCAATTCCATCCCCTGCAATTGAAACTTTGTTTTACTACCGGGATGGCACCCTTTATATTTTAGGACCTGCCTTGCTTTTGTTTCTCTATGGATTTTTATAATATATACCATATTTGCTCGAATATAAGACGACCCTGATTATAAGACAACCCCCCAAACTATGGATATTACTTTAGGAAAAAAACTAAAAGCCTGAATATAAGACTACCCTAAAGGAAAAAAGTTTAACTTGTATATATTCACATGTAAATAGCTCTTTTAATATTTAATAAAAACGTATGATATAAAAAAAATGCATTTCTTGTTTTTATTTACCTTTTATGTGCCAATGCTGCCCCTACCCCCCAGACTTACCAAATGCTCCCCCCAACGGTGTCTGTCTCTCTCCCCCACCCTCCCCTCCCCCCAGTGTTGTCTGTCTCTGTCCCTCACCCAGTGTTGTCTGTCTCTGTCCCTCCCCCAATGTTGTCTGGCTCCCCCCTCCCTCCCCCCTAACATAGCCTCCCTTGCTCCCCCTGCTGCCCATATCTCCCTGGTGGCTAGTGGGGGCAGCCGGGGGATGTCTGCACAATACGTGCAGACATCCTCAATGCTGCCCGCACGATACGGGCAGACATCCTCCATGCTGCCCGACACCTCCGTCCATTATGACGGACAGCCGGTCCGTCATAATAGACGGCAGTATCGGGCAGGATGGAGGATGTCTGCACTATCGTGCAGACATCCCCCGGCTACCCAAATATCATTGGTGGCCAGTGGAGGCAGCCGGAGGATGTCTGCACGATACGCGCAGACATCCTCCGCTGCTGCCCGGCACTTCCGCGACTTTTATGATGAAGCCGGAAGGTGGCAGCAGGGGATGTCTGTGCGCATCGCAGACATCCCCTGCAGGGTCCAGAAAGACTTGCTGGGTGGATGCTGACCTTTAATCGGGGGCTAAGGAGGTGATTTCACACAATGGACATAAGGTCTACTACGTCTGGTAGATCGTCCGTTACATCCATGAAGTTGCTCCTGAGTCTATCATAGCGGAAGTTGAAATTATTCTACCACCTTATTGAAGGTGATGGCTACCACTAGATGAGGATGCCGAGTCATCATACCTCCTTCACCTTGTGCCACAGAAAATAAGGGTTGTGTGAGAATCTAGCTGATCTGAAGTCTGGGGTTGGTGTTGGATCTGTGCACCTTCAGCAGTCATTGCTATTTTTCTTTTAGGCTGGCTAGGGCAATTGATGGCATAATGCCCTGCACTACGACAATAGAGACATAAATTGTGACTGTTTTGCTTCAGTGGACAGTGGGCCTCTTATTAGGTCAACCTGCATAGCCTCTGGTTCAGAGTCCACAGATAATTGAGGGGTTTGAGCAGAAATTCTTGAATGGAATGAAGGACTAGCACTCTGTCTTTCTGAGAGTCTCCAATCTATACGGATAGCCAACTGCACAAAATAATCAAATTCATCAGGAAGGTCAACACGAGCCAGTTTATCTTTTATAACATCCGAAAGTCCCCTGTGAAAATGGAATCTCTGAGCTGATTGGTTCCAAGTAGTGTCAGCAATCCACTGCCTGAATTGAGCAGCATATTCAGCCACAGAACGCCTTCCTTGATGTAAGTTAAGGAGAGTAGCTTCTGCTGTTGCACAGCGATTGGGGTCATCAAATATTATGCTCATAGCATCAATAAAGTGTCTCAAGATTTCTCAAGATTGGACTGTCCTGGTCCAGTAAAGGGGACCCTCAGGCAAGGGCTTCATCTTTTAATAGGGAAAAAATGAATCCCACCATCTCTCTTTCAGATGGATATCTGTTGGGTAACATCATGAAGTGCAAACGGCATTGATTTAGGAAACCCCTGAATTTTTGGCGGTCACCACCAAACTTTTCTGGCAGAGGCAAGCGGGCATCTTGTGCAGGGGCAGCAGTAGCATTAGCAGCAACTGCAGCAGCGGCCGCTGCAACATCATGTGCTCTGTAGCTGGTAAATTCATTGTGCATGGCACGAACTTCATTTTGTAGTTCAGCTACCTGATCTTTCAGCACTTGAATGGTTTGTGCCTGGGTCTGCACAGTTCTTGCATTAAATGCAACCTGCTGGGCTAATTCAGATTCTGATCCAGCGGTCTCCATGATAGGCCAGATTATTCTGTAATGATACTGATGTCCAGCAGCCAGATCAGCAATGTCTTCTGCCAGAAGCAGACACTTGTTACCCAGGGGGTTGAGCCCCTGAGCTTTGAGTGACAATCTGGTCTTTAGCAGAGCTGTGAGGCTGGAACAAAGAGTAGAAGCGTAGTCAAGCAAGCCGAGGTCAGTAGGTAGGAGAAGGCAGATTGGTCAGACGGTCTAAATCAGGAACAGGTAGATATAGATCAGCAGAAAGCTTGATATACTGCAGGCAGGAACCACAATAATCTGGCAAAGGTACAGTGACAGGAAATGTTTTTTTATAGGCAGAGAGTGAGCACATGACTAGACACAGCTGTGGGGAGTTCATAATAATAACAAGGCTAGGTATATTCATTTCTATATGGATTTCTCCTACTGATATCTGGGCTACAGTTCAGCATTCTCCCAACTGTTTCCTGGAACCTTGCTCTTTGTACCCAAATAGCTGACAGGACCACTAGCAGTTAGGTACAGCAAGAATGGACAACAAATTTATTGGAACAGAAAACAGAGTCTAATATACAGACATAATCAAGTTAACATAACTCAACCCATCTAGTAATATACAATACAACAGAAACCAAACAGCAAGTAACCAGCATTGATACAGATATAGAAAACCGCATCATAATCGGTAAATTCAATTAACACAGAACAATGGATGTTGGTATAAACTATCAATAATTTTCACTGACCCATTGCAATCTACTCACAGAATTATACATATACTACAGCTGCGGCATCCAGAGGGGGAAAGGGACACAACTCTTGGTTCACAGGAAGGGTTAGACAGGGGCCTGTGAGGCTCTGGTCTGCTCTGCTGGTGTTGTAGGTAGGGCCGGGAAGAGGAAGTCTGGGTCAGTCACGGGGAACAGTGCATGTGGTTTGCCTGGCCATTCAAGACTTATCAAGGACATGGCTTCAGCTGTGGCACCCACAGGGGAAAAGGGACACAGTTCTGGGGAAGGGTTAGACAGGGACTTTGCCCTGCTGCCAGAAGCTTAGCTGGGATATCTGGCTGGGAGGGGATGGGGGTGTGCTTGGCTGTCTCTGAGGACATAGGTGCCAACATTTCTGCTGGGGCATTGGGACAGGGAAAGGGCAACAGTTCTGGGTACTCACAGTCAAGGGGTTGGGACCCGGGTGTGGAGACAACTGTTCCATCCACCCCTCCCGTGTAAAACTTCACAGAGCTTAACTCTGCTATATTAAAATCATCTGGACCCAGTTGCCTGAAGTTGACCTGCTTGGCAAATAACTTTTCCAGCTCCCTCTCTCGGTGAACCAAGAACTCCAAATCAGCATCCAATTCTGCAACATCATACTCCCACCCCTCGTGGATTTCAATTTTCCTCTCCTGATTGGAGCTAACGAAAGTGTACTCCTCCTGGTAAATTTCAAAGATTAATTCAGGGCTGCCAATAATCCGAATCTCCCAGCTTGGGATGCACTGTAGTGCCAGGTATCCTTCACCCAGGGCCAGCTAAGCATCAACAAGCACTGCCAGATCTGCCACCCACTTTCCTCGGGGGTGCCCACTCATAATTTTTATCCACAGGTCCATCCGGAGCTTGTACCACTCCTCGGTACTTGGGATGTACCTTCTCCGGTAGTACTGATCCCATCTGATAGCTTCCCACCAGTTCTCCCGGCGATTACAACCCCTCCTGAACAGCACCGCAGCACACAGCTCAGCCCCTCTCGCCTCTCGGCTTCCTGCATAATCCCATCCACCAACTCAAAGGGAGGCCCATACACAGCCAGACGTTTCATTACCCTCTGGGTGATCACATCTTCTACCTCCGGTGATGTTGAGGAGCTTGCGCTTTACGGCCATGGTGCTACTTGTAATCCCTTGCTGGTGCTCTGCTGCTAATCCACTGGGTTCTTGCAAGGAGGATCCTACCACTTGCTACCAATGTAACAGAACGGCTACCAAAGGCCAGTAGCACCTCTGCCTGTTGTAAGAAAATTGCCTCCTTAGCCCCCGATTAAAGCTTAACATCCATCCAGCAGGTCTTTCTGGAACCTTGCTCTTTGTACCCAAATAGCAGACAGGACCACTAGCAGGTAGGTACAGCAACAATGAACAACCTTTATTTGTCACAACAGCACAGACTTATATACACACAAATATGACATCAACGGGGGGGGGGGGGGGGGCACAGTATATACTAATTATAATAGGCTAAGCCTCAAATAAAAGAAGACCTTATTTAAACAGGTAACTTAAATACAAAATACATAATCTAGTTAACCATGGCACCTTCTGATACAGACTACAAGAGACAATAAACACAGAACAGTAAACTCTAGTGTTGAAATCTGTACTTATCTAATCAATAACATATAATACCATTGCACACACTACTTGGGCATTGCACACACCCTGGGTAGTGACAGACTCTCATGGGGCTTTACAAATAGGGGACAGCATGGGGCCCCATAGAGCAAGTCAATAATAAATCCAGGGGACAGGCAACAACGAGGAACAGGTGGGGCAGTAATGTGTCCTTTGAGAATGCTATAACCCTTTCCAGTGCCAGTGGAGTCTAGGGCACGCATGCTTCTGTGACACATAGCTCGTTCGGGAGTGGGTGGTTCTTCACCCACAAAGGGTCCATAGTCAGCAGGGAGTCTTCTGGCCCAAAGGACCCTCCAAGTACTCCAGTCACAGTGACTCTCAACATTCACTTTGTGACACCCACCTGTGCCCCAAACTTGGAGCTCTATAACCTAATTTTAGATTGTTTCAGGGTGGAAAAAAAGCCTTAAAAGCCCCTGTTGAAGCCCCATGAGATATCATGGGATGCAACACAATCGTTTTAAGTTTTTTGGGGACTACCCTTTAGGATCTGGAACCTAACCACATCAGCTTATTGCCATCACCGCCATCATTTTTTTTTTTTGTATTTTCACGGACCCACTGAGATGAACTTAATGTCTCACTTTTTCAATGGTGACTGAACATTTGCCTTTGTCTTCCAGTCCTCCTCCTTACTGAAGTGCGAGCAATTGTAAGTATGGCAGTGCGTCTGATAATTGATACAAAAGTTCTTACGCGGAGAGGAGAATCAGTTTTAGATGTTATTCTTCGAAGAAGTGTGTTTTATTTGTCCCATTGGAGTTTCAGTAACAGATTAGATTATCTTGCATAAAATAACCATCCAATAATAACTTTAAAGTCTTTTAATATTTGTGTCTGGACCAATATAATAAAGTAATCTTACCTATACGAAATCCATTCCAAAATACACTTAGATGTTCTGTGTATGATTCTTGGATTGGATTAGAATTTGTAATTGTTTTTATACATCTATTAAGTTAAACACTCCCATAAGGTATAGTATATATAAAAAGGTTCAAATAACTTGGAGGCTTATATATAATATTATTTGATTATAAAATGTGTTAGCATCATAAAAAGGTGTGGCTTGGTATTCCTTCTAGAATTAAAGCCATGTGCTATAAAAAAAATATATATATATTATACTTTGTGAAATGTAATGATACAAAAGTCAGAGTGCTATAACACAGAAATTACTGAGAGGGTAGAGGATGTATGGAATAGCCTTCCAGCAGAAGTGGTAAAGGTAAACACAGTCAAGTTGATTTGGATCAAAGCAAACTTTGCTTTATTGTCTATCTACTCCTTCCAAATTGATCAACTAATGCGCTCTCCCCCAGAAGTAGTTCACACCGGAGACAAAGTTTCTGATCAGTGAAAAACCTGAGGCAAACCTTTATTTCCCAGAGTGGGAGATTCCTTTTAAAGCAGAAATACGTCATGGACAGAGTCAGAGTTAAACATACAGTATACATTCAACAATTGGCTAATAGTTTCAGGGGTCTTATCTAAACCCACCCTACAGGATGTGACGTCATCATTACAGAGTTCTCCCACTCACATTCCAGCTCCATCTTGGTTACACGATGGGAGGGGGAGTGAGTAGTTACTGAACAAAGAGGGGCTGCAAGGGAAACAGTTACTGTTACTTTAACAGTGATTCTCCATTTTGTTGCACGTGACACATAACTGTTAACTTACACAAAGGAAGTGGGGGAGGAGTTAGTAACGAAAACCGAAATAGTTACTGAGCAAAATTATGATCAAGGATATTCTTTTAGGGAATGTGTGACAAATAACATAAACACAAGTGTATAATAGTAAAAGAGACATTTGTCCATAACAAAGTATTTTAAGCATGCGTGGGATAGACACAAGGCTATCCTAGCTATAAGACCGGGAACGGGCGACTAATAAAAAGTATTTTAAAAAATTTGGGAATACTAGACCAAATGGTTCTTATCTACCAACACATTCTTTCTATGTTAAATGAAGCCCTCCCATTTTCACAGGGAACCATAGAACATTATTAAGTAGTACCATATGTTTGGGTTGCCTACATTCTGTGTAGATATTCCACACACAGTGATCTATGTAACCTGGGCCCCTCACATCCTGTGACTAACATTGGGGTTTGGAAAATGTGTGTCTTGTATGAAAGGGACCGAGTCTCTACGGAGGGATCTACTCAGCACTCGTCTCTGGCGCACAGCAGTGTGTCATGAATGGTTGGTTTTACGTGGTGGGAGCTGAGGCATCCACAAGCACTTGTAGAAATTAAGAATCGGACACAATTCTTTCTCTTTAACTCTGATTTAATATTGCTTAGACAGGCATAAATATATACTCAGATTCAGGCGTTGGTCACAACAATATAATTGGTTATAATTTGGAGCATAAAGGCGTATCAAGGATTATATGTGTAAAGCAAATGTTACATTTTGGTTCTGTTACTCAGGCTGGTACAGGAAAGTTCTGTAGAAGATACTGATAGTAGGGGGAACATCTGCTGCCCACGTCAATGCCTGAAGCGACAGAGATAAGAACATTCCTGCAACTTCGCTTTCCGTCTGGTTCACAAGAACTGTTACAACCAACAGAGTGAGGCACACTATGCAGGTTAACCATTACCGTTCCAGGTTAACCCTTCATTGGATCTCAAGGAATGCAATATGGGAAAAAATATCTTCTTAGCACCTTTTATGCAAAGAAAAGCTAGTCCTATAAAGATATGAAATCCTACATTAATCAAATTAATTAATCGATGGAATATTTTTCAAACAGCGCCCTTTCTAAGGCTCTGGAGCTTCTCAGAGCACATGTCTCTCAGAATACCGTGATTTAACGGGTCTGTGTCAGCTTGTTCACTTTCCTGTCCTGTCTTACAGATAAACACTGGCTGGTATCATCGATGAGGTCAACCCTAAATTTACCCTAAAAATAAATCTACCCCACCCCTTAATCTAACCCTTGTACTCACCCGAACCCCCCTGTAACCTTAATTATGACCCTAACCCTAGATCTAGGTTTAGTAGATCAAGGGTAAATTTTTTTCATTTATTTATTTAATTTATTTATTTTTTCCTAACTGTAATATTGTTCACTGCCTCTAGGGGCAGTCAATCAATGGTTTCAGAGTGACGGAAGAGATTTTTTTCCTCTCTCTTCCGTCGCTCTCCTCTGGGCACGCTGTATTGGAGGAGCAAGCTCCTCTAATGTAGCATGCACCCGCAATCACCGGGTGGGTGATATCACTGGGTGATCACGTTGCCCAGGGGGGCACAGAAGGTGTTGCATGATGTCTCGTTCGAGGCATCGTGTATGTGTGTATGTCAATGTGTATAAGTGTGTGTCAATGTGAATAGGTGTGTGTGTGTCAATGTGTATAGGTGTGTGTGTCAATGTGTATAAGTGTATATCAATGTGTATAAGTGTATATCAATGTGTATAAGTGTGTATCAATGTGTATAGGTGTGTGTGTGTGTGTGTCAGTGTGTTTAAGTATGTGTGTGCCAATTTGTATAAGTACGTGTGTGTGTCAATGTGTATAAGTATGTGTGTGTGCCAGTGTGTATAGGTGTGTGTCAGTGTGTATAAGTATGTGTGTGTGTGCCAGTGTGTATAGGTGTGTGTCAGTGTGTATAAGCATGTGTGTGTACGTGTGTACATGAGTGTCTGTGTAAGTGTGTCCTGTGTGTAAGGGTGGCTGTGTGTGACAGTGTGTATAAGGGTGTCTGTGTAAATGTATGTATGTGTGTAAGGTCACTAAGTGTGTAAGTGTGACTGTGTATATTTATGTGTGACTGTGTAAGTGTGCACTTGCCCAGGGCCGCTGGTTAACCTGGGCCCCCGCTGGCCGAAACATGGTCCAACTGCCTGTGTCACATGGAGGGCAGCAGTCGTCATCCAACCGGAGTCTATTTCCCCACTTCCTGTACTCAGAGTGTTTAGAGGGTAGACTGTGTGGATGTGACGGCCACTGACACCAGAGAACAGCAGCAAGGTAAGTACTTGGGAAGGTGGGAGAGGAGATAATGCTTTTATTGGGCAAACTAAAAGTAGCATATTGATGGGCATATTGACTCTGGCCAATTAATGGGCAAACTAACATTGGTATATAAATGGGAAAAAATGGCTGTGGCATATAAATGGACAAACTATGAGTGGTATATTAATGGACAAACAGTGGCATTTTTTAATGGGCAAACAGTGGCATTTTTTTAATGGGCAAACTGTGCCACTTTTACTGTACAAACTGTCATTCTAGTTGGCAAACTGTGGCATTTTTAATGGACAAACTGGCATTTTAATTGGCAAACTGGCTGTTGCATATGTTAATGGCAATCTGACTGTGGCATGTTAATTGGTACCTGACTGTGGCTCATTTTAATTGTCAAAGTGATGCTGTGGGGCAAAATAACATGTACAATGGGGCAAAGTGGCACTGTGGCCTGTGCTAGAGACCCTAGGTACACCTCTGCAAATGGGCTGTCCATGTGCTGCTTTGCTGCCCCTCCAAGCCAGCTCTGCAGACCGGTGCACTGTTTCCCCTTAGACCTCAGTCCGCACTTTTCATGGTGGAATAATACTTATCTCTCATTATGTACTTATTTTCCAATGATGCTCGGCCAGACTAATGGGAGACTTTGGCTGGTTGGGCATCATGGCAATGGTAGTTAAAACACATTCAACTAGCCAGCAAAAAGTCTCCCATGTTGCTGTCTGTGCATCATAGGAATGAATAAAACCACTACACAGTATTATGGCCAATTAAATATCTTTATTTAAAATAAGAGTTTGTGTTAGTCCTTTACATCAAAATAAAGTTTGTTCTCCCCCTCTCCCCAATAATGAAATGGGCGTGTCTGGAACAGACATGTCTAAAGGGGAGGGGTTTGTAATATAGCCACGCCCACATAGGGCCGCCAAAAGAAAACCTGCACCCAGGCGCCCATGACCATAGGATCGGCCCTGAATCCAGCAATAGTAAAGTAGTAACAACAAAGTAGGGTAGTCTTTCTTTAATAAGCACAAAAAAGCAATACAAAAGATAATAGTGGCTGATAAAGTGTGTCTTTCTCCTTCCTAAATAGGTGAAGCATTTGCACAATATTATTTTTCCCTATATAACATTGCTGTAGATAAAACACCTCAACCTGAAATAAAAGTATTATTCTCTAAACTTGTAGTCCCTAAACTGAACCAGGACAAAGTAGGGGATACCTATAAGTGGTGAGGAGATCTCACAGACAATAAAAAACATGACAATTGGAAAAGCCCCAGCTCCTAGTGTATATACGGCCCTCTTCTATGTACTTTTGGAACCTAGTAAAACTCCATGGTTATGTAAATTTTACTTTGAAGTAGGTATTACAAAAAAAATATTTTCTGATCTACTTAGTGCTACGAATTCCATCCCAAAGCTCAGTAACTTTATTAGTAATTATCATCCAATCTCGCTTGTAAACTTGGATTTAAAGACCTTTCCTAAAATGTTATCTGACAGACTCAGACTGGTCATACTGGACCTGATAAAAACTGTGCCCGAACACCTTGTCAGGGCTACCTCTGTGTCCAAACAGTTCATCACACACACACAGTCACATTCAATCACAGACATACACATTCACAGACACGCTCAGCCAGCAAACACACAGACACACTCATCTAGCACTCACAAACACACTCATCCAGCACTCACAAACACACTCATCCAGCACTCACAAACACACTCATCCAGCATGCACACTCGCAAACACAACAGCAAAACAATGTTTTAATATGATAATCATTAGATGACAGTGGTGCATACTAAACATGTGCATTC
Organism: Pelodytes ibericus; assembly: GCA_036172795.1. Classification (NCBI taxonomy): domain Eukaryota; kingdom Metazoa; phylum Chordata; class Amphibia; order Anura; family Pelodytidae; genus Pelodytes; species Pelodytes ibericus. Next base: position 293,328,768 of record CM069857.1, read on the forward strand.
GTTTTCGGACTAATGCATTTTTGTCCCAAAATAGCATTTTCGTCCATTCGTCCAAAAAACGAATAACGAAAATGCTAAACTAACGAAAGACGAATGAACGAATGGTTAATAAACGAAAATCATTCATCCATTCGTGCTATTGGCATTCTATAAACCGAAATACCAATAGCATTACATATACATTCCATAAACCGACATAATGAACGACTTTCGGTTTATGGAATGCATGTAATACTATTGGCTTTCTTTAAACCGAACTAGAGTTCCCATTCATAAGAATTTCTTATGAATGGGGACTCTAGTTCGGTTAATAGAAAGCCAATAGTATTACATGTATTCTATAAGCCGAAAGTTCGTCTTATAGAATACATAGAATTCTATTTATTCTATAAACCGAAAGTGTATAAACCGAACGACCTTCGGTTTATAGACTTTCGGCTTATAGAATACGTGTAATACTATTGCCTTTCTATAAACCGAACGAGAGCCCCATTCATAAGAAATTCTTACCGGGCTCTCGTTCGGTTTATAGAAAGCCAATAGTATTACACGTATTATATAAGCCGAACGAATAAAAAGAAACGAAAATAATGAACGAATTTCGTCTGAAACGAATGCAGTAATGAACGAAATTCGTTTTAGACTAAATAAATAACATTTTCGTCCGAATGGACGAAAACTAAACGAAAATTTTAGTTTTGCACATCTAGTGCATACCGAGTATCAGTACGGTGGGGCGTTCTTTGTTTTACATGCAGAGTACTGCCAATACTTCTGCCTGCCAAATACAGACACACAAATAAAAACTGATCCCAGGACCCCAGCACAGAATGTTGTCACCATTATTGCACAGCCATTATTTTTCTTGCAGACCAGTTAAAATTGGTATGACACCGATGTTATAACTATGGAGACAATAGCATGACTGGTATGTTGTTGCTTTTTTGGGAAAAGTTGGCAAACCTACTTACCAGGAACCGAAGGCCTTTGTTTGACCAGGAATATTTCTCCATAGATGTAAGATAGGTCGGCCATTGGTCCCTGATAAGTAATATAGTTTTAAGAGTTTAAGCGCCATATAGACGAGAATACCTACTACTACTGCCAGCAGCCGTGACAGTGCTACTGCACAGCGCAGTAACGATGACGCTCTAACTCCCAAGCTCCGCCCCCAGCGTTCTGATTCACCCGGGCTTCTCTTCCTTGTGAATCCCAATGTTGGACAGTGGCCTGGCCTAAGAGAAGGCTGCATTGCATTAATTGGATCTTTTCCTGGACTATTATCTTTGGGAGGTTTATTTCATTATTTGTGGACTGTGCCCCTTGTGGACGTCATAGGTACTCACTAGATTAGATGTCATAGGTACTCACTAGATTAGATGTCATAGGTACTCACTAGATTGGATGTGACACTGTATTATATTTTGGTACTCACTAGATTGGATGTGACACTGTATTATATTTTGGTACTCACTAGATTGGATGTGACACTGTATTATATTTTGGTACTCACTAGATTGGATGTGACCCTGTATTATATTTTGGTACTCACTAGATTGGATGTGACCCTGTATTATATTTTGGTACTCACTAGATTGGATGTGACCCAGTATTATATTTTGGTACTCACTAGATTGGATGTGACACTGTATTATATTTTGGTACTCACTAGATTAGACGTGACACTGTATTATATTTTGGTACTCACTAGATTGGATGTGACACTGTATTATATTTTGGTACTCACTAGATTGGATGTGACACTGTATTATATTTTGGTACTCACTAGATTGGATGTGACCCTGTATTATATTTTGGTACTCACTAGATTGGATGTGACACTGTATTATATTTTGGTACTCACTAGATTGGATGTGACACTGTATTATATTTTGGTACTCACTAGATTGGATGTGACCCTGTATTATATTTTGGTACTCACTAGATTGGATGTGACACTGTATTATATTTTGGTACTCACTAGATTGGATGTGACACTGTATTATATTTTGGTACTCACTAGATTGGATGTGACCCTGTATTATATTTTGGTACTCACTAGATTGGATGTGACACTGTATTATATTTTGGTACTCACTAGATTGGATGTGACACTGTATTATATTTTGGTACTCACTAGATTGGATGTGACACTGTATTATATTTTGGTACTCACTAGATTGGATGTGACCCTGTATTATATTTTGGTACTCACTAGATTGGATGTGACCCTGTATTATATTTTGGTACTCACTAGATTGGATGTGACCCAGTATTATATTTTGGTACTCACTAGATTGGATGTGACACTGTATTATATTTTGGTACTCACTAGATTGGATGTGACACTGTATTATATTTTGGTACTCACTAGATTGGATGTGACATTGTATTATATTTTGGTACTCACTAGATTAGATGTGACACTGTATTATATTTTGGTACTCACTAGATTGGATGTGACACTGTATTATATTTTGGTACTCACTAGATTGGATGTGACCCTGTATTATATTTTTGTGCTCACTAGATTGGATGTGACACTGTATTATATTTTGGTACTCACTAGATTGGATGTGACCCTGTATTATATTTTGGTACTCACTAGATTGGATGTGACCCTGTATTATATTTTGGTACTCACTAGATTGGATGTGACCCTGTATTATATTTTGGTACTCACTAGATTGGATGTGACCCTGTATTATATTTTGGTACTCACTAGATTGGATGTGACACTGTATTATATTTTGGTACTCACTAGATTAGATGTGACACTGTATTATATGTTGGTACTCACTAGATTAGATGTGACCCTGTATTATATTTTGGTACTCACTAGATTGGATGTGACCCTGTATTATATTTTGGTACTCACTAGATTAGATGTGACACTGTATTATATTTTGGTACTCACTAGATTGGATGTGACCCAGTATTATATTTTGGTACTCACTAGATTAGATGTGACACTGTATTATATTTTGGTACTCACTAGATTGGATGTGACCCAGTATTATATTTTGGTACTCACTAGATTGGATGTGACACTGTATTATATTTTGGTACTCACTAGATTGGATGTGACACTGTATTATATTTTGGTACTCACTAGATTGGATGTGACACTGTATTATATTTTGGTACTCACTAGATTGGATGTGACCCTGTATTATATTTTGGTACTCACTAGATTGGATGTGACCCTGTATTATATTTTGGTACTCACTAGATTGGATGTGACCCTGTATTATATTTTGGTACTCACTAGATTGGATGTGACCCTGTATTATATTTTGGTACTCACTAGATTGGATGTGACACTGTATTATATTTTGGTACTCACTAGATTAGATGTGACACTGTATTATATTTTGGTACTCACTAGATTGGATGTGACCCTGTATTATATTTTGGTACTCACTAGATTGGATGTGACACTGTATTATATTTTGGTACTCACTAGATTGGATGTGACACTGTATTATATTTTGGTACTCACTAGATTGGATGTGACACTGTATTATATTTTGGTACTCACTAGATTGGATGTGACCCTGTATTATATTTTGGTACTCACTAGATTGGATGTGACACTGTATTATATTTTGGTACTCACTAGATTGGATGTGACCCTGTATTATATTTTGGTACTCACTAGATTGGATGTGACCCTGTATTATATTTTGGTACTCACTAGATTGGATGTGACACTGTATTATATTTTGGTACTCACTAGATTGGATGTGACACTGTATTATATTTTGGTACTCACTAGATTGGATGTGACCCTGTATTATATTTTGGTACTCACTAGATTGGATGTGACACTGTATTATATTTTGGTACTCACTAGATTGGATGTGACCCTGTATTATATTTTGGTACTCACTAGATTGGATGTGACACTGTATTATATTTTGGTACTCACTAGATTGGATGTGACACTGTATTATATTTTGGTACTCACTAGATTAGATGTGACACTGTATTATATTTTGGTACTCACTAGATTGGATGTGACCCTGTATTATATTTTGGTACTCACTAGATTGGATGTGACACTGTATTATATTTTGGTACTCACTAGATTAGATGTGACACTGTATTATATTTTGGTACTCACTAGATTGGATGTGACCCTGTATTATATTTTGGTACTCACTAGATTGGATGTGACACTGTATTATATTTTGGTACTCACTAGATTGGATGTGACACTGTATTATATTTTGGTACTCACTAGATTGGATGTGACACTGTATTATATGTTGGTACTCACTAGATTGGATGTGACACTGTATTATATTTTGGTACTCACTAGATTAGATGTGACACTGTATTATATTTTGGTACTCACTAGATTGGATGTGACACTGTATTATATTTTGGTACTCACTAGATTGGATGTGACACTGTATTATATTTTGGTACTCACTAGATTGGATGTGACCCTGTATTATATTTTGGTACTCACTAGATTGGATGTGACCCTGTATTATATTTTGGTACTCACTAGATTGGATGTGACCCTGTATTATATTTTGGTACTCACTAGATTAGATGTGACACTGTATTATATTTTGGTACTCACTAGATTGGATGTGACACTGTATTATATTGTATTATTTATATTAGTATTACAAGTAGCAATTAGGTTGACACAACTAATTTGTTTAATTTAGTTTATCATTATTTGTTTTTTTTTTCCAGTTCATATGTATTTATATTTATTGAGGGCACCTTTCTTTTATCTAGAGCTTATTAGGATATTAATATATATATATATATATATATATATAGTATTTTGGGTTAGTGCTGGTGCAGTTGTTTGCTGGGACTGTTACTATAGCAACATCAGTATCTCTATTACACCTTATTCACAGCTGAACTAATATGTACTGTCCCTTTAAATGTCACCCTTATAACTCTTTATACTGGCCAGAGACAATCACTGAGCTCTGTGGCCGCGGGGGATCACGGGAGATGTAGTTCAGTCGGTCAGGTGCAATGTGCGCGTGTGCAAGGGAGGTTCGCTCGCTGGCAGACATCTGTTACCATAGAGATGGGGAAGCGGCCAGCACAGGAAGCGCTCAGCGGCCATGTTGGATTGGGGAAGAGGATCGGGCACCTACACTGACACATCGAACGTTTGATGCGCACTCTGGCCACTAGGAGGAAGCACTGAATATACTTCCTCTCAACACAGTGCTCTGGAAAGGATCTGAGTTCAAAGCAGCGGCCATTATCCCGGAGACCAAAATCTAGTGTGCAGTGAGCTCCGTGGCTCCAAGATAATGGCGTCTCCAACTGACACCTAAAGGGACACGATATTCGTGAAGCTGACTTTGTGCTCCATGGTTTTTCCGGACCTGATCCAGTGCCTCGCGGGAGACAGGAGTAGTGGATACAGTGCAGGTGGGAGAGGAGGAGAAGGTATGTGTGACTCCTCAGGAGAAACTTCTTACTGACCAGAATCAGACATATTATATAATATCCCACCCATCACATAATCACTACTGACCCTGTATAACACCCATCACATAATCACTACTGACCCTGTATAACACCCATCACATAATCACTACTGACCCTGTATAACACCCATCACATAATCACTACTGACCCTGTATAACACCCATCACATAATCACTACTGACCCTGTATAACACCCATCACATAATCACTACTGACCCTGTATAACACCCATCACATAATCACTACTGACCCTGTATAACACCCATCACATAATCACTACTGACCCTGTATAACACCCATCACATAATCACTACTGACCCTGTATGACACCCATCACATAATCACTACTGACCCTGTATAACACCCATCACATAATCACTACTGACCCTGTATAACACCCATCACATAATCACTACTGACCCTGTATGACACCCATCACATAATCACTACTGACCCTGTATGACACCCATCACATAATCACTACTGACCCTGTATGACACCCATCACATAATCACTACTGACCCTGTATGACACCCATCACATAATCACTACTGACCCTGTATAACACCCATCACATAATCACTACTGACCCTGTATAACACCCGTCACATAATCACTACTGACCCTGTATAACACCCATCACATAATCACTACTGACCCTGTATAACACCCATCACATAATCACTACTGACCCTGTATAACACCCGTCACATAATCACTACTGACCCTGTATAACACCCATCACATAATCACTACTGACCCTGTATAACACCCATCACATAATCACTACTGACCCTGTATGACACCCATCACATAATCACTACTGACCCTGTATAACACCCATCACATAATCACTACTGACCCTGTATAACACCCATCACATAATCACTACTGACCCTGTAAGACACCCATCACATAATCACTACTGACCCTGTATGACACCCATCACATAATCACTACTGACCCTGTATAACACCCATCACATAATCACTACTGACCCTGTAAGACACCCATCACATAATCACTACTGACCCTGTATAACACCCATCACATAATCACTACTGACCCTGTATGACACCCATCACATAATCACTACTGACCCTGTATAATACCCATCACATAATCACTACTGACCCTGTATAACACCCATCACATAATCACTACTGACCCTGTATGACACCCATCACATAATCACTACTGACCCCGTATAACACCCATCACATAATCACTACTGACCCTGTATAACACCCATCACATAATCACTACTGACCCTGTATAACACCCATCACATAATCACTACTGACCCTGTATGACACCCATCACATAATCACTACTGACCCTGTATAACACCCATCACATAATCACTACTGACCCTGTATGACACCCATCACATAATCACTACTGACCCTGTATAACACCCATCACATAATCACTACTGACCCTGTATGACACCCATCACATAATCACTACTGACCCTGTATAACACCCATCACATAATCACTACTGACCCCGTATGACACCCATCACATAATCACTACTGACCCTGTATAACACCCATCACATAATCACTACTGACCCTGTATGACACCCATCACATAATCACTACTGACCCTGTATGACACCCATCACATAATCACTACTGACCCCGTATGACACCCATCACATAATCACTACTGACCCTGTATGACACCCATCACATAATCACTACTGACCCTGTATGACACCCATCACATAATCACTACTGACCCTGTATAACACCCATCACATAATCACTACTGACCCTGTATAACACCCATCACATAATCACTACTGACCCTGTATGACACCCATCACATAATCACTACTGACCCTGTATAACACCCATCACATAATCACTACTGACCCTGTATGACACCCATCACATAATCACTGCTGACCCTGTATGACACCCATCACATAATCACTACTGACCCTGTATAACACCCATCACATAATCACTACTGACCCTGTATAACACCCATCACATAATCACTACTGACCCTGTATAACACCCATCACATAATCACTACTGACCCTGTATAACACCCATCACATAATCACTACTGACCCTGTATAACACCCATCACATAATCACTACTGACCCTGTATAACACCCATCACATAATCACTACTGACCCTGTATAACACCCATCCCATAATCACTACTGACCCCGTATGACACCCATCACATAATCACTACTGACCCCGTATGACACCCATCACATAATCACTACTGACCCCGTATGACACCCATCACATAATCACTACTGACCCTGTATAACACCCATCACATAATCACTACTGACCCTGTATAACACCCATCACATAATCACTACTGACCCTGTATGACACCCATCACATAATCACTACTGACCCTGTATAACACCCATCACATAATCACTACTGACCCTGTATAACACCCATCACATAATCACTACTGACCCTGTATAACACCCATCACATAATCACTACTGACCCTGTATAACACCCATCACATAATCACTACTGACCCTGTATGACACCCATCACATAATCACTACTGACCCTGTATAACACCCATCCCATAATCACTACTGACCCCGTATGACACCCATCACATAATCACTACTGACCCTGTATAACACCCATCACATAATCACTACTGACCCTGTATAACACCCATCACATAATCACTACTGACCCTGTATGACACCCATCACATAATCACTACTGACCCCGTATGACACCCATCACATAATCACTACTGACCCTGTATGACACCCATCACATAATCACTACTGACCCTGTATAACACCCATCACATAATCACTACTGACCCTGTATGACACCCATCACATAATCACTACTGACCCTGTATAACACCCATCACATAATCACTACTGACCCTGTATAACACCCATCACATAATCACTACTGACCCTGTATAACACCCATCACATAATCACTACTGACCCTGTATAACACCCATCACATAATCACTACTGACCCTGTATGACACCCATCACATAATCACTGCTGACCCTGTATAACACCCATCACATAATCACTACTGACCCTGTATGACACCCATCCCATAATCACTACTGACCCTGTATAACACCCATCACATAATCACTACTGACCCTGTATAACACCCATCACATAATCACTACTGACCCTGTATAACACCCATCCCATAATCACTACTGACCCTGTATAACACCCATCACATAATCACTACTGACCCTGTATAACACCCATCACATAATCACTACTGACCCTGTATAACACCCATCACATAATCACTACTGACCCTGTATGACACCCATCACATAATCACTACTGACCCTGTATGACACCCATCACATAATCACTACTGACCCTGTATAACACCCGTCACATAATCACTACTGACCCTGTATAACACCCGTCACATAATCACTACTGACCCTGTATAACACCCATCACATAATCACTACTGACCCTGTATAACACCCATCACATAATCACTACTGACCCTGTATGACACCCATCACATAATCACTACAGACCCTGTATGACACCCATCACATAATCACTACTGACCCTGTATGACACCCATCACATAATCACTACTGACCCTGTATAACACCCATCACATAATCACTACTGACCCTGTATAACACCCATCACATAATCACTACTGACCCTGTATGACACCCATCACATAATCACTACTGACCCTGTATAACACTCATCACATAATCACTACTGACCCTGTATAACACCCATCACTACTGACCCTGTATAACACCCATCACATAATCACTACTGACCCTGTATAACACCCATCACATAATCACTACTGACCCTGTATAACACTCATCACATAATCACTACTGACCCTGTATAACACCCATCACTACTGACCCTGTATAACACCCATCACATAATCACTACTGACCCTGTATAACACCCATCACATAATCACTACTGACCCTGTATAACACCCATCACATAATCACTACTGACCCTGTATGACACCCATCACATAATCACTACTGACCCTGTATGACACCCATCACATAATCACTACTGACCCTGTATAACACCCATCACATAATCACTACTGACCCTGTATAACACCCATCACATAATCACTACTGACCCTGTATAACACCCATCACATAATCACTACTGACCCTGTATAACACCCATCACATAATCACTACTGACCCTGTATAACACCCATCACATAATCACTACTGACCCTGTATGACACCCATCACATAATCACTACTGACCCTGTATAACACCCATCACTACTGACCCTGTATAACACCCATCACATAATCACTACTGACCCTGTATAACACCCATCACATAATCACTACTGACCCTGTATAACACCCATCACATAATCACTACTGACCCTGTATAACACCCATCACATAATCACTACTGACCCTGTATGACACCTATCACATAATCACTACTGACCCTGTATAACACCCATCACATAATCACTACTGACCCTGTATAACACCCATCACATAATCACTACTGACCCTGTATAACACCCATCCCATAATCACTGCTGACCCTGTATAACACCCATCACATAATCACTACTGACCCTGTATAACACCCATCCCATAATCACTACTGACCCTGTATAACACCCATCCCATAATCACTACTGACCCTGTATAACACCCATCCCATAATCACTACTGACCCTGTATAACACCCATCACATAATCACTACTGACCCTGTATAACACCCATCACATAATCACTACTGACCCTGTATGACACCCATCACATAATCACTACCGACCCTGTATGACACCCATCACATAATCACTACTGACCCTGTATAACACCTCCCAACACTGTCGCTACTGACCCTGTATAACACCCATCACATAATCACTACTGACCCTGTATGACACCCATCATATAATCACTACTGACCCTGTATGACACCCATCACATAATCACTACTGACCCTGTATGACACCCATCACATAATCACTACTGACCCTGTATGACACCCATCACATAATCACTACTGACCCTGTATGACACCCATCACATAATCACTACTGACCCTGTATGACACCCATCACATAATCACTACTGACCCTGTATGACACCCATCACATAATCACTACTGACCCTGTATGACACCCATCACATAATCACTACTGACCCCGTATGACACCCATCACATAATCACTACTGACCCTGTATAACACCCATCACATAATCACTACTGACCCTGTATAACACCCATCACATAATCACTACCGACCCTGTATAACACCCATCACATAATCACTACTGACCCTGTATGACACCCATCACATAATCACTACTGACCCTGTATGACACCCATCACATAATCACTACTGACCCTGTATAACACCCATCACATAATCACTACCGACCCTGTATAACACCCATCACATAATCACTACTGACCCTGTATGACACCCATCACATAATCACTACTGACCCTGTATAACACCCATCACATAATCACTACTGACCCTGTATAACACCCATCACATAATCACTACTGACCCCGTATAACACCCATCACATAATCACTACTGACCCCGTATGACACCCATCACATAATCACTACTGACCCCGTATGACACCCATCCCATAATCACTACTGACCCCGTATAACACCCATCCCATAATCACTACTGACCCCGTATAACACCCATCCCATAATCACTACTGACCCCGTATAACACCCATCCCATAATCACTACTGACCCTGTATAACACCCATCCCATAATCACTACTGACCCTGTATAACGCCCATCACATAATCACTACTGACCCTGTATAACGCCCATCACATAATCACTACTGACCCTGTATAACGCCCATCACATAATCACTACTGACCCTGTATGACACCCATCACATAATCACTACTGACCCTGTATGACACCCATCACATAATCACTACTGACCCTGTATGACACCCATCACATAATCACTACTGACCCTGTATGACACCCATCACATAATCACTACTGACCCTGTATGACACCCATCACATAATCACTACTGACCCTGTATGACACCCATCACATAATCACTACTGACCCTGTATGACACCCATCACATAATCACTACTGACCCTGTATGACACCCATCACATAATCACTACTGACCCTGTATGACACCCATCACATAATCACTACTGACCCTGTATAACACCCATCACATAATCACTACTGACCCTGTATAACACCCCCCAACACTGTCACTACTGACCCTGTATAACACCCCCAACACTGTCACTACTGACCCTGTATAACACACCCCCAACACTGTCACTACTGACCCTGTATAACACCCCCCAACACTGTCACTACTGACCCTGTATAACACCCCCCAACACTGTCACTACTGACCCTGTATAACACCCCCCAACACTGTCACTACTGACCCTGTATAACACCCCCCAACACTGTCACTACTGACCCTGTATAACACCCCCCAACACTGTCACTACTGACCCTGTATAACACCCCCCAACACTGTCACTACTGACCCTGTATAACACACCCCCAACACTGTCACTACTGACCCTGTATAACACCCCCCAACACTGTCACTACTGACCATGTATAACACCCCCCAACACTGTCACTACTGACCATGTATAACAACCCCCAACACTGTCACTACTGACCATGTATAACACCCCCCAACACTGTCACTACTGACCCTGTATAACACCCCAACACTGTCACTACTGACCCTGTATAACACCCCAACATTGTCACTACTGACCCTGTATAACACCCCCAACACTGTCACTACTGACCCTGTATAACACCCCCAACACTGTCACTACTGACCCTAACTGACCCTGTATAACACCCCAACATTGTCACTACTGATCCTGTATAACACCCCAACATTGTCACTACTGACCCTGTATAACACCCCCAACACTGTCACTACTGACCCTGTATAACACCCCCAACACTGTCACTACTGACCCTAACTGACCCTGTATAACACCCCAACATTGTCACTACTGATCCTGTATAACACCCCCAACGCTGTCACTACTGACCCTGTATAACACCCCAACACTGTCACTACTGACCCTGTATAACCCCCAACATTGTCACTACTGACCCTGTATAACACCCCCAACACTGTCACTACTGACCCTGTATAACACCCCCAACACTGTCACTACTGACCCTGTATAACACCCCAACACTGTCACTACTGACCCTGTATTACACCCCAACACTGTCACTACTGACCCTGTATAACACCCCAACACTGTCACTACTGACCCTGTATTACACCCCCAACACTGTCACTACTGACCCTGTATAACACCCTAACATTGTCACTACTGACCCTGTATAACACCCCCAACACTGTCACTACTGACCCTGTATAACACCCCCAACATTGTCACTACTGACCCTGTATAACATCCCAACACTGTCATTACTGACTCTGTATAACATCCCAACACTGTCACTACTGACCCTGTTGGTATTTGCTCAAATATACGTTTTTTCAGACCTCAAATCATAGTAGAGCTGCAGGGGGCCTGGATTCTCATATGCTGCCCGACACTTCCGCTGGGACTTGAGATGGTATGTCAGGAGGCTTACATGACCGCAATCATACCAGGACGTGCCCACAAATGGTCAGACAGTGCTCCAGATACTATTCACTCTGTATTATAATACATGTGTGTTTTACACTGTGTATAACCAGTAATCATACCAGGACGAGCCCAGAATTGGTCAGACAGTGCTCCAGATACTATTCACTCTGTATTATAATACATGTGTGTTTTACACTGTGTATAATCAGTAATCATACCAGGACGAGCCCAGAATTGGTCAGACAGGGCTCCAGATACTATTCACTCTGTATTATAATACATGTGTGTTTTACACTGTGTATAATCAGTAATCATACCAGGACGTGCCCAGAATTGGTCAGACAGTGCTCCAGATACTATTCACTCTGTATTATAATACATGTGTGTTTTACACTGTGTATAATCAGTAATCATACCAGGACGAGCCCAGAATTGGTCAGACAGTGCTCCAGATAATATTCACTCTGTATTATAATACATGTGTGTTTTACACTGTGTATAATCAGTAATCATACCAGGACGAGCCCAGAATTGGTCAGACAGGGCTCCAGATACTATTCACTCTGTATTATAATACATGTGTGTTTTACACTGTGTATAACCAGTAATCATACCAGGACGAGCCCAGAATTGGTCAGACAGTGCTCCAGATACTATTCACTCTGTATTATAATACATGTGTGTTTTACACTGTGTATAATCAGTAATCATACCAGGACGAGCCCAGAATTGGTCAGACAGTGCTCCAGATAATATTCACTCTGTATTATAATACATGTGTGTTTTACACTGTGTATAATCAGTAATCATACAAGGACGTGCTCAGAATTGGTCAGACAGTGCTCCAGATACTATTCACTCTGTATTATAATACATGTGTGTTTTACACTGTGTATAACCAGCAATCATACCAGGACGAGCCCAGAAATGGTCAGACAGGGCTCCAGATACTATTCACTCTGTATTATAATACGTGTGTGTTTTACACTGTGTATAACCAGTAATCATACCAGGACAAGCCCAGAATTGGTCAGACAGTGCTCCAGATACTATTCACTCTGTATTATAATACATGTGTGTTTTACACTGTGTATAACCAGTAATCATACCAGGACGAGCCCAGAATTGGTCAGACAGTGCTCCAGATACTATTCACTCTGTATTATAATACATGTGTGTTTTACACTGTGTATAATCAGTAATCATACCAGGACGTGCCCAGAATTGGTCAGACAGTGCTCCAGATACTATTCGCTCTGTATTATAATACATGTGTGTTTTACACTGTGTATAACCAGTAATCATACCAGGACGAGCCCAGAATTGATCAGACAGTGCTCCAGATACTATTCACTCTGTGTTATAATACATGTGTGTTTTACACTGTGTATAACCAGTAATCATACCGGGACGTGCCCAGAATTGGTCAGACAGTGCTCCAGATACTATTCACTCTGTATTATAATACATGTGTGTTTTACACTGTGTATAATCAGTAATCATACCAGGACGAGCCCAGAATTGGTCAGACAGTGCTCCAGATACTATTCACTCTGTATTATAATACATGTGTGTTTTACACTGTGTATAATCAGTAATCATACCAGGACGAGCCCAGAATTGGTCAGACAGTGCTCCAGATACTATTCACTCTGTATTATAATACATGTGTGTTTTACACTGTGTATAACCAGTAATCATACCAGGGCGTGCCCAGAATTGGTCAGACAGTGCTCCAGATACTATTCACTCTGTATTATAATACATGTGTGTTTTACACTGTGTATAACCAGTAATCATACCAGGACGAGCCCAGAATTGGTCAGACAGTGCTCCAGATACTATTCACTCTGTATTATAATACATGTGTGTGTTTGTAACGTATTATTCTATTTCATCTCAGATACTGAAACTCACAGAAGCCGGAGCAGCTTTTACTGTCACTTGAAGTAAGTATACATCTCATTTTTATAAACACATTGACAACGTACCATATTAATCTATACAGTATATCTATATTCCCTCTCTCTCTCTCTTAAAACAGACACGGTTAGGGTATTTATAGAGAAGGCGCCCGTGGCGCTGTCAGCACATTTTCCTATATATAATGCTAACTTCCAATAAAAGTCATAAGTTGGCACTACGGGGGATGTACATGTTCTGCTGACGCACTTAGAAAAGGCAGCTACATGTACAATCACTGTTATAAACTACACCTCATCTGTTTCTGGGGGGATTATAGTTCTAGTTTGTAAGCTAATTCCTTTAGGATTCAGAATAGACCACAGCGGTAGTGTCAACAAGGGTCCCTACAGCTCTTTATGGACTATATTACTGCAACATTGCTTATACCCATGGTCGCCTAGTAATCATCGGACCTTAATTCGTGGTTGGCAAAGTGGGCTTTTATAGGTGAACTGTGCAACTATGTCCAAACGTCTTAGCTAGGCCTCCCCCCATGACATCATCAGGACGTAAAAATCGCTCTCCTATAGAACATGGTTCTGATAGGTCTTTAGAGAACTCCGTCAAGTCCCTGCCAGACTTCCGTGGTTATCAGATGAAGAGATGTAATCTCTGCTTGGCAGCTACTGCCGATATGTCTAAACTCCCTCCTCTGATGTGATCACTCATTGTTCACATCGGAGGATGATCTTGCAGCCAGTGCTGCTGTGCGCATGTCCCCTAGTGGCATCATGAATTATGGGACCCTGACCAGGTGCTTGTCGCTGTGTCAATTGGCATTTTACCCTGCAAGCAGCTTGTAAGTTATGTGATCATAGCAACACTTGGGTCAGCACTTGATAAAACATAATAAAGTAATACATTAATAAACTAAAGATGAGAGGGAAATATAACAATGTGAACAAAGATTTAGAAAAAAAATCAATATATAAAACAACTTAAATTTATTTTTTATTTAAATGGATTACTAAGAGAATGAGAATTTGTGTTAAATAACTGAAACCCTTTAACCTGCGGTTTTGCAATTTACTATATAAGTGATATAATAAGAATAATACAACAATGAGAAGGGTTAAAAAATATGTCCTGGAGGAGGTATGTTGTGTCACGTTGGCACATCCCCAGCGCAGGTGCTGAGGGCGCGGACAAGGCGTATTAGGACACTGATGGTCTCCGAAAAAGTAACTTTATTGCTCAGTAGGCAGTTTACTGGAGAGAAGCTGGCAAAACGGCTATGGCGACCGAATAGGAGGAGCATTACCTTCAAACAGGATCCAAGTGATTGCCGTCAGCTTAGGAAGAATTGAGAGACAGACTTTCACTTTTTTCGAGTATCTCCGATAATTTAAAGTGAGCACTGGTACAATCCTGAATGTCTGAAAGGTGTCTGTACAAGCCAGACCAAAATATATTACCTAAACCGATGTCATTTAGAATAACTGAAGAGGGGGGGAAGTCTTGAAGAAAAATGAAATCTTCACTTTTAAACAAAATCGTAGAAAATAAGATAAAACCATAAGTATATTGAGTATTTTTATTCCACTTGAAAATCAGCATAAAGCTGTTATAAAACACAGACACTGAGTTCACAGTTAGACAATGTATAAAACGGCTTAATAATCCATAATAAAAGCAGAGTAAATAAAGTTATATGTAAATGCTTGCAATAAGTAAAATAAAATCACATACCCTCCTGGTTGTTTACAGGTTAATCCAGGGCTCGACAAACCCCAGGCGCCAGGTCGCCATGGCGACCAGGAAATGAGACCTGGCGCCTGGGTGAAGTTACCCTCCCTGTCGCCTTGCCGCTGCCATCCGATGTTTTTTTCTTTTTTCGTAGCGCGAGGGGGTAAAGTCTGTGCGTATAGCACAGACTGCAAGCTCCGCCCCCTCGCGTAACGCGTGCCGGGTGTCGACACGTGACATCCGGGCACTCAGCAGGCCGATGAGTGAGGACATGCTGCAGCACGGATGTCCCCCTCCCCTGCAATGAGGTAAAGCAGCAGGGAGGGGGGACACATCAAGAAAAGACTGTGTGAGGTGGGTGTGTGTTTGTATATATGGGTATATGTAAAGTAGGTGTGTGTGAGGCGTTTGGATATATGTGTATATGTAAAGTAGGTTTGTGTGAGGTGTATTTATATATGTAAAGTAGGTGTGTGTGAGGTGTTTGGATATATGTGTATATGTAAAGTAGGTGTGTGATGTGTTTGTGTATATGTAAAGTAGGTGTGTGAGGTGTTTGTATAAATGGGTATATGTAAAGTAGGTGTGTGAGGTGTTTGGATATATGTGTATATGTAAAGTAGGTGTGTGAGGTGTTTGTATAAATGGGTATATGTAAAGTAGGTGTGTGAGGTGTTTGTATAAATGGGTATATGTAAAGTAGGTGTGTGAGGTGTTTGTATAAATGGGTATATGTAAAGTAGGTGTGTGAGGTGTTTGGATATATGTGTATATGTAAAGTAGGTGTGTGAGGTGTTTGTATAAATGGGTATATGTAAAGTAGGTGTGTGAGGTGTTTGTATAAATGGGTATATGTAAAGTAGGTGTGTGAGGTGTTTGTGTATATGTAAAGTAGGTGTGTGAGGTGTTTGTATAAATGGGTATATGTAAAGTAGGTGTGTGAGGTGTTTGGATATATGTTTATATGTAAAGTAGGTGTGTGTGTGTGTATATATATGTGAAGAAGCCGTGTGTGTTTATGAATTGCGTGTATGCTTGCGTGATTGTCTGGCTCCTAAATTTTTTGGCTGGCTCCTAAAATCTAATTAGATTTGTCAAGCCCTGGGTTAATCTCTCATTCTTGTGTTAATTCTGTCGCATCAACATAGTCTCCTCATTCTCTCTCAACTAATTGATAATCAGTGTTTATATAGATTTTAGATAACCTTACTTCCGGTCATTTATGGGCAGGAAAAATACCATATGGTACATTAAAACAGGTAACTATGGTTTATTTTGGGGTAAATCTCGGTCAATTAAGAAAATATTAATTAACCTTAAGTCTTGATTTCTTGGCAAACAGTCAAGGCCATGACATAATAATGAGGTACATGTCCTGGCCTGGCAGGACAAAATGGCGTCTATAGTCTAAACATTTTACAGGGGGGAAACGAAACCTGTCATTTCTGCGGGGGACCCACAACAGTACCTCTGTCAGTCTCTGCTTCCTAGGGACCCTCTGCTTTCACAGGGTCTGAGAATAGTGATTTTAGCCCTGGGATTTAATCCTGTTCTCTCCAGCTATCCAAATCACCAACCAACACTTAGTACAGAGTGACGAATAATAAACCACTTTATTGAAAACAACACAAACTTATATGTAGGCAGACTTTTGAACAGCGGTCTTTTCTTTGTTGCCATGTTTTTTGTTTTGTTTTTTATGATTGTGTCATTCTGTTATAACCCAAATTATATAAATCCCATAAGAAATGTGCCTTCTCACTCTTTTGAGCATTTGTGTTGATTCCCTTTATGTATTTAAATGTTTCTATCATATCCCCCTGTTACGTCTTTCCTCCAAGCTATACATGTTAAGATGCTTTAACCTTTCCTGGTAAGTTTTATCCTTCAACCCATGAACCAGTTTAGTAGCCCTTCTCTGAACTCTCTCCAAAGTATCAATATCCTTCTGGAGATATGGTCTCCAGTACTGCGTAAAATACTCCAATTGAGGTCTCACCAATGGCATGAGCACTTCCCTCTTCCTACTGCTAATACCTCTCCCTATGCAACCAAGTATTCTGCTAGCATTTCCTGTTGCTCTATTGCATTGCCTACCTACCTTCAAGTCCTCTGAAATTATTACTCATAAATCTTGCACTTGTCCACATTAAATGTCAGTTGCCACAGCTCTGACCATTTTTCTAGTTTAGCTAAATCATTTGCCATTTGGCTTATCCCTCCATGAATATCAACCCTGTTTCAAATCTTTGTATCATCAGCAAAAATACATACTTTGCCAACAAGACCTTCTGCAATATCGCTAATAAAAATATTAAAGAGAATAGGTCCAAGTACAGATCCCTGAGGTACCCCACTAGTAACAAGACCTTGCATCGAATATACTCCATTGACTACAACCCTTTGTTGCCTGTCACTCAGCCATTGTCTAATCCATTCAACAATATTGAAATCCAAACTTAAAGTTTGGAGTCTTAGAAATGGAGCAGACGTTCAATATCCTGGTCGCCATTGTTCCTAATTAACATTTAAAATATTACTGTCCCAGAACCCCTGACAACACTGATGGTGAGCGTGAAGCGTACAGATGAATCAGCGGGCGGGCAGTAGCTTGCAAGAATCACCAATCTCACCGGCAAATATCCCCCAGGTGTTCAAAAAGAGGAGGTTTTATAAATCTACAGCGGAACATAAAGAAGTCCAATATATGTTCAGCAAAAATTTGTGATAAGGACTTATGTAATATGGGCATTTATTAGAAACATTTTTATAATCACCAGATCATACATAAAATCGCACATAAACATAACAAAAATTGTTTAACAAATATGTATACAATAACTCTGCTTAATGATAAAACTATACACAATCCAGAAGCCAGAGCACTCACATCAGACAAGTTCACTTCACAAATCAAGTTCACTTCCGAAGTTCTTGACCGCAACAGGGCAGCGCCATATTGAAAAAGCTTGCTACTTGGGGGAGTGATCGTACAGAATCCCGAATTAAGGGTTGCTGAATGCCTTTGCATTGTCATTACTGCAACACCAGCTTAGCGGAGGAAGCGATCATTGATTGCTTCTGACACTCATTTAGACACGGACGTCCTGTATTGTTAAACAAACACAGTAATGACATTTTTATGGGCCAAATATTAGATTTTTCGGGTTTTAAAAAAATATATATCATAAAAAATAGGAGAAATTTCCACATTCATTAAATTTTATGAATTAAATGTTTTGGCCAAATATCTATATTATGCAGTATGTGATCAAAAATCACTACAGGAATGGACATTTTCAGCTATGATAAGACGGTCCAAATTGGGATTCTCTAAGCACTACCTATTACTTTTTATGCGTAAGGTGAAAGGCTGACCGAAGGGTTTACCCCACCCACTGCCTAATACTTATTTTTTTTTTTAACTAATTCCGTATGTTATCTTATGTATTTTGGCAGCTGGATGTGTTTTGATAACAAGGAGTCCTCACGTCTGATGTTGTCGGTTATTTGCTACGAGAGACAGGAGTGCCTTATTATTGAAAGCTTCTCTAAGGAAGGGAGGAGGAGCTTACAAATGCTTTCTACAGAGGGCGAAAACATATGTTTCTTCCATTGCGACACATCTGTGGTTGTTAGACATGTAATAAGGCTGACTGATACAGCGAATGAATATTCCACTTAAATTGCTACTCATTTACATGTTTCTTTCCAGCAGGTCACTCAAGGAAAATAAAAATTCTCTTCAGCTGATGAAGATCTAGCCTTCAATGTCATCAATACTATAGAAATCTGTACAAACCATGTTAACTCAAACACAGAGAAGGAAATATTGATTGAAACCCATCTGTCTGAACAGGGAGAGGAGATGAATTGAAAGTTTCGCTGATCTTAGACACGGAAACCAAAAACTAAAGGAAAATCAGAAAATGTCAGACAGCAGTGGTGATAAAACTATCAGTACCAGTGACAACAATGACCGAGATACACCATGTCCAGAGGCAGTCTATAAGTATTCTGAATATCAGGAATGCGTCACTAGTGAAACAAACCTTGTTCAGAAGCAGGCGGGACATGAAAGAAAGGAAAGACCATGTCATGAACGAGTTAACAAAAGGGAAAACACCTTTACATGTTCTGGAAACATTTTTGACAAAGAATCACAGCTTATTGACCATGAGAGAATTCACACAGCAGAAGAAACATTTCCATGTCTTGACTGTAAGAAACAGTTCAGTACAAACTCAGCACTTAATGTGCACAAGAGAATTCACACTGGAGAGAAACCATTTCAATGTTCTGAATGTGAGAAATGTTTTACAACAAACACACACCTTATTCTACATAAAAGAATTCACACTGGAGAGAAACCATTTGTCTGTTCTGAATGTGGGAAATGTTTTACCCAAAACTCGCATCTTTCTGTACACAAGAGAATTCACACAGGAGAGAAGCCATTTGCCTGTTCTGAATGTGACAAATGTTTTACAACAAATTCACAACTTCTTTTACATGAGAGAATTCACACAGGAGAGAAGCCATTTGTGTGTTCTGAATGTGAGAAATATTTTAGAACTAATCAACAACTCATTATACATATGAGAATTCACACAGGTGAGAAGCCATTTGCCTGTTCTGAATGTGAGAAATCTTTTACAACAAATTCAGAACTTGCTAATCACAAGAGAAGTCACACAGGAGAGAAGCCATTTGCCTGTTCTGAATGTGACAAATGTTTTACAACTAATACAGAACTTACTAAACACAAGAGAATTCACACAGGGGAGAATCCATTTTCCTGCTCTGAATGTGAGAAATATTTTAGAACACATCACCAACTTTTGATACATAAGAGAATTCACACCGGAGAGAAACCATTTTCATGTTCTGAATGTGAGAAATGTTTTGCAACTAATTCTGAACTTACTAAACACAAGAGAATTCACACAGGAGAAAAGCCTTTTGTCTGTTTTGAATGTGGGAAATGTTTTACTCATAAGTCCGTTCTTATTGTACATGAGAGAATTCACACTGGAGAGAAACCATTTGCGTGTTCTGAATGTGAGAAATGTTTTACAACAAATCAACAACTTATTCTACATAAGAATTCACACAGGAGAAACCTAGAATGTGTCAGCAAATATGAATCTTTTGAGTCTGCCCAATTTTCTAAATACTTTCATTAGTCCCTGGTTTTATCTTGTATCTAGGCCAATCAATGACTTGTTTATTATTTTCTCTGCCTCACTAGAAAAGATTACCCTTTGGGTGGCAGGTGGGTGGGCAGTGAAAATAACTGAAATAAAAATGATTACCTGTTTCAGGTTCCAGCGTCAATCCGTGACTCCCTCGATCAAATGAAATCCCCGCTCTCAGAGCAGGGATTTCATTATCCATCCTTCTTCCACCGAGGATGGACTTTCAGATAGGGACCTCTCGCTCATTATTGTTTTTCGCCAGCGGTGGGATTTTTTTAATTGTAGTGACAACTTTTTGGCCTTGCCCTTTTTTAGCATTTCTGCGGTGTTTGAGTTAAGCTTTATTTTTTTTTTATTTCTCCTTTAGCGTTCCCACAAATTATATATCATTTTTATAGGTATAAGAAGGGCTTTCCGTTGATACCGTTATTTTGATCATATCTAATTGTATTTATAAAAAAATGTAAAAAAAAAAAAGGTTTTCTGACTTTTATTGGAAAAAGCATATACTCCTTTACAAAAGCTAATATTACAAAACCTACTAAATGATTTCTAATATTTGTCCTGGGTTTTGAAATAGACCATGTTTTATGGTTTTTTTTCGCTTTTTTGTTCACGTTAAAGGGCAATAAGTATAAGTAGTGCAATGCTTTTTGAAATGGGTGTTTTTCCCCGAAAATTAGCGATAGTGACATTGTAACACTGATATCGGTCATGAATCCCTGAATCACCACCCACATGTACATATTTTTCAAACCTAGACAACTCAGGGTAATTTACATTGGGTATTTTGATATACTGGTAAAAATAGGATAAAACAGTGTACTTTGGTTCTGATGGGGGATTGCAACTGCATGATGAACCCAGAAATGGATAGGAAATCATATTTAAGAAAGAATAAAAATAAAGCAGCCTGGGGACAGCCACGCAGTTTGCAAAGACTTGTGGATAAGTACGAGCTTCATGATGTGTGGAGGATTTTTAATGCAAATGATCTTGATTATACATGTTTTTCTAAATCATACCTAGTATATTTTAGGATAGACCTAGTATTTGGAAATGTGGGATTGGTTAATCAGACTAAAAAAATTAACATCCAGGATGTCTCATGGTCTGATCATAATGCCATAATAATAGAACTGAAGACAGAATTTAACAAATGAAGAACGGATTGGAGATTGAATAAAAACCTTTAAAAAAAAAAAAGATATAGAATATATAAAAAATATCACGTAACTATATTTTGAGGAAAATAAATCGGTAACGGTCCCCTATGGAACCATTTGGTGCGCATATAAAAGTGTCGTAAGAGGATATCTAATAAAAATGGGAGCTCAGGCTAAAAGACAGAAAGAGAACAGCCTTTCAGAATTATATATTCAAAAATTAAACCTTACCATAATAACAAATTGCTACCGTCAATGGGATATACATCCCAAACTGAAGAGTTAGATAAACAGATTAATGGAAAGTTGAAGGCTAGGGCCAATAAAGTATTGGAAGGCCTGAACGTACAATGGTACTATAGGGGAAATAAAGCCGTTAAGCTCCTATCTAACAAACGAAAAGGGAAGATAAACGCGCAAAATATTTGCAAAATATAGCAAAGATAATACATAATGGTACCTGTCACGGGAGGGCTACTAGATGGGTAGCTCCTACCGGAATCAGTTCCACAAAATCACTCCTCAGGTCCAGTAAATATCCAATAGCCAAACGGGGCTATGATCAAGGCTTCCCTGCAAGCAATTCCACCAACATAGCAGACGAGACTGGTCGTGTTGGGAAAACAAGAAGAACTGTTTATTGACACAAACACAGGACATATATACAGGAAAACATCTTGATAACAAAAGTTGAACAAAAGAACTTCTTCACACCTACACAAAAGGACAGTACCTGGCAGCCAATCAGATGAAAGGTAGGATTAGTAGCAACCAATCCCCAGCGGGGGACGTGCCCCACAGATCAGCAATTATATGCAAATTGGGCATTTAACTAAGCAACCAATCAGAACAGTGCCTACACTGGGGCTTGGTCTGAGCAACCAATAGGAAAACCGCCTACCTTTTGAAGAAGAGAATGAGCTCAGCAGCCAGGATAAACCTTTATTTTGAAGTGGCTGCTGAAGCTACATTCCTGGGGAAAGGGTACAAGGGATTAGGCTCTTTAACAGGGCACCATACATGTAAAACACACAGTTAGAACAGGGGAAAATAACTCAGCTGGAACATGGGCACTGAGGAACGGAAAAACATGGTTGTCTGGAGGGGTGCTACCGTGACATTTCTCCCCCTTTCAAAGAGAGCCAGCTCGGGGTTGTCCACACGGATAAGCCTGAAGGTGGCGAGGAAAACACTGGGTGTGGTGTTGACTCACACGTCTTCTTGCCGTGATAAGCCATCTGCGTTTTTATTGTCCTTCCCGGACGGTATTGCACTGTAAAATTAAAGGGTTGAAGGGATAGGCTCCACCGCAATAGTCTACCATTGTCCCCGGACACTCTGTTCAGCCACACAAGGGGGTTGTGGTCAGTTAAGACAGTGAATTCCCGGCCATACAAGTACGGTTGGAACCGCTTTAGTGCCCACACAAGAGCCAGGCACTCTTTTTCAATAGCAGCATAGCCCACCTCCCGTTCCAGTAGCTTGCGACTTTGGTATGCTACTGGGTGCTCCTCTCCTTGGCTGTTGACCTGGCCCAACACGGCCCCGAGCCCAAACATGGAAGCGTCTGTGTGGACCAAAAAGCGTTGATTAAAGTTAGGAGCGGCCAAGACCGGAGAATTTCCTAGGGCTGTTTTTAAGGCTTCAAAGGCAGCACCACATTCTGGGGACCACAGGACTGTCCGGGGCAGGGTTTTCTTGGTAAGGTCAGTCAGGGGTTTGGCCAAAGAACTGTAATTGGGTACAAATTTTCTGTAATACCCTGCGGTACCTAAGAAAGCTAGGACCTGCTTCTTATTGAGCGGTACAGGCCAGTTGACAATAGCCTCAATTTTGGCGGGTTCAGGTCGCTGTTTCCCACTCCCCACCCGGTGTCCCAAGTACTGGACCTCGCCCATACCTATTTGGCATTTGTCGGGGCGGATAGTCATCCCTGCTGCCTGTATTCTGCCCAATACCACATCCAGATGCTGGAGGTGCTCGTCCCAAGAGTCACTGAAGATCGCTATATCGTCGAGATAGGCGCAGGTATAGCCCTGCAGACCCTCGAGTAGCTGATCTACCAGCCGCTGAAATGTAGCTGGGGCATTCTTCATCCCAAACGGCATGACCCGAAATTGGTACAGGCCGAATGGGGTGATGAATGCCGACTTGGGGACAGCATCTGCCGTCAACGGGATCTGCCAATAACCCCGGCTAAGGTCTAGTGTCGAAACCCAGGTCGCCCCCGCTAACTGGTCTAACAGGTCATCTACTCGGGGCATAGGGTAGGCATCAGTGGTCGTCTTTTCATTTAGCCGACGATAGTCCACACAGAAGCGGGTCGTCCCGTCCTTCTTAGGCACTAGCACAACTGGAGAAGCCCAGGGGCTGTGGGAGGGTTCTATAACTCCCAAGGTCCTCATCTCTTCAAGCTCCTTCCTAATGTGTCCCTTGACTGCTTCAGGGACCCGGTAAGCGGGTTGCCTGAGAGGGCTCTTACCGGGAGTCTCTACTCCATGCTGGGCTAATGATGTGATGCCGGGTAGAGCAGAGAACAGCTGGAGGTGCTGCTTTAGCAGCGGGAATACTTGGGCTTTTTCTATGGGGCTCAGCTGTTCTCCGAGCTTGACTTGGGTAATATCCCCGGGGTGGACGGACTCAGCAAGGAGGTCTGGGATAGCTCGGTCTCCTGCCTCCGTGTGCGAGGGGGTACAGATAGCGGACACCTCTTCTGTACGTTCTAGGTATGGTTTGAGCGCATTTACGTGGCAGAGTCGCCGGGTCTGACCCCTGGCTCCTCGGGCGACAACGTAGGTTGTCTCTCCCCTGCGCTCTACAACCTCGTATGGTCCTATCCAGGCAGCCTGTAATTTATTTTGGCGGGTAGGACGTAGCATCAGGACCCGCTGACCCACTAGAAGCTCTCGGGGCTTAGTGTTGCGGTCATACAAGGTCTTGTGGCGGGCTTGGGCTGCCCTTAGGTTCCCGTGGGCTAGGGACATGAGCCGGTCTAATTTTTCCCGGAGCTCAACTACATAAGTGATAAGTGGAGTCTCCTCTGACTCGCATTTCCCTTCCCAGTATTCCCGCAGAATATCTAGGGGACCCCTTACCCTTCGCCCATAGAGTAGTTCGAATGGTGAATATCCTGTGGACTCCTGTGGGACCTCCCGGTAAGCAAACAAAAAATGGGGCATAAATTTTTCCCAGTCAACATGATCTGCTATGAACGTCCGGATCATCTGTTTCAAGGTTCCATTGAACCTTTCACAAAGTCCATTCGTTTGTGGATGATAGGGGGACGTGCGCAGGGACTTAACCCCACAGAGGGTCCATACCTGCTGGAGCAACTCAGAGGTAAATTGTGTGCCCTGATCGGAAAGTACTTCTTTGGGAAATCCTACCCGTGAGAATATAGCCAGAAGGGCATTCGCCACTGTCTCAGCAGAAATATTTGGCAGGGCCGTGGCTTCAGGGTAGCGGGTGGCAAAGTCTACTACTGTGAGGATGTACCTTTTCCCCGTCTTGCTAGGATGGGCAAGAGGGCCGATGAGATCTATGGCGACCCTACTGAAAGGTTCCCCAATAAGGGGTAGAGGCTGCAAGGGGACTCGTGACGCTTCAGGTCGCTTCCCTACCCGCTGGCACAGCTCGCAGGTGCGGCAATGGTGCTTAACATCCCGGGAGATCCCTGGCCAAAAGAATGTGCGGGTGAGTCTGTACTCTGTCCGCCTGGCGCCGAGGTGACCGGATAGAGGGACTTCGTGGGCTAGGGTGAGGAGAGCGGGGCGGTGGATGGCGGGGACTATCAATTGGAGCCGAGGAACCTCGGTAATACCATTAGTGTTGCCTGGGGTAGCCCTATATAAGAGGTCTTTCCTCCATATAATCTGGTCAGAGAAGGTACCTTTCTCTCCCGTCTCTGCCCGGCTGCGATAGCGACTAAGGCTGAGGTCAGATAGCAGTTGGGCACGGAAACCGTCAGGGGGGAGCCATGGTAGGGAGTCAGTTGTGAGTAGGTCGTCGGGGTTAGTGCTTACCTGCGTGCCAGAATCGGAAGGTTGGTTAGCCTGAGAACGGGTGACAGCCAAGCCATACCGACTCTCCAAATAGCCCAAATCATTTCCCAGCAGTACATCCGTGGGTAAGCCCTCCATGATGCCCACATCTCTGTAGCCCTCCCCAGTGCCCCACTTTAGGTATACCCTGGTCATGGGTAGCTGATGTACCTGCCCCCCAGCCACGCGCACATCCACTTTGCAGTTAACTGGCTGGTTAGGGGGTAAAGTACGGGGCTGGACCAGTGTGAGGGTAGCTCCAGAATCCCTTAGTCCCTCGGCTGGCTGCCC
This sequence comes from Pelodytes ibericus, assembly GCA_036172795.1. Taxonomy (NCBI): domain Eukaryota; kingdom Metazoa; phylum Chordata; class Amphibia; order Anura; family Pelodytidae; genus Pelodytes; species Pelodytes ibericus. The sequence goes on from CM069857.1 coordinate 293,356,241, forward strand.
ATTAATGGTGACGGGCTGGTAGTGGTGCTCTCGGTTGTCCTTCCGAGGATGCTGAGCCAGATAGACCTCATCTGAGTAACTCTCATGTATGGCAAAAGGCTCCGGGGAACAGTAATTGTAATCCACAGTTGGGTCTGAGTTAGCTGGACCAGAATCCTGGGTCCGGCTCACGCACTGAGCCTGGCACGCCATCCAAGGGCCTGGGGACTGGTTCCTTCGAGGACCATGGGGTTGAGCCCTGGGCTGTAGCTGGGGACAATATTTCTGAATGTGGCCAGGTTGACGACAGTGAAAACATCCCGTAGAAGCCCCACTAGGTCTAGCATTCGGTGCGTATGACCTATTCGGATAAGACCCCATGGGTCGGGTAGGTGGGGAGGCTGGGGGCATGGGGCGGTGCATTAGCGGCTGAGGTCTGCTGTGGTAGGGGGTAGGGTGTCTTGAGACTCCCACAAATTTGTCCGCTAGCTTTGCCGCCTCTTCCAGGTTTACGGGGTCTTGGTCTCTTACCCAGTCTCGTACCTCTGTGCTCGTATGAAGAAAAAATTGCTCCAGTAAAAACTGTTGGAGGCATTCTTGCCAAGTGGTGACTTGCCTCCCTTGTATCCAGCTGGTAGCGGCTCGGGTCATGCGATGTGCCCACTCAGTGTACGTGTCTCTTGGATCCATCCTCGCCTCTCGGAATTTCCTACGGTATGTATCAGGGGTGATGGCATATCGGGCCAGCAGACGGGTCTTTACTTCGGGGTAATCTCTAGCCCATTCATCAGGGATCGCTCTGTACGTTTCTGCAGCTCGCCCAGATAACTTGCCCACCAGTATAGGTACCCAGTCCTGGGTGTCCACATTGTGGAGCTGGCACTGTCGTTCAAAGTCTTGTAGAAATCCATCGATATCCCCGACAGCATCATCAAACTGTTTGAAGGACTGGTGGGTAACTTTGATCGGGCACGTAGAGGTGGTGCTGCGCACTGAGTGTGAATCCTCTGTGGCCGGTCCAGAGATAGTGGCTCTCTGGTGCGCCAATTTGGCTTCTCTCTCCCGCTCTGCCACTTCCATGATGCGATTAACAATTTCTACGGACGGATTGGGTCCAAAAAACGCCAATCTCTCCCTTACCCTCCGTGAGATCTCATCACTCTCAGCACGAGGGGGTTCCATGAACCGGGAGGGGATGTGTGCTGCTTGCCCCACAATCAGGCTGGGAGGGCGGCTCTCCTCCCTTTCAAGTTCCAGTAATTCACCAATTCGTTCTTTTTCAAGCCTCCGGTGTCTTGGCCTTTTTGGGCAAGCAAGTCTTGCAGCGCAGCCACCGTGAGGGACTTGTATGCTTCTGCCATAATAAAAGAAACAATAATCCACTTGATAAATCCAAGGACCAGTGTTGGGAGGAGAGATCCCACTTCTTGACACCAGTGTCACGGGAGGGCTACTAGATGGGTAGCTCCTACCGGAATCAGTTCCACAAAATCACTCCTCAGGTCCAGTAAATATCCAATAGCCAAACGGGGCTATGATCAAGGCTTCCCTGCAAGCAATTCCACCAACATAGCAGACGAGACTGGTCGTGTTGGGAAAACAAGAAGAACTGTTTATTGACACAAACACAGGACATATATACAGGAAAACATCTTGATAACAAAAGTTGAACAAAAGAACTTCTTCACACCTACACAAAAGGACAGTACCTGGCAGCCAATCAGATGAAAGGTAGGATTAGTAGCAACCAATCCCCAGCGGGGGACGTGCCCCACAGATCAGCAATTATATGCAAATTGGGCATTTAACTAAGCAACCAATCAGAACAGTGCCTACACTGGGGCTTGGTCTGAGCAACCAATAGGAAAACCGCCTACCTTTTGAAGAAGAGAATGAGCTCAGCAGCCAGGATAAACCTTTATTTTGAAGTGGCTGCTGAAGCTACATTCCTGGGGAAAGGGTACAAGGGATTAGGCTCTTTAACAGGGCACCATACATGTAAAACACACAGTTAGAACAGGGGAAAATAACTCAGCTGGAACATGGGCACTGAGGAACGGAAAAACATGGTTGTCTGGAGGGGTGCTACCGTGACAGTACCACTGTCATGACCCCCGAAAAAATAGGAAACGTATTTAATGAGTATTATCAGACTCTGTATAGGCTAAATGTGAATACGGACCTTAGCAAAACTAAGGCATATTTTAAAGAAGAGAGGCTTACAAATCTAACCCAGGAGCAGAAAGAAATAATCAATAGGCCATTTGAATTAAAGGAGGTCCTTAATTCGATAACAAAACTAAAAAATGGGAAAAAACGCCTGGCCTTGATGGGTTTGATGAAGGCTTCTATAAAATAGAACCTAGCCCCACATCTGAGAAATGCCTTCGCAGAATTTATGGCACAGGGTACTGTCCCAGAAGAAATGATAAGATGCAACATAAAACCTATATTAAAGGCAGGTAAAAATCCAGAAGAAGTGATAAACTACAGGGCAATTTTGCTCGTGAATACGGATTATAAAATTTACGCGGACATCCAAGCTGATAAATTAAAGTTAGTGATTAAAGATATAATACATCCAGACCTGGTTGGGTTTATCCCGGGGCGTACACCTACTAATCACATATGGGGTCTGATAAATCCATATGGATGGACGAGGGAGAGGAAAATTTCCCACCTGACCCTGTCACTGGATGCTGAGAAGGCTTTCGACAGGGTTGGGTGGGAATATATGGCAGAGGCTCTGAGGACTTTTGGAATTGGGGACAAGATGCACAGGGCTATAATGGCATTGTATACCACGCCAACGGGAAGAGTGGTGGGTGGGTTATAAAGACCGAATGGTTTAAAATTCGTAATGGCACCAGACAGGGGTATCCCCTGTCACCTCTACTTTATGTCATCTCACTGGAGCCCATGGCATGTGCAATATGAATTAATAGAAAAATACAGGGATATCGTGATAACGTTGGAGGACCCAATAAACTCCTTGCCAGAATTAATGAAAGAGATAGAAGTCTATGGGGCAATATCGAATTACAAACTTAATGAAACTAAGTCGATGGCGCTCAACATAAACCTGAAACAGACAGACATCGAACAAATAAATCAGAAGTATGATTTTGGATGGGTAAAAGGCTACCTTTTATATTTAGGAATTAATGTCTCCCGTAAACCTAGAAACTGGATGGAAATTAATATCTTACCATTAATCAAATATATGAATAGATCCCTGGTCAAATAGAAGAATATGGAAATATCCTGATGGGGAAGGATAAATACTATAAAGGCATTCATCCTACCAAAGTACACTTATAAATTTAAGATGATTCCTATGGCAGTACCTTACTCCTGGATAAAAATGATTCAGACAGCATTCTCCAATTTTATCTGGGCAGGTAAACGACCAAGAATAGGTTTACAGAGAGCGGACGCATCGGTAGAGGGATGGTACGATATCGAGTTGAGGACAGTGGGACAAATAGAGGACCTAACAACTATATTTTTGGTTAAAAAAAATGGGGATAGAATTCCATTTGCCAGAAAGGGAAATATATCAAAATTTGAGAGGTAAAAGCTTCTTGAGAGAGAACATTGTTAAAAAAAAAAGGCGAGCAAAGACATATAAAATTACTGACAAACATTTTCTCTCAAAGAGATTTTAAACACATGATTACGAAGTCCCACATACTAATTAGAATGCTAGGGGAAGAAAAGATATCCCCCGGCAATAAAAAAAAAAATGGAAGAAGTCATGAAAATAACAAATAAGTCCATCCATTGCCTGAATCTTCACGAAAAGCATTTTAAGATCATGAATAGGTGGTATATGGACCCTGTAAAGCTGAGTAAAATGTATGAAGGTAATAACCCAGTATGCTGGAGGGGCAATCAACAAGAAGGGGACTATATGCATGTGTGGTGGCACTGTAAAGAACTTAGATCCCTTTGGACAGGGGTGGAACAAATAGTGAGTGACATAGCAGGAATTAAATGGGAACTGACACCAATTAGGGTTCTCTTGCACTTGGATCTCCCAAAAATAAAAAAAAAGAATTATTGACTATTATAATACACATTCTAGTGAATGTTAAATTATCAATAGCTAGAAACTGGAAGACCATGAACGGAACATCATGGGCCCATATTAGAGCACAAATGGGTCAACAGTGTCTTATGGAAAGAGGGGTGGCTTTTACAACACAGCACAAAATCTATACACCCGGCTACTGGGAAAACTGGGCTAACTATTTTAAGAGATATGAAAGGGAGGAAAAATGAAGAAAATTAAAAAGGAAGAGGACATCCCTGGGCTGTAATAAATAGAGTCTTGCTAAGCGATTAAAGGGACTCACACCATGCCTGAATATATGTAATGTTAGTTTATGGCTTATGTATGAATTTTTTTAAAAAAGGAAAAATGATATGATGATATTTTGATGTAGGCCAAGAATATGTCTTGATTTATAATGTAATGAATTAATGTAATTTTGCAATTAAAAAAAAAACAAAGATTGGGTATTTTGACACTTTTCATGTAGCCATTTTATTACCAAACGGTGCCAAAATTATCAAAGAGAAAAAAAAATCTGATGATTTTTTTCACACCGTTGCAATTCGGATATAAACGTACTGACAATGTAAAGGGATACTCCCAAACAACAACTCAACAAAATGTTCAGCACCATCTTCTGAGTAAAGGGATACCACCCATGCATAGGGTTTTTTTGGGATTGTTTAGGGGTTAAAAAGCCACATTTGGTAGGTGAACGTTTAGGATTTCCAACTTGGAGTGTTGACATGTAGTCAGTCTGCTCCCATGTTCAATTTGGGATATCTTTGAATCCGGCCAATGTAATTTTACCCCCACCAAACTAAATATTGTTATTAAATTTAGACACCCACAACTGAGCAAGGGCTCAGCAGCCACTGATACATCACTAGATGATATATCAGGAAGCTGACCAAAAGAGTCAGCCGCCTCAGAATCAATGCCTAAGCAGTGATCTATGGCAAGAAAGGGGTTAATAGCTCTTTAAAGAGCCTCTGTAATAAATGACAGTACAAATAAATGAATTCCTAAAACAATGCAGACTGTAAAAAATGTGCTGCTGTGTAAGATCACTTTGTATAGAAATAGAGGGTGCGCAAGAAACGTATACAAATATATAAAATGGCATAAAGGCACTTATCTCTCAAATGGTATTGATTCTGTGATTGAACTTGAAGACACGAAACAAAGACACATAAAACCAAACAATGGTGTAGTATATTTCCCAGTGTTGGAATGTATAACCTTTCATAGGGAAAAAACTCACATTTTTAAGAACCCTTTAAGACCAGGCTCAGCGTGTTTGCGTGGTAATGGGAACATTCGGCATGAGGTAAGGATTATAACGTGCAGTATTTACATGTGAAAGCAAGGGAGAAAACAGCAGACTTTAGAATACATATATCGATTTAATATGCAAGATACCGTATTTGCTCGATTATAAAACGACCCTGATTATAAGACGACCCCCCAAACTTTGGATATTCCTTTCGGAAAAAAACTAAAAGCCTGAATATAAGACTACCCTATAGGAAAAAAGTTAAATTTGTATATATTCACATGTAAATTGCTTTTTTAATAAAAAAATTATATCAAAAAAATGCATTTCTTGTTTTTATTTCCTTTTTATGTGCCAATGCTGCCTCTCTCTTTCCTTTGCCCCCAGCTGTGTCTCTCTCCCCCTCCCTTTGACTCCCCCCCTTGTTTCTCTCTGCCCACTCCCCTTGTTGCTCTGTCTCTCCCCCTCTTGTTGCTCTGTCTCTTCCCCCCTCTTGTTGTTCTGCCCCCCATCCCTCCCCCTGTCTCTCTGCCCCCCATCCCTCCCCCTGTCTCTCTGCCCCCCATCCCTCCCCCTGTCTCCCTGCCCCCTCCCTCCCCCTAACATGTAAAAAGATCCCTGGTGGCTAGTGGGGGCAGCCGGGGGATGTCTGCACGATATGTGCAGACATCCTCCATGCTGCCCGATTTACCCTGGTGGCTAGTGGGGCAGCAGAGGAAGTCTGTGCGATGAGCGCAGACCTCCCCTGGTGCCGCCCTGCACGCTCGCCGGGACTTCTGTGACGAAAGCGGAAGTACCCGGCTTCATCACAGAAGCCCCGGCTGTCATTCCGGGCGGAAGCAGGGGAGTCTGCGCTCATCGCGCAGACATCCCCTGCTGCTAGAGAGGGGTTCCAGGTCCCCTGCAGCTCTGCTGGGGACCTGGATCCATGTCTTATAATCTGACCTCAATTTGAGGTCAGATTATAAGAAGACCTCAATTATAAGACGAGGGGCAATTTTCAGAAAAAAATTTCTGAAAAAAACCTTGTCTTATAATCTGCTTACGTTTGGGATCAGTAACTGCTGTTTAAGCCAAAAGAGTCTTTCAATAGGGAGAGTCCCCGTTTGTTCGTTTGTATTCAGTGTTAAGCTCCGCCCCTCTCCGTTGCATGATGACATTGACGTGTTTCAGCTGAATCCGCCTTTCTCTGGACGTGCAATTGAAGAGTCTTCCTTTCTCGTTCTTATACTCCCCCTGATGGGCTAATTTGTTTGCGGTAGCCAGGCAGCTCAGCTGTTCGCCATTATTTCAGCATATCATCATCTCCATCTTATATTTACCAATATTGAGTATTTGTGCAAATTATTATAACCAAGGGGAATTCATCATATTACATAAATATACATAACGATCACAAAAAACAAAAAGTATAAATGTACAAAATTTATAAACATAACGAATCTCATTAAAATCTACATTTTGAGTTAAATCAAGTTCTCTGCATTTAAAGGAACGTTCCACATTGTTTAACCCTTGCTTCCTTGATCGTGGGCGCATGCTGCTCCGTCAATATGGCTAAGCCCTCTGCCGGTCTGAGCTTCGGAAGTGAAAGTAACTTCACTTCCGTAGCTCTGAATATTCTTCTTGACTGCCCCTAGTGGTAGTTAAGTAGCATTGCAATGGAAAATATTTAAAATAAATATTTAATTAATTAAAAACAGGTTATATAGATAGATTAGCCTATAGGGTTAAAATTAAATTATTTTTAGCATAAGGGATAGGGTTAAAATTAAATTAAAATAAAAATATATTAAGGGATATAATAAGGATTAGAGTTGGGGTTAAATTTAGTGTTAGGGTTCAATTTTGGGTTGGGGTTGGGGTCAAAAGGTCAATTTAGGAAAAAAACAAAAAATACTATTTTTGGTTTTTGCCCCATAACTCGCAAAAAAATACCAAAAAATATGGAAACATGCATATTTTTGAACTCGGGACAACATTTAGAAACTATTTAGACGGGGTCTTTTTTAATGATTTTGTGTAAATTGTATTTTAGGTCAAAGTTAGAAAAAGTGGGTTTTTTAAAATTTGTCATCATATTTTATGATTTTTTTGTAGTAAATTATAAGATATGATGAACATAATGGTATCTAATGAAAGCCCTTTGTCACGGTAGCACCCCTCCAGACAACCATGTTTTTCCGTTCCTCAGTGCCCATGTTCCGGCTGAGTTATTTTCCCCTGTTCTAACTGTGTGTTTTACATGTATGGTGCCCTGTTCAAGAGCCTAATCCCTTGTACCCTTTCCCCAGGAATGTAGCTTCAGCAGCCACTTCAAAATAAAGGTTTATCCTGGCTGCTGAGCCTGCTATGTTGGGGGAATTGCTTGCAGGGAAGCCTTGATCATAGCCCCGTTTGGCTATTGGATATTTACCGGACCTGAGGAGGGATTTTGTGGAACTGATTCCGGTAGGAGCTACCCATCTAGTAGCCCTCCCGTGACACCCTTCTTATGACAATAAAAACAACAAATAATTTGTGTGGTGTCACGGGAGGGCTACTAGATGGGTAGCTCCTACCGGAATCAGTTCCACAAAATCACTCCTCAGGTCCAGTAAATATCCAATAGCCAAACGGGGCTATGATCAGTGCTTCCCAGCCAGCAATTCCCCCAACATAGCAGACAAGACTGGTCGTGTTGGGAAAACAAGAAGAACTGTTTATTGACACAAAACACAGGACATATATACAGGAAAACATCTTGATAACAAAAGTTGAACAAAAGAACTTCTTCACACCTACACAAAAGGACAGTACCTGGCAGCCAATCAGATGAAAGGTAGGATTAGTAGCAACCAATCCCCAGCAGGGGGCGTGCCCCACAGATCAGCAAATATATGCAAATTGGGCATTTAACTAAGCAACCAATCAGAACAGTGCCTACACTGGGATTGGTCTGAGCAACCAATAGGAAAAGCGCCTACCTTTTGAAGAAGAGAATGAGCTCAGCAGCCAGGATAAACCTTTATTTTGAAGTGGCTGCTGAAGCTACATTCCTGGGGAAAGGGTACAAGGGATTAGGCTCTTGAACAGGGCACCATACATGTAAAACACACAGTTAGAACAGGGGAAAATAACTCAGATGGAACATGGGCACTGAGGAACGGAAAAACATGGTTGTCTGGAGGGGTGCTACCGTGACATTTCTCCCCCTTTCAAAGAGAGCCAGCTCGGGGTTGTCCACACGGATAAGCCTGAAGGTGGCGAGGAAAACACTGGGTGTGTTGTTGACTCACACGTCTTCTTGCCGTGATAAGCCATCTGCGTTTTTATTGTCCTTTCCCGGACGGTATTGCACTGTAAAATTAAAGGGTTGAAGGGATAGGCTCCACCGCAATAGTCTACCATTGTCCCCGGACACTTTGTTCAGCCACACAAGGAGGTTGTGGTCAGTTAAGACTGTGAATTCCCGGCCATACAAGTACGGTTGGAACCGCTTTAGTGCCCACACAAGAGCCAGGCACTCTTTTTCAATAGCAGCATAGCCCACCTCCCGTTCCAGTAGCTTGCGACTTTGGTATGCTACTGGGTGCTCCTCTCCTTGGCTGTTGACCTGGCTCAACACGGCCCCGAGCCCAAACATGGAAGCGTCTGTGTGGACCAAAAAGCGTTGATTAAAGTTAGGAGCGGCCAAGACCGGAGAATTTCCTAGGGCTGTTTTTAAGGCTTCAAAGGCAGCACCACATTCTGGGGACCACAGGACTGTCCGGGGCAGGGTTTTCTTGGTAAGGTCAGTCAGGGGTTTGGCCAATGAACTGTAATTGGGTACAAATTTTCTGTAATACCCTGCGGTACCTAAGAAAGCTAGGACCTGCTTCTTATTGAGCGGTACAGGCCAGTTGACAATAGCCTCAATTTTGGAGGGTTCAGGTCGCTGTTTCCCACTCCCCACCCGGTGTCCCAAGTACTGGACCTCGCCCATACCTATTTGGCATTTGTCGGGGCGGATAGTCATCCCTGCTGCCTGTATTCTGCCCAATACCACATCCAGATGCTGGAGGTGCTCGTCCCAAGAGTCACTGAAGATCGCTATATCGTCGAGATAGGCGCAGGTATAGCCCTGCAGACCCTCGAGTAGCTGATCTACCAGCCGCTGAAATGTGGCTGGGGCATTCTTCATCCCAAACGGCATGACCCGAAATTGGTACAGGTCGAATGGGGTGATGAATGCCGACTTGGGGACGGCATCTGCCGTCAACGGGATCTGCCAATAACCCCGGCTAAGGTCTAGTGTCGAAACCCAGGTCGCCCCCGCTAACTGGTCTAACAGGTCATCTACTCGGGGCATAGGGTAGGCATCAGTGGTCGTCTTTTCATTTAGCCGACGATAGTCCACACAGAAGCGGGTCGTCCCGTCCTTCTTAGGCACTAGAACAACTGGAGAAGCCCAGGGGCTGTGGGAGGGTTCTATAACTCCCAAGGTCCTCATCTCTTCAAGCTCCTTCCTAATGTGTCCCTTGACTGCTTCAGGGACCCGGTAAGCGGGTTGCCTGAGAGGGCTCTGACCGGGAGTCTCTACGCCATGCTGGGCTAATGATGTGATGCCGGGTAGAGCAGAGAACAGCTGGAGGTGCTGCTTTAGCAGCGGGAATACTTGGGATTTTTCTATGGGGCTCAGCTGTTCTCCGAGCTTGACTTGGGTAATATCCCCGGAGTGGACGGACTCAGCAAGGAGGTCCGGGATAGCCCGGTCTCCTGCCTCCGTGTGCGAGGGGGTACAGATAGCGGACACCTCTTCTGTACGTTCTAGGTATGGTTTGAGCACATTTACGTGGCAGAGTCGCCGGGTCTGACCCCTGGCTCCTCGGGCGTCAACGTAGGTTGTCTCTCCCCTGCGCTCTACAACCTCGTATGGTCCTATCCAGGCAGCCTGTAATTTATTTTGGCGGGTAGGACGTAGCATCAGGACCCGCTGATCCACTAGAAGCTCTCGGGGCTTAGTGTTGCGGTCATACAAGGTCTTGTGGCGGGCTCGGGCTGCCCTTAGGTTCCCGTGGGCTAGGGACATGAGCCGGTCTAATTTTTCCCGGAGCTCAACTACATAAGTGATAAGTGGAGTCTCCTCTGACTCGAATTTCCCTTCCCAGTATTCCCGCAGAATATCTAGGGGACCCCTTACCCTTCGCCCATAGAGTAGTTCGAATGGTGAATATCCTGTGGACTCCTGTGGGACCTCCCGGTAAGCAAACAAAAAATGGGGCAAAAATTTTTTCCCAGTCAACATGATCTGCTATGAACGTCCGGATCATCTGTTTCAAGGTTCCATTGAACCTTTCACAAAGTCCATTTGTTTGTGGATGATAGGGGGACGTGCGCAGGGACTTAACCCCACAGAGGGTCCATACCTGATGGAGCAACTCAGAGGTAAATTGTGTGCCCTGATCGGAGAGTACTTCTTTGGGAAATCCTACCCGTGAGAATATAGCCAGAAGGGCATTCGCCACTGTCTCAGCAGAAATATTTGGCAGGGCAGTGGCTTCAGGGTATCGGGTGGCAAAGTCTACTACTGTGAGGATGTACCTTTTCCCCGTCTTGCTAGGATGGGCAAGAGGGCCGATGAGATCTATGGCGACCCTACTGAAAGGTTCCCCAATAAGGGGTAGAGGCTGCAAGGGGACTCGTGACGCTTCAGGTCACTTCCCTACCCGCTGGCACAGCTCGCAGGTGCGGCAATGGTGCTTAACATCCCGGGAGATCCCTGGCCAAAAGAATGTGCGGGTGAGTCTGTACTCTGTCCGCCTGGTGCCGAGGTGACTGGATAGAGGGGCTTCGTGGGCTAGGGTGAGGAGAGCGGGGCGGTGGATGGCGGGGACTATCAATTGGAGCCGAGGAACCTCGGTAATACCATTAGTGTTGCCTGGGGTAGCCCTATATAAGAGGTCTTTCCTCCATATAATCTGGTCAGAGAAGGTACCTTTCTTTCCCGTCTCTGCCCGGCTGCGATAGCGGCTAAGGCTGAGGTCAGATAGCAGTTGGGCACGGAAACCGTCAGGGGGGAGCCATGGTAGGGAGTCAGTTGTGAGTAGGTCGTCGGGGTTAGTGCTTACCTGCGTCCCAGAATCGGAAGGTTGGTTAGCCTGAGAACGGGTGACAGCCAAGCAAGCAGGATCCACTGTACAATCCATCTCAGGCACATACCAGCTCTCCAAATAGCCCAAATCATTTCCCAGCAGTACATCCGTGGGTAAGCCCTCCATGATGCCCACATCTCTGTAGCCCTCCCCAGTGCCCCACTTCAGGGATACCCTGGTCATGGGTAGCTGATGTACCTGCCCCCCAGCCACGCGCACATCCACTTTGCAATTAACTGGCTGGTTAGGGGGTAAAGTACGGGGCTGGACCAGTGTGAGGGTAGCTCCATAATCCCTTAGTCCCTCGGCTGGCTGCCCATTAATGGTGACGGGCTGGTAGTGGTGCTCTAGGTTGTCCTTCCGAGGATGCTGAGCCAGATAGACCTCATCTGAGTAACTCTCATGTATGGCAAAAGGCTCCGGGGAACAGTAATTGTAATCCACAGTTGGGTCTGAGTTAGCTGGACCAGAATCCTGGGTCCGGCTCACGCACTGAGCCTGGCGCGCCATCCAAGGGCCTGGGGACTGGTTCCTTCGAGGACCATGGGGTTGAGCCCTGGGCTGTAGCTGGGGACAATATTTCTGAATGTGGCCAGGTTGACGACAGTGAAAACATCCCGTAGAAGCCCCACTAGGTCTAGCATTCGGTGCGTATGACCTATTCGGATAAGACCCCATGGGTCGGGTAGGTGGGGAGGCTGGGGGCATGGGGCGGTGCATTAGCGGCTGAGGTCTGCTGTGGTAGGGTGTCTTGAGACTGGGCGGCGGACATCCACAAATTTGTCCGCTAGCTTTGCCGCTTCTTCCAGGTTTACGGGGTCTTGGTCTCTTACCCAGTCTCGTACCTCTGTGCTCATATGAAGAAAAAATTGCTCCAGTAAAAACTGTTGGAGGCATTCTTGCCAAGTGGTGACTTGCCTCCCTTGTATCCAGCTGGTAGCGGCTCGGGTCATGCGATGTGCCCACTCAGTGTACGTGTCTCTTGGACCCATCCTCGCCTCTCGGAATTTCCTACGGTATGTATCAGGGGTGATGGCATATCGGGCCAGCAGACGGGTCTTTACTTCAGGGTAATCTCTAGCCCATTCATCAGGGATCGCTCTGTACGTTTCTGCAGCTCGCCCAGATAACTTGCCCACCAGTATAGGTACCCAGTCCTGGGTGTCCACATTGTGGAGCTGGCACTGTCGTTCAAAGTCTTGTAGGAATCCATCGATATCCCCGACAGCATCATCAAACTGTTTGAAGGACTGGTGGGTAACTTTGATCGGGCACGTAGAGGTGGTGCTGCGCACTGAGTGTGAATCCTCTGTGGCCTGTCCAGAGATAGTGGCTCTCCGGTGCGCCAATTCGGCTTCTCTCTCCCGCTCTGCCACTTCCATGATGCGATTAACAATTTCTACGGACGGGTTGGGTCCAAAAAACGCCAATCTCTCCCTTACCCTCCGTGAGATCTCATCACTCTCAGCACGAGGGGGTTCCATGAACCGGGAGGGGATGTGTGCTGCTTGCCCCACAATCGGGCTGGGAGGGCGGCTCTCCTCCCTTTCAAGTTCCAGTAGAGCCGCCACCAATTCGTTCTTTTTCAAGCCTCCGGTGTCTTGGCCTTTTTGGGCAAGCAAGTCTTGCAGCGCAGCCACCGTGAGGGACTTGTATGCTTCTGCCATAATAAAAGAAACAATAATCCACTTGATAAATCCAAGGACCAGTGTTGGGAGGAGAGATCCCACTTCTTGACACCAGTGTCACGGGAGGGCTACTAGATGGGTAGCTCCTACCGGAATCAGTTCCACAAAATCACTCCTCAGGTCCAGTAAATATCCAATAGCCAAACGGGGCTATGATCAATGCTTCCCTGCAAGCAATTCCCCCAACATAGCAGACGAGACTGGTCGTGTTGGGAAAACAAGAAGAACTGTTTATTGATTCCAAACACAGGACATATATACAGGAAAACATCTTGATAACAAAAGTTGAACAAAAGAACTTCTTCACACCTACACAAAAGGACAGTACCTGGAAGCCAATCAGATGAAAGGTAGGATTAGTAGCAACCAATCCCCAGCAGGGGGCGTGCCCCACAGATCAGCAAATATATGCAAATTGGGCATTTAACTAAGCAACCAATCAGAACAGTGCCTACACTGGGCTTGGTCTGAGCAACCAATAGGAAAAGCGCCTACCTTTTGAAGAAGAGAATGAGCTCAGCAGCCAGGATAAACCTTTATTTTGAAGAGGCTGCTGAAGCTACATTCCTGGGGAAAGGGTACAAGGGATTAGGCTCTTGAACAGGGCACCATACATGTAAAACACACAGTTAGAACAGGGGAAAATAACTCACCCGGAACATGGGCACTGAGGAACGGAAAAACATGGTTGTCTGGAGGGGTGCTACCGTGACATGTGGGTACAGTATGTGAGAGAGAAGAAAATTACAGCTAAACACAAACACCCCAGAAATGTCAAAACAGCCATTGTCACCAAGGGAAAGTCAAGGTGAAAATGTCTTGTCACTAAGGGGATAAAGTTTCACTTGTGCTTCTAATATATAAATATAAATAACCTTTAGTGTTCCTTTAATTGGTGAATCTTGAATCATACGTACCTGCTGAGAAACAAGAATTAGTATCACTTTATAAAAACAATCAAAACATCAAAAAGAATAAAAATAAATTAAAATGTGTTATATGAAATATATTAATGCAGAAAGGTATATTCATATAGAGCCCTCGCTATCAGCAAGTGGTAATACGACACACATAGAAACATTTGGAAGAAATATTTGGAAAAATTGAACAATTTAATATTCCTATAAGTGACCAGATTGTTTTCCCACGGTCCGAACCCATTACAGGAAGCGGGGTCATCCATGAGGTTTTGGTATATAAGGGTCACCCAAAATGAATGGCAATCAACAATATTCCATCTTAGCTATTTTGAAGATCATTTTTAAAGGCAGTGACCATTCAACATTTTTTGGTTTCATGTGTCGTGTCTGCAAGTTCAATCACAGAATCAATACCATTTGAGACATAAGTGCCTTTATGTCATTTTATGTATTTGGATAAGTTTCTTGCAGACCCTCTATTTCTATACTAATTGCTTTATTGGTGTAACCAAGGGGTTTTACACTAGAGTGGTACTGCAGCATTTTTGTATATAAAAAACGTGAGCGCCACTTTTTTTTTACTTTTTTCGTGTTCATCTGTGTAAGATCACCACATTAGCAGTGATGAATGGCAGGGAAGGGGTTAATACACTGAATGGATTTTATAAAAGCCCTTGGGTCTCACCATTTTATAACATTTTATTTTAACACTAATACTGACCTATGTCTATTCCCTCAATAGAGGGAGGCAGATCTGAATTGGTCAGATAAATATTCACATAGAAACATAGAATGTGTCGGCAAATAAGAAGCATTCGGTCCATCTTGTCTGCCCAATTTTTCTAAATACTTTCATTAGTCCCCAGTTCCCTATCTTATATCTAGGATAGCCTTATACCTATCCCACGCATGCTTAAACTCCTTCACTGTATTAACCTCTACCACTTCTGCTGGAAGGCTATTCCATACATCCACTACCCTCTCAGTAAAGTAATACTTCCTGATATTACTTTTAAATCGTTGCCCCTCTAATTTAAGACTATGTCCTCTAGTTGTGGTAGTTTTTCTTCCTTTAAATATACTCTCTTCCTTTACTGTGTTGATTCCCTTTATGTATTTTAAAGGTTTCTATCATATCCCCCCTGTTACGTCTTTCCTCCAAGCTAAACATGTTAAGATGCTTTAACCTTTCCTGGTAAGTTTTATCCTTCAACCCATGAACCAGTTTAGTAGCCCTTCTCTGAACTCTCTCCAAAGTACAATATCCTTCTGGAGATACGGTCTCAAGTACTGCGTACAATACTCCAAGTGAGGTCTCACCAGTACTGCGTACAATACTCCAAGTGAGGTCTCACCAGTACTGCGTACAATACTCCAAGTGGTTTACTCTGGTAAACCAGTTGTTTCTCCCACACTTTAGAATACTTTAGTTACCGTTCAGTGAGTGCCGGGAGTGTTCTCTTTATGTTTGGTATCAGAGAAGGCTGATTTGCATTAATTGGGTCTTTTCATCGACTGTTAACTTTGGGAGGTTTATTTCATGACTTCAGTGCTGTGCCCATTAGGGATTTAATAAGATGTTTATTATTATATTGTTTATATTTTAACGGTCTGTCGGTAACCCTAGTTATATATTACTATATATATATATATCCCTCCTATTTCATTATTTAGTTTATCATTTGTTTTACAGTCTATATTTGTTTATATTTATTGGGGGTACATTTCTTTTATCTAGAGCTTATTAGGATATTAATATATATATAGTATTTTGGGTTAGTGCTGGTGCAGTTGTTTGCTGGGACTGTTACTATAGCAACATCAGTATCTCTATTACACCTTATTCACAACTGAACTAATATGTACTGTCCCTTTAAATGTCACCCTTATAACTCTTTATAGTGGCCAGAGACACTATATATATATATAATATGGATTTATATGTGACAAAGAAACGTGGCTTTAAAATACATCAGTGACATCACTGAGCGCTGTGGCCGCGCGGGATCACGGGAGATGTAGTTCAGTCAGCCCTGTGCGATGTAGGCGTGTGCAAGGGGGAGGTTCGATCTCTGGGGAGGCATTTGTTACCATAGAGATGGGGGAGCGGCTATGAAACGCCAGTACAGGAAGCGCTCGGCGGCCATGTTAGATAAGGGCGGGGGGGGGGTTGTCACCCATTCTAGACATTCAGTGCGCTCTACAAGACTCTGACCACTAGAGGGGGACAGAATACACTTCCTCCAAACACGGTGCCATGTAAAGCATCTGAGCTGAATAGCAGCGCCATTTCTTCGAAGACCAAAATCTATTGTTTGTGTAAGCTTCATGGCTTCAAGAAAATGGCGTCTCCAACTGACATAATGTTAAATACGTCTTGTGACGTTATATTTGTGCGCTGGAGTTTTTATTTCCGGAATTCACTTCCTGAGCCTTTGTTTCCGTGCGGCCGGTACCTCCCTGACACAGGAGTAGTGGAGACAGTGGAGGTGGGAGAGAAGGTGATGGTATGTGTAACTGACTCCTCAGGAGAGACTGCTTCTTACTGACCTGACTCAATCAGACATATAGATATAGATCACATAATCACCGCAGACAATGTATATACCTCCCCACACTGTCACTGCGGACCCTGTATAACACCCCAACACTGTCACTGCGGACCCTGTATAACACCCCAACACTGTCACTGCGGACCCTGTATAACACACCCCAACACTGTCACTGCGGACCCTGTATAACACCCCAACACTGTCACTGCGGACCCTGTATAACACCCCCAACACTGTCACTGCGGACCCTGTATAACACCCCCAACACTGTCACTACTGACCCTGTATAACACCCCCAACACTGTCACTACTGACCCTGTATAACACCCCCAACACTGTCACTACTGACCCTGTATAACACCCCCAACACTGTCACTACTGACCCTGTATAACACACCCCAACACTGTCACTACTGACCCTGTATAACACACCCCAACACTGTCACTACTGACCCTGTATAACACCCCTCACATAATCACTACTGACCCTGTATAACACCCCAACACTGTCACTGCTGACCCTGTATAACACCCCCAACACTGTCACTGCTGACCCTGTATAACGCCCCCAACACTGTCACTACTGACCCTGTATAACGCCCCCAACACTGTCACTACTGACCCTGTATAACGCCCCCAACACTGTCACTACTGACCCTGTATAACACCCCCAACACTGTCACTACTGACCCTGTATAACACCCCCAACACTGTCACTACTGACCCTGTATAACACCCCCAACACTGTCACTACTGACCCTGTATAACACCCCCAACACTGTCACTACTGACCCTGTATAACACCCCCAACACTGTCACTACTGACCCTGTATAACACCCCAACACTCACTACTGACCCTGTATAACACCCCAACACTGTCACTACTGACCCTGTATAACACCCCCAACACTGTCACTACTGACCCTGTATAACACCCCCAACACTGTCACTACTGACCCTGTATAACACCCCCAACACTGTCACTACTGACCCTGTATAACACCCCCAACACTGTCACTACTGACCCTGTATAACACCCCAACACTGTCACTACTGACCCTGTGTAACACCCTCCAACACTGTCACTACTGACCCTGTGTAACACCCCCCAACACTGTCACTACTGACCCTGTGTAACACCCCCCAACACTGTCACTACTGACCCTGTATAACACCCCCCAACACTGTCACTGCTGGCCCTGTATAACACCCCCCAGCACTGTCACTGCGGACCCTGTATAACGCCCCCCCCCGCACTGTCATTGCTAGCCCGTGGTAACGCCACCCCCCCCCCCGCGCACTGTCACTGCTAGCCCCGTGTAACGCCACCCCCTGCACTGTCACTGCTAGCCCCGTGTAAGGCCACCCCCTGCACTGTCACTGCTAGCCCCGTGTAAGGCCACCCCCTGCACTGTCACTGCTAGCCCCATGTAAGGCCACCCCCTGCACATTCACTGCTAGCCCCGTGTAACGCCACCCCCCTGCACTGTCACTGCTAGCCCAGTGTAACGCCCCCCCTGCACTGTCACTGCTAGCCCCGTGTAACGCCCCCCCTGCACTGTCACTGCTAGCCCCGTGTAACGCCCCCCCTGCACTGTCACTGCTAGCCCCGTGTAAGATGCCCCATAGTCTCCTTCCCCCCCCCCCCCCCCCCCCCACGACACGGGTCCTGCAGTGTCTTGCGTGTGAGAAACTGCAGAAAGTAAATCCGTGTATATCTATTAAGATAGACTTTGGCTTTACTTCAATCTACCGGCAAATGTATTGTTTAACCCTTGCTTCCTTCCTTTAAGTTATAAAATATGCATATTAAAGCACTATTTCCTTACTTTAATATGCTTTAAGAATTGGAAATTGCTTTTTGGGCACCAGACATTCCTTTTAAGTCGTACCTCCAGAGGTCCTTAATGACAGATAAGGATATTCAGATACAAGAAATTACACAAAATCTTTGACAGAAAACCGAAAGCTAAATGAATAACTAAATTGTATTTATTTATTTAGAACGTGGTTTACCAGAAGGAAAATACAGAGGAAGAGAGTATATTTAAAAGAAGAAAAACTACCACAACTAGAGGACATAGTCTTAAATTAGAGGGGCAACGATTTAAAAGTAATATCAGGACTTTACTGAGAGGGTAGTGGATACATGGAATAGCCTTCCAGTAGAAGTGGTAGAGGTTAATACAGTGAAGGAGTTTAAGCATGCATGGGATAGGTATAAGTCTATCATAGATATAAGATAAGGCCAGGGACTAATGAAAGTATTACTTTACTGAGAGGGTAGTGGATGCATGGAATAGTCTTCCAGTAGAAGTGGTAGAGGTTAATACAGTGAAGGAGTTTAAGCATGCGTGGGATAGGTATAAGGCTATCCTAGATATAAGATAAGGCCAGGGACTAATGAAAGTATTACTTTACTGACAGGGTAGTGGATGCATGGAATAGTCTTCCAGTAGAAGTGGTAGAGGTTAATACAGTGAAGGAGTTTAAGCATGCATGGGATAGGTATAAGGCTATCCTAGATATAAGATAAGGCCAGGGACTAATGAAAGTACTACATTACTGAGAGGGTAGTGGATGCATGGAATAGCCTTCCAGTAGAAGTGGTAGAGGTTAATACAGTGAAGGAGTTTAAGCATGCGTGGGATAGACACAAGGCTATCCTAGATATAAGATAAGGTCAGGGACTAATGAAAGTACTACATTACTGAGAGGGTAGTGGATGCATGGAATAGCCTTCCAGTAGAAGTGGTAGAGGTTAATACAGTGAAGGAGTTTAAGCATGCGTGGGATAGACACAAGGCTATCCTAGATATAAGATAGGGAACTGGGGACTAATGAAAGTATTTAGAAAATTGGGCAGACTAGATGGACCAAATGGTTCTTATCTGCCGACACATTCTATGTTTCAAGTGCTGGAGTTGTTTGAAACATCAAAAACTGAAGTATTTACAAAGGGATACATCTTACAGAGCAGTGTTCCTGTAGGATCGAGTCAGTGATTGTGGTCATATCTCCATTATTCTCTGGAATTGTTGAAGCAGTGGCCTATTCGATATACACGGGCGGTTTATGGTTACCCTGCTCTACCTCTGAGGTAGTGGTCTCAGGGAAAAAGGGAAGCCCTAAGAAAAGGTAATTTGTTTCTCTTGTAGTAGCATTGTCAATGGTCTGAGCGTTTTTTGTGTGCCCAACGTTATTTGGGATATAGCTTCGAAAATAGAGATTTGTTGAGATTCAAAGGGCCAAGTTTGCGCTGTTCTCGCTTTTTTTCGTGAATTCCTCTTTGATCGAAAAATCATGAATGCGCATCGGGTGAGCATATTGCACTGTTTGCTCTTTTCAGATTAACAGTCGTATCAAGGGATCTCACAGTTATACTATTTATTAGTCTCCTAATCATAAGTTTAAGGTCCTCTGGTCCTTCAGATTCTGTTAGGCCTCTGAATCTTACGTTGTTCCTCCATCTGCAGTTTTCCATAAGCGCAAAGTAGATCTGTGACCACCGAGGTCGTGCCATCCAGGTCCGAGTCAACGGCCCTAACCTTACACTTAAGGTTGGTGAGCTAATTTGGATTCTGCCATATGTTCTACTGTAGTAATGTCAGTCTTGAGACTTCCTTAACCGCCATGCGCACTTCTTCCTTAATGGTCTTTTGCTAATGGTGCTTCACAAAGTAGACGAGCCTGGATTATTGGTACACATTGCCTGTCGTCTATTGCCTTCCATATTGGTGGAGATCATATTTTAGCACACTATCGCTGTTTGAAGTGGAGGAGCTCTTGTATTATGCTTCCATCTTTGTCCTCAGGCGGACCATGTCCGCCTTAAATCATTTTTAAACATGGCGTAAAAGTATAAGTATCTGTTTTATTAGAATGTTTCTATTAACTGGTAATTTATATGTTTTATAAGAAATTGGTGATACCCATGGCGAAAAGAGTGTATGTGTGGAACTGTTTTTTTAATTATTTGTCCAGTTAGCGCTGCCTTGTGTATGCTCAGTCTGTTAATATAAAGGACAATAAGTGCACACTATAGACACGACAAGTTACTTTGCTTAACAAAGACTTATTTAATACATAGACATTTACTGTGATTGAAGTCCTGTGAGTGTGTGGTATTCTTACACACTTGTGTGTTTTGGATTTATATATATATATATATGTATATATATATGTATGTATGAGAATATATATCTTTATTTGAAATTGGAACTATCAATGCAATATATAAACCCTTTGGCATATTTAGAGTCTTATAAATTGATAAGACCAAGGTTTCACTTGAGCTGCCCCCTCTCTCTGAAACTCCCTTCCCCGGAGCATCCAGCTCTCTTCCCTCCTTTTCAAACTTTAAAAAGTCCCTCAAAACTCATCTATGTAAAGAAGCTTACTACCCAACCCACTCAAATAACGGTCACGTTACCTCTAGCTGATCCCACCTAGCTGGAACACACACAATTCATCTTTGGCCTATCCCACCTAGTGCCATCCATCCACACTACTCTTACTACAACTTCGATCCCTCTGACCTCTTCAATCCCTTATGTGTCTCATGTACCCCATTCCATCTAGATTGTAAGCTCTGCGAGCAGGGCTATCTGCCTCATGTACCAGTCTGTTTCTAGTTTGTCTAACTTAGTATGTAGTTCCCTTCTATGCTCTGTACCTAGCGCTACATAAATTGTTGGCGCTATATAAATAAATGTTAATGTAATGTAGTAAGAATAATTATGAAGATATAATAGAATTTGTGAAGTCTAATAATAATTTGGGAAAGATTTAATCGGGTGATTATAATAATTCTTTAGAGTGTTTTGT
The DNA here is from genome assembly GCA_036172795.1 of Pelodytes ibericus. NCBI lineage: Eukaryota > Metazoa > Chordata > Amphibia > Anura > Pelodytidae > Pelodytes > Pelodytes ibericus. The sequence continues at coordinate 293,377,654 of CM069857.1, forward strand.
TTACTAAGATTATTCTTAATATAATGTGGTGCTGCTTGTGAGCTCAAACAAGAACATAATGTGGTAAAAGAAATTAAAGTGTGTATGTCAGGGCTTGACAAATCTAATTAGATTTTAGGAGCCAGCCAAAAAATTTAGGAGCCAGACAATCACGCAAGCATACACGCAATTCATTAACACACACGGCTTCTTCACATATATACACACACACACCTACTTTACATATACCCATTTATACAAACACCTCACACATCTACTTTACATATACCCATTTATACAAACACCTCACACACCTACTTTACATATACACAAACACACCACACACCTACTTTACATATACACATATATACAAACACCTCACACACACCTACTTTACATACACCCATTTATACAACCACCTACCTTATGTAACACCCATTTATACAACCACCTACCTTATGTAACTACTTTACATACACCCATTTATACAACCACCTCACACACCTACTTTACATATACACAAACACATCACACACCTACTTTACATATACACATATATCCAAACACCTCACACACACCTACTTTACATATATAAATACACCTCACACAAACCTACTTTACATATACCCATATATCCAAACACCTCACACACACCTACTTTACATATATAAATACACCTCACACAAACCTACTTTACATATACCCATATATCCAAACACCTCACACACACCTACTTTACATATACCCATATATACAAACACCTCACACACACCTACTTTACATATACCCGTATATACAAACACCTCACACACACCTACTTTACATATACCCATATATCCAAACACCTCTCACACACACCTACTTTACATATACCCATATATACAAACACACACCCACCTCACACAGTCTTTTCTTGATGTGTCCCCCCTCCCTGCTGCTTTACCTCATTGCAGGGGAGGGGGACATCCGTGCTGCAGCTTGTCCTCACTCATCGGCCTGCTGAGTGCCCGGATGTCACGTGTCGACACCCGGCACTCAGACACGCGTTGCGCGAGGGGGCGGAGCTTGCAGTCTGTGCTATACGCACAGACTTTACCCCCTCGCGCTACGAAAAAAGAAAAAAACATCGGATGGCAGCGGCTAGGGGACAGGGAGGGTAACTTCACCCAGGCGCCAGGTCTCATTTCCTGGTCGCCATGGCGAACTGGCGCCTGGGGTTTGTCGAGCCCTGGTGTATGTATATATAATATATGTATGTATGTATGTATGTATGTATCCATCCAAGAAAGAAGAGTCTTACGGGTCTTATATTAATTTACCTTTATGGAAAGTTCAGACATGTTTAGATACTTTGGGTCCACCATACATGAACCCTATGTGTTCCAATACTCGACGTCTGAATGACCGATCGTTTTGTCCTATGCAGCTCATGCCACAGGTACATTCAATCACATAGATAATGCCAGAAGATTTACAGTTCATGAAGGTACTTAGTAGGATAGATTTATTACTATCTTTGGGACTTCATATTCATTTTCTATTGTAACAATTGTAAAATAGAGACATCGCTATATCAGGGCTCGACAAACCCCGGGCGTGACCTGGAAATTGAGCCTGGCGCCCGGGTGCCGTTACCCTAATGTTCCCCTTGCCGCTGCCATCCGTTTTTTGCAGCGCGAGGGGGGAAGCCTGTGCGGAGTCTTGCACAGACAGCAAGCTCCGCCCCCTCGCGCAACGCGTGCGTGAGTGTTCAGCCGAAAGAGTAATGAGGATCGGCTGCAGCACGAATGTTCCCCCTCCCCAGCAATGAGGTAAGGCAGCAGGGAGGGGGAACATTCGTTCTGCAGCTGATCTTCATTTCTCTTTCGGCTAAGTGCTGGGTTGTCATGTGTAAGGTGTATATGTGAAGTGGGGGGGAGGGATGTATATGTGAAGTGGGGGGGAGGGATGTATATGTGAAGTGGGGGGGGGGGAGATGCATATGTGAAGGGGGAGGGATGCATATGTGAAGGGGGGAGGGATGCATATGTGAAGGGGGGAGGGATGCATATGTGAAGGTGGGAGGGATGCATATGGGAAGGGGGGAGGGATGCATATGTGAAGTGTGGGGGGGAGATGTATATGTGAAGGGGGAGGGGTGTATGTGAAGGGGGAGGGGTGTATGTGAAGGGGGAGGGGTGTATGTGAAGGGGGAGGGGTGTATATGTGAAGGGGGAGGGGTGTATATGTGAAGGGGGAGGGATGCATATGTGAAGGGGGAGGGATGCATATGTGAAGTGTGGGGGGGAGATGTATATGTGGTGGGGGGGAGATGTATATGTGGTGGGGGGGAGGGATGTATATGTGGTGGGGGGGAGGGATGTATATGTGGTGGGGGGGAGGGATGTATATGTGAAGGGGGAGGGATGTATATGTGAGGGGGGAGGGATGCATATGTGAAGTGTGGGGGAGGGATGCATATGTGAAGTGTGGGGGAGGGATGCATATGTGAAGTGTGGGGGAGGGATGCATATGTGAAGTGTGGGCGGGAGGTGTATATGTGAAGTGTGGGCGGGAGGTGTATATGTGAAGGGGGGTATATATGTGTGAAGTGTGGGGGGGAGGTGTATATGTGAAGGGGGGTATATATGTGTGAAGTGTGGGGGGGAGGTGTATATGTGAAGGGGGGGTATATATGTGTGAAGTGTGGGGGGGAGGTGTATATGTGAAGGGGGGTATATATGTGTGAAGTGTGGGGGGGAGGTGTATATGTGAAGTGTGGGGGGGAGGTGTATATGTGAAGTGTGGGGGGGAGGTGTATATGTGAAGTGTGGGGGGGAGGTGTATATATGTGAAGTGTGGGGGGGAGGTGTATATATGTGAAGTGTGGGGGGGAGGTGTATATGTGATGGGGGGTATATATGTGTGTGGGGGTTGGTCTGTGTGGGGTGTATATGTGAAGTGTGGGGGGGAGGTGTATATGTGAAGTGTGGGGGGGAGGTGTATATGTGATGGGGGGTATATATGTGTGTGGGGGTTGGTGTGTGTGGGGTGTATATGTGAAGTGGGTTGGTGTGTGTGGGGTGTATATGTGAAGTGGGTTGGTGTGTGTGGGGTGTATATGTGAAGTGGGTTGGTGTGTGTGGGGTGTATATGTGACGTGGGTTGGTGTGTGTGGGGTGTATATGTGACGTGGGTTGGTGTGTGTGGGGTGTATATGTGACGTGGGTTGGTGTGTGTGGGGTGTATATGTGACGTGGGTTGGTGTGTGTGGGGTGTATATGTGACGTGGGTTGGTGTGTGTGGGGTGTATATGTGACGTGGGTTGGTTTGTGTGGGGTGGGTTGGTGTGTGGGGGGTGTATATGTGACGTGGTTGGTTTGTGTGGGGTGGGTTGGTGTGTGGGGGGTGTATATGTGACGTGGGTTGGTCTGTGTTTATGAATTGCGTGTATGTTTGCGTGATTGTCTGGCTCCTAAAAAAATGTTGCTGGCTCCTAGAATCAAATTAAATTTGTCAAGCCCTAACAAATATATTATAAAAGTAAATAGATTTATTATGTCAAAAAATATATAAAATAGCAACATACAAAGACAAGTGATCTGTAGTGCCACTATAATATCACTCGTAGATCAGCTGGTCACTATGATCTTATACATACAAAAACACACATAAAATACATAGCTTACACAAGACAAAATATATCTAACAGAGGGAGTCTAAAATCACACAAAAGATCTATTGCTATGTTGCGATTTTATATATTTTTTGACATAAATCTATATGTTTACTTTTATAATATCCTATTTTCATTGCCGTTTTTATTTTATATAAGGCTATCTCTATTTTAACAATTGTTCCCTTTCTTTGGATTGATGCAGATCGCTGCCTTTCTCTGTAAGGACTAGCAGCTATTAAGTGGAGAATTTCCCCTCCATAAGATTAAGAGAGACCCCTCAACTGTGTGAACTCCTAATCTTCTTTATTTTATATACAAATTGTGGCTAGTATTGAATGTGTTTTCTTTTATGGTGGAGTTTTTGTTCACATTATATACACACTTGTAAGGTGGCTATTTAAGCGCTGTGCCTTTATCTAATTTCATGTTCTATGGTAGCAACCAAATAAAATGTAAGACAATTTTAAGTTTGTTAAATAACTTAAACCCTATAACGTGTAGTATTCTATTTTATTAGATGGGATTTAAAAAGAATACCAAAATTAATCAATAAAGTACAGTATAATTCAGGCGGTGCAGCAACTTCTCTATAGAGAAAAATATAGTAAAATGATTTAAATAACATAGAAACATATATAATAACCAGCAGAGGTGCACAAATACAAAATCACAGTAAAATATAATCAATATATTTGCGCCACTCTACTGGCTCTACAGCAGATGCAATGCTGAGCTAATCCTATAAACCTATACCATAAATCTAGTGGCAAACACAATTTTTTCACAAACACAAAAATACTTCCAAAGCTCTTGACCACAACAGGGCGGTGGCAGATTGAAAAGGCATGCTGCCTTTCAATATTGCATTTGCAGTCACTACAGGGAGAGATTGTGTTGTCACCGGAGACCTGATTTCAGGGTTGTTGAGTGCTTCGGCATAAAGACGTTACAGCAACTCTGGCTGAGCGGAGGAAGCTATCATTGAACACTTCTGACACCTTCAGCTTTGATAAAAGGCTAAAAAGTCTAAATTGGGATGTACTCAGCACTACCCCTTAAGCATTTCTATGCATAAAGAGTAAGGGGAAAGGCTAACTGAAGTTTTTCCACCACCCACTGCCTACTACTATTTAAGCTAATTCAGTATGTTGGCTTTCAGAGTGCTCTTGTCTGTTGTTCACTATTAGAGACCTGGGAATTGAAAAAGCACCTCAAAGTAAGGGAATACTTTACCAATGCGATAAATATTTTTCTTCCATTGTGTTCAATCTGTGGTTGTTGGGCATTTATGAAGACTGGCTGACATAACCAATGAATGGTCCACTACCTATGCTTAAATTATGATTTATTTACAACATGTTTCTTTCCAGCAGGTGGCTCCAGGAAATAAATATTTTCTTCAGCAGATGAAGACATAGCCTTCAACATCATCAAGACTAAAGAAATCTGCACATCATCAATGTAATTGAAACCCATCTGTCTGAACATAGAGAGGAGTTGAGAATTGAAAGTTTCGCTGATCTTAGACACGGAAACTGAAAACTAAAGCAAAGTCAGAAAATGTCAGGCAGCAGTGGCGATAAAACGGTTAGTACCAATGACAACAATGACGGAGAAACGCCATGTCCAGTGGCAGTCTATAAGTATTCTGAATATCAGGAATGCGTCACTAGTGAAACAAGCCTTGCTCAGCAGCAGACTGGGCCTAAAAGAGAGGATAGGCCATGCGAGGAGGCAGTTACCAAAAGGGAAACCTTTACATGTTCTGAATGTGGAAACTGTTTTGACAAAGAATCACAGCTTATTGAACATGAGAAAGTTCACACAGGACAGCAAACCTTTCCATGTCCCGACTGGAATGAACTTTTCTGTACAAAGTCAACGCTTATTGAACACAAGAGAATTCACACAGGAGAGAAACCATTTGCCTGTTCTTATTGTGAGAAATGTTTTACCCACAAGTCACTTCTTCAACGACATGAAAGAATTCACACAGGGGAGAAGCCGTTTGCATGTTCTGAATGTGGGAAATGTTTTGGCCACAAGTCCACACTTATTGAACACAATAAATTACACACCGGAGAGAAACCATTTGCATGCTTTGCGTGTTCTAAATGTTTTGCCCAAAAATCAGCACTTACCGCACATGAGAGAATTCACACCGGAGAGAAGCCATATGCCTGTTCTGAATGTGAGAAATGTTTTGCCAAAAAGTCACATCTTATTGAACACAATAAATTTCACACTGGAGAGAAGCCATTTTCATGCCCTGAATGTGGGATTTGTTTTACCCAAAAATCATATATTATAAAACACAGGAGAATTCACACAGGAGAGAGACCATTTGGATGTTCTGAATGTGGAAAATGTTTTACACATAGGTCACAGCTTAGTGTACACAAGAGAAGTCACACAGGAGAGAAACCATTTGCCTGTTCTGAATGTGGAAAATGTTTTTACAGAAAATCACATCTTATTAACCATGAGAGGCTTCACACAGGAGAGAAGCCATTTGCATGTTCTGAATGTGGGAAATGTTTTACAACAAATTCACAGCTTGTGTCCCATGAGCAAATTCATGCAGGAGAGAAGCCATTCGCCTGTTATGGATGTGAGAAATGTTTTACAAGATATTCACAGCTTATTGACCATGAGAGAATTCACACAGGAGAGAAACCATTTGAGTGTTCTGAATGTATGAAATGTTTTTCAAGATATTCACAACTTATGGTACATAAGAGAATTCACACAGGAGAGAAGCCATTTGCCTGTTCTGAATGTGAGAAATGTTTTTCAACAAATGCACAACTTATTGTTCATAAGAGAATTCACACCGGAGAGAAACCATTTGCTTGTTCTGAATGTGACAAATGTTTTACAACAAATCGACAACTTACTGTACATAGGAGAAAACACACAGGAGAGAAGCTATTGGCCTGTTCTGAATGTGAAAAATGTTTTCCTACAAATCAACAACTTTTTCTCCATATGAGATTTCACACAGGAGAGAAACCATTTACCTGTTCTGAATGTGGGAAATGTTTTAGCAACAAGTCTTGTCTTAGAACCCATCAAAGAACGCACACAGGAGAGAAGCCATTTGTCTGCTCTGTATGTGGGAAATGTTTTTCCTCAAATACAGCTCTTAAAAAACATGAACAGGGAGGTGCATGCAGCAGAGAGAAGCAGTCCCTGATTGCTGCTTCCACTCCTCTGGTGAAATTAGAGCAATTAAACGATCACTATGAATGTGAGGAAACACAAACTGTACTGTGTTTCACTTTACAGTGAAAGTGGATTAATGTGTACCTTTTTTTTGGTACCACTATGAAGCGACTCAGTCAATGTTTCAAGATGGCTGCCGAGGAGGTTCCGATTGGGAACCACATTTACAAGGTATACCATTGAAAGTAGACCTTTTACACAGTAAACATAATTGAGTATCAAAGATAAGGTTCCTGAGGTCAAGGATGACCTCCAGTAGAAAGACCATTGTCTATAAATGGCCAAGACTCACCAGATTGACCACAAACCACACAGCGCCGACTGCACTAGAGGGAAGCTGAAAGACTAACAAAAACTAAATTCTAGACACCTGCACTGGATAAGTATCAGTTTGTTTTCCTGCATTCAAGACTTACTATGGTCTCTGTCTAAAGTACAAAGCCTGACACATCTTTGAAGGAGCTATGAAGCCATGAGTGTCAAGAACTGGGCTTGTGGACCCTTTATTGATAGTTTTAACAACATTATTAATGAACTAAGACCGTAGCTTTCATGGGGATCATGAAGAAGGAATGTGTCCCCTTCTGAACCTTTTTTTTTTTTTTTCCTCCTTTTTTTTTCCCCTCCACTTTTTCATGGGCACACAGACTGTAAGAAATTACATTACCCTCACACAGGGTTATTCTTTTTATGGAATGTGTGACAAATAAGACAACTACAAGTATTTAAAAATGTATATTGATATTGAATTAGGTTACTGTTAACCCCTTAAGGACCAGAGCGATTTTTTTTCTCCAATTCTTGATATGTGCTTGTTGAAATGTAATTATCCTCTCTCTCTCTTCACGCACCCCTATAAGTTATTTGTTGTTTTTTTAAAAGGACCGTTGGCGATTTCTTTGGACACCATATAGAAATAAATAATCTACAATATAGTATTCAAAAAAGCATATAAATGGGGACCGTTTTTTCCCATTATTTTCACTATTATATTGTACACAACTAGTATAACACTAACCAAGTTATCCCAACTAATAAAAAAAGTGGTTTCCAAACCCTCCCCCAACAACCGCTGACCATTGCAATGTTACTAGTCAGAATGACAGCACGGGCATGCAGGGGATAATGCTGATTAAACTAATATATTAAAATAATATATATATTAAAATAATTAATATGTTTAGAAAAAAAACGTTGCCAACAAAAAAAATCAGTGAGGTCCATAAGGGTGGAAGGAAACTGATCACAGGAACCAACTGTGATCAGTAAGGAATGAAAAGGGTTTTTTTTTTTTTTTTTACAGAAATGGCTTTTTGTTTTTTTACACTTGCCTGTCACTCTCTGTGCTTCACAGGGAGTGAATTGGAGACAAAGTCAGTGTATAATAACAACTTGTCATAAGGTTGCGAAGGGGTTGAAATCAAATACACAGTATACAAAACCAGTAAATATCAAAACCACAAAGATTAAAAAGTATATATGCAAGGTAAGTGATAACTAAAACAAAAAACACAGAAGTGTGTACACTAGTGATCAAAACCATAAAAAAAATCTAACAGTTCTGAGTATTCAAGCAATAATAAATGATTGTGCGTTCATAGAGATCATTTACTATTGCCTGAATATTCCGGCATTCTATTGAGAACTGGGAGGAGTTGTTTTTTGCATTCGTTATTGTGACGGACCCCTTGGTACCCCGACTGAGTACCTCCGTCAGACCTCTGCTTCCGTGTATCAGCCACCCCAAGCCACCAGGCAGGACCAGTCACTTTGAAACAGGAATGAACATTTATTGAATAGTAACACTCTCAACCCACATATTAACTTATAATCAAACAGGAACTAAACAGCAATGAACCAGACATGACACAAATATACAAAAACACATCACAATTAGTTTTAACAGTAAATATAATTAACACAGAACAATGGTAGACATAGAAGAAGTGTGCAGATCAGCATTATCTTAAGATGGACAATCACACCTAAGCAGCAGACAGGCTGTCTGCACTACAGGGAGTAAACTATCAGCCAATATCCTTTACTCCCAAGTGACATACTGTGATCAGAGTGGTCTCCTCACAGAATTATGCACTGGACATAATACCAATATGCAAGACAATCTGAATAAATAAACATAGCACATAAGCCAGGGCCTATAATCTATAGGGAGGAGGCAAGATATTAGGTCTCTCCAAGAACCTCAGTGATGGAGGGTTCTGTCACAGTTATCGCTTAACTAGAATATATATATATATATATATATATACACGTTTATTATCTTTGTGGTTTTTATCTATTTAAATACAAGTTACGTTTAAACCCCAGTATTAGCAGACTATTGCACTCCTTTTCCTGTCATGTAACCATTTTGTGTCAGTTTATCCTTTTTGTCTGATAACTATAACGAGCTCTATTATGCTATACATATAATAATAATCTGTATATAACAAATATTTAACAGAATAGGGCAATGTATTGAACATGGCTTGCGCAGTCATTTATTAGTGATTCACGTCACAGATGCAACTTTATAAGTGCGTATTAATGATATGAAGTACCTCCCATTAGATAAACCACTCCCTTAACTGTGGCGTACATGTTGATACCTGTTGTTGATTCTATGTAGCATTGTTTAAGAAGTGCATGACTTCTACCAACAGGTGTCACTGTTTCTCAAAGAACCTCCTGGGAGGGGGGGGGGGAGGAGAGACTAGACATGCTGGAAGTAGGATTTGGACACAGCCATGTGCTTTGCTGATCGTCTCTGAAGTTAAGTACATGTTATCTAATACAATGCTATATAGAATATAACCGTTGTATGCTTGTAACTTTGTGATATCCTTTTGGATATATTGTTTTTTTTCTGCCAGAGGTATAAATAAAATATATTATATATATCACAATTTCTTTTGGTATTCATCTTTACATAATTTATCTGTATTCTCGAATCCAAGAAATGTTTGTCTAAATAAATATTAGCATCATTTAGCATACATCAAGCCACATCAAGACAAGTCTATGTAAAAAAATAAAATCCCTTTATCTCACATATATATGTTAGTAAATAAAAAAAAATACTGGGAAGGTGAGTGAAAGGGGTGTGCCGAAAATCAGAAAAATGAATCTGCGGTAAACTCTTCTGACATTCAAATGACCTTCCATTATGAAACCAGATACACACCTATACCACCATATTAATTTAAATATAATATAACATTTTTAAAGGCACCCCACATTTTGCAAATGACTCCAATAATAAATGAGCCTTATTAAATACATAATGTAAGTTTTTTTTATGTGTGCTTTGAAAGATTATGTATCTTTCTAAGACACAAGTGAACGGATAAACAGAAATATTTAAAATTTAGACTACTGTGAGGCATAATTTAGCCGGATTATGGAGGCCCTCACAGTTGTTATATTTCACTAATAATTGATCATTGATTTGGCCAAATCACTAGTGGTCTCATTATGATTCTTGTCTCCGCATTACCATCTGACTTCACAAGTGGTGGTAAACACAAATAGAAGCAAAAGTACTGTTAGATTTTGTTGGTTCCAAGAAGTGTTTATTTATTTTTCAGATCTGGACCAAAATTACAGTAATGTAAATCCACTTTCAAGATATTATCCATTTGATGTTACATTGTATTTGGTACCAAAAGAAATTGCAATAGGCTATATACCTCTATTACGTTAAACACTTCCATAAGGTATGGTATGGATTAAAAAAGGGGGTTCAAATAACTAGGAGGCATATATATAAAAGTACTTGGTCCTAAAAAAAATGTAAGCATCATAAAAAGGGGTGTGGCTTAGTATCCATAAGGTCGCTAACACTGTGGCTCTTATGAAACAAGCAAACAAACATTAAACAAAAGACAGAGTGCTGTGCATATACCTTTAGGGCACCACCATGTCTACCAATAGACATATAAAAATGGAGTATGCTGGGGGAGCGGAGCTAGCTGGCGACGGTAGAGGACGCATCTACAGAGAGCTCCCTACATAATCAGCGAAATAGTTGTTTTTGAGAGAACCCCTTTTACTTTGGAGACTCTCTGTGTTCCTCCTTTGGTTACTCAATCGCTAAGGGCCATCCTGATATGAGAAATAACAGTCTTTATCACACCCCGATCAATGAAGGCAATCTACTCACGGGGCGGCCTACTAGGCTTGAAGGAATGATGCTGTGAATGGACGGCCCAGCCGCAAGCTCGGAGGTGCGTGTAATCTGCACTGATACCTCGTGCCACAGTGACGGAGATGATTTTATTAGTCGTAGAACCCAAATTCGGGGGTGACTGCCAGACACAACAATCACGCCAGCTCAGACCGCAAACTAAAAACACGAAGGCAGGTCAGACTTATCAACCTTACAATGGCGGAGGGGCCCTCTACCCTCCCTGCCACGCACACTGACCACAATGTTTATCTGCACCCTGCCTCTGACTACCCTGGGCCAGCCTAAGTACTTCCCGCATACGAAAATGGAAAGCGCCGATGCTGAACGCTGAGCCAAGTGTGGCATACCTACTGTGAAGAACCCGGGGAAGCATTAGGAATGTAGGCGCTTTTCTGATTGGTCGCTTCTAGGCCACCTCCGTCAGCAGGTTACCCATTGGCTCTCCTTGGTAGAGGGATTAAAAGTGTCTGGTGCCGAAGTTGCCTGCACCTTGTGCCCCGATTGGTGGCTGTTTTAGAGGTCCCCTCCGATTGGTGCCTGGCCAAGCCAAATTATGCAATCTGCAAACCTAACTGTTTACTGTCAACATTACCTATTGTTCAATCAAACATTATAGAATAAAGTTCTTTGTATTACTGCTGTACCTACAACTGTGTCATGTGTGATTCTTGGGGACAAAGAGCAGACGAGACAGTGAATTATTTGGGACTCTGGCTGATATCCATTGCGGGCTAGGAGAAAAGTAACCCCAGCAGGTGACATCTCTTCACACCTAACCTCCGGAACACCTTGTATCAAGGCAGCAATGCTCCATACTATTGGCATCCACCATTACCTCTCCGCTGAGAATGACGTTCTTCAAATACTGGAGACTCTGCTAATGTTGGCATTGTGGCAGGATTGACTGGAAGTTACCCATTTTGCCTACTATCTGAAGACCTCCGACTAACGCCGTCAATGGAAGTGATCCGCAGTTCTGCCCAAAGGTGATGCCGACTGTTCTACTTGTTACCAAAGTTTTACTCACCCGTTAAGAGATCTCGATCCATTATTGGGGTCTCCCTGTGACTGTATTATTGGGACTTATGTACGTTATAAGTTATTTTATTTTTTTGTGTGCTCCCGGTTCCTCCCCACCCCCGGGGCATTTACATGTCCCTTATGTGATCATGTCATACCATGGCCACTTGACGTGGCGCCACAACCCCCCCCCCCCCTTTTTTTGGGTAGGTCTTTCCCTACCGGCACTCCCTCTCTTGGGGTACCCTTTCCCCCACTGTCCTCTGTTCTCTACTGCTGCTCTCTCCCTCTTCTGTATCCCTGACTTTTCCAGATTTCAGCTTCCTTTTTTTTCCTTCTGATGCCATGACAGGATTGATACATCGCTTTACTATATTCTTTTTCTTAAATGCCCGTCACTTACGTTATATGCTTATGTTATCTATAGAGATCGATTGTGGTGTTGTAGGTCTGGAGCGGTGTCTCACCTATGATTTTCCAAATCTGACTCACTTCTCTAATTACAGAAAAAAATGTCTCTCGTATATCTGATTCGATATCATCATACATTAAACATTATATTTCCCGTACATGCTGTGTATGCTATTTAAGTGACGCAATAAAAACTTTAATTAAAAAAGAAAAAGGGAATATACTTAAATTCAGGGGATGTTTCTTTGCCCCACTGTATCACCAAAGGGGTAATGGTCCTGAGGTAGCTGCCCTCGGAGTACAACTCACTTGGACTGGAGAAGATTAGCTCCTTCGTGAGGTCAGAATGGATACAGTGATCCAGGTAAATTCTAAAAAAGACTAAAGGATTAATATTATATTTTATTTAATTTTTGTAATGTTATTTATGTTAATATTATATGTTCTGTTTTATTTATTTATTCATTTTGGCTGTACCTTATATCAGTTTTATTATATTACTATTGGATTGTATACTGACAGTGCTGGGAGGACGAGTACTCAGTGCTCCCTCTAGTGGTCAGAATGCTGTAATGCGCGCCAACTGACATATCCACCAGAATGACACTACGCCAGACCCCTGCCCTAATCCAACATGGCCGCCGAGTGCTTCCTGTACATGACGTGTTCATAGCCGCTCCCTCATCTCTATGGTAACAAATGCCTCCCAGCGACCCGCCTTTACATGTGTGGATAGCAAGAAGCTGACTGAACTACCGCGTCCATAGAGCTTAGTGATAAATAGTGGGGATCACGGGAGATGTAGTTCGGTCAGCCCCATGCTATACACGCTGTGTAGGCGGATCGCTGGGACGCGTTTGTGACCATGGACATTAGGAGAGCGGCTATAACAACGCCAGTACAGGAAGCTCTCGGCGGCCATGTTGGATTGGGGCTGGGGAACTGGCGCTTACGTTGAACATTTGGCGCGCGTGACCCCACTCTGAGCGCTAGAGGGAGCGCTGACTACACTTCCTCTCCACACTGTGCCCAGTAACGAGCCGTGAGTCAATCGCGGCGGCCATTTTTACGGAGACCAAAATGTATTGTGATAGAAGCTCTATGACTCAAACAAAATGGCGTCTAAAACGGAGACACGTTGTTACATACTTTTCGTGACGTTGGTTTTGTGCGTTTAAGGTTCTTTTTTTTCTTTGTAATTAAGGAATTCAGTTCTCAAGCCTTTTGTTTCTTCACTGATACTCTCCAGCGACAGGAGTAGTGGACACAGTGCAGGTGGGAGAGGAGGAGAAGGTATATCTGACTAGACTCATAATCACCCCCAACACGGTGACCCCTGACCCTGTATAACGCCCCCAACACTGTCACTACTGACCCTGTATAACACCTCCCAACACTGTCACTACTGACCCTGTATAACACCCCCAACACTGTCACTACTGACCCTGTATAACACCCCAACACTGTCACTACTGACCCTGTATAACACCTCCCAACACTGTCACTACTGACCCTGTATAACACCCCCAACACTGTCACTACTGACCCTGTATAACACCCCCAACACTGTCACTACTGACCCTGTATAACACCCCCAACACTGTCACTACTGACCCTGTATAACAACCTAACACTGTCACTGCTGACCCTGTATAACACACCCCAACACTGTCACTACTGACCCTGTATAACACACCCCAACACTGTCACTACTGACCCTGTATAACACCCCCAACACTGTCACTACTGACCCTGTATAACAACCTAACACTGTCACTACTGACCCTGTATAACACCCCCAACACTGTCACTACTGACCCTGTATAACACCCCAACATTGTCACTACTGACCCTGTATAACACCTCCCAACACTGTCACTACTGACCCTGTATAACACCCCCAACACTGTCACTACTGACCCTGTATAACACCCCCAACACTGTCACTACTGACCCTGTATAACACCCCCAACACTGTCACTACTGACCCTGTATAACACCCCAACACTGTCACTACTGACCCTGTATAACACCTCCCAACACTGTCACTACTGACCCTGTATAACACCCCCAACACTGTCACTACTGACCCTGTATAACACCCCCAACACTGTCACTACTGACCCTGTATAACACCCCCAACACTGTCACTACTGACCCTGTATAACACCCCAACACTGTCACTACTGACCCTGTATAACACCCCAACAGTGTCACTACTGACCCTGTATAACACCCCAACACTGTCACTACTGACCCTGTATAACACCCCAACACTGTCACTACTGACCCTGTATAACACCCCCAACACTGTCACTACTGACCCTGTATAACACACCCCAACACTGTCACTGCTGACCCTGTATAACACCCCCCAACACTGTCACTGCTGACCCTGTATAACACCCCCAACACTGTCATTACTGACCCTGTATAACACCCCAACACTGTCACTACTGACCCTGTATAACACCCCCCAACACTGTCACTACTGACCCTGTATAACACACCCCAACACTGTCACTACTGACCCTGTATAACACCCCCCAACACTGTCACTACTGACCCTGTATAACACACCCCAACACTGTCACTACTGACCCTGTATAACACACCCCAACACTGTCACTACTGACCCTGTATAACACACCCCAACACTGTCATTACTGACCCTGTATAACACACCCCAACACTGTCACTACTGACCCTGTATAACACCCCAACACTGTCACTACTGACCCTGTATAACACCCCCAACACTGTCACTACTGACCCTGTATAACACACCCCAACACTGTCACTGCTGACCCTGTATAACACCCCCAACACTGTCACTGCTGACCCTGTATAACACCCCCCAACACTGTCACTACTGACCCTGTATAACACCCCCCAACACTGTCACTACTGACCCTGTATAACACACCCCAACACTGTCACTACTGACCCAGTATAACACACCCCAACACTGTCACTACTGACCCTGTATAACACCCCCCCCCAACACTCACTACTGACCCTGTATAACACCCCCCCCCCAACACTCACTACTGACCCTGTATAACACACCCCAACACTGTCACTACTGACCCTGTATAACACACCCCAACACTGTCACTACTGACCCTGTATAACACACCCCAACACTGTCACTACTGACCCTGTATAACACACCCCAACACTGTCACTACTGACCATGTATAACACACCCCAACACTGTCACTACTGACCCTGTATAACACACCCCAACACTGTCACTACTGACCCTGTATAACACACCCCAACACTGTCACTACTGACCCTGTATAACACACTCCAACACTGTCATTACTGTTCCTGTATAACACACCCCAACACTGTCACTACTGACCCTGTATAACACCCCCAACACTGTCATTACTGACCCTGTATAACACACCCCCAACACTGTCATTACTGACCCTGTATAACACCCCCCAACACTGTCACTACTGACCCTGTATAACACCCCCCAACACTGTCACTACTGACCCTGTATAACACACCCCAACACTGTCACTACTGACCCTGTATAACACACCCCAACACTGTCACTACTGACCCTGTATAACACCCCCAACACTGTCACTACTGACCCTGTATAACACCCCCAACACTGTCACTACTGACCCTGTATAACACCCCCAACACTGTCACTACTGACCCTGTATAACACCCCAACACTGTCACTACTGACCCTGTATAACACACCCCAACACTGTCACTACTGACCCTGTATAACACTCCAACACTGTCATTACTGTTCCTGTATAACACACCCCAACACTGTCACTACTGACCCTGTATAACACCCCCAACACTGTCATTACTGACCCTGTATAACACACCCCCAACACTGTCATTACTGACCCTGTATAACACCCCCCAACACTGTCACTACTGACCCTGTATAACACCCCCCAACACTGTCACTACTGACCCTGTATAACACACCCCAACACTGTCACTACTGACCCTGTATAACACACCCCAACACTGTCACTACTGACCCTGTATAACACCCCCAACACTGTCACTACTGACCCTGTATAACACCCCCAACACTGTCACTACTGACCCTGTATAACACCCCCAACACTGTCACTACTGACCCTGTATAACACCCCAACACTGTCACTACTGACCCTGTATAACACCCCAACGCTGTCACTACTGACCCTGTATAACACCCCTAATACTGTCACTACTGGCCCTGTATAACACACCCCACCACTGTCACTCCTGACCCTGTGTAACACCCCAACACTGTCACTACTGACCCTGTGTAACACCCCACCATTGTCACTACTGACCCTGTATAACACCCCAACACTGTCACTACTGACCCTGTATAACACCCCCAACACTGTCACCACTGACCCTGTATAACACCCCAACACTGTCACCACTGACCCCGTATAACACCCCAACACTGTCACTACTGACCCCGTATAACTACTGACCCTGTATAACACCCCCAACACTGTCACTACTGACCCTGTATAACACCCCCCAACACTGTCACTACTGACCCTGTATAACACCCCCCAACACTGTCACTACTGACCCTGTATAACACCCCAACACTGTCATTACTGACCCTGTATAACACACCCCAACACTGTCATTACTGACCCTGTATAACACACCCCAACACTGTCACTACTGACCCTGTATAACACCCAACACTGTCACTACTGACCCTGTATAACACCCAACACTGTCACTACTGACCCTGTATAACACCCCCCAACACTGTCACTGCTGACCTGTATAACACCCCCAACACTGTCACTGCTGACCCTGTATAACACCCCCAACACTGTCACTACTGACCCTGTATAACACCCCCAACACTGTCACTACTGACCCTGTATAACACCCCAACACTGTCACTACTGACCCTGTGTAACACCCCCCAACACTGTCACTACTGACCCTGTATAACACCCCCAACACTGTCCCCACTGACCCTGTATAACATCCCCAACACTGTCCCCACTGACCCTGTATAACATCCCCAACACTGTCCCCACTGACCCTGTATAACACCCCAACACCGTCACCACTGACCCCGTATAACACCCCAACACTGTCACTACTGACCCTGTATAACACCCCCCCAACACTATTATTACTGTGTATAATCAGTAATCACACCAGGACGAGCCCAGAATTGGTCAGACAGTGCTCCAGATATTATTCACTCTGTATTATAATACATGTGTGTTTTACACTGTGTATAACCTGTAATCATACCAGGACGAGCCCAGAATTGGTCAGACAGTGCTCCAGATACTATTCACTCTGTATTATAATACATGTGTGTTTTACACTGTGTATAATCAGTAATCATACCAGGACGAGCCCAGAATTGGTCAGACAGTGCTCCAGATACTATTCACTCTGTATTATAATACATGTGTGTTTTACACTGTGTATAATCAGTAATCATACCAGGACGAGCCCAGAATTGGTCAGACAGTGCTCCAGATACTATTCACTCTGTATTATAATACATGTGTGTTTTACACTGTGTATAACCAGTAATCATACCAGGACGAGCCCAGAATTGGTCAGACAGTGCTCCAGATACTATTCACTCTGTATTATAATACATGTGTGTTTTACACTGTGTATAACCAGTAATCATACCAGGACGAGCCCAGAATTGGTCAGACATTGCTCCAGATACTATTCACTCTGTATTATAATACATGTGTGTTTTACACTGTGTATAACCAGTAATCATACCAGGAAGAGCCCAGAATTGGTCAGACAGTGCTCCAGATACTATTCACTCTGTATTATAATACATGTGTGTTTTACACTGTGTATAACCAGTAATCATACCAGGACGAGCCCAGAATTGGTCAGACAGTGCTCCAGATACTATTCACTCTCTATTATAATACGTGTGTGTTTTACACTGTGTATAATTAGTAATCATACCAGGACAAGCCCAGAATTGGTCAGACAGTGCTCCACATACTATTCATTCTGTATTATAATACATATGTGTTTTTGTTTGTAAAGTATCATTCTATTTCATCTCAGATACTGAAACTCACAGAAGCCAGAGCAGCTTTTACTGTCACTTGAAGTAAGTATACATCTCATTTTATAAACACATTGACAACGTACTATATACATCTATACAGTATATCTATACTCACTCTGTATATTAAAATCTGAACTCACCAGTTGAAGGATGACTCTTAAATGTATATTTAAGAGTAGACATTGTAAAACGAAAGGCTTTAATTAATGAATACAAATAAAGTGCCTTATTTGTGATTGTAGCTCTATCAGGGGGCGGATATTTTGAGTCCGGTGAAGGTCCATCAAAAGCAGAATTTCAAACAACATAATAGAGCAAATCAATAAGGTACTTGATTTGTGTTCATTCATTAACACCTCATTATCGAGGCATCAAGCACACTAAAATTCCCCCGCCCTAGAGCACTACAAGCTCCACATTATCAAGCAGCATGTCCCTCCAATATGGCATTGCACTGTAGTTAGGAAGTGATTAGTGATCACTACTGTTGCTTATGCTAGACAGTCTCTATAGCAGTGCTTCTCAGCCGGTCTAACCCCAGGACCTACATTTGTCCTTGGTCATGTAGGCAGAATAATTTATTTTTCAAAACATTATCATTTATGCCTCAAAAACATTTTTTGTAAACAAACATAAAATTATATTGCAGTAATTGCAGTACAAGTGAAAATGAAAGTGCTATTGAGCTAAAAAAACAAAACAATAAAATAATAATAAGAACAAATAGGAAAGCCAGTGATGCTTTTTGCTCCTGAGAAATGTCTCAACCTCTGGGGTAATGGTAGACAAAAAAACTCTGATATCATGTTCTAAGTCCATGCCGTTCCTATACTTTGTCTTTAGCTCGACCAGAACTGAGAAGTCACTCTCACAAAGATATGTACATTACACACCCACTGCCGTGTACCTGCCACATCAAACCCCAACTTCACATGACCCATATAAGGCTCATTTTTAAATTGTATCTAGTAAATGGTGCAAACTCAGCTGCTTCCAGAGGGGTTTCTGGAAGAGATATCAGCGGCACTATCAAAAACACCATCATCAGTTACTTGGGGAGCTTCTCCGCTTCCGCCAGTGAGTGCAGATTGCATCATCATTCCTCCCCCAATTAAACCCACTCCGCACCAGCTCGTGACCCACTTTTGGGTCAGTACCCACCAATTGAGAAACACTGCTCTAGAGGCAGTTAGCAACATTATCAGTTAAATAAAAATAGCTAAAATTCAAACTAGATGTAAATTAATCCTGGAACTAGGGTTACGGTGGCATTTAGGGTTACAGGTGGGGTTAGGGTGATGATTATTAGGGTTGGGGGTCAAAAAGTCACTGCAGGAGGAAATGGTTAGGAAACAAACAACCCTTTCGGTTATTGCCCTATAACTTGAAAAACATGTAAACAGTGGATATTTCTAATCATAGGACAGTTATTAGAATCTAGCAAGGCTTTCTTTTTATGTATGTAGATTTTTTTTAAAAAGTAATGTAAAATAGTTATTTTTTTCATCATATATATGATTGTTATTATAAGTAAAGAAAGCCCTTTTTATGCCAATAAAGAGTGTATAGAATAAGTGTGGTTAAATTAACCCCTTTGTGACGCTAATACATTCTATGCCGGCCTATTTTTATGGTCCCAAAAGACGATAGGACGACATAGAACGTCCCGCGTTTAACTGTGCTCGGTTTATAGTTTATAGACTATAAATGCATGCTTAAACTCCCTCACTGTATTAACCTCTACCACTTCTACTGGAAGACTATTCCATGTTTCTGCTACCTTCTCTGTAAAGTAATACTTACTCATATTACTTTTAAACCTTTGGCCCTCTAATATAAGAGTAATGTCCTCTTGTTGTGGTAGTTTTTCTTGTTTTACATATACCGGTCTTTTGGCTTTGGCTCTGCTGGACATGGTTTGTTAAAAAGGAGAATGCTCACCTCTGATGTTGTTGGTTTGCTACTAACGGGAGTGATTTTTTGGTATAAGAAGTGATTCTTTCTACAGGGGGCAGAAAAGAAGGTTTCGTCCACTGCCACATTTGTGGTTGTTAGACATTTAATAAGGCTGGCTGATATTGCATATGAATACTCTACAAAATATGCTTAAATTGCTATTCATTTGTACTATTTTTCTCTTCAGCAGATTATGAAGACTGAAGAAATCTGTACTTATCGTGTTAACTCAAACACAGAGAAGGAAATGTTGATTGAAACCCATCTGTCTGAACAGAGAGAAGAGTTGGGAATTGAACGTTTAGCTCCTCCGAGAAACGGATACCGAAAAGTAAAGGAAAGTCAGAAAATGTCGGGCAGCAGTGACGATAAAACTATCAGTACCAGTGACAACAATGACAGAGAAACGCCGTGTCCAGAGACAGTCTATAAGTGTACTAAACATCAGGAATGCTTTACTAGTGAAACAAACCTTGTTCAGCAACAGACTGTTCATAAAATAAAGGATAGACCATGTCATGAGCCAGTTAACAAAGGGGAAAAAACCTTTACATGTTCCGACTGTAAGAGACAGTTCAGTACAAAGTCAACACTTATTGAACACAAGAGAATACACACAATAGAGAAACCATTTGCCTGTTCTGAATGTGACAAATGTTTTAGAAAAAAATCACAGCTTGTTCGACATGAGAGAATTCACACAGGAGAGAAACCATTTGCCTGTTCCGAATGTGGCAAATGTTTTACCCGCAAGTCACATCTTTTTGATCACGAGAGAATTCACACTCAAGAGAAACCATTTGCCTGTTCTGAATGTGGGAAATGTTTTTCCCACAAATCATACCTTATTGATCACGATAGAATTCACACTGGAGAGAAACCATTTGCCTGTTTTGATTGTTCAAAATGTTTTGCCAGAAAATCGCATCTTACTACACATAAGAGAACTCACACAGGAGAGAAGCCCTTTATCTGCTCTGAATGTAAAAAATGTTTTGCCAGAAAATCAAATCTTATTGACCACGAGAGAATTCACAAAGGAGAGATTTTATTTACCTGTTCTGAATGTGGAAAATGTTTTTCCCACAAGTCGCATCTTATTGTACATGAGAGAAGTCACACAGGAGAGAAACCATTTGCCTGTTCTGAATGCGACAAATATTTTACAACAAATTCACAACTTACTCGACATAAGAGAATTCACAAAGGGGAGAAGCCATTTGCCTGTTCTGAATGTGAGAAATCTTTTACTCGCAAGTCATATCTTCTTGTACATGAGAGAACTCACACAGGAGAAAAACCATTTGCCTGTTCTGAATGTGAGAAATCTTTTACCCGCAAGTCGCATCTTATTGTTCATGACAGAATTCACACAGGAGAGAAGCCATTTGGCTGTTCTGAATGTGAGAAATGTTTTGCAACAAGTACACAACTTAGCCTACATACAAGAATTCACACAGGAGAAAAGCCATTTGCATGTTCTGAATGTGGGAAGTGTTTTTCTTGCAAAGCCCGTCTTACTTTACATGAGAGAATTCACACAGGAGAGAAGCCGTTTGCATGTTCTGAATGTGGGAAATGTTTCACCCACAAGTCTCCTCTTATTCTACATGAGAGAACTCACACAGGAGAGAAGCCATTTATATGTTCTGAATGTGAGAAATGTTTTACAACACATTCACAATTTATTATTCATAAGAGAATTCACACGGGAGAGAAGCCATTTATCTGTTCTGAATGTGGGAAATGTTTTACCTCAATATCGGCTCTTAAAAGACATGAACTTGGGGTGTGCCTAGCAGCAGAGGTAAGCAGAAGTCCCTGATCGCTGCTTCCTCACCACAGGTGCAATTTGAGGAATTAAACCATCACTCTGATGATATAGAAGATGAAGATGCTCTGTCAGATTTCACTTGTCAGTTATCACTTTCATTGCTCTGTTGCTGGACTGCCCCTAGAGGCAGTCAGCAACATTACACTACAAAAAAGCTAAATTAGCCTTGAATCTAGGGTTAGGATTAAGATAAAGATTAGATTTAGGGTTACAGTTGTGGTCAAAAGGTCTCTAGGAGAAAATGGTTAGGAAAGAAAAAAAAACATTTTTTTTTTTGGGTTATTGCCCTATAACTTGAAAAACACACGAGAAAAACATAAACATGTCATATTTCTAAACTCATGAAAGAATTAAGAGACTATTTAGATGGGGACTTTTTTACTGTTTGTAATTGTGTAAAGGATTTTTCTCTAGCCCCAAACAGCTTGCCGGTGCTATCTTTTTTCCCAAACAGCTTGTCAGTGTATGCTTTGCCCCCTAAAGGTGAGCAAGGAGAAACAGCATGCGTTCTGTGCCTATTTGACCCTCTGTGGTCATCCGGGTTACTTTTTATTCCATTTTTGAGACCAGGTCAAATACGGCATCTGAGTTTGACTTAGTCTCAAAAGTAAACCTCCAAAGTCAAATTTTAGTCCATTTGATGGACCCGGTGTATGTTACCACATTTTTGCAAGTTTTTAAACAATTATGCCCACCCCCAGTCATATGGGAAGCTGTTAAGCCAGTTAAATAGAAACTTTTCTATGGGGTCATCTGATTAGTAAAGGCTCATTCTTGAAAAATGAAAAACAAGACTGACCTAGCTAAGCTATGGAAAAGTAGACACAAACTAATCATGTAGCCAATAGAAAATGTGAATCTGTGTGCGTCTCCCAAACACTTCACACTTGTATAGCTAATCATGTCGCCAGAGTCTTCTCAATCTCTCCTCTCCCTGCAACTCGAGCTTGCGACTCTCTGATGTATCAAAGTTCAGCATACTTACTGACCGAAAGAAAATTCTGTGAACATAAAAAATAAGGGAAGACTTTTTTTTCCCCCCAGGAAAAGCCCTTAAAATCTACCACCATCTCCTGACCGTAATTACCATAACTCTTCTATAACACAGGCTGCAAGCGTAGCAATCTTGCACTGGGTTTCCTTTGGACCTAACTTGGTATTTCGGACTAAAAATTGATACAGTTTTGGACCTAACTTCTGTTGGATTTACTTCTAATACAAAACTACCCTTCCTTTTCCTTTTTGAAATATAAGTTTGCTATAAGGCCTGAATATAAGACTACGCTGTAGGAAAAAGGCTATACTTGTAAATATGAATTGACATGTTTTTCATAAAAATGTTGAAGAAAAAATAGCATTTCTTGTTTTTATTTGCCAAACTACCCCCTCAGACTTAGCCTTCCCACACACACGTAGCACCCCCACCCCCCAGACTTGGCCAATGCACCCATACACAGCCACCTGCACCCCAGACTTAGCCAATGTGCCCCCCCCCAGACAGCCACCCACCCCCAGCCAATGCTTCCCCCATTTTCCAAATTAGTACTTATTACAGTAGCAATTTTGCCGAATGTGGCCAGATTGACGACAGTGAAAACATCCTGTAGAAGCCCCACTAGGTCTAGCATTCAGTGCATATGACCTATTCGGATAAGACCCCATGGATCAGGTAGGTGCGGAGGCTGGGGGCATGGGGCGGTGAGGTCCGCTGTGGTAGGGGGCAGGGTGTCTTGAGACTCGGCGGCGGACATCCACAAATTTGTCCGCTAGCTTTGCCGCCTCTTCCAGGTTTACGGGGTCTTGGTCTCTTACCCAGTCTCGAACCTCTGTGCTCGTATGAAGAAAAAATTTCTCCGGTAAAAACTGGTGACTTGCCTCCCTTGTATCCAGCTGGTAGCGGCTCGGGTCATACGATGTGCCCACTCATTGTAGGTGTCTTTTGGACCCATCCTCGCCTCTCGGAATTTCCTGCGGTATGTATCAGGGGTGATCGCATATCGCAAAGTTCTTCACACTTACACAAAAGGACAATTGAATCAGATGAAAGGTAGGATTAGTAGCATTTACGGCGTGCTCACAGATCAGTAAATATATTCAAATCAGGCATTTAACTAAGCAACCAATCAGAACAGTGCCTACACTGGGGCTTGGTCTGGGCGACCAATAGAAAAACCACCTACATTTTGAACAAGATAATGATCTCAGCAGCCGGGATAAACCTTTATTGTGAAGCGGCTGCTGAATCTACATTCCAGGGGGAAATGGTAAAAGGGATTAGACTATTTAACAGGGCACCATTCAATTTAAACACTGGTTAACAGGGGAAAATAACTCAGCCGAAACATGGGCACTGAGGAACGGAAAAACATGGTTGTCTGGGGGGTGCTACCGTGACACTTACATTCTGCCACTCACACCCTTACATTCTGCCACATACATACACATGCACACTAATAACTCTGTCACTCACACTCTGCCAAACACTCATGTTCAAAGCTCGAGGGGCGGAGTTAAGCGTGAGGGGCAGAGCCGAGGTTGAAGGGGCGGAGTCTGGTGCTGTTCAGCATACAGATTGCAGGATGCAGGGGGCGGAATGAGCAAGAGGGGGCGTGGTTAGAGTCTCCATTCGGGGCTATGGAGGGGAGATCCGGGGCTTCAGCCCCAGTAGCCCCCCCCTTAGCGACGCCACTGTATGTGAGGTAAATATATAGCGTCTGTGATATACATGAGGTAAATATATAGCCTATATGTGAGGTAAATATACAGCCTGCATGTGATATATGTGAGGTAAATATACAGCCTGTGTGTGATATATGTGAAGTAAATATGCAGCCTGCATGTGATATATGTGAGGTAAATATATAGTCTGTGTGTGATATATGTGAGGTAAATATATAGTCTGTGTGTGATATATGTGAAGTAAATATGCAGCGAACAGGAGAAAGATCAGGCGCTCAGTACATAGACACTTGAATACAAAAATATAGAAAATGTGATAATAAAAAAATATATATAATAACGTGCAAAAATACACAATAATCGTGCAATATGTAAAAATGTGCAAATGTGCATATAAAATGCCAAAGCATTCACAATGAAATCTGCAAATAAATGAATTCGGAAAACACAATATCCGTGCTATATGTGCAAATGTGCTTGAGATACATACAACAATTGATTCATGTGTAATATACTTAGAAAACACACAACCATAGATCTTAATCCGTGTGCAATATGTGCAAGGAAAAAAAGTGATACTTCAACCACTTAAACACAAAAATCATTCAATGTGCAATATGTGCAAAAAAGAAAAGTATTATACTTAGAACCCTTAGGTTCGCTGGGTCATGATGTGCCTGAAAAAAATGATAAAACACACAATGGTGCAGTATATCCTATAAAATCAAAGAAAAAACTATTGCAGCAAGAAAATCACTCACAATTAAAGCTCCTAATAACCTAGGAGCATAGAATCAGGCACAACACTGAATGTGGTGGTATACTTGCCCCATTCAGAGATTCTCTCCTCCAATTTTTCAGAGTGCAGCAAAATCAAACTCCAAGTGGGATACAGAGTAGCAAGATTTTTATTCCAAAGTACAAAGTAAAAGATGTTGAAAAAAGTTATTAAAATCCAGTAAAAACGATGAACACCCTGTCTTTAACTCCAGCACTCCTTGCGCCTCGGGGCTGGATAGGACTTCCGGGTTTGAAACAAGGCACACACGATGAATACGGTGGCTTCACAGGAACAAAAAGTCACCCAACGCGTTTCGTCCTTTGGACTTCCTCAGGGGGATCATATAATCAGGGGGATCATGTAAATATGCAGCCTGCATGTGATATATGTGAAGTAAATATACAGCCTGTGTGTGATAAATGTGAGGTAAATATATAGCCTGTGTGTGATATATGTGAGGTAAAAATATAGCCTGTATGTGATATATGTGAGGTAAATATACAGCCTGTATGTGATAAATGTGAGGTAAATATACAGCCTGCATGTGATATATGTGAGGTAAATATACAGCCTGCATGTGATATATGTGAGGTAAATATACAGCCTGTATGTGATATATGTGAGGTAAATATACAGCCTGTACGTGATAAATGTGAGGTAAATATACAGCCTGCATGTGATATATGTGAGGTAAATATACAGCCTGCATGTGATATATGTGAGGTAAATATACAGCCTGTATGTGATATATGTGAGGTAAATATACAGCCTGTGTGTGATATATGTGAAGTAAATATGCAGCCTGCATGTGATATATGTGAGGTAAATATATAGTCTGTGTGTGATATATGTGAGGTAAAAATATAGTCTGTGTGTGATATATGTGAGGTAAAAATATAGCGTCTGTGATATACATGAGGTAAATATACAGCCTGCATGTGATATATGTGAGGTAACTATATAGTCTGTATGTGATATATGTGAGGTAACTATATAGTCTGTATGTGATATATATGTGAGGTAAATATACAGCCTGTATGTGATATATGTGAGATAAATATACAGCCTGTATGTTATATATGTGAGGTAACTATATAGCCTGTATGTGATATATGTGAGATAAATATACAGCCTGTATGTGATATATGTGAGGTAACTATATAGTCTGTATGTGATATATTTGAGATAAATATATAGTCTGTGTGTGATATATGTGAGATAAATATACAGCCTGTATGTGATATATGTGAGATAAATATATAGCCTGTATGTGATATATGTGAGATAAATATACAGCCTGTATGTGATATATGTGAGGTAACTATATAGCCTGTATGTGATATATGTGAGATAAATATACAGCCTGTATGTGATATATGTGAGGTAACGATATAGTCTGTATGTGATATATGTGAGATAAATATATAGCCTGTGTGTGATATATGTGAGATAAATATATAGCCTGTATGTGATATATGTGAGATAAATATACAGCCTGTATGTGATATATGTGAGGTAAATATATAGTCTGTATGTGATATATGTGAGGTAACTATATAGTCTGTATGTGATATATGTGAGATAAATATATAGCCTGTGTGTGATATATGTGAGATAAATATACAGCCTGTATGTGATATATGTGAGGTAACTATATAGTCTGTATGTGATATATGTGAGATAAATATATAGTCTGTATGTGATATATGTGAGGTAAATATATAGTCTGTATGTGATATATGTGAGGTAAATACCGTATTTGCTTGATTATAAGACGACCCTGATTATAAGACGACCCCCCAAACTTTGGATATTCCTTTAGGAAAAAAACTAAAAGCCTGAATATAAGACTACCCTATAGGAAAAAAGTTCAACTTGTATATATTCACATGTAAATTGCTTTTTTAACAAAAAATTATATCAAAAAAATGCATTTGTTTTTATTTCCTTTTATGTGCCAATTCTGTCTCTCTTTCCCTTGCCCCCAGCTTTGTCTCTCTCCCCCTCCCTTTGATTCCCCCCTCTCTTCTGTCTCTTCCCCCCCTTGTTTCTCTCTGCCCCCCCTCCCTCTGTCTCTTCCCCCCCTTGTAGCTCTCTTCCCCCCTCCCTTCCCTTGTTGCTCTGTCTCCCCCCCCTCCCTCTCTGCCCCCTCCCTCCCCCTGTCTCTGTCTCTGCCCCCCTCCCTCCCCCTGTCTCTGTCTCTGCCCCCCTCCCTCCCCCTGTCTCTGTCTCTCCCCTGTCTCTCTTCCCCCTCCCTCCCCCTCACCTTGAAGTCGATCCCTGGTGGCTAGTGGGGGCAGCGGGGGATGTCTGCACGATACGTGCAGACATCCTCCATGCTGCCCGACACGGCAGTCTATTATGACGGACAGCTGGTCCGTCATAATAGACTGCCGTGTCGGGCAGCATGGAGGATGTCTGCACGTATCGTGCAGACATCCCCCAGCTGCCCAATTCTCCCTGGTGGCTAGTGGGGCAGCAGAGGATGTCTGCGCGACGAGTGCAGACCTCCCCTGCTGCCGCCCGGCACGCTCGCCGGGACTTCTGTGACGAAAGCGGAAGTACCCGGCTTCTTCACAGAAGCCCCGGCGGTCGTGCCGGGCGGAAGCAGGGGAGTCTGCGCTCATAGCGCAGACTTCCCCTGCTGTTAGAGAGGGGGATCCAGGTCCCCTGCAGCTCTGCTGGGGACCTGGATCCATGTCTTATAGTCTGACCTCAATTTGAGGTCAGATTATAAGAAGACCTCGATTATAAGACGAGGGGTAGTTTTCAGAAAAAAAAATCTGAAAAAAACCTCGTCTTATAATCGAGCAAATACGGTATATAGTCTGTATGTGATATATGTGAGGTAAATATATAGTCTGTATGTGATATATGTGAGGTAAATATACAGCCTGCATGTAGGGTTGCCACCTGGCCGGTAATTCATCGGCACAGCCGGTATTTAGGGTCTTGGAGCCAGGGCCGGTATATCTAAGATACTGGCAATGCAAGGCACGGTATTTTCCTTCCCCCTTCCCCAGTACTTACCTCTTTGCTGCTGTCTCCCGGTGCTCAGATCTGCAGGTCTGCAGCTGTGAGGGAAGCGTTGTGCGCTCCCCTCCAGCCGCGCGGCTTCAATAAAGTTTGATCAAACTTTTTTTTTAAACAAACTTTAAACACAATTAATTAATCATGGTGGATATCTCATAGGACCTACCATGATTAATTAATTGGATTGTGTCTGTGCGTATATCCATCCTACATACTGCCGGGCTGCGCTTTACATGCTCTTTCTGCAGCATGTGGAACAAATATGTGTCCCTGGAATCATGGCCCATTTTGGCAACTATGCATGTTGTGGTGACATTCTGTCATCAAACTAATGGTGACCACTGGTCATGTGACCAAGCTCATGGAAACCTTTCTTACAGGGGGATAAGCTTTACCCTTTGACATGGTAATTAGGTCATTCAATACCTTTACAAGTTAGGAAGAGACCTCCTCTCCCCCTATCTCTCACTTCTCTCCTGGCTGTTCATGTGAGCTGTTATTGTTGTTGTTCTAGTTATTTAGATTGTGTGTTATTATTTGTATGTTGCTGTTGTTTTGTCTCTGAATAAATGTTTGTTAACACCTTCGCGACAAAGGACGTGTCAGGCACATCCTGGGAGAAACTCCCTTAACGACAAAGGACGCACGTCCTGCGGTGAATCAAGCTGGTCTATTGCCTCGATGTCGAGCACCGAGCACCGAAATGTCTATTTTGGAGCACCCACGATCGCCCCACGGAGCGATCGTGGGCGCCATATTGACGGAGCATGCTGCTCCGTCAATATGGCTAGGCCCTCTGCCGGTCTGAGCTTCGGAAGTGAAAGTAACTTCACTTCCGTCGCTCTGAATATGCTACTTGACTGCCCCTAGTGGTAGTTAAGTAGCATTCCAATGGAAAATATTTAAAATAAATATTTAATTAATTAAAAACAGGTTATATAGATAGATTAGCCTATAGGGTTAAAATTAAATAATTTATAGCATAAGGGATAGGGTTAAAATTTAATTAAAATTAAAAAATATTAAGGGATATAATAAGGATTAGAGTTGGGGTTAAATTTAGTTTTAGGGTTACATTTTGGGTTCGGGTTGGGGTCAAAAGGTCAATATAGGAAAAAAACAAAAAACACTATTTTTTGCCCCATAACTCGCAAAAAAATATGGAAACATGCATATTTTTGAACTCGGGAGAACATTTAGAAACTATTTAAACGGGGTCTTTTTTAATGATTTTATTTGTGTAAATTATATTTTAGGTCAAAGTTAGAAAAAGTGTTTTTTTTTTAATTTTTCATCATATTTTATGATTTTTTTTGTAGTAAATTATAAGATATGATGAACATAATGGTATCTAATGAAAGCCCTTCTTATGACGATAAAAACAACATATAATTTGTAACTCCCCCCAGAAACGCTCCTATCTCTCTGACTTAATGTCCCGGAATCACATAGATGTATGTTTCACACAAGAAACGCATTGGAAATCTAGCTCAAAAAAACTTTGGAGATCTGGCAAATTTCCAATCATTTTTGAATCCTCCCTCTTAGATAGGAAAAAGAGAGGGGTCGCTATAATTATTTCGGCTAATCTTAAATTCGAACTACTCCACTCAGAATCAGACCTTAATGGCAGATTATGTATTGTAATCGGAAAGATCAATGACGTACTCTTTACCCTCGTCAACATGTATGCTCCATCAGATGGAACATTAGGGTTCCTGAAAGCCACGATAGATAGGGTTGACAAGATACAACAGGGAGTGGTTATCTTCGGGGGAGATCTAAATATTATCGCAGATGCTTCTCTTGAAAAATCTCTTCCCGGGGGGGCCAGACTGGATCAAAGAGTTAAGAAAAACGCCGAAGCTTTCACACGCCTTATGCTGAGTAACGATCTATATGACGCCTGGCGGGTATTTAACCCCAAAGCTAGGGATTATACTTTCTTCTCTAATGCCCATAAATCATACTCTAGGATAGATTATTTCTTGATGAGATCTTCTCATCTAGATGGGTGCCTAAAGACGCATATAGGGAATATCTCATGGTCAGACCACGCCCCAATCTTTCTAGAATATAAGAATAACCCGGACTATAGGATTAGATCCAAGTGGCGTTTAAATGAGGAGATTTTGGCTTCAGAAGAGAATAAGATCATACTCCGGAATGAGCTTCTCGACTTTTTAAAAAAGAACGATAATGGCGCTGTTAGCGATCAGACGCTCTGGTGCACACTTAAATGCTACATCAGAGGAATACTGATTAAGTTAGGCACCCTCATGAAAAAGGCAAGGGGGAAAGCACTATCAGAACTGTATATCTACCTAGCTAGGCTGGAAACCCTCAACAAACTACAACCTAGCTCCGGAAATCTGTCCCTTGTTCAAGAGACCCAGATCAAAATAAAACTAAAACTCGATGAACAATATAAAAAGGACATAGCACGCTTCAAGATTTCATGGTATGCGAATAGAGGTAGACCTGGGAAGGCCATTTCCAATAAAATTAAATTCAGAAATTATCAAGCACGTATAGCCAAAATAGTATATAACGACAATATATGTCTCTCTCCAGTCAAAATAAGTGATGCCTTTAGCCATTATTATGGTACACTATATAATCTCCCTGTGGAGGGGAAGTCCCCCGCGCAGATCGAATCTTTTTTGGCTAAAATTGGGCTTCCTTCGCTAACGGCAGAGCAACTTTCCGTTTTGAACCAACCCATATCAGAGAGCGAGTTGGGTGCAGCTATTGGATCTCTGAAAAAGGAAAAAGCCCCGGGGCCGGATGGCCTGTCGTCATTGTTCTATGTAGCATTTCAAACCGAGATTATCCCTGTACTACTAAGGACCTTTTCGGATGCTATCTCATCGGGCGAGTTCCTTCCGGAACTGCTTGAAGCCACCATCTCACCAATCCCTAAGACGGGAAAGGACCCTACACGGATCCCTAACTATCGGCCAATATCCTTGATAAATCTGGATGTAAAACTGTATTCGGGGATCTTGGCCGATAGACTGGGTCGGGTCATATCCGACCTAATACATCCAGACCAAACGGGCTTTATATCGGGACGTTCGGGGGAGGACAGCGTTAGAAGGGCTCTTAACCTGATTCATTATGCTGGACATATCGGGGAGGCTACTGTCTTCCTTGCTCTCAACGCCGAGAAGGCGTTTGATAGGGTCGATTGGCTCTTTCTCGATAAGACCTTAGAGGCATTTGGAATCACTGGCCCTTTCAGAGCCGGCACTATGGCACTGTACTCGGCGCCGAGGGCACGGATATCAGGACCCTCACTTAACTCTGGTTTCTTTAATATAAGGAATGGGACAAGGCAAGGGTGCCCTTTAGCACCACTGCTATATGCCCTTAGAATTGAGCCCCTGGCCGCCCTGATCAGAGGTTCACCCGCTGTTAGGGGCATTCATTTGGGTTCCAAGGACTACAAGATCTCGCTTTATGCGGACGACGTTCTGTTGACGCTGACCTCCCCCGAGGATTCGGTCCCGCAGGTTCTATCACTCATTAAACAGTATAGTTTTTTCTCGAATTATAGAGTGAACCTCGGGAAAACGCAAGCATTAGGTTTCTCTCTCTCTCCCTCTCATCTCCAGAAATTATCAACTCTGGGAGACATCAGGTGGTCTAATAAAACGCTTGACTACCTAGGGGTGCGGATCACTCCTGATTTGAGACAGACTCTGTGTTGTAATTATGAGAAGTTAGCCCATGAACTTGAAATCTGCTTGAGAAGCTGGCGTGGCTTGGAAACATCATGGCTTGGACGTATTAATATAATCAAGTCATATATAATCCCTAAAATTCTCTTTCTGATGAGGGCTATCCCCTTGAGAGCACCAACTATGTACTTAAAACAACTAACTTCTCTATTATCCTTGTACGTTTGGGATAGGAAACACCCTAGAACTGCTAATATAACCCTCAGACGCGGCATAAGAAATGGGGGGCTGGGCTTCCCAGATCTTGAAAGGATGCAGGACGTATGTCAATTTTCAAACTTTCTAGCCTGGAAATTTAAATCATCTCAGAACACCCGATGGCTTCAAATCGAGACTTTTGAATGCCATGGTCTAGAACCTTACTATTTCTTCTGGACCCCAACAACCTGGTTCAATAAATGAAAAATCTCGAATCTGACAGTTATAGAGACAGTAAAGGGAATGTTTCGATTTAAGAAATTATTTTCCAGTGCTCAGGGATTGAACGGTCTGGCCCCTCCGGGAACATTGTCGATGAGAATACACAATCTGGATATCAGAAAATGGCTTGCGGCAGGGATGAATAAAATAGATGACATACTCCAGGATGGCAAAATGCCCTCCTTCCAAAATCTACAGGGCAAACTTCCCCTCCCTAAATTTTATAAAAACAAATCCTTTGACAGAAAGTACCTGTCTCGATAAATTTCTCTTTCAAAATTCCCGAACCAATAACATCTCTAAGTTGCAAGTATTATTGGAAAACCTGCTCTCACAATCTAAACCTACATCTGTTATAAATTGGGAAACCGATCTTGGTAAGATTTTTCCCGTGGAGACTTGGAATAATGCTTTCCAAAATACTAGATCGGCTCTCCACGGTATTAATCTCCAGGAACTTTATTATAAAATATTATATAGATGGCACTACGTACCCTCTCGAATATGTAAATTCTCTTCGGCGTGCCCAGAGGAGAGCGACGGAAGTGAGGAAAAAAAAATCTCTTCCGTCGCTCTGAAACCGCTACTTGACTGCCCCTACAGGCAGTTAGACAGTATTACAGTTAAAGATAGAAAATAAATAAATAAAATAAATAAATAAATGGAAAAAGCTAACCCTTGATCTACTGAACATAGATCTAGGGTTAGGGTAATAAATAGGGTCATAATTAGGGTTAAAAGGGGGTTCGGATGATTACAAGGGTTAGATTAAGGGGTGGGGGTCGATTTAGGGTTAGAGTAAATTTAGAGTTGGGGTAAATTTAGGGTTCGGGTTAAAAAATCACTGTAGAAGAAAATGGTTAGAAAACCAAAAAAACACTAATATTGTTTATTGCCCTATTACGTGAAATAAAGCATAGACAAAAAAGGAAACATTGATATTACTAAACTCAGGACAAATAGTAGAAATATATAGACGGGGTCTTTTTTACCATTTGTAATTGTGTAAAAAAAAAAAAAATCGGGTCAAAGTTAGAAAAAGTGTTTTTTATGGCATATTTTCATCATATTTTATGTTTTTTTTAATAGTAAATGATATCATATGATGAAAATAATAGTATCAAATGAAAGCCCTATCCGTCCTTTAAAAAATGATATATAATTTGTGTGGGTGGACTGAACACAGAGAAATAAATTCCCAGTTCAGTAAACGTATGACAAAAATAATGGAATTCTGGTCTTCAAGGCACATCAAATGCAGCATAGCACTCGGTCACTAAGGGGTTAAGGGAGTTTAATCCACCAAAAAATAACAACGTTTCAGCCCAGCACTGAGCTTTTTTCAAGTCCCTTGAAGACTTGAAAAAAGCTCAGTGCTGGGATGAAACGTTGTTATTTTTTGGTGGATTAAACTCCCTTAAACGGTGTGCTGAGTCTCCTATCTTTTCTTATCACCTGTTATTACATATTTCCCATTGAAAAACCGCTTATTTGCATACTGTGCCATAGGTGATATTATAAACAGGAGACTCCACAGACACATTTAAAACACATTTTTTTCCTAATTTAGGCATTTGCTGCAGTTTTGCTAATACACTGTATAGATGATTCTCAATCATTTTTTATGCTCTACATTCACAGTAAACACAATGTTCGGGTGACACCGTCCCTTTAAGTCAATGAATGTGCGTAGCATGGTTGGTATTTGTTTTTTGAAGAAAAGATGGCAACCCTACACCGGCAGGAAGTGTATAATGTGTCAGCAGATAAGAAGCATTCATTCCATCTAGTCTGCCCAATTTTTCTAAATACTTTTATTAGTCCCCAGTTTCCGGTCTTATATCTATGATAGCCTTGTGTCTATCCTACGCATGCTTAAACTCCTTCACTGTGTTTACCTCTACCACGTCCGCTGGAAGGCTATTCCATACATCCACTACCCTCTCAGTAATGTAATACTTTCATTAGTCCCTGGCCTTATCTTATATCTAGGATAGCCTTATACCTATCCCATGCATGCTTAAACTCCTTCACTGTATTAACCTCTACCACTTCTACTGGAAGACTATTCCATACATCCACTACCCTCTCAGTAAAGTAATACTTCCTGATATTACTTTTAAATCATTGCTCGTCTAATTTAAGACTATGTCCTCTAGTTGTGGTAGTTTTTCTTCTTTTAAATATACTCTCTTCCTTTACTGTGTTGATTCCCTTTATGTATTTAAATGTTTCTATCATATCCCCCCTGTTACGTCTTTCCTCCAAGCTATACATGTTAAGATGCTTTAACCTTTCCTGGTAAGTTTTATCCTTCAACCCATGAACCAGTTTAGTAGCCCTTCTCTGAACTCTCTCCAAAGTATCAATATCCTTCTGAAGATACGGTCTCCAGTACTGCGTACAATACTCCAATTGAGGTCTCACCAGTGCTCTGTACAATGGCATCAGCACTTCCCTCTTTCACTGATATTACATCTCCCTATGCAACCAAGCATTCTGCTAATACCTCTCCCTATGCAACCAAGCATTCTGCTAGCATTTCCTGCTGCTCTATTGCATTGCCTATCTACCTTAGTGACAAGACATTTTCACCTTGACTTTCCCTTGGTGACAATGGCTGTTTTGACATTTCTGGGGTGTTTGTGTTTAACTGCAATTTTATTCTTTCTCACATACTGTACCCACACAAATTATATGTTGTTTTTATCGTCATAAGAAGGGCTTTCATTAGATACCATTATGTTCATCATATCTTATAATTTACTACAAAAAAAATCATAAAATATGCTGAAATTCTTTTTAAAAACCCACTTTTTCTAACTTTGACCTAAAATATAATTTACACAAATAAAATCATTAAAAAAGACCCCGTCTAAATAGTTTCTAAATGTTGTCCCAAGTTCAAAAATATGCATGTTTCCATGTTTTTTTTGTTTTTTCCTATACCTTTTGACCCCAACCCGAACCCAAAATGTAACCCTAACACAAAATTTAACCCCAACTCTAATCCTAATTATATCCCTTAATATGTTTTCATTTTAATTTAATTTTAACCCTATCCCTTATGCTAAAAATTATTTAATTTTAACCCTATAGACTAATCTAACTATATAACCGGTTTTTAATTAATTAAATATTTATTTTCTATTTTTTCCATTGCTATGCTACTTAACTACCACTAGGGGCAGTCAAGTAGCATATTCAGAGCGACGGAAGTGAAGTTACTTTCACTTCCGAAGCTCAGACCGGCAGAGGGCATAGCCATATTGACGGAGCAGCATGCGTGGGTGGCCCAGAGCAGAAATTTCGGTGCTGGCTATTGCCTCTACATGATTCACCGCAGGACGTGCCAGGCACGTCCTTTGTCCTCAAGGGGTTAAGTCCTCTGAAATTATTACTCCTAAATCCCTTTCCTCAGATGTTGAGGTTAGGACTGTACCAAATAGTCTATATTCTGCTTTTGGGTTTTTACGCCCAAGGTGCATAATCTTGCACTTGTCCACATTAAATGTCAGTTGCCACTGCTCTGACCATTTTTCTAGTTTAGCTAAATCATTTGCCATTTGGCTTATCCCTCCATGAACATCAACCCTGCTGCAAATCCTTGTATCATCAGCAAAAAGACATACTTTGCCAACAAGACCTTCTGCAATATCACTAATAAAAATATTAAAGAGAATGGGTCCAAGTACAGATCCCTGAGGTACCCCACTAGTAACAAGACCTTGCATCGAATATAATACATTGACTACAACCCTCTGTTGCCTGTCACTCAGCCATTGTCTAATCCATTCAACAATATTGAAATCCAAACTCAAAGATTTCAGTTTATTGATAAGCCTTCCATGTGCGACAGTGTCAAAAGCCTTACTGAAATCTAGGTAAGCAATGTCTACTGCACCACCCTGATCTATTATTTTAGTTACCCAATCAAAAAAATCAATAAGATTAGTTTGGCATGATCTCCCTGAAGTAAACCCATGCTGTCTCTGATCTTGAAATCCAAGCGACTTTAGATGTTCAACAATCCTATTCTTTAACCCCTTAGTGACCGAGTGCTCTGCTGCATTTGATGTGCCATGAAGACCAGAATTCCATTATTTTTGTCATACGTTTACTGACTGTGAATTTCTTTCTTTGTGTTCAGTCCACCCACACAAATTATAGATCATTTTTTAAAGGACGGATAGGGCTTTCATTTGATACTATTATCTTCATAATATGATATCATTTACTATTAAAAGAAAATATATAAAATATGATGAAAATATGGCATAAAAAAACACTTTTTCTAACTTTGACCTGATTTTTTTTTTTAAACAATTACAAATGGTAAAAAAGATCCCGTCTATATATTTCTAATATTTATCCTGAGTTTAGTAATACCAATGTTTCCTTGTTTGTCTATGTTTTATTTCAAGTAATAGGGCAATAAACAATACCGTATTTGCTCGATTATAAGACGACCCTGATTATAAGACGACCCCCCAAACATTGTATATTCCTTTAGGAAAAAAACTTAAATCCTGATTATAAGACTACCCTATTGGAAAAAAAGTTTAACTTGTATATATGTAAATTGCTTTTTAGTATTTAATTAAAAAATTGATATTATACAAATGCATTTCTTGTTTTTATTTCCTTTTATGTGCCAATGTGGCCTCTCTCTCCCCCTCCCCTTGTCTGTCTATCTCCCCACTCCCCTTGTCTGTCTATTTCCCCCCTTCCTCCCCTTGTTTGTCTATTCCCCCTCCCTCCCCTTGTCTGTCTATTTTCCCCCTCCCTCCCCTTGTCTGTCTATTTTCCCCCCTCCCTCCCCTTGTCTGTCTATTTTTCCCCCTCCCTCCCCTTGTCTGTCTATTTTCCCCCCTTCCTCCCTCCCTTTGTCTATCTATTTCCCCCCTCCCCTTGTCTGTCTATTTTCCCCCCTCCCTCCCTCCCCTTGTCTTTCTATTTTCCCCCCTCCCTCCTTCCCTCCCCTTGTCTGTCTATTTTCCCCCCTCCCTCCCTCCCTCCTCTTGTCTGTCTATTTTCCCCCTCCCTCCCCCTCACCTTTATTCTTTCCCTGGTGGCTAGTGGGGGCAGCTGGGGGATGTCTGCACAATACGTGCAGACATCCTCCATGCTGCCCGACACCTCCGTCTATTATGACGGACAGCTGGTCCGTCATAATAGACTAAAGTGTCGGGCAGCATGGAGGATGTCTGCACGTACCGTGCAGACATCCCCCAGCTGCCCTATTCTCCCTGGTGGCTAGCGGGGCAGCAGAGTATGTCTGCGCGACGAGTACCCGGCTTCTTCATAGAAGTCCCGGCGGTCGTGCCGGGCGGCAGCAGGGAAGGTCTAACGGAGTATGTATATATACGTCCTCAAAGACCATGCTTTTCAGGACGTATATATACGTCTACTCTTACAGATCTTTCTATCTTCCTCACTCTGAGTATTTTTATAATTACTAAATGCTAGCTTTTTGTTTTTTACTATTTTGGCCACCTCCGCAGAGTACCACGGTGGTTTCTTCAATTTTTTTGCTCTTACTGACAAGCCTAATGCAATTTTCTGTTGCCTTCAGTAGTGTAACTTTTAGATAATCCCATTTCTCCTGGACTCCATTTAAATTGCTCCAGTCTGATAATGACTCCTTTACACATAATCTAATTTTAGAAAAGTCTGTTTTTCTAAAATCTAAAACGTTTGTTTTTGTGTGGTGTGACTGCGTCACTGTTCTTATATTAAACCACACTGTCTGGTGATCACTAGATCCTAAACTTTCTCCTACATTAATATCTGATAACGACCCAAAGCATACATCCAAATCAACAAAGGAATGGCTTCAACAGAAGAAGATTAAAGTTTTGGAATGGCCCAGCCAGAGCCCAAACCTGAATCCGATTGAAAATCTATGGGGTGATCTGAAGAGGGCTAAAGAGTTCCATAGTATATCTAATGCCTTGGAAATTCTTTTGTACCCTTCTCCTGACTGATCCCTTCTAACAATGAGATCCCTCTGATGCTTTGGAAGCTCTCTGTGGACCACGGCTTTTGCTGTGGGATGCGACTAAGAAAATTTCAGGAAAGACCAACTAGAGCAGCTGAACTTTATTTGGGGTTAATCAGAGGCACTTTAAATGATGGCAGGTGTATGCTGACTCCTATTTAACATGATTAGGAATGTGATTGTTTAATTCTGAGCACAGCTACATCCCCAGTTATAAGAGGGTGTGCACACTTATGCAACCACATTATTTTATTTTTATATTTTTTCTTCCCTCTATCTAAAAGATTTCAGTTTGTTTTTCAATTGAGTTGTACAGTTTATAGGTCACATTAAAGGTGGAAAAAGTTCTGAAATGATTTATCTTTGTCTCATTTTTTTACAGCACAGAAACCTGACATTTTAACAGGGGTGTGTAGACTTTTTATATCCACTGTATATTGTCTAATTTTATTTATATTAAATAAAACAGACTTCTATGATGCCCGACGCGCTCGCCTTTCTTCCTCATCAACTGCGACACGCGATTTTGAAGAGGCGAGCAGGGAACACCGACAGAGGCCCAGGGATAGGACCAGCAGTAAACTTTGCATAGCTGTTACATTGGCCTGTTATATGGGATACCTTTTAGAACACACTCCAATGTCGGAGATTTACATTTATAACACCTAGTTAAAAACGATAGAAAACGTAAACTTTTTCTGAACTCAGGACAAATAAACGTTCTTTGTATGCTGTTAAAAACAATATATAATTTGTGTGGGTACAGTAAATGAGAGAGTAAAATTACAGCTAAACACAAACACTGCAGAAGTGTAAAAACAGCCAGTGTCCACAATGACCAAAAATATTCTAGAAGTCCAGGGTTAAAAGATCAGACTCTTACCAACGATTTGTAGACTGCTGTTGCTGTGACATTCTGAGATGCATGAAGAATCTAACCGAGAGCACAAACTTGAATTAATGAGACAGAGCCTGTCACACGTCAACTAGATGTGCACCATGACTTTCAGGACACTGTGTGAGGGTGATGAGCCAGTCAGCTCACCAATGCAGGCAGCCAGCATTATGACATCACAGCATGACATGACAGCTACTCCTCAATATTCCATAATGCTGTCATGCACTTACTTATTAACTTGCATTAGGTTTACAATATTCTCAGTAAATACTGGAGAAATTATCTCAAAAAAATGAACAGGAACAGGAAGAGATCACATGGTGCAAGAAGATGCTTTAAGCCTTTTAGCAGGATCCATACTGTAATGAATTGGAGTCAATTCACTGAATATTTGATGTCACTGATTTAACTATACATTGGGCAGGAACAAATTTAGTGATTTTCTCCTGCTAGAAGAGTTCAGCTGGCCATGGATAATGCAGAGTTACATCTTTACACACTGTCACTTTATAACAATGCATTATACAGGACCAACTCTGTTCTTCTAGCAGGAGAAACTCACCAGATCCTGCACAATGTATAGAAGAATATATAGAAGAGTTCAGCTGGCCATGGATAATGCAGAGTTACATCTTTACACACTGTCACTTTATAACAATGCATTATACAGGGCCAACTCTGTTATTCTAGCAGGAGAAACTCACCAGACCCTGCACAATGTATAGAATAATATATAGAAGAGCTCAGCTGGCCATGGATAATGCAGAGTTACATCATTACACACTGTCACTTTATAACAATGCATTATACAGGGCCAACTCTGTTATTCTAGCAGGAGAAACTCACCAGACCCTGCACAATGTATAGAATAATATATAGAAGAGCTCAGCTGGCCATGGATAATGCAGAGTTACATCTTTACACACTGTCACTTTATCACAATGCATTATACAGGACCAACTCTGTTCTTCTAGCAGGAGAAACTCACCAGATCCTGCACAATGTATAGAAGAATATATAGAAGAGCTCAGCTGGCCATGGATAATGCAGCGTTACATCTTTACACACTGTCACTTTATAACAATGCATTATACAGGGCCAACTCTGTTCTTCTAGCAGGAGAAACTCACCAGACCCTGCACAATGTATAGAAGAATATATAGAAGAGCTCAGCTGGCCATGGATAATGCAGATTTACATCTTTACACACTGTCACTTTATAACAATGCATTATACAGGGCCAACTCTGTTCTTCTAGCAGGAGAAACTCACCAGACCCTGCACAATGTATAGAATAATATATAGAAGAGCTCAGCTGGCCATGGATAATGCAGAGTTACATCTTTACACATTGTCACTTTATAACAATGCATTATACAGGACCAACTCTGTTCTTCTAGAAGGAGAAACTCACCAGGCCCTGCACAATGTATAGAAGAATATATAGAAGAGTTCAGCTGGCCATGGATAATGCAGCATTACATCTTTACACACTGTCACTTTATAACAATGCATTATACAGGGCCAACTCTGTTCTTCTAGCAGGAGAAACTCACCAGGCCCTGCACAATGTATAGAAGAATATATAGAAGAGCTCAGCTAGCCATGGATAATGCAGAGTTACATCTTTACACACTGTCACTTTATAACAATGCATTATACAGGGCCAACTCTGTTCTTCTAGCAGGAGAAACTCACCAGACCCTGCACAATGTATAGAATAATATATAGAAGAGCTCAGCTGGCCATGGATAATGCAGAGTTACATCTTTACACATTGTCACTTTATAACAATGCATTATACAGGACCAACTCTGTTCTTCTAGCAGGAGAAACTCACCAGGCCCTGCACAATGTATAGAAGAATATATAGAAGAGCTCAGCTAGCCATGGATAATGCAGAGTTACAGCTTTACACACTGTCACTTTATAACAATGCATTATACAGGGCCAACTCTGTTCTTCTAGCAGGAGAAACTCACCAGACCCTGCACAATGTATAGAATAATATATAGAAGAGCTCAGCTGGCCATGGATAATGCAGAGTTACATCTTTACACATTGTCACTTTATAACAATGCATTATACAGGACCAACTCTGTTCTTCTAGCAGGAGAAACTCACCAGGCCCTGCACAATGTATAGAAGAATATATAGAAGAGCTCAGCTAGCCATGGATAATGCAGAGTTACAGCTTTACACACTGTCACTTTATAACAATACATTTTAGTGTAATACCATATTCACACCATAATTCTATTAATTTTTCAGCATCACTGGGTGTTTAATGGGGTTTGTTTTTTTTTTTCATTTTTGTGCTGTGGTTACTTCAGTCTGTATTTTGTTTTTTTATATAAGGAATTTTGTGCGTATTTCTGATTTACTCCTGATCTCTCGGTTTATCCGTAGTCCATAAAGAAAGAATTATCCCATGCATGCTTACACTCCTTCACTGTATTAACCTCTACCACTTCTACTGGAAGGCTATTCCATACATCCACTACCCTCTCAGTAATGTAATACTTTCATTAGTCCCTGGCCTTATCTTATATCTAGGATAGCCTTATACCTATTCCACGCATGCTTAAACTCCTTCACTGTATTAACCTCTACCACTTCTACTGGAAGACTATTCCATACATCCACTACCCTCTCAGGAAAGTAATACTTTCATTAGTCCCTGGCCTTATCTTATATCTAGGATAGCCTTGTGTCTATCCCACGCATGCTTAAACTCCTTCACTGTATTAACCTCTACCACTTCTACTGGAAGGCTATTCCATACATCCACTACCCTCTCAGTAATGTAATACTTTCATTAGTCCCTGGCCTTATCTTATATCTAGGATAGCCTTATACCTATTCCACGCATGCTTAAACTCCTTCACTGTATTAACCTCTACCACTTCTACTGGAAGACTATTCCATACATCCACTACCCTCTCAGTAATGTAATACTTTCATTAGTCCCTGGCCTTATCTTATATCTAGGATATCATTATACCTATCCCATGCATGCTTAAACTCCTTCACTGTATTAACCTCTACCACTTCTACTGGAAGACTATTCCATACATCCACTACCCTCTCAGTAAAGTAATACTTTCATTAGTCTCTGGCCTTATCTTATACAGGGAGTGCAGAATTATTAGGCAAATGAGTATTTTGACCACATCATCCTCTTTATGCATGTTGTCTTACTCCAAGCTGTATAGGCTCGAAAGCCTACTACCAATTAAGCATATTAGGTGATGTGCATCTCTGTAATGAGAAGGGGTGTGGTCTAATGACATCAACACCCTATATCAGGTGTGCATAATTATTAGGCAACTTCCTTTCCTTTGGCAAAATGGGTCAAAAGAAGGACTTGACAGGATCAGAAAAGTCAAAAATAGTGAGATATCTTGCAGAGGGATGCAGCACTCTTAAAATTGCAAAGCTTCTGAAGCGTGATCATCGAACAATCAAGCGTTTCATTCAAAATAGTCAACAGGGTCGCAAGAAGCGTGTGGAAAAACCAAGGCGCAAAATAACTGCCCATGAACTGAGAAAAGTCAAGCGTGCAGCTGCCACAATGCCACTTGCCACCAGTTTGGCCATATTTCAGAGCTGCAACATCACTGGAGTGCCCAAAAGCACAAGGTGTGCAATACTCAGAGACATGGCCAAGGTAAGAAAGGCTGAAAGACGACCACCACTGAACAAGACACACAAGCTGAAACGTCAAGACTGGGCCAAGAAATATCTCAAGACTGATTTTTCTAAGGTTTTATGGACTGATGAAATGAGAGTGAGTCTTGATGGGCCAGATGGATGGGCCCGTGGCTGGATTGGTAAAGGGCAGAGAGCTCCAGTCCGACTCAGACGCCAGCAAGGTGGAGGTGGAGTACTGGTTTGGGCTGGTATCATCAAAGATGAGCTTGTGGGGCCTTTTCGGGTTGAGGATGGAGTCAAGCTCAACTCCCAGTCCTACTGCCAGTTCCTGGAAGACACCTTCTTCAAGCAGTGGTACAGGAAGAAGTCTGCATCCTTCAAGAAAAACATGATTTTCATGCAGGACAATGCTCCATCACACGCGTCCAAGTACTCCACAGCGTGGCTGGCAAGAAAGGGTATAAAAGAAGAAAATCTAATGGCATGGCCTCCTTGTTCACCTGATCTGAACCCCATTGAGAACCTGTGGTCCATCATCAAATGTGAGATTTACAAGGAGGGAAAACAGTACACCTCTCTGAACAGTGTCTGGGAGGCTGTGGTTGCTGCTGCACGCAATGTTGATGGTGAACAGATCAAAACACTGACAGAATCCATGGATGGCAGGCTTTTGAGTGTCCTTGCAAAGAAAGGTGGCTATATTGGTCACTGATTTGTTTTTGTTTTGTTTTTGAATGTCAGAAATTTATATTTGTGAATGTTGAGATGTTATATTGGTTTCACTTGTAAAAATAAATGGGTATATATTTGTTTTTTGTTGCCTAATAATTATGCACAGTAATAGTCACCTGCACACACAGATATCCCCCTAAAATAGCTAAAACTAAAAAC
The DNA here is from genome assembly GCA_036172795.1 of Pelodytes ibericus. NCBI lineage: Eukaryota > Metazoa > Chordata > Amphibia > Anura > Pelodytidae > Pelodytes > Pelodytes ibericus. The sequence goes on from CM069857.1 coordinate 293,422,105, forward strand.
AAACTAAAAACTACTTCCAAAAATATTCAGCTTTGATATTAATGAGTTTTTTGGGTTCATTGAGAACATGGTTGTTGTTCAATAATCAAATTAATCCTCAAAAATACAACTTGCCTAATAATTCTGCACTCCCTGTATCTAGGATAGCCTTATACCAATCCCATGCATGCTTAAACTCCTTCACTGTATTAACCTCTACCACTTCTACTGGAAGACTATTCCATACATCCACTACCCTCTCAGTAAAGTAATACTTTCATTAGTCCCTTGCCTTATCTTATATCTAGGATAGCCTTATACCAATCCCATGCATGCTTAAACTCCTTCACTGTATTAACCTCTACCACTTCTACTGGAAGACTATTCCATACATCCACTACCCTCTCAGTAAAGTAATACTTTCATTAGTCCCTGGCCTTATCTTATATCTAGGATAGCCTTATACCTATCCCATGCATGCTTAAACTCATTCACTGTATTAACCTCTACCACTTCTACTGGAAGACTATTCCATACATCCACTACCCTCTCAGTAAAGTAATACTTTCATTAGTCCCTTGCCTTATCTTATATCTAGGATAGCCTTATACCAATCCCATGCATGCTTAAACTCCTTCACTGTATTAACCTCTACCACTTCTACTGGAAGACTATTCCATACATCCACTACCCTCTCAGTAAAGTAATACTTTCATTAGTCCCTTGCCTTATCTTATATCTAGGATAGCCTTATACCAATCCCATGCATGCTTAAACTCCTTCACTGTATTAACCTCTACCACTTCTACTGGGAGACTATTCCATGCATCCACTACCCTCTCAGTAAAGTAATACTTCCTGATATTACACTTAAATTGTTGCCCCTCTAATTTAAGACTATGTCCTCTAGTTGTGGTAGTTTTTCTTCTTTTAAATATACTGTCTTCCTTTACTGTGTCAATTCCTTATATTTGCTCGATTATAAGACGAGGTTTTTTTCAGAATTTATTTTCTGAAAAAAGACCCCTCGTCTTATAATCAAGGTCGTTTTATAATCTGACCTCAAATTGAGGTCAGACTATAAGACTGGGATCCAGGTCCCCCGCAGAGCTGTAGGGGACCTGGATCCCCCTCTCTAACAGAAGGGGAATGTCTGCGCGATGAGCGCAGACCTCCCCTGCTGCCGCCCGGCACGAGCGCCGGGACTTCTATGATGAAGCCGGGTCCTTCCGGGCCACCAGGGAGAATCGGGCAGCCGGGGGATGTCTGCACATAATAGACGGAGGTGTCGGGCAGCATGGAAGATGTCTGCACGTATCATGCAGACATCCCCCGGCTGCCCCCACTAGCCACCAGGGAGCAAGAAACAGGTGAGGGGGACAGAGTAACAAGGGCAGAGAAATGAGGGGGAGGGAGGGGTAGAAAGACAAGGGGGGGGGACAGAGAAACGAGGGGGGGGGGAGAGCAACAAGGGGAGGGAGGGGGAAGAGACAGAGACAAGGGGAGGGGGGCACAGAGAAACAAGGGGGGGAAGAGACAGAGACAAGGGGAGCGGAGACAAAGGGAGGGGGAGAGAGACAACACTAAGGGGGGGAGAGAGAGAAAGCTGGGGGCAAGGGAAAGAGAGAGGCAGCATTGGCACATAAAAGGAAATAAAAACAAGAAATGCATTTTTTTATATCATAATTTTTTTATTAAAAAAGCAATTTACATGTGAATATATACAAGTTGATCTTTTTTCCTATAGGGTAGTCTTATATTCAGGCTTTTAGTTTTTTTCCTAATGGAATATCCAAAGTTTGGGGGGTCGTCTTATAATCAGGGTCGTCTTATAATCGAGCAAATACGGTAAATGTTTCTATCATATCCCCCCTGTTACGTCTTTCCTCCAAGCTATACATGTTAAGATGCTTTAACCTTTCCTGGTAAGTTTTATCCTTCAACCCATGAACCAGTTTAGTAGCCCTTCTCTGAACTCTCTCCAAAGTATCAATATCCTCTGGAGATACAGTCTCCAGTACTGGGAGATGCAAATATTCTCCTGACTCATAATTACGTTGTTTTCGACAAGACGTTCTTCCTACAATGTCAAGGCACAGCAATGGGTGTGTGTTTCGCACCCTCGCATGCAAATTTATGTATGGTGTCTTGTGAGAATCCATTCATATACAGCACTTGGAAAGCCTATTGTTGGTGTGTTCCCTGGTATGGGTATGTTGTTCATTTGGGGAGGTACTGATAATGAGTTAGAATTTTTTTTAATATGTTACCGTCAACTAGAATTGGTTCTGTCTCTTACAGGAAGCCCACATCGGGGGAACTCAGTACTTCATGCCTCCGGCTGCCATTCAAAACCAGTTATTAAAAATATCCCTGTAGGTTTACAGATCACACTTAAAATAAATTGCTCAGATTATTCTTCCATGGGATTAAAAGCTAAAAAAAAAAAGCCTAGAAACCAGATTACTAGCTATAGGATATAGAAAATGGATGTTTTTACAGCCCTTATGAGAACCCAATCAAAGGAAAGCCCCATCTTACTGAAGATACACCAGCACAAGATAAGGAATTTGAAAAAACTGAATGTAACATCATGTGTAACCTCCTATTGAAAATATTTTCCATTGCTCAAATAATTTGATTAATGTAGGATCTAATACCTTTATAGGATTAACAACTATTATCTGCATAAAATATGCTAGGAAGTTTTTTTTTCACATTGCATTCCTTGACATTTTCCATCCCCCCGTCAGACAGAAAGCCAAGAGAAAGCCAGTTCTCAAATATCATTGTAAGACGCCCAAGCATATGGTCCTCCTTAAGAATATTCTATGGTATATTGTATTCGAGAAGCCTGATACATATAGTAATGATCAAGCTAGGTCCCCTGTGAATTAGGAGGGCTTCATTCATTTCTGTATTACAGAGCTATACTCTATATTAATGTGTTATAAAACATGGCTTTAAATCCTAGAAGGAATACCAAGCAACACCTCTATTTAGGATGATCAAGTAAATTATAAATACACCTCCTAGTTATTTAAACCTCCTTTTTTATCCATACTATACCTTTTGGGAGTGTTGAACTAAAAAGAGGTATACCACTTATCGCAAATTCGAATGCGGTTATCCTGCACCATGCTCTGTGTCTCCATATCCTGCACCATAACTCCTGAACTCGGGTGATCAGGGTCCCATGTCGGTAAGTAATCTTATGAACGATCTGCCATTTTAATTAATAATGCTTCAATGAATGAATACAAGTATAGGACCTTACTGAGCCTTCTTTGCTCTGTATAGCTCTATGATTGAAGATCTGACCCATGATTCTAAACAGCATATCAGCCCCCTTGTTCAAAGAGGGCTCAATAAAGCTTTTTATTTATATTCTTTCATTAAAGCATTTCTACTTAAAACACGTACACTTGATTCACCATTTTCCACATCTATGTTTATTTTGTCCAAAGTCCGTATAAGAGAAATATAAGAATTTTCAGACAAAAGCAATTTTTCCAAACCGGAATTAGAAAAGGAAAAGAATGCACACGAACAATACAGTGGGTAGAGGACAGTGGAACGGGGTAAATAGAAGCTCTAGTATGTCTAAGTTGTCTAAAGGCAGTATTGGTTGTGATGACTGGCAATTTAAATGATCTAGTGGCACACCAGTTGTCTGTGCCATCACTCAGGGTGTTCCAGACAAGATGCCATCGTAGCAATAGAGTGGCACAATGGTCGAAAAAGTCCAAATAATATTGGGGGGGGGGGGGGGGGGGGGAATCACAGCTTTTAAGAATATTCTATTATAAAAATCTGTGGTAAGACTATGAGGCAAACTGATCGAAGGGTGGGTAAAACATCTCTAAGCAGGGTGTTCAGATTTATAAACCTAAATGAAGCCATAGATGAAATCTGTGTGTCAACTTTGCCATCTACATCAAGGGGACAATTTATGCATCAAAACTCTAGGCCTGTCCAAACATAAACATTAAACTTAACTGCCATATTAGTATATAAAGCATCATTACAATCATTGTCCAAAAAGAGCTGACTTGTAGGCAAAACATTTCTCACATTCAGAACAGACAAATGGTTTCTCTCCTGTGTGAATTGTTTCATGTTTAATGAGATTTGACCTTCTTGTAAAACATTTCTCACATTTAGAACAGGCAAATGGCTTCTCTCCTGTGTGAGTTCTCCTATGTAGACTAAGTTGTGCATTTGTTTTAAAACATTTTTCACATTTATAACAGGCAAATGGCTTCTCTCCTGTGTGAATTCTCTCATGGCCAACAAGGTGTGATTTTCTGGCAAAATATTTCTCACATTCCGAACAGGAAAATGGCTTCTCTCCTGTGTGAGTTTTTTCATGTTGAACAAGATTTGACTTTTTGGCAAAACATTTCTCACATTCAGAACAGGAAAATGGTTTCTTTCCTGTGTGAACTTTCTTATGTAGACTAAGTTGTGAACTTGTTGTAAAACATTTCTCACATTCAGAACAGGCAAATGGCTTCTCTCCAGTGTGAATTCTCTTATGTAGAATAAGTTGTGGATTTGTTCTAAAACATTTCTCACATTCAGAACAGGCAAATGGTTTCTCTCCTGTGTGAATTCTCATATGCAGAATAAGTTGTGGATTTGTTATAAAACATTTTTCACATTCAGAACAGGCAAATGACTTCTCTCCTGAATGAATTTTTTCATGTTGAACAAGATTTGGCTTTCTGGTAAAACATTTCTCACAATAGGAACAGGCAAATGGTTTCTCTCCTGTGTGAGTTCTCTTGTGTTCAAAAAGATGTGACTTTTGCGTAAAACATTTGTCACATTCAGAACAGGCAAATGGCTTCTCTCCTGTGTGAATTCTCTTATGGTTAATAAGATGTGATTTTCTGTCAAAACATTTTCCACATTCAGAACATGTGAAGGTTTTTCCCCTTTTATTAACTCGTTCATGACATGGTCTATCCTTTCTTTTATGACCAGTCTGCTGCTGACCAAGGTTTGTTTCACTATTAAAGCATTCCTGATATTCAGAACACTTATAGACTGCCTCTGGACATGGTGTTTCTCTGTCATTTTTGTCACTGCTGCCTGACATTTTGTGACTTTCCTTTAATTTTTGGTTTTCATGTCTAAGAGCAGCTAAACTTTCAATTCCCATCCCCGCTCTCAGTTCAGACAGATGAGTTTCAATCAGCATTTCCTTCTCTGTTTTTCCGTTAACATGATTTGTACAGATTTTTTCAATCTTGATGATGTTGAAGGCCATATCTTCATCAGCTGGAGCGAATATTAATATTTCTTGAGCCACCTGCTGGAAAGAAACATGTTGCAAATGAATAGTAATTTAAGCATAGTACGTAGAGTATTCATTCACAGTATCAGCCAGCTTTATAAAATGTCTAACAACCACAGATCGGTCACAATGGAAGAAGCTTTCTTTTATGCCCTGTTTAGAAAGCATCAGAGAACAACTTCACCAACAGAAGCAGAAGTCAAATATCCTGTGCCACTGTTAACTCGATGTGTATCTTTTCAGATACAAGTGGCTTTACACGGAGCTCTGATCAGGGTCAGTCGGGGATTACAGCCTCGCTCTGCCGGTGCATATATAGTTGTTGATCCAAAAGAAGAAAAAACCCTGACATTAAGGTCATCTAAAAAGGGAAATATTCCTTCCCATCTCCAAGGCAGTAAGACTCACCCTGGATCAACACTGCCTTATCTATTTTTACTTGTGAGAACCCTCTATGCATTTCAGATCTAGAAAATATCAAAACTACAATGTAAATGTAAAGGAACCTTCTCTAGGTCCTCGGAGACAAAAGTTATTTTTTCCCCTCCAATTTTAATGAATGCACTGTTGTCTAGAAGGCACAGTTCATAAAGTGAGCTATCTTTGTATTGAAGAAGGGCTTTCTAAAATAGAAGCACAAGTGACATTTTAGTTGTCCCTAGTATGAGGATAAACTTGTGTGTACGCGCCAGTTTATCCACTGACTGACAGCTGTCATACTTCCATAGAAAGCAGGCAGCCGTCTGGTCAGCGGCTGTCTCTCTCTTCTAGCGCAGAGAGAAACCCAAGTTTTTTCATGGGATCAGCCCTGCTAATCCCATGCAAAAAAGGGTCTCTGTGCTAGCAGCGAGAGACCCTTGCATTTTGATGATTGGCTGTGCGCGTGCTGATGTTTGTCAGCACTCGACAACCGGGAAATGCTGTGTCTCGCATATGAGACACAGTAGATAATAATCCCGCGTGTATCTATTTTGTCCCGAGTTCAGAAATAGCTTGTTTCCTGTTTCCAAAAGTGACCTTTTGACCAGAACCCTAAATTTAACCATAGCCCAAAATGCAACCCAACTCTAACCCTTATGCTAACCCTTAACATATTCTAATTTAATTGTAACCCTATACCTTTTGCTAACCCTAATTGAATTGTAACTTTAACAACTATTCTAACCCTAACCCTAGATTTTAGCTAATAAAGTCTTTTGTTTTATTGCAATGTTGGTGACAGCCTCTAGGGGCAGTCAAGAAAAAGCATCAGAGCGACGGAAGTGAATTTTTTTAACTTCCAACATTCTACCCGCAAGAGGGCAGCAGCCATATTGAAGGAGCATGCTGTTCTCCAATATGGCGCGAACGATTGGTCCGTGGATCGATAGTGGGTACCCCAGATTAAAAATGTCGATGCTGTCTAATGCTTCAACATTGAGGCAATACAGCAGCACCGTCAGAGCAGTTTTCGAGATCGTTGATCATAAAAAACAACTCGTCCACAGCAGGACGTGTCAGTCACGTCCATTGTCAGCAATGGAGTTGCCGGCTGGACGTGCCTGACACTTCCATTGTCGCGAAGGTGTTAAAGTACATTTGGTGGCTGGAGTGTCCGTTTAACAGAAGCTAGGTTAACAGCATTGGAAAATAAGCTCTAACATGACATCATACACATTAGCAATATGTGGCAGACTGGGTTGCTACATTTCGCAGTCAAAAATAAATAACATGAATTCTAGCAGAACATGTAGTTGGGCTTTATTATTCCAAAGATTCTCTTAAAGGACCAGCTGTTTTAACCCCTTAAAAACAGACCCTTTGAAACATGTTGGCCATTTTAACATTTCTGTGTTGTATGTGTTTAGCCAAATTTTTCTTCTTTGTCATTTGCTGTAGCCACAAAAAATATATATTGTTTTTATTGGCACAAGAAGGGCTTTCTTCTTGTTTTCATTTTTAATTTACAGGTGGCAATGATTGAAGTGCCTATTTAAGGCGAAATTTACAAATACTCTTCAGCACTTTAATTTAGGTTGCACAAATATTTTCTCATGAAGAAGCCGACACTGGAGCCGGCAAAACGCGTTGAGAGTTGAGTTTCTTCAAAGAGTACCTGATTACCCTTCCCTGGTGGCAGCAGGATGAAGTCTGAACACTATTTCAGGACATTATACACAAGTTGCACTTTAAGTGCTTTTGTTTTTTGTATGTGTATTTGGTTTTAAACATTGCCATTTGTTCTGTGATACTGCACAATGGGTTTTATATGCTTTTTTTAGATGATGGAATAAACTGGAAGATTTTCCTTTCTGATGAGCCTGAACCCTTTTTCCGTTTGTGAGTGTAACAGCTAAACACCATCACTCCATATATTCAGTTTTACTGCGTTGCACTATTATTACTTTTCTTTGTCTTCCCGATTCGTGAGGGTAACACAGTCCAGAACACAAGCACGGGTCAGAAGCCTTAAGATCCAAAAGTAGAAGTAGGGTAGGGACTAGAAAGGCACTTGAACAAATAGGGGGAGCTGAAAGCAACACCTAGCTTGAAAACGAGCAAGCACTGACTAAACAGTGCTTGCTCATTTTATAGTATGTCAGTGCTCTGACTCCTCCCCTCTCCCCTTAGGGAACAGCCCTCCCCGGTCTAGCCAGCACAGGAGTGGGAGGAGGGTTCTGCCTCCTCACTCCCCTCTCCTCTGTGCTCTCCAATAGGAGCGCACGACCGGGTCAGAAGCCGAGCCCCCCTGCCCTCCGTTGGACACTGTCCCTCGCAAGGTGTGAGGAGTGCCCAACTTGAGGTAGGGAATGCGTCCTGTACCGCAGTCGTGCTGCCACCCGACGAGAGGTGGAGAAGCGGTAGCTGGAGACCTGAGAGGGGGAACCACCGAGGTAAGTCTGGAGCCTGACAGTATGGCTTTTATAGAAGCCGTTGGGTCTCACAATTTTGTAACATTTTATTTAATTTATTACAATTAAAATGTTATATTATTCAGCTCTGTCTCTCTCCCTCACTAAAATTCAAGTGAGGAGAGGGAGGTAGATTCAGATGGGTCAGATCAATATTTACCAACACATAATCCCTGGGTATAATTAACCCCTAGCAAGTGTTAAAAAAAAAAAAATGCTTCTGCGGCCAGATCGCTGTATATGTGCCAGACCGCTGCTTAGGCAGTGATCTACGACATGCAAGGGGTTAATAGCTCTTAAAAGAGCCTTTGATATACTGTAATAAATTACAGTAAAATAAATTAACCCCTAAATACACCGCAAAAAATGTGCTGCTGCGGACACAGCGATCAATGGCAGGGAAGGGGTTAAACACTGGGAATGGTTTTTAGAAAATCCCTTGGTTATTAAAATTGTATTATTTAATTTATTACTACTGAAATATTACATTATCTGATCTGTCTCTCTCCCTCACTAAACCTAAAGTGAGGAGAGGGAGGCAGATCAATACTTGTCAAAGGCAATTTTACAAAATATTGCCTTTGACTGTATGGTAAGATCACATCTGAGCCCACAAATTATTAGGGTGTTTTTTGGCAGTAACCCATAACAAGATCTGTGAATTCATTCCTTAAATACAATGTGCATGAAAAACACACACACACACACAAAATTACTAGCCAAAACTTTGATAAAGGCTGGTGGGAGAATTTTTACATGATAAGTGTTAAAATACCACAATTTGAAATACCCTGAGGTGTCTACTGGTTGGATGGGGGTAAAATACATTGGCCAACTTCAAAAATTTCCCAAAAGAAAATTACAGCTTAACACAAACAGCACAGAAATGGTAAAATGGTCAAAAATGTTCCATAGGGCCGGCCTTAAAGGGTTAAAATCTTTTGTAGTGCACTTTAGAGGGCTTTAAAGCATCATTCTCCAGGCTCAGATCAGAAGAATTGAAACAGATGAATTCAGATTATCTTATCTGAATTCGGAGTGGAGCCTCAGCTTCTGGACGGCCAATTCGAGACATTTACCATTATTTTTACCAATCATTTTTTAGCTCGTGATTCTAATAGAGCGAGTGAATATAGTTATACTATATAGATTTATATAGTACATTTTCAATGTGTAAACGTATAAAATGAGATGTATACTTACTTCAAGTAACCGTAAAAGCGGACTCTGGCTTCTGTGTTTCGGTGAGTGTCTGTGATGAAAAAGAATATATGAATTTCATTCATGGATTTAGTAAATACATCAGTGTTACAATGTCACTATCGCTAATTTTGAGAAGAAAAAAAAGTATACTGAAATAGCTTTGTACTACTTATAGTTCTGGCCCTGTAACATGAATATAAAAAAGCACAAAAACAAAAAATATGGGTTCTCTCTAAACGGAGGACAAATTATAGAAACTATTTAGCAGTGTTTTTTTGTTGTTTCTTGCAGATGAGAATACGATTTTTCAAATAAAAGTCCGAATTTTTTATTTTATTTTTAATTTTTTTGCCATATTTTATTATTTTTTATATCAAATTATATGTTATAAAAATAATGGTATCAAAAGAAAGCCCTTCTTATGACAATGATAAAAAAACGATATATAGTTTGTGTGGGTACACTAAATGAGACAGAACTAAATTACAGCAAAACACAAACACCTCAGAAATGTTAAAACAGCCCATGTCACCAAGAGTCGGACAAGCCAAAAATGTTGTGTCATTATGGGGATAAAAAGGCAACAAAAAATTTGCTAGGACGCAGATTCTACTGAGTACCCATAAATATCTTCCCTTCCTCTCTAAGGCCTCGGTAAACAGGATGTAAATTCTTCAAACACTTTACTGTGAAGCGCGCGTTTTACCTCACAATAGTGGTTTAAGATATAGGCGCGTATCCAATGCCGAAGCCAGTTTTTGGCGGTCAAACAAGTAGACTTTTATATATTTGGGCCTCCGTGAAAATGGCGGCCACCAGTTTAACCCAGCACATATGATAGGGACTAGCTACTACCATGATAGAATTCATGTTACAATGGGTGAATCTTCTGCCAACCAGTAACTCCTTTCCGTCACCGCGACATGGTCGTAACAGGAATAAGACTGTTAGAAGATAAATTTGAATTCGGGTATGGCCGGCGGTAAGAACCAGGTGGTGATGTGATTTTATCAAGCTGGAGGCAGAGGAGGCAAGAGAAGTTAACCCTCTGCTGCGTGGGCAGTGAGCCATATATTCCACCTGGTGCTCTTGCTCATTATTAAGTCAGTTAAGGTTAACGAGGCGCAGTGTATGATGAAGACCATGCTTCTGCCAACACTAGACCCAGAGGCTAGCACACCCGGGCTTCTCTGTAAAGCAGTATCAGCACACCTTCCTGTATGTCCAGTGCAGTCCAGTCATACAACCAGCCCTAGGACTCCAGCTGTGCAGGACAACACTTCCCATAAGGCCTTTTGATTGTCTGAACATGAAGTAAAATATAGTGCAGAACAGTGGAATGACACAGTATACTTGTCAATGGTCCAGTTGTGTCTAGTTACGTTATATGTAACTTTATTAATTTTATTATACAGGGTCAGTAGTGACAGTGTTGGGGTGTGTTATACAGGGTCAGTAGTGACAGTGTTGGGGTGTGTTATACAGGGTCAGTAGTGACAGCGTTGGGGTGTTATACAGGGTCAGTAGTGACAGCGTTGGGGTGTTATACAGGGTCAGTAGTGACAGCGTTGGGGTGTTATACAGGGTCAGTAGTGACAGCGTTGGGGTGTTATACAGGGTCAGTAGTGACAGCGTTGGGGTGTTACACAGGGTCAGTAGTGACAGCGTTGGGGTGTTATACAGGGTCAGTAGTGACAGCGTTAGGGTGTTATACAGGGTCAGTAGTGACAGCGTTGGGGTGTTATACAGGGTCAGTAGTGACAGCGTTGGGGTGTTATACAGGGTCAGTGGTGAAAGTGTTAGGGTGTTATACAGGGTCAGTAGTGACAGTGTTAGGGTGTGTTATACAGGGTCAGTGGTAACAGTGTTAGGGTGTGTTATACAGGGTCAGTGGTGACAGTGTTAGGGTGTGTTATACAGGGTCAGTGGTGACAGCGTTAGGGTGTTATACAGGGTCAGTAGTGACAGTGTTAGGGTGTGTTATACAGGGTCAGTGGTAACAGTGTTAGGGTGTGTTATACAGGGTCAGTGGTGACAGTGTTAGGGTGTGTTATACAGGGTCAGTAGTGACAGCGTGAGGGTGTTATACAGGGTCAGTAGTGACAGCGTTGGGGTGTTATACAGGGTCAGTAGTGACAGCGTTGGGGTGTTATACAGGGTCAGTAGTGACAGCGTTGGGGTGTTATACAGGGTCAGTAGTGACAGCGTTAGGGTGTTATACAGGGTCAGTGGTGAAAGTGTTAGGGTGTTATACAGGGTCAGTAGTGACAGTGTTAGGGTGTGTTATACAGGGTCAGTGGTAACAGTGTTAGGGTGTGTTATACAGGGTCAGTGGTGACAGTGTTAGGGTGTGTTATACAGGGTCAGTGGTGACAGTGTTAGGGTGTGTTATACAGGGTCAGTGGTGACAGTGTTAGGGTGTTATACAGGGTGAGTAGTGACAGTGTTAGGGTGTTATACAGGGTCAGTAGTGACAGTGTTAGGGTGTTATACAGGGTCAGTAGTGACAGTGTTAGGGTGTTACACAGGGTCAGTAGTGACAGTGTTAGGGTGTGCTATACAGGGTCAGTAGTGACACTGTTAGGGTGCTATACAGGGTCAGTAGTGACAGTGTTAGGGTGTGTTATACAGGGTCAGTAGTGACAGTGTTAGGGTGTTATACAGGGTCAGTAGTGACAGTGTTAGGGTGTTACACAGGGTCAGTAGTGACAGTGTTAGGGTGTGTTATACAGGGTCAGTAGTGACAGTGTTAGGGTGTGCTATACAGGGTCAGTAGTGACAGTGTTAGGGTGTTACACAGGGTCAGTAGTGATAGTGTTAGGGTGTGCTATACAGGGTCAGTAGTGACAGTGTTAGGGTGTGTTATACAGGGTCAGTAGTGACAGTGTAAGGGTGTTATACAGGGTCAGTAGTGACAGTGTTAGGGTGTGTTATACAGGGTCAGTAGTGACAGTGTTAGGGTGTTATACAGGGTCAGTAGTGATAGTGTTAGGGTGTTACACAGGGTCAGTAGTGACAGTGTTAGGGTGTGTTATACAGGGTCAGTAGTGACAGTGTTAGGGTGTGTTATACAGGGTCAGTAGTGACAGTGTTAGGGTGTTATACAGGGTCAGTAGTGACAGTGTTAGGGTGTGTTATACAGGGTCAGTAGTGACAGTGTTAGGGTGTGTTATACAGAGTCAGTAGTGACAGTGTTAGGGTGTTATAAAGGGTCAGTGGTGACAGTGTTAGGGTGTGTTATACAGGGTCAGTAGTGACAGTGGTGGGGGTGTTATACAGGGTCAGTAGTGACAGTGTTAGGGTGTTATACAGGGTCAGTAGTGACAGTGTTGGGGTGTTATACAGGGTCAGTAGTGACAGTGTTGGGGTGTGTTATACAGGGTCAGTAGTGACAGTGTTGGGGGGTGTTATACAGGGTCAGTAGTGACAGTGTTGGGGTGTGTTATACAGGGTCAGTAGTGACAGTGTTGGGGGTGTTATACAGGTTCAGTAGTGACAGTGTTAGGGTGTTATACAGGGTCAGTAGTGACAGTGTTAGGGTGTTATACAGGGTCAGTAGTGACAGTGTTAGGGTGTTATACAGGGTCAGTAGTGACAGTGCTAGGGTGTGTTATACAGGGTCAGTAGTGACAGTGTTAGGGTGTGTTATACAGGGTCAGTAGTGACAGTGTTAGGGTGTGTTATACAGGGTCAGTAGTGACAGTGTTAGGGTGTGTTATACAGGGTCAGTAGTGACAGTGTTAGGGTGTTATACAGGGTCAGTAGTGACAGTGTTAGGGTGTTATACAGGGTCAGTAGTGTCAGTGTTGCGAGGTGTTATACAGGGTCAGTAGTGACAGTGTTAGGGTGTGTTATACAGGGTCAGTAGTGACAGTGTAAGGGTGTGTTATACAGGGTCAGTAGTGACAGTGTTAGGGTGTGTTATACAGGGTCAGTAGTGACAGTGTTGGGGTGTTATACAGGGTCAGTAGTGACAGTGTTGGGTGTGTTATACAGGGTCAGTAGTGACAGTGTTAGGGTGTGTTATACAGGGTCAGTAGTGACAGTGTTAGGGTGTTATACAGGGTCAGTAGTGACAGTGTTAGGGTGTGTTATACAGGGTCAGTAGTGACAGTGTTGGGGTGTTATACAGGGTCAGTAGTGACAGTGTTGGGGTGTTATACAGGGTCAGTAGTGACAGTGTTAGGGTGTGTTATACAGGGTCAGTAGTGACAGTGTTAGGGTGTTATACAGGGTCAGTAGTGACAGTGTTGGGGTGTGTTATACAGGGTCAGTAGTGACAGTGTTAGGGTGTGTTATACAGGGTCAGTAGTGACAGTGTTAGGGTGTTATACAGGGTCAGTAGTGACAGTGTTAGGGTGTGTTATACAGGGTCAGTAGTGACAGTGTTAGGGTGTGTTATACAGAGTCAGTAGTGACAGTGTTAGGGTGTTATAAAGGGTCAGTGGTGACAGTGTTAGGGTGTGTTATACAGGGTCAGTAGTGACAGTGGTGGGGGTGTTATACAGGGTCAGTAGTGACAGTGTTAGGGTGTTATACAGGGTCAGTAGTGACAGTGTTGGGGTGTTATACAGGGTCAGTAGTGACAGTGTTGGGGTGTGTTATACAGGGTCAGTAGTGACAGTGTTGGGGGGTGTTATACAGGGTCAGTAGTGACAGTGTTGGGGTGTGTTATACAGGGTCAGTAGTGACAGTGTTGGGGGTGTTATACAGGTTCAGTAGTGACAGTGTTAGGGTGTTATACAGGGTCAGTAGTGACAGTGTTAGGGTGTTATACAGGGTCAGTAGTGACAGTGTTAGGGTGTTATACAGGGTCAGTAGTGACAGTGCTAGGGTGTGTTATACAGGGTCAGTAGTGACAGTGTTAGGGTGTGTTATACAGGGTCAGTAGTGACAGTGTTAGGGTGTGTTATACAGGGTCAGTAGTGACAGTGTTAGGGTGTGTTATACAGGGTCAGTAGTGACAGTGTTAGGGTGTTATACAGGGTCAGTAGTGACAGTGTTAGGGTGTTATACAGGGTCAGTAGTGTCAGTGTTGCGAGGTGTTATACAGGGTCAGTAGTGACAGTGTTAGGGTGTGTTATACAGGGTCAGTAGTGACAGTGTAAGGGTGTGTTATACAGGGTCAGTAGTGACAGTGTTAGGGTGTGTTATACAGGGTCAGTAGTGACAGTGTTGGGGTGTTTACAGGGTCAGTAGTGACAGTGTTGGGTGTGTTATACAGGGTCAGTAGTGACAGTGTTAGGGTGTGTTATACAGGGTCAGTAGTGACAGTGTTAGGGTGTTATACAGGGTCAGTAGTGACAGTGTTAGGGTGTGTTATACAGGGTCAGTAGTGACAGTGTTGGGGTGTTATACAGGGTCAGTAGTGACAGTGTTGGGGTGTTATACAGGGTCAGTAGTGACAGTGTTAGGGTGTGTTATACAGGGTCAGTAGTGACAGTGTTAGGGTGTTATACAGGGTCAGTAGTGACAGTGTTGGGGTGTGTTATACAGGGTCAGTAGTGACAGTGTTAGGGTGTGTTATACAGGGTCAGTAGTGACAGTGTTAGGGTGTGTTATACAGGGTCAGTAGTGACAGTGTTAGGGTGTGTTATACAGGGTCAGTAGTGACAGTGTTAGGGTGTGTTATACAGGGTCAGTAGTGACAGTGTTAGGGTGTTATACAGGGTCAGTAATGAGCAGTTTCTCCTGAGGAGTCACACATACCTTCCCTTCCTCTCCAACATGCACTGTATCCACTACTCCTGTCTCCCGCGAAGCACCGGCCTCGGGGATACAGCTTCCCAGGAACCGAATTCCTAAAAAAAATGTAAAAGCACAAAGTCAACGACAGTAGAAGTGTGATAACATTGTGTCTTCGTTGCAGACGCCATTTTGTTAGAGGCATTGTGCATACATCTCAAAAGATCTTGGTCTCCGGAAATAAGGCCGCCGCTATTGAACTCAAAACGTATTACTGGACACATTTTTGAGAAGAAATCAGTTCTCCCTCTAGCGGTCAGAATGCTGTAGTGCTCACTCTTCAGTATAGCAGCAACTTTCCCAGCCCATATCCCCCTGCACACGCCTACATCGCACAGGGCTGACTGAACTACATCTCCCATGATCCCGCGCGGCCACAGCGCTCAGTGATGTCACTGATGTAAATTAGAAGGACATATTTATTTGTCTCATATAAATCCATATTATATATATATATAGTGTCTCTGGCCACTATAAAGAGTTATAAGGGTGACATTTAAAGGGACTGAAATATTAGTTCAGTTGTGAATAAGGTGTAATAGAGATACTGATGTTGCTATAGTAACAGTCCCAGCAAACAACTGCACCAGCACTAACCCAAAATACTATATATATATATATATATTAATATCCTAATAAGCTCAGGATCTCTGGAGACTATATAAATGAAATTTACCCACAATAAATATAAACTAAATTAAAAAAGAGATATATCAACCTAATTGCTAATTATAATATCAGTAAACGAGGGGGTGTGTGTGCAGCAGAGCTTGCACTCCTTGGAAGATGATGGCACATTGATACTGGAACTTGAACTCCCCTAAAGGATAATTGTTTGGGGGTCACGCTGATCACAATTTTTAAAACTGTTTACCGCAGCCTCTTCTAATGTTGCCAGTATGTTCGCCAATTCGCACATGGAGAGGGCGAATGGTGCGGCCAGCATACTGAATCATATGTGCAGCTAAGTGCCACATGTGATGACTGAATCAATAGAGTACTCCCCACTGGTCCTATAGCCCCTTCCCTCTTGTAGGACCTTCCATGCCGTCCTACTTTTTAGTGCCTAGAGGCTGGTAGGACGGCATGGAACGTCCTACATTAAAAAGCTTATCACGGCCCCCCTGCGATGAGCTGTGTGTGGACCCCGCTGCAGGAACTTGCAGCGGGGTCCCCACTGTCAGGTGAGGCCACTTTGAGATCGGAGCCAAGAACACACAAACGTACGGATGGTGCTTTGGTCGTTAAGGACCAAAGCACCATACAACGGGAAGGGGATTGGTGTTTGTGGGGATTGGTGTTTGTGCATGCATGTATATGTGTGTGGGTGTGTCAGTGTGAGTGATAATTAAATTATATTTTAGGTCAAAGTTAGAAAAAGTGGGTTTTTTAAAATTTTTCATCATATTTTATGATTTCTTTTTATAGTAAATTATAAGATATGGTATCTAATGAAAGCCCTTCTTATGACGATAAAAATAACATATAATTTGTGTGGGTACTGTATGTGAGGAAGAAAAAAAATTACAGCTAAACACAAACACCCTAGAAATGTCAAAACAGCCATTGTCACCAAGGGAAAGTCAAGGTGAAAATGTCTTGTCACTAAGGGGTTAAAATCAAGGCTAGAGCATGTATTCTCAAAAAAACAATGGTGAACCCAGCGCTGTAATCTCAGGTTTAGCAGCACTTAGCCAGTGTGTCCCTAAACCACACACAATACAATATATACAAATCAAAAAGACATAAAGCGCGCTTGAAGCAAACTGTGGATAAAATATTCAACATCTACAGATAATTTATTTTTTTTAAATGAGCAAATAAAACAGAACACAATAAGGTAAAAGAAAGCAGGGTTGCAGACTGGACTTACCCTGCTTTCTTTTACCTAATTGTGTTCTATTTTATTCTATTTCATTTGAAGTGCTATTATTATTCTGCAAGTCTGTGAGTGCATTCCCTCAAGTGTTATCTCTACGAAGTATATTTTGTTGTGAAGTTTGATTTTTGGCAAGTGAGTAAGCCACCCAATGATAAATAGAACATAGAAACATAGAATGTGTCGGCAGATAAGAACCATTCGGTCCATCTAGTCTGCGCAATTTTTTTTGAGTACTTTTATTAGTCTCAAATAGAGAGCACTGATTGCTGTGACACAAGCTGGGGTGTTTAAAGTAAAACCATGAGAAGCAGCAGAATGCCACCTTTGCACTACACCAGGAGATCCAAGTGATTTTCAAAAAGTCCCTCAAAACTCATCTATGTAAAGAAGCTTACTACCCAACCCACTAGAATACCCGTCACTTTACCTCCAACTGATCCCACCTAGCTGGAACACACACAATTCATCTTTGGCCTATCCCACCTAGTGCCACCCATCCACACTACTCTTACTACAACTTCGATCCCTCTGACCTCTTCAATCCCTTATGTGTCTCATGTACCCCTTTTCACTCTAGACTGTAAGCTTGCGAGCAGGGCTCTCTACCTCATGTTACTAGTCTGTTCTAGTTTGTATAACTTAATATGTAGTTCCCTTCTATGCTCTGTACCTAGCGCTACGTAAATTGTTGGCGCTATATAAATAAATGTTAATGTCATGTAATTTCCCTGATGCAAGATACCAAGGACCAAAGGCGCTTTGGGCGAGCCACTATCTTCAAAAGATGACTGCATCAGATGGTGTTGAGGGATACCTTCGGGTGTTTAAGTGCACAGCAGAGATGGAGGGATGGCCTACTGCTGAGTGAGCAAGCATACTGGCACCTTTCCTGAGGGGAGAGCAGAAGACATATTATGACCTAGAGCCAGCGGAAGCGAGTTTTACAGTAAATTGAAAACTGAAATCCTGGCACGTCTAGGTGTAACCTCTACGGTGCATGCCCAAAGATTCCACTCATGGTCAGATTCTTCTGAAAAAGCTGCACAATCCCAAATGTTTGACCTCATCCACCATACACCTCACCCAGATATGGCTAGAACTTGAAGTCAATTCAGCTGCCCCCATTGTGAAAATCCTAGCGATGGATTGCTTTTTTTGCGTGGTTTACCAGCTGCCCTGCATCAGTGGGTCAGCCAAAGTGATCCCCATACAGCAGATAAACTGATTTCCTTGGTGGAAAGATATGTGGGTGCAGGAGAACTGCTACATCCAACTTCACATGGGAACCCCTGTAATCCTACGCCTCTAGATTCTGCAAGTCCTGGTAAGATTGTTCTGGATTTAAGGTGAGCTGAAGAGCTGCAGCTCTATTCTCAAGGACAGAAGTACAAACAGGCCTAATAGGCCTGGGAGAGGACCTAAGTGAGGGTCAGATTATGGTAAAAAGTGTTTCAAGTGCAGTGAGGATGGTCATATGGCCAAGGACTGTCCATTGGACCTTTTGAATGTAATATGGATGACAATAAGGGAGCATATTCTTTTTGTTTACATTGCACATACACACAGCAAACTGGAAACTATACGCATGAACAGAAATGGGTGTGGTTTATATAGAACTAAACAGGACTATAAGAAAGGGCTACAGTATTACATGTCTCTTTGTATTCATCTTTACATAGTTTATCTGTATTCTTGAATCAAAGACATTTATTGTAGTTCTGTCTTAATAAATATTTATTATTTTATTCATTACTTAGCATAGAGCAGGCCACGACCGCAACAGAGAACAACTTAAACTTTTATTTAACCGAAACAGTAACATTATATAGCAGCGATGGCAAGCCTACGGCACACATGCCAAGCCATCTGTTGTCAACATCATGGATGTGTGGGCAGCACGGAAAGCAGATGTCCCAGCTGGACATCACACTGTGGAATGGGCAGAGCGCCAGATGTCACGTGACTATGAGTGCAAATCTGGCCACTGGGGTAATTCCTGCCAATGCCCTTCTATCTCATTTGGTAAGTCCTAAGAGTGTAAATCCTCTTTATTTATAGAGTGTGGCTTTCAGGGGAGCCTATAATGTTCGTTTTTAAAGAAGTGGCACTTTGAGGTCTGCAACGTGTCTTCATTCAGAAAGCTGTCACAACATACACAACCATGTTCACCATCACCGTTACATAGCATGCACTGAAGTGGTAATGTGTGAAGACATCGTGTTCTTAGATTACAATGGAATTATTTTCCTTAACTTTATTTCACACCATTTTTCCTGTGAAAAAGTGCATGTTATCTCAGCTCGGATAACTTGTGTTTACTGAACTAATTTACCTTTTTCTTTTTAATGCTGCATGAATATACAGCCCAAATCTACATACCTCAACTTTATTTCGTACTGAATAACCTTTGAACTATAATGTATCTTAAATTGGAAACTATCTTTACATAGATTTTTTTTCCTCCAAAAGCACTTCATTAAAATAAACATAATTTAAATCTGAGTTTAAAAAAAAAAATTGTCAATTTTAATCCATGCCGATTGGTCCATTACTCGTATTCTGGGTCCATTACTCGTATTCTGGGTTATTAAAGTCCAGGCTTCCGCCCCTATTAAAGTGATGCACTCCCAGCTGATTTCTCAACTGCTGAACGATCCCAATCCGGACCCGGGATGTTTTGGTCCCATAAAAACATTATGCCCATTGGATCCTCTATGATGAGCACTGTATTTTCTCAAAACATTGAGTAAACTCCTCCTGTATTTAATCTCCCGTGACGTTAATGGGGCCATCACTCTCTGCCACACCAACGTGGAAGGGCGCAGGTCATCGAATATCCACACAGCTGCTCCATCATGAGTAAATTGTCCAAATTTGAAATATAAAGTCATAGTGCAACAAAAATTCACATGCATTATTATTATACAATTAATATATGAATCAAAATTATGAGCCCATATTATTGTGAAAATGGAGTACATTATAAACAAATTAAAAATTTAAAGTGACAGTGCAACATTTTGATTCATATATTATTCGTATAATATTAATATATGCTGAATTTTTGTTATATCCCCGGAGGAGTCTTGAGGGGGGATCTCTGAGTCTTCCGCAGCCTGAAGGAGTCGAGCAGTGTGGATTCAGTTATGTCGGAGGTGGGCGAGCAGTTGCGATAAATAGGGTTGGAGAGTGGCAGGCCCTACCAACGCCAGAATTACCCTAACATGGACTTTGTTATGCTGCAACTTGGCATAAAATATTGTCACTTGCGTGTGAAGGCATTCCACCTGTTGAGCTAGAGTCGGTGTTATTTCTGCAGTCTTGGTTTGTTACTGAGGTTGATTTCAGCTCAGATATTTTGGTTGGTATTACCATCACATCAGCCTGGACTGCTTTCATGTCAGTCTTCAACATGGCATGAAACTTGTGGATCGGGGTCCTCATAGGTGTTCCAACGTAATATTTTTGTAAGGAGTGCATTGCAGCGGTCCCTCTCCGAAATTTCCCTGCACCCACCCATCCCTCTATGGTCACACCCACATCCTCGTGGAGATCAATGAATGCACATATTGTATCTTCTACCTGGCACCCACAGCGGTTTGCCTTCTCAGCCCCCAGTTAGTACACCTGTGTTTTTATAACCCCTCAAATACATATTTAATATCTCTATTAAATATCACTGACACTATACAATGTGGATATAATGAAGGCTCTATTAGAAACATGAGAATAGTGAGAGTTTGACAATATCTCTGAAAGAGTTTGTGTGTAAACTGTTTTGCGCACTGAGAACGGTCTCTATCCTTTGTCAGTAAGACCTGGAGCATAATGAAACATTTTTTTCCCCCACCTTGGTCAAGCAGATGCATGCAGACTTTGATGGGCAAGAAGAGTTGAATTACGGGTAAAAGATTTCCCGCACTGTGAACAGATATGTAGCTTCACACCTGTGTGAGTCTTTTGATGAGCAGAAAGAGTGGATTGTTGGGTAAATGTTTTACCACACTGCGAGCATTCAAACGGTTTCTCTCCTGTGTGAGTCCTCTGATGAACACGAATATTTGAAATACATGTAAAGGATTTCCCACACTCGTAGCAGACATATGGCCTCTCTCCAGTGTGAGTCCTTCGATGATCGTAAAGATGCGATTGTCGGGAAAACGATTTGCCACACTCCGAGCAGCCATACGGTCTTTCTCCAGTGTGAGTCCTTTGATGAGCACAAAGGTTTGATTGTTTAGTAAATGATTTCCCACACTCTGAGCAGACATATGGCCTCTCTCCTGTGTGAATCCTTTGATGAACGTAAAGATGTGATTGTTTGGTAAATGAATGTTCACACTCGGAGCATCTAAATGGTCTTTTTACAGTGTGGACTTTCTTATGCTGGCTAAGATGTGTCATATGATCGAAGCCTTTCCCGCACTCGGAGCAGATGTGATTTTTTATGCCATGCCCCGCAATCCAATGTGATTTTTGATGCGCTTCAAGTTCTAATTTCATTACCGACACCATTTTATTTTTATTGCCATTGCATTTAAGATGCACAGATGAATAGGTCGCTGATTTACGCGTGTCACTATGATGAAAGATGCCAGTAGAGTTCGGGTCATTATATACAATTGTGTCGGATGCCGTTGATATTAGACTTGTTACATCCCGATTGCCTGACAAACCTATAAAAAACAGGAGAGAGAATGTAAACCATGAATTGTGAATATTCTATTTACAGCAACTTTAGACAACTAATGGTTAATGCAAACTGTGGATCCACAGTGTCAGCAGCCATACTTGCGGTGTGAGTAGAGCGGGATAATGGGATCATGAACCAATGGAAATTGTTTTAATTCACTTAATGAGGACAGAAGGGGTAGGAATATTCCAAGAGATGAAACATTTAATGGAAATAATATTCTGGATTAGAGAGAGCGTTAGAATCCAAAAGTTGTTAAAAAATTATTCCTAATGTGACTTTTCCCATGTTAACCCAATCGTGCTGGCGCTTTGGTCCTTAACGATCTTTGTTCTCCTGACCCTGATCACATAGTGATCAGGTGCCAGGGACACATAGGCAGAGACTCAATTATGTTCTCTGCAGACCCTGTGGATCCCGGCCGAAAAGCTGCGATACTTCGGAAGTTCGGACAAGCAAGACTATAATGAAATGTAGTCGACGCTCACCTTGAGTGTTGCTACATTTTACATGTCAGACTAAGGCTACTGACCTTTCCAGGCGTCTGTCAACCACATTTGTTTATATATACAATCTATATACTTGTTTTGGCAAAAGTTATTGATAATTGTAGCACCCTAGTTGTTGTGGACCAGAATTCCCATGAATGCACAAATAGCTGACTGCCATTTTGTACCTGTACTAAATGGCTCCATATTTTTTAAATATTTCATTTAGTGGGGGAAAATGGTTCAAAGGTTTTAAAAACCCCCTCTTTTTTAATTCACTGTTTATTTCTTACCTGGACTGATCTCTGTAGGATTTTCCTCCTCCTTACACTGCATGGGAAATACCTCCTCTCCCTGCTCCTCCTGTGATACAAGATCAGACTGGAAAGTTATTCACTGGTCTTTAGCAGAAAACAGACGTCCAATGATCTGAATCCCATAAAGCGGCCATTGTAACAGGTGCAGTTTGGTACCTGATAATCCTGTGTGATGTTGTTATCTTGCTCCATACAGCCCTGTGTATAATGACTGATGGGACATATTCCTGATGTATCACTGTTACTTGGTCCATCTGTAGGAAATGATCACAGAGTCAGTAACGTTACATACAGCAGAGATCGGGATGATGAGTTACATACAAATCACGGAAACCACAATTACAGAGGTTTATCAACAGCAAGTTCCCAAGTCCTGAGATTGCAGAACATCAGGACCCTTCTTTATATAGGAGAAATGTCCTGTTACCCAGTGAGTGGAGAGGTTGGGGACTGTCTGTCACCCCTTCCTTGTAATGCTCCTGCTCTTCTTCCAGACTGTCTTGTTTCTCCATGGTGAAACGGACGGTTATATCCTCACTCCTTACAGGAAGCTGAAACACATAACTATACAGTCATGATCCAGACGTTTCCATGTGTTTCTCTCTCACACTGTATAAGGTCCACCCTAGCAGGTCTCACCTCACCGCTCAGGAGATGAAGGAGCTTGTTGGTGGGTTCTAGGATCTTCCCATCATTGTTCCGTTCATTTACCGGGGAGTCGGGTGGAGGATCCACAATGGGGTTCTGGGTCCTACAGAATGTGTCAGATGCAGAGGGACTGCTGCAATCATCCCCTCCCTGCTTCCTCACAACCACATAATCCTACAAATGGAGACAGCGGGAGATATTACTGGACAGACACACAATGTGATCACAGGGGACACGGGATTTTATCTAGACTATTGTTTCGGAGAGTTTCAGGGCTGGTTAATCTGCATGTCAGATTCCTCCGTTATGGACTTAGTTTCCGCCCTTTTTTCAGTGACGCGGTATTCCCTCGCCATATAAGGAAACCGCGCCACAGTTCAAATGTTGAGTAATTTTGGATTCCCCACGGACTGTCGGCTCAACTCCTTCAATTCGGCTTAACTTTAAACCGAAAGGAAAACCCTCGCTTCTCATAACGAACCTCGGCTTGGATAATCTACTATTCTAACTTCTCGTATTACTGAACTCGGACTGGCAATTCGACTTACCCTCTCGCATAAACGGAACATCCTTCGGTTTACACTCAAGCTAAGTTCATCTGGTGTATTCAAGCTACTGTTTCCTTCTGTCATTCAATATAACCATTGCATTGCTGAAGATTGCCTGTTTGCATACCATATTTCAAGCTGAACTTTTAACCAGTGCATTGCTGAAGATTGCTTGTTTACACACCTTTTTTCATGCTACGCGTTTAACCATTTACTGCAATTGAGTTCTATCTGTAGAGATTCATCAAGTTATCCCTCTAATTGTTCCTTTATCATTTGAAGTCGTGACACTGCAGCCTCCAGATGTTGCTGGAAGGTTTTTACTGAAGATCATATTCATTTGCATTGTAAATGGATTTATTGGGATTTTTGCACCATGAAAACTGAACTGGTTGGAAGATGATGTTGTTAACGCTCTCTGACCAATCATGACCTATTACCCCAGAACCCTGGGTTGGATTAGGGCATGGGCTTTGGGGGCTGCAGTCCAGGGGCTTCTGCAAAATAGGCCTTAATCTGTCTGATAGAAGAAAAAAAAAAAGCTTGCTGCAAAGTCACTGGCTGGGGAGATCAGAAGATCTCCCTTGCCAGCTCCCTGTGGGCAAACAGGCAGCATGGAGTCTGTGCGCTGCCCAGGCACACAGACAATTCTCCATGCTGCCTGTCTAGCAATCCCCGTTACTCTCAAAGCGACAGGTCACGTGATTGACGCAGGTCACGACTTCCAGGCAATCAAGTGACCTTCCGCGATGAGAGTAGCGGAGAGCGCAGAAGACGACTGGAGACAGAGCAGTAGGAAGGTGAGTACTGTGGAGGGGGGGAGTTTTTGGGGGGCAAATTTTAGTGGCATATTATTTGTGGCATTCTAGTGGGCATACCAATAGTGGCATATTATTGGGAATATTAATTGTGGCATTTTAGTGGGCATACCAAAAGTGGCATATTAGTAGCCATACTAATAGTGGCATATTGTTGGGCATATTAATTGTGGCATATTAACTGTGGCATACCAATAGTAGCATATTATTGGGTATATTAACTGTGGCATTTAAGTGGGAATACCAATAGTGGCATATTATTGGGCATATTAACTCTGGCATATTATTGGGCATTCCAATAGTGGTATTTTAGTGGGCATATTAATTGTGGCATATTAGTGGGCATACCAATAGTGGTATATTATTGGGCATATTAATTGTGGCATATTGGCGGACATACCAATAGTGGTACATTATTGGGCATATTGGTGGGCATACTAATAGTGGAATATTATTGGGCATATTAATGGACAGACTAGCAGTGGCATTCTAATGGGCAAATTGGCTGTGGCATGATAATGGCCAAATAGTGGTATATTAATGGGCATATTGGCTGTGGCATATTAATTGGTAAATAGTGTCATATATCAGTGGCAACCTGGCTGTGGGAATACATTGGCAAGAGTGGTTGTAGAATGTCAAGTCTGGGGGTGTATTAATAAGTCTGAGAGGCAGATTGGCAAATAAATGGAAATCAAAACAATAAATGCTTTTTCTCAATGATAGGTTTTATTAAATATGGAAAAAACTGTTTACATGTGAAATATTATTTACTAGTAAAACTTTATTTCATGTAAGGTCATCTTATATTTACCGGGGGCCTCACAATACCTGTAGCGCAGGGGCCTTCAATTCATCTAAATCTGGCCCTGCCAGACCCTTCATATCCCCAAACCTCTCTCCTTTCCCTGGTTCCTGACATATTGCATGCAGCCCTGAACACTGCTTATCTATAGCTCTTATTTCCAGCAGTCTGTTTGTCTATGACGAATAAAATATATAACACACAAGTAAAACATTCTACTTTCCCATCCAGACACTTGTTGTCTAGTAACTTCCCCCATTACTAGTATATCTTCCCTCTGACTAACCCTCAGTGATTTGCTTCCAGGCCGGATCATATAACACACAATATCCCAAATGGGATTGTTATTTACCCCTCACCTCTCCAGTCAGGACATAGATGATCTCCAAGGTGAGATTCAGGATCTTCTCAGTCATGGGATTCTTGATCATTATTGCTGAGTGATGTAGGGATCCTGACAATCTGCTCTGGATCTCGTGTATAGGATCTCTGCTGAGAGGAATGTATAGGACGTGTATCAGATTAGTAAACCGAAAATAAACATTGACATAAACAGTGGTGAGAGGGACACTGGGGGGATAGTGGGGATGGGGGTGAGAGGGACACTGGGGGGATAGTGGGGATGGGGGTGAGAGGGACGCTGGGGGGATAGTGGGGATGGGGGTGAGAGGGACACTGGGGGGATAGTGGGGATGGGGGTGAGAGGGACACTGGGGGGATAGTGGGGATGGGGGTGAGAGGGACACTGGGGGGATAGTGGGGATGGGGGTGAGAGGGACACTGGGGGGATAGTGGGGATGGGGGTGAGAGGGACACTGGGGGGATAGTGGGGATGGGGGTGAGAGGGACACTGGGGGGATAGTGGGGATGGGGGTGAGAGGGACACTGGGGGGATAGTGAGGATGGGGGTGAGAGGTTCACTAGGGGGATAGTGGGGATGGGGGTGAGAGGGACACTGGGGGGATAGTGGGTGAGAGGGACACTGGGGGGGATAGTGGGGGTGAGAGGGTAAATCCCATCTCTCATTGGCTGCCTCACAGCTGCTCTTTGGGGTTCAGTCCCCAGCTCCTTACCCCGCTCACTCACTGGCCAATCAGCAGCACCGGCTGGGTGACGTCACACAGGGACCGGAGATAGCAGGTCTGATACTGAATAGAGTCCGGTTATACCAAATCCCACCTCTCACTATTAGAGCTCTAAACATACAGGACACGCCTGTTTATGGGTTAGGTCTCCACTGCCCGGCTCTATAACGTAGCATGGCGGCCATGTTATTGATTACCATATTTCACCAAATCTAACAGCCATGGCACCAACAAAATGGCGTCCTTCATGTCACCAAAAACGTCTGGTTTCAAGTAATTATGCAACAACTTTTTGTGACAGACATTAGTGTAATCTGCCTGATATGATTTCCAGCTTCAATAGTATCAACCTAACAGCAGTGACTGTCACATACTGTGTGCATTACTGATATCTAGCTCCTCCCTGAGAGCTGTGGCCGCGGGGGATCACGGGAGATGTAGTTCAGTCAGCCCGGTGCTATATACACATGGGCGGGAGGATCGCTGGGAGACTGGTGTTACCATAGAGATGAGGGGACCGGATATATACCGCAGGTACCGGAAGTGCTCGTGTTTGCCCATTGATCATTACAGCGCTCTGCCCACTAGAGGGAGCACTGATCACACTTCCTCTTATCCCCGGAGCCCACAATCCTTTGCGATGTAAGCTCCGTGTCTCCACCAACATGGCGCCCGCACGGAGACACAATGTTCCTCCCGCTGTTTCCCTGAGAGAGAAGAGAAAGGGAAGATAAATGTGGGATTTGTTGTGCTGGGCAGATTGCTAATTCTCCTCCAGCACCTTGAGCTGGATCCATTGGAGCACAGTAAGTATTTGTTACACTGTGTCCGGGTTTTGTCCTCAGACAATGAAAGTTCTTTGTGTAGAAATTCCTTGTGCTGCTTGTGTTTGTTCATATATTGCAGTTTGAGCCAATAAAGCAGCTCGAGGTCTCTTATTGGGAATAAAGCACATATGTTGTCTGCAGCCCATATTACTATTGTTCTGGGACAATATATTGCATTTAATCCTGTTTATTGAATGGCTGGACTGCAATCCTCAAAGCTTCACTGGGACTTTATGTGATTCAGGGGTTAATTCAGATATTTAACACTATATTAATTCCTTGGAGATGGAAAGTCATGTTAAATGCGGCCAATATGTTATATTCTGTCTCTAAGGCTAATTAGCAATCTGCCCAGTATAATGTGTTATTTTATATTCTGTCTCTAAGGCTAATTAGCAATCTGTCCAGTATAATGTGTTATTTTATATTCTGTCTCTAAGGCTAATTAGCAATCTGCCCAGTATAATGTGTTATTTTATATTCTGTCTCTAAGGCTAATTAGCAATCTGCCCAGTATAATATGTTATTTTATATTCTGTCTCTACAGCTAATTAGCAATCTGCCAACATAATGTGTTATTTTATATTCTGTCTCTAAGGCTAATTAGCAATCTGCTCAGTATAATATGTTATGTTATATTCTGTCTCTAAGGCTAATTAGCAATCTGCCCAGCATAATATGTTATTTATATTCTGTCTCTAAGGCTAATTAGCAATCTGCCCAGTATAATGTGTTATGTTATATTCTGTCTCTAAGGCTAATTAGCAATCTGCTCAGCATAATATGTTATTTTATATTCCGTCTCTAAGGCTAATTAGCAATCTGCCCAGCATAATATGTTATTTTATATTCTGTCTCTAAGGCTAATTAGCAATCTGCTCAGCATAATATGTTATTTTATATTCTGTCTCTAGGGCTAATTAGCAATCTGCCCAGTATAATGTGTTATTTTATATTCTGTCTCTATGGCTAATTAGCAATCTGCCCAGTATAATGTGTTATTTTATATTCTGTCTCTAAGGCTAATTAGCAATTTGCCCAGCATAATATGTTATTTTATATTCTGTCTCTAAGGCTAATTAGCAATCTGCCCAGCATAATGTGTTATTTTATAGTCTGTCTCTAAGGCTAATTGGCAATCTGCCCAGCATAATGTGTTATTTTATAGTCTGTCTCTAAGGCTAATTAGCAATCTGCCCAGCATAATGTGATATATATATATTTTTTTTTTTTTAACTTTTATTACAAAATTAAAAAACACAAGACATACACAATACATTTCACACTACATACATATACCGTATTTGCTCGATTATAAGACGACCCTGATTATAAGACGACCCCCCAAACTTTGGATATTCCATTAGGAAAAAAACTAAAAGCCTGAATATAAGACTACCCTATAGGAAAAAAGTTCAACTTGTATATATTCATATGTAAATTGCTTTTTTAATAAAAAATTATGATATCAAAAAATGTATTTCTAGTTTGTATTTCTTTTTATGTGCCAATGCTGCCTTTCTCTTTCCCTTGCCCCCATTTTTCTCTCTCCCCCCTCCCCTTGTCTGTCTCTTAACCCCCTCACTCCCCTTGTCTCTGTCTCTTAACCCCTTCCCTCCCCTTGTCTCTGTCTCTTAACCCCCTCCCTCCCCTTGACTCTGTCTCTGCCCCCCTCCCTCCCCCTGTCTCTCTGCCCCCCTCCCTCCCCCTGTCTCTCTGTCCCCCTCCCTCCCCCTGTCTCTCTGCCCCCCCTCCCTCCCTTCCCCTTACCTTGATCCCTGGTGGCTAGTGGGGGCAGCCAGGGGATGTCTGCACGATACTTGCAGCTGTCCGTCATAATAGTCTGCCGTGTCGGGCAGCATGGAGGATATCTGCGCGTATAGTGCAGACATCCCCCAGCTGCCCGATTGTCCCTGGTGCCTAGTGGGGCAGCAGAGGAAGTCTGCGCGATGAGCGCAGACCTCCCCTGCTGCCGCCCGGCACGCTCGCCAGGACTTCTGTGACGAAAGCCGAAGCCCCGCCGGTCGTGCCGGGCGGAAGCAGGGGAGTCTGCGCTCGTTGCGCAGACATCCCCTGCTGCTAGAGAGGGGGATCCAGGTCCCCTGCAGCTCTGCTGGGGACCTGGATCCATGTCTTATAATCTGACCTCAATTTGAGGTCAGATTATAAGAAGACCTCGATTATAAGACGAGGGGTAGTTTTCAGATTTTTTTTTCTGGCACTAGATGCCATCTGTTATTTATCTTATACTAAAGTTCTACAAGATTTGCACAGTGGCCTACCTTAGTTATATAAGGCATGATTGAGCTTCATTCTTTTATTGTAATCTCTATAGCTATATCCCGTTCCCAGTTATTTTTTGCTGAGAAGTTATTGTTTTGATTCTTTTTCTTTAGCAAATCTGAGTTCTTAATCTTTGTTAAATTTGGGTTGGATGTTAGGAGAATTAGTAAATTTGATTGTATTAATGTCTGACTGCTTTTGTTATTTTTTAATACTGATTGTATATATCCCTTTATCCTGAGATATTTAAAAATATCTTTTATTTAACAGACCGAAGTCTGTTTCCATTTGGACAAAGGATTTTAGCTTATTTTCTACTATCAATTGGTCAAATGTAAAGAGGCCCTTTTCTTGCCAATCCCCTACTTTCATATCTGGTATATTCTGCTCCAGAATACTAATAGGGGTATCTGCTAAGGCTATTCCTTGGAACCCTTCTTTTTTTTTTTTAAACTTCTGCCAAACATGTAGTAGTCCTAATGTTAATCTATTTGTGATTCTGTTTCTATACCAATTTCCCTTATTCTCTATCCTCATCATGCCCACGAGGCTATCTATTTTTATATCTTCTTTCTCCAACTGGTACCATGCCTCTTTATCTGCTGAGGTTGTGTACCATTTGGACAGGTGCATTAACATGGCGGAGTCGTGATATTTATATACCGGGAACGGGGGACTAATAAAAGTACTAAAAAAAAAAAAAAATTGGGCAGACTAGATGGACCGAATGGTTCTTATCTGCCGACACATTCTATGTTTCTATTGGGGAATCTCATTCCTCCTTCTTTTGAAATTTTTTGTAAAATATTAAATCCAATTCTTGGTTTTTTGTCTAGCCATACATATCTTCTAAAAAATTGATGGATCTTTTTTAGCCAGTATTTTTTAAAAAGGATGTGGGATCAATCTCCATATGTAAATCCATTTAGGTAGGATGTATGATTTAATAACGTTAAGACGACCCCATCATGATATCTATAATCTGCTCCAGGTTTTCAAATAGGTCAGTGTGTGTTGAAGAATGGATTTATAATTTGTTTCTAACATCTTAGGGAAGTATCTTTGTTAATTTATATTCTGTCTCTAAGGCTAATTAGCAATCTGCCAGTACAATATATTTATTATTCATTTACTGTGTCTCATGAATATATCAATCATTCACCTCTGGAGAAGCCTCTTTGTGATGAAACGCGTCAGGTGCGTTTTCATTTTTGCAGTAGCTTCAAAGGTGTATTTGTTAGAAGTCCTGAATACAGCCTAGCTTTATAACCTTTTTCAGTAAATTAAGCCTTTTAAATGGACTGTCATCATTGAAACATTGCAAAAGCAACTCTCTCTATCGTAATACATGTAAATATACAGGTATTAAAATGCAAGAAGTAAAAGAAGATCCATACATAATGCAGAAATCTGCAAGTGAGCAGCCATATTTCTGGGAGGATACATCCAGGGCGGAGTTAGGATGTTGGTTTTCCACTCTTATGTGCTGGCTAGCAATGCTACCAGGTTGAGGAAGCAGTGATTTGCCCAGGTGCGCCCTGCAGAGACCTCACTGTGCTTCAAGCATCATTTGTTTGGTTTGCAGGTGGTTAATGGAGGCAAGACAGCATAGCACATGGAATGCACTATAGTGGACATAAGGTGTAGGTCTGTGCAGCATCACAGGTGTAAGCTGCAGTATGATTAAATTAATAGCTTGTCAAATCTGATAATCCTCCAAGATGGCAGCACAAATGCCAATTTGCCCATAACCAACATAAGTTGTGGGCAGGTCTGTTCCAGTTCATGACACTTTGAGGAGCTGGGATTCCCTATTCAGGAAAGCTCTGATTAGTCCACACAAAACAACCTCAGAACAACAGAACTAACAAAGCAGGCTATGTACCCTGGACTAATAAGAAAATACAAGAAGTGGATTTCTGCATCTCCTAAAACACAGATAAAAGCAGCCCCTCCCCCTTCTAGTATATCATAAACCCATCACTGCCCAAAAAAGTTAACAAGCGTCATAGTAGATAATCGCCAATATCATCAGGATGTCATAAACAGATATGAAATCTGTGTCCTGTTTTTTTTTTGGGGGGGGGTCCTCACACAAGCACAGGATACAAAGTGACATCACGTACACCGGTGTGTGGGAGTGTTTTGTTTGTCT
Source organism: Pelodytes ibericus (assembly GCA_036172795.1). Lineage (NCBI taxonomy): Eukaryota > Metazoa > Chordata > Amphibia > Anura > Pelodytidae > Pelodytes > Pelodytes ibericus. Next base: position 293,453,774 of record CM069857.1, read on the forward strand.
AGTTAAGCAGAGGTAAGAAGTTTGAATTATATGTATGGGATTTGTTGCATTGGTAGATTACTTCATATATAGTATGTATGTCAGGGCTTGACAAATTTTATTAGATTTTAGGAGCCAGCAAAAAAATGTAGGAGCCAGACAATCACGCAAGCATACCCGCAATTCATAAACACAAACACCTACTTTACAAATACCCATATATACAAACACTTCACACACACCTACTTTACATATACCCATATATACAAACACCTCACACACACCTACTTTACATATACACATATATACAAACACCTCACACACACCTACTTTACATATACACATATATACAAACACCTCACACACACCTACTTTACATATACACATATATACAAACACCTCACACACACCTACTTTACATATACACATATATCCAAACACCTCACACACACCTACTTTACATATACACATATATACAAACACCTCACACACACCTACTTTACATATACACATATATACAAACACCTCACACACACACCTCACAGTCTTTTCTTGTTTTCTTCTTAACGTTTCCCCCCTCCCTGCTGCTTTACCTCACTGCAGGGGAGGGGGGCATTCTTGTTGCAGCCGATCTGCCTGCTGAGTGCCAGGATGTTACGTGACAACACCCGGCACTCAGACACGCGATGGCACAGACTTTACCCCCTCGAGCCCTGATGTATGTAATCTGCTTCATCTATATTTTTTTTCTTTTTTTTTTTTTTTGTCTTCCCTTCTTTTTTTTTCTTTTTTCTTTTTACACTCAGATCGTTCAGCACCTTATTTTGTATAATACTTCATTGTTTTGTGCTATCAAATCATCCTTGTGCTTTCCATATACTTTCTTGTTATTAAATATTTATTTAAATATAAACATCATCAACACCCACATTTAATATATAATTACTATACTTCCACTTCTATCTTCATTTAACTTTCTTGGATTTACCCTGTGCTACGAACTTAACATACAGGACAAGACAAACTAAAACATACTTCGAGCGGGAGAACAGGCCCGGCGCCGCGCCGAGGGGGGGGGGGTGGGGGGGAGTCCCTGGGGAGGCAAGGGGAGCCAGGACCTTCTGTATTTCTTGACATCAGTCCTATCTCGGTATTTTCACCACACCCTCCAGCAAACATTTACTACAGCAGGATCTATTCTATGCACCTTCTGTGGGACCATATACCACCTATTCATCAATTTATATGTTAATTCCTGGAAATTCAAACTGTGCGTAATAGTCTGGATCTGTGCCCAGTTTTTATTCCATTCTGTCCCTTCTATTTTAATATTAAGTTCTTTTTCCCAGCTTGCTATGGCTGGTGGAGTTTTTGGAGCGTATAAGAGTTCGTAGAGATCTTTCCAGCTGCCTATTATGCCCTTTTTAGGATGATTATCTAACATCTGTTCTATCTGGCCTTTTATTCCCCTATCATCCTCTCTAAGCAAATATTTTGACAGGTAATTTCCCACTCTATATGTCCAGAATTTGTCTCTCCATTTTAGATGTAATTCTTCTGTCAATGTTGAAATTGGTTTAATTCTGCCTTCACTTAACATAACACTGACTCGAGTTTTATCTTTATCTCCCCATGGTCCTATTTTCAAATCTTCAACATTGTGCTCTATGGCATATAGTGGAGCAGAGTAAATTACCTTGTCTTTCATTCTGATTTTCCTTTTAAAAGTTAGCCACTGTGGTATGATACTTTTCAAAATATTAGATGGAGTCTTATTCAGGAATTTATAAGCTTCCCCTGCTTCATCTATTTACAATTGGAGACCCTTGGAAAACATCATAAATATTAATAATATTCCAATGGTCAACAGGATGTTCTTCACCTTTAAAAATTCCTGTGAGACTTTATAACTCTGATATGAACATAGAGAAATCTGTCTAAGAAGTCTGTTAGAATCTGATAACTCATAATGTAGGTGTGTGTTACTGTATCAAAGTTACTCCTATGTCTGACTATACATGAGATGTTTATTTATTTGAATATTATACACATCATGGAAAAGCCCCTAACTATCTGTTTCTTTCTAACAGGTAGTTCAAGAATTAAACCTATTGTTGAAGGATATTATATTATTCTCTATCAAACACCAGATATTGTGACATTAAGATAATGTCCTCCATATCATCTAGTGTGAAGATTTGCTTGGGAATGATGGAGGAGGAATCAAACATGAAGAAGGGAATGCCAATTGAAATGTGTACATCTCCACAGACAGAGGTGTTTGGAACTGAAGGTTTCACTGCTCGTAGACCACGAAATGAAATACTACAGGAAAGTCCGAAAAGGTCGGATAATTTTGGTGATAAAGAGAGGATGCACCTGGGACTGAAACCATTTGCGTGTTATGAATGTGGGGAATCACATTTTACTCCGCATGAGATGATTCACACAGATGAACAACACCTTGTCCGTTCGGATTGTGAACATCTTTTTACTGTGAAATCAAATCTTACTCTACATGAGAGTATTCACAGCGGAGAGACACCATTTGTGTGTTCTGAATGTGAGAAATGTTTTACCACAAATTCGTATCTTGTTCTGCATAAGAGAACTCATACAGGAGAGAAGCCATATGTCTGTTCTGAATGTGGGAAATGTTTTACCCAAAAGTCACATCTTATTCAACATGAGAGAATTCACACAGGAGAGAAGCCATTTGCCTGTTCTGTATGTGAGAAATGTTTTACCAGAAAGACATCTCTTACTCAGCATGAGATGATTCACATAGGAGAGAAGCCATTTACCTGCTCTGAATGTGAGAAATGTTTTACACAAATCTCATATCTCGTTAAACATAAGAGAATTCACACAGGAGAGAAGCCATTTGCCTGTTCTGAATGTGGAAAATGTTTTACTAAAAAGACAGATCTTACTCAGCATGAGATGATTCACAAAGGAGAGAAACCGTTTGCCTGTTCTGAATGTGAGAAATGTTTTACCCAAAAGTCAGATCTTAATAAACATGTGAGAATTCACACCGGAGAGAAACCATTCGCCTGTTCTGAATGTGGGAAGTGTTTTAACCAAAAGGCACATCTTATTCGACATGAGAGAGTGCACACAGGAGAGAAACCATTTGCCTGTTCAGCATGTGAGAAATGCTTTACCAGAAAGACAGAGCTTACGCAGCACAAGATGATTCACATAGGAGAGAACCCATTTGCCTGTTCCGAATGTGAGAAATGTTTTACCCAAAAGTCAGATCTTAATAAACATGTGAGAATTCACACCGGAGAGAAACCATTCGCCTGTTCTGAATGTGGGAAGTGTTTTAACCAAAAGTCATATCTTGTACTACATAAAAGAATTCACACAGGAGAGAAACCTTTTTCCTGTTCTGAATGTGGGAAATGTTTTAATGTAAAGTCTCATCTTATTCGACATGAGAGAATACACACAGGAGAGAAACCATTTGCCTGTTCTGAATGTGGGAACTGTTTTAATGTAAAGTCGCATCTTATTCAACATATCAGAATTCACACAGGAGAGAAACCATTTGCCTGTTCTGAATGTGGGAACTGTTTTAATGTAAAGTCGCATCTTATTCAACATATCAGAATTCACACAGGAGAGAAACCATTTGTATGTTTTGAATGTGGGAAATGTTTTACCTACAAGTCAAGCCTTGATAATCATAATAGAATTCACACAGGAGAAAAATCTTTGTCTTTTCTGAATATGGGAAATGTTTTACCCTAAAGAAAGATCTTACTCAGCATGAGATAATTCACATAGATGTGGGAAATGTTTTAACAAAAAGTCTAACCTTAATAGACATGACAGAATGCACACAGGAGCAAAACTATTTCGTTTGGATGATTGTAATGTGTGAAAATGTTTAATGAAATCTTACTGGATATAATCTGAATGAGAATTTTTCACTGTAAATGCTGAGCTTATTACATTGAAGTGAACTTGCACAGAGGAAACAAATCAAGAGTGTTTTAATATTGCAAATCACTTAAATCTGTTAAGGACACATGACGGGCTGTGTAAGCAAGAGACCTGGCTAATTTAAAATGAAAATCATATGAAATTCTTCATAGTAACTTCAAGTTCAACCCTTCTACCTATCATTCCAGCTTTTGATCCAAAAGAAGGCAAAAACGCCTTACTCTGCTTTATAAGGAAACATTTGGTATCAAAAGAAAGCCATACATTTCCTTAACCCCTTAACGCATGTGGACGTATATATACGTCCTGAAAAGCATGGTCCTTAAGGACCATGAGGACGTATATATACGTCCTCCGTTTTCATGTAGTGTTGCGCTCATTAGCGCAACACTACATGCCTGCAGCTACTCTCAGAGGCTGCTTCGGATCCCCTCGACCCCCCCCGCGCGCATACGATCACAGCGAATGTGATCGTATGCGCGCTAACACACATAGGCAGTGAAAGCTCATCACTGCCTATGTGTGTTAATGTGTTCTATCGAGGCATCATGCAACACAATCTGTGCCCTCCTGGGCACCGCGATCACCCGGTGATCGCGGGTGTGTGCTGTATCGGAGGAGCATGCTCCTCCGATACAGCATGCCCAGAGGAGAACGACGGAAGAGAAAAAAAAAATCTCTTCCGTCGCTCTGAAACCGCTACTTGACTGCCCCTACAGGCAGTTAGGCGGTATTACAGTTAAAAATAGAAAATTAAATAAATAAATAAATGGAAAAAGCTAACCCTTGATCTACTGAACCTAGATCTAGGGTTAGGGTCCAAATAGGGTAATAATTAGGGTTAAATGGGGGTTCGGATGATTACAAGGGTTAGATTAAGGGGTGGGGGTCAATTTAGGGTTAGATTAAATTTAGAGTTGGGGTAAATTTAGGGTTCGGGTTAAAAAAATCACTGTAGAAGAAAATGGTTAGAAAACAAAAAAAAACACTAATATTGTTTATTGCCCTATTACGTGAAATAAAACATAGACAAACAAGGAAACATTGATATTACTAAACTCAGGACAAATAGTAGAAATATATAGACGGGGTCTTTTTTACCATTTGTAATTGTGTAAAAAAAAAAATCAGGTCAAAGTTGGAAAAAGTGTTTTTTATGGCATATTTTCATCATATTTTCTATTTTTTTAATAGTAAATGATATCATATGATGAAAATAATAGTATAAAATGAAAGCCCTATCTGTCCTTTAAAAAATGATATATAATTTGTGTGGGTGGACTGAACACAAAGAAAGAAATTCACAGTTCAGTAAACGTATGACAAAAATAATGGAATTCTGGTCTTCAAGGCACGTCAAATGCAACATAGCACTCGGTCACTAAGGGGTTAAATATATATATTTTGTATGAGTATGCTAAATGAGAGTGGGAGAAATTACAGTTACAAATAGAAAAATAGAAAACTTAAAGTCCCAAAAAAGAGGTTACATTTCATATAACAGTTCCTATTCAGTGTAATTTAAATATAGGAAATATATCATAACTTGTTTAGATCTTAATTGGTGTAACTGAAGACTTGTTTGGAGTGAAAATATCTGTATGTTTTGATTACTCTTTATCTCTGAAATAAAGTCTACTTATTTATCGAATAAACTCATAAATGGAGAAACCAAAACTTATCGTGTCTTCCTTGATGTGGGTGTCTTAGCTGTGCCATTATGAGCAATACAGATTTATATATAGTGTTACGTAAATTCCTTTACAAAACAGCCGCCCATAGGTGCAAAATAAAGGTACAATATTTATCTATCTTAGCAGGGACTTCCTCCTAGACAGAATGGAAGAAATGAAGAATCTGTGAAAAAGCAGGACGCAGATGGAGCGAGGAACGCCTTACAGTATTGAGAGACAAAATGTTGGCTTTCGGCAATGGATCAGTTGAGAAGGAAGAGCAGTATCAACCAATTTTCAAAATGGTTCTATGTACAAGGGGGAAAAGGTAAAGAATAGTGCAGATTGTAATGAAAACGTGTTATGATGGTACTCACGTTTTGATGAGGAGCCTTGTTGCTAGGAAAACAGGCTTTCTGGAACAGTACCCAGTGGAGAGGACTGGTGGGTATGAACAGAACTCTTTCTGGGGTCATTGAGCACTGCTGAATATAAATGTAGATGAATCACACTGGAGCTGGACGGGACTTGCTCAAAAGAAAAGGCAAAATTCGGTAGTCCAGGAGATCACAGTATAAGCAGTGTTTGGGTGATACAGTCACAGTATAAGCAGTGTTTGGGTGATACAGTCACAGTATAAGCAGTGTTTAGGTGATACAGTCACAGTATAAGCAGTGTTTGGGTGATACAGTCAGAGTATAAGCAGTGTTTAGGTGATACAGTCACAGTATAAGCAGTGTTTGGGTGATACAGTCACAGTATAAGCAGTGTTTAGGTGATACAGTCACAGTATAAGCAGTGTTTAGGTGATACAGTCACAGTATAAGCAGTGTTTAGTTGATACAGTCACAGTATAAGCAGTGTTTGGGTGATACAGTCACAGTATAAGCAGTGTTTGGGTGATACAGCCACAGTATAAACAGTGTTTGTGTCAGGGGAGCCAGATATCCGAATAGTCATGGTACAAAAAATGGGTTCAGGGATCCAGAAGTCAGCAGGGTCAGTATTCAAGCCAAGGTCAGTATTTAGTGAGTCAGACAGCTTGGAGGCTGTGTACTGAGGAAAGCACAGTAACTCTGAGCAATGTGGGGCTTATATAGCAGGTTTGAGGGGAGTGGCTATGACGTGAAGGGAGTGGAGCCTAAAGACGGGCGGAGCGTAAAGATAAAAGGGGCGGAGCCTGAAGACATGGAATGGCGGAACCTAAATATGTGTCGCCGTACACGGAGGATTGACGCGACAGCGGTGAGTTTAACAACATGTATCTAACATTCAAGATACCGGACTAATGGTGAAAAACACCGGCCCTAATGAACTGGACAGAGGGTGATGAAGTGAAAACTAAAAGAAGCACTCTGTAATATTGGTGACCACATATTTATTAAAAGTCTTCTCAAGGGGTCCTAATTTTAAGTCCATACTGTTAGAAAGAATGATAGTAGTCAGTATCAACAGGGATATGGGCTTCCATAGGTGTGGCCAATGTGCGGGATGTCTGAATAACCCATATATTGTTAGTAGTATTGTGTGACAGGAAGAATTTTAGATTTGATAAATGTAAAGGAGTTATTTACCTTATGTGTCCATGCAGACTTATGAGTAAGAGCTTCTGTGAGCGTGAAACGCGTTAGTGTTTTGGAATTTTCATCACTTACTGTCAGGATCCCCAACTCGACCACTATTCACCCCAGTGAAATGTGCCTATTTTTGGGCTAAAAGTTATGTGTTTTCCCCCTGTACCTGTTCCGAAAAAGGGCTGTATTCACTGTATGTATTTCAGATGACCAGCCAGAGACCAAGCTCCTCAGTAAAGGTTGTGCCAGCTGTCCATGCTCTAAACTCTATATAGGGAGGACTTCGAGGTCTTTGAGTATTAGAATGTCTGAACATGTAAGGAACATTATAAAAGGTCTAACCACCAATGGACTCTCTAATCATTTTCTTACTTGCCATAGAGCGAACCCAACAGGGCTAACCTTCTTGGCAATTGAATGAGTTAAGAATAATTGGATGGGTGGTAATTTCGGTGACCAATTAGATAGATTTGAGGCCAGGTGGATATATAGACTGGATACTCTTTTTCCCAGGGGTTTAAATTTAGACTTTGAACTAAAAGCATTCACTAAAGATTCCTGAATGTTCATCATATATTGTCCCTCTATTTCATTCCCCTTATAACAATCTGTCATTTGTAGATATGTATGGCCATATAAAGTCCCTTTTTTTATACACTAATATTTTATGCTAACATTTTTTCAGTCTAGCATTCTCATTGCTGTCTATTTTTATGTTAGTTCTTTCCTATATTTATCTATGAACAAGCATGCACAACAATTTTATACCTACTGTTCCCTTTATGTATATTTTACTATATTTATTGTATTCATTTTTTGTAATAATTGTCCTTTTTTTTTATATTTAATGATTTATATTTTGTGTTTATTTACCTATCTTTCTAACTGAGAATTGATATGTATTTATATATGAATATATGTATTCTTATATTTTTAACATTTCTATTTGAACTATACTGAATAATAATTGCGTTTTGCTTGCTGTAAGAGTTAAAAAACTGAACCAAGCAAGCAACTAGTATCCTCACTCTCTGTGCTAATTGATTTATTTACATCACCTGATCGCAATAGACACGCATTGAATGTGTGCATATATAAGTTCTTCATTTTCCTACAACTCCCATCGCCCCTGAGGAAGTGACGTTGTCCGTCACGAAACGCGTAGGGTGGGAGTGTTTTACGCGTTTCATGAACTCCAAGCCTCTTCTTCAACTCCGCTACCTCCTTCCATCTACACGGTGACTAGTCCGGCCGGCTTATCACCACCAGTGCTTCGTTTGAAGAGAGAAGGCTGCACATTGGCAGTTCATTTTTCGCTATTCGTCTTATTTTCCACTGTATCTTGTAAGTTACTTTTTTTTATGCGCTATTAAACCTATTTTTATGGTACACACTATTTTTTGTTTTATTTTCTTTCAGGTTACACATTCTTTTGGAGCAAGCTATTGAAGACTATTTTTTGGACTTTATTTATTTTGTATCATTCTATTGCATGATATTGTAATATTAACATTTGTTCTATTATCAGTTTATATCTATTGCTAGATTTGCCACATTGATATTTATAATTTTTTCACTACTTTTTTCAGTCTATATTGCACTTTATTCCAAGTACTTCTATTGCACTATATTTTAGTGTTTTATTAGTGCTTACAATTTATTTAGCCTTATTGTCTCTCTTCTTTTGGATATTTGGGAATGTATTGAGTGTATTCACAGATTTAATTCTGTATTTACACTTTTCCTCGCTTCTTCAAGGTATAGTGTAGTATACCTATACACAATCCCATCCAGATAAGATCTAACTGTTGTTTCCTGCCCTCCTTTCTATTCCCATTTTTGGGGTTAGTCCCTTTAGCATCAGTAAAGGTTAAGCCTGGTCTCTGGTGGCGTTCAATTTGAATTGTTACTATGTTGCTGATTGGTTGGCGGTTTAACCCCTTCGCGACACAGGACGGACTAGGTCCGTCCTGTGTGGCGAAGCGTTAGTGACACAGGACGGACCTAGTCCGTCCTGTGTCAAAACGAGCACTGAAAGCGGAGTTTTTCCGCTTTCAGTGCTCTGATGGTATTGTAACGATGCTTCCGTGTGGAAGCATCGTACAATACTAAAAAAAATGCCCGTCGCCATTTCGATCGCTCCGGAGAGCGATCGAAATGCCGGTTTTAAAGGCACAGTGCCTTTAAAACGACGGGCATTAAAAAATGAGCATAGGAAGCGAATTTTTCGCTTCCTATGCTCAGAAAGTGTTCCTGATTGCCTCGCAAGTCGAGGCAATCAGGAACACAAAAAAAAAATGCACGATCTTGGTCACTGAGTGACCAAGATGGCGCTGCCCTTCTAAGGGCAAGAGCACAGGAGGCAGGAAGTACCTGCTTCCTGTGCTCTCTGGCTGTCACACGATTGCCTCTTCACAGAGGCAATCAGTGACTGCCAGGCACACTGACAGGCAGTGGGGATGTTCTGCTGAACATCCCCACTGACTGGTCAGATCAATATTAACCCTATATTGATCTGACCAGTTATGATCTGCCTCCCTCTCCTCACATTTTTTTAGTGAGGGAGAGAGACAGATCAAAGTTCTAAAAGTAAAAAAAAACAATAAACACACAACACACAAATATTAAAACAATAAAAAAAAATTTATTAAAGCAATTCCCTGCGTTTAACCCCTTCCCTGCCACTGATCTTGCATAAGCAGTGATCGTGCACATCAGCGCATTTATTTTTGCCGTTTGTGCATTTTTTAGGGGTTAATTTTTTTTGTACTGTAATTTATTACAGTACTAAAAAGGCTCTTCTAAGAGTTATTAACCCCTTCTTCGCCGTCGATCACTGCTTACGCAATGATATTGACGCCAAAGCAATTTTTATCTGTCTGCATATTTTTATTTTATTTTTTTTACACATACCCGCTAGGGGATTACATGTAAAGTAAAAATATTTGAGTTTTTTTTTTTAAGCTGCCTGAGCGCATAGCGATCAGTAACAGCGAATTAGTGGCAAAGGCGGTTTGGTGATTTCTCAATTAAGCTCACCATTCGCCCTGGTCAGATCAAAATTGGTCGGATCAATATTCACAAATATTGATCTGCCTCCCTCTCCTCACTTACATTTTTGTGACGGAAAGAGACAGATCAGTATTAGTGATATAAAATAACATTTTATAAAATTGTTAGGTTTTATGAAAGTCTTTCACTGTGTATTAACCCCTTCCCTGCCATTCATCACTGTGTAAGCAGTAATCTTGCACAGCAACAGTATGTTTTTCTGTCTGCACTGTTTTATGGATTCATTTCTTTGTACTGTAATGTATTACAGTACTAGATAGGCTCTTCTAAGAGCTATTAACCCCTTCTTTGCTCGAGATCACTGCTTACGCACTGATTCTGAGGCCGCGGACTCAGGGTTCGATTTTGACCCTATTCAGCTTTCTGATACATCATCTAGCGATGTATCGGTGGCTGCTGAGCCCTTGCCACAAGTAGTGATGGGGGTCTACCGATAAAAAAATATATGGTTTGGTGGGGGTAAATTGCATTGGCTGGCTTCAAAGATATATCGCATAAAGGAGACGTACGCAGGTTGACTACATGTCAAAATTCCAAGTTGGAATTTTGAGACGCGCATCTCACAAATGTTGCCTTCTAGCCAAAAACAAACCAACAAACCTATGCATGGGTGCTATCCCTGTACTCGGGAGATGTTGCTGAACACATATTGGGTTGTTGTTTGGCAGTGACATATACCAGAATCTGTGAATTCATGCCTGAAGTACAATGCATGTGGAAAAAAACCTCCCAAAAAAGTACTACCACAAACTTTTACAAAGGCTGGTGGTAGAATTAGTACCTATACAGTATTAAAATACCACCATTTGAAATACCTTAGGATGTCTATTTTCCAAAAATATATGGTTTGATGGGGTAAAATTCATTGGACGGCTTCAAAAATGTTCCAAATGGAACATGGGCGCAGGCTGACTACATGTCAAAATTCCAGGTTGGAATTGCGCACCCCCTAAATGTGGAATTTTAGACCCAATACAAACCAACAAACCTATGCATGGGGGGTATCCCTGTACTCAGGAGATGTTGCTGAACACATATTGAGGTGTTGGTTGGCAGTGGCAAATACCAGAATCTGAAAATTCCTGCCTGAACTACAATGTGTGTGGGGAAAAAATGACATCCCAACCCTTTGACATAGGTTGGTGGTAGAATTAGCACTTGGAAAGTGTTAAAATACCACAATTTTAAAAACCCTAGGATGTCTAGTTTTCCAAAATATATGGTTTTATGGGGTAAAATACTTTGACAGGCTTCAAAAGTGTCCCAAATGGAACATGGGCGCAGGCTGACTACATGTCAAAATTCCAAGTTGGAAATGCACCCCCCCTAAACATGGCCTTTTAGCCCCCAAATAATCTAACTAACCTACACATGGGTGGTATCCCTGTACTCAGGAGATGTTGCTGAACACATATTAATGTGTTTTGTGGCACTGACACATAATAGGATCTATGAATTCATGCCCGATGTACAATGAATGTGAAAAAAAATTACTATCCATAACATTGACATAGGCTGGTGGTAGAATTAGTGCATGGAAAGTGTTAAAATACTACCATTTGAAATACCCTAGGGTGTCTAGTTTTCAAAAATATATGGTTTTATGGGGTAAAATACTTTGACAGGCTTCAAAAATGTCCCAAATGGGACATGGGAGCAGGTTTTCTGCACGTCAGAATTCCAAGTTGGAAAACCAAAAAGCGCACCTCTCAAATGTGGCCTTTTAACCCCCAAATAACCTAACCAACCTATACATGGGGGGTATCCCTGTACTCAGGAGATGTTGCTGAACACATATTGAGGTGTTGTTTGGCACTGACATATAACAGGATCTGTGAATTCATGCACAAAGTACAATGTATGTGAAAATAAATTACTACCCAAAACATTGACATAGGCTGGTAGTATAATTAGTGCATGGAAAGTGTTAAAATACTACTATTTGAAATACCCTAGGGTGTCTAGTTTAAAAATATATATGGTTTTGTGGGGTAGAATACACTTTCTGGCTTCAAAAATGTCCCAAATGGGACATGTTTACCTAAATTGCAATATATGTGAAAAATTAAAAAAAAAAGATTTTTTGCTGCAAACTTTGGCATAGATTGGTGGTAAAATGGCTACATGAAATGTGTCAAAATACCCCAAGTTAAATGCCCTGAGTTGTCTAGTTTTCAAAAATATGTACATGTTGGGGGTCATTCATGGATTTAGTACAGAAATCAGTGTTACAATGTCACTATCGCTAATTTTGAAAGAAAGGATTTTAAAATAGCTTTGCACCACTTATAGTTCTGGCCCTGTAACATGAATAAAAAAGCACAAAAACATAAAAACATGGGCTATTTCTGAACTCAGGACATATATTAGAAACTTTTTAGCAGTGTTTTTTTGTTGTCTCTTGTACATGAGTATACGATTTTTCAAATAAAAGTCATAAAAAAAGTATTTTTTCTATTTTTTTGCCATATTTTTTTATTTTTTTTACATCAAATTATATGCTATTATCAAAATAATGGTATCAAAAGAAAGCCCTTCTTATAACGATAAAAACAATATATAGTTTGTGCAGGTACACTAAATGAGACAGAAATAAATTACAGCAAAACACAAACACCTCAGAAATGTTAAAACAGCCCATGTCACCAAGCGTCGGACAAGCCAAAAAAGTCATGTCACTAAGGGGTTAAAGCCCACTAGCCGAATTAAGAGACTTATGTGTTTCTCGTCCTCTGATTTGCTGGTGGGGTAATAACCATTCGGCTATGCTTTCATAAAAGGGAAAATAGGTGCTGCCCTGATTGGTTAAAAGTTTAAATGTCCAGCACAGTGCTGATTGGTTGCTCATTTAAAGAGCTTGGTTGGCGCTGTGCTGATTGGTTCCATAGTTAAAGTGCAGACTTGAATCTCGCAATGCCCCCAAGTCTGGCTCTTAATCACGCCCCCTCATCTGCGTTTGGTCGCTCCCTGGTTGCCCCTTCCCGATTGTTTGGTAACTAGTATGATACCAAATGCAATTATCAGTTGTATTGTATGTTAACCTGTAATCCCCTTAAGTTCTGTCCCATTCATTATTGTATGTTAACCCTTTAAGGACCAGGGATTTTCCTGGGCCAAGGACCAGAGCGTTTTTCAATTTTTAATACGCGGTTTTTGAAACATAATTTTCCTCTCTCTCATTTAACGTACCCATACAAGTTATATGTTGTTTTTTAAAGGACAGTTAGAGCTTTCTTTGGATACCCTATACATAAAAATGATTTACATTTTAGTATTAAAAAATACATATAAAAGAGGAAATTTGAGGAAAAAAAGTTTTTCCCCATTATTTTCCCAATAATAAGCTACACAACTAGTGCAACACTAACCCACTTATCCCCCCTAATTAACTAACTAATAAAAAAGAAAAATATTGGTTCCCAAACCCCCCTAAACAAAAAGTACAGAAAAAAAACTTTGAAGAGTGCGATGTCAGATCAGTAAAAATCATGCAACAGGCATGCAGGGGTTACATTTTATTAAATATATTAAAATTACCTTGATTTATTAAAAAAAACTTTATAAATTGTAAAAATAAAAAAATCTGTTAAAAAAAAAACTAAATGAGGGCCATAAAGTGGAAAGAAACTGATCACAGTTAGAAACTGTGATCAGCAATGAAAGGGTTAATTTTTTTCAATTTTTTTTTTACCTCTGTGTATGTTATTTATTTTTACTTACAGGTCACTCTCTGTGCTTCACTATAAGAATGTGAAGCACAGAGAGTGAATTAGAGGCAAAGTCAGTGTGTGAACACACTGACTTTGCATCTAATTTGCATGTTATCATGGTGATCACTCAATCACCGCGATCACATGCCCGGAAATGCACCGATCGGGTCCAGGAGCTTTGCCTCGGGTGCGAGGCTTAGTCCTGGACCCGTTGCAGACTAGCTGGCGGTGCGCACGGAGCGCACCGCTGGCTAGACTGCATGACGAGTTAACTCCTCATAAGGTCGCTAATGCTGCGGCTCTTACGACGAGTTAACTCATCATAAGGTCGGGAAGGGGTTAAATGTAATCCGGTAGGAGTTCTTTTGTTCAATTTATATTTTCAAGATGTGTTACTGTATACATGCTTTGTATTATGAATCAATAAATGTTCTTCAGATTTTAACCAACACTACCAGTCTTGTCAGCTATGTTGTGGGATATACCGGCGGGGAAAAGGTGACTATAGTCTGTTTGGAGATTTATTTATTCACCAGACCTGAGGAGTGGTTCTTGTGGAACTGTTTTTCGGCAGGAGCTACCACTGGTTTGGTGGATTATCGAGTGGATTATCCTTACCTATGGCAGAATCCTACAAGTCCTTCAAAAAATGCTTGCCCAAAAAGGCCAGGAAACCGGAGGGTTGAAAACCACTCTGGTGGCACCACTACTGGAACTAGAAAGGGAGGATAGTCAACCTCCCAGTCCGATTATGGGTCAAGCAGCTTATAGCCCCTCCAGGTTCATGGAACCCCCTTGCGCTGTGATGCATGACATCTCACGGTGGGTAAGGGAGAGATTGGCTTTCTATCCGTTCTATCCGTCCGGAGGATTGGCACTCAGTGCGCAGCACTACCTCTACGTGCCCGATCAAAGTCACCCATCAGTCCTTCAAGCAGTTCGACGATACAACCTGGATTTGCATTCTTCAGCTGACCCTACTTGCTTGACCGTCACACTCTCAGGCCATCCAACCCCTTGATTCTTGGACCCAGGTAAGCTAACCCCGACAACCTTAACAGGGCTGACTCCCTACCCTGGCTTCCCCCTGACTGTTTCCGTGGCCAACTGCAGACACCAGCCTGAGTCGTTATCACAGCCAGGCAGAGACCAGGGAGAAAGGCAGCTTCTCTGACCAAATTATCTGGTGAAATGACCTCCTGTACAGGGCCACCCCGGGCAACACCATCAGTATTAACAAAGTTCCCCGGCTCCAACTAATAGTGCCAGCCATTCACTGTCCTGCTCTTCTCACCCTAGCTCATGAAGTCCCCTTAGCTGGTCACCTTGGCTCCATGCGGATGGAGTACAGACTCACCTGTACGTTCGTCTGGCCAGGTATCTCCCGGGATGTCAAGCACCATTGCTGCACCTATGAGCTGTGGCAGTGGGTAGGGAAGCGACCTGAAGTGTCGCGGTCCCCTTACAACCCATACCCCTAATTTTCCTTCTTCAATTTATAGGAACCGTTCTGTCTTCATTTTTCTCTTCTGTGTCAAAGTTTTTTTTTTTTTTTTTTACTTTAGCTTCATTAATCAAAGTAAAATTGAAAACCTGATTCCAGGTCTTTTGAGGTACATGCAGGTTTACTCTCAGCAATGCCTCTCTGCTGAGGCAGAGCTAATCTATTCTCTGCCAATGTAATATAGTTTCTAATATAGTTTCTGATGGCTTGGTGCAAAGAGAGCCTCATTTTACATGCCACCATGTAAAAATTACAGTCTCTTACTGCTCTTGCAGTGAAACATTGTCAGTGACAGTGTCTGCTTCCTTGGGAAGCATTATAGCTGTCGGTTGGAGATTAGCTTGGACCAGAAGCACTATTTTTGAAGCACAGGTTTTTCTGACTATGAGGATACTAAGATATTTTGTGTGCCACTGGGGTATGTTTTGTCTTTTCAGTATGGCCAGGGAATTGTCCCTGCTCATGCTGGGGAGGTACGGCTGTCTTAGTGTAAACTCTACTGGGACAAAAACCATTGTTGCAATAACTAACAACTGAAAAGATTGCTGCAATGCAAAATCCAAATATCCAGGGTAACATGACGCAAAAATCTACCGTATTTGCTCGAATACAAGATGACCCTGATTATAAGACGACCCCCCCAAACTTGGAATATTCCTATTAGAAAAAAACTAAAAGCCTGAATATAAGACTACCTTATAGATAAAAAGTTTATCTTGTATATATTCACATGTAAATTACTTTTTCACTTATACAATTATAAATGATGCTATAAAATGCATTTCTTTCCTCTTCTTATCTGCCCCCACAGCCATTTGACCACCAGACTTAACCAATGGTGCCCCTACCCCCCAGACTAGCCCAATGCTGGCTCTCCCCCCTCCCTCCCCCAGACTTGCCCAATGCTGCCTCTCCCCCCTCGCTCCCTCCCTCCCACAATGCTGGCTCGCTCCGTACATCCCTCCCCCCAAGGTCGTGGTCACATGACCTACCAGCTTCCGACATAGAAGTCCCAACAGACGTACCGGGCAGCAGCGGATCCACTGGCTGCTTATGAGGGGGATCCAGGTCCCCTACAGCTCTGCAGACCTCGATTTGAGGTCTGATTATAAAACGAACCAATTGTCGGCACATATTGAGTCAACCCTTATTTTTTGGGTCTGAAATCTATTGTTATTACCGTATTTTCTCGTATAGAAAACAAGGTTTTCTTCTGAGCAAATGCTCTGGAAAAAGTCCCCTCTTCTTATATTTGAGCAAATATAGTAATAACAATAGATTTAAAAAAATAAGGGTTGACTCAATATGTGCCGACAATTGGCGCCTCCAAGTTGTGGACAGAGTCAGGGCACATCAGTTGCAATTCAAACATCATAGCTGACATCTCCAGACACTGCAGCCAAAAAATGCACCGGAACGTAGTGGTAGCCTCCATCTTCCCCAATAGATTTCTGTGGGGAGGAATGAGGTTGCCACTACATTTCAGTGCATGGAATTTAAGTTTGGATAATACTCAACTCCTAATATTACCTTAATTTACTAAGCATATTTTATGATTGATATTGTGGTTGCCACTAACGGATTTACAACTGGTTCGACTGCTTCCCTCTGATTCGCCAGCATTATTTTTTGATGTAAAACCAAAAAAACCTGCTGAAACATCTTCAATGGGTCGTTGGATCCCGTGTGGGTAACCCACCCTTGTCTTTAAGCACATTTGGTAAATTTGTGCTGGTCTCGTATTGCACATTTTATTTGTGAGTGTTATGTATTTGCATATTTCCAACACAGTTGTACGTTATCGCCCCCCCCCCCCCCCCCCCCACACACACTTGGTCGGGTTTGTTTTGCATTCGATCCACCCGATTCCAGAACCTTTGGCGGATCACTGCTGAGTACAGTTCAAGTGTAGATTATCTGATATTATACAGAATGAAAACAGCTAAAATAGGACATAGCATAGCAGATTAGATTTAGAAAGAAATTATTTTAATATAGTAGTCGACATTGCCCCTGAGAAATTTCCATGTCACAACCTTGGAGAGCAGACCAGGGAGGAGCCTCGTTGCAAGGCCATGGTGTGGGGAGGGGGGTCTGTCTGCACCCCATGATGCATAACTAAGGTCTAGCTGGTAGTAGGTTACTCTCAAGAGACTTTTGTTCACTTAGACAGCTCTCATATTGAGCAAGGTTTTCTCTGCCTATGATTGTCCCATCAGATGCCGAGACAAGACCTGGGGCACCTAGAGAATGTCTTGCTGTTTTGTTTTTTTTCTAGAGTCTCCGCTTTGCCTTCTCTGAGTGACTGCACCAATCCATAGAGAGGGTCTTGCAGTAACTGCTTTCTTTTTGTTAGCTTTGTGCCTGCTGTGAGTTGTAGGAATGGTAGGCCTGACAGCACAAACATACTTGTCAGTAATGTCTTCCTCACTGAGGTCTGAAGCATCAAAAGTCATGCTTTCCCTGTCAGAACACTGATCTGATGCAGTACCTTGTCACGGGAGGGCTACTAGATGAGTAGTTCTTACCGGAATCAGTTCCACAATATCAGGTCCAGTGAATAGGAAATAGCCAAACGGGGCTATAATCACTGGTTCTCTGCTAGCACTTCCTCAACATAAAGGACAAGACCAGTTGTGTTGGGTAAATTCAGAAGAACATTTATTGATACATAAAACAACATTTATACAGTACAATATCTTGATAAAAATAGATTGAGAAGAACTGTAACAGGATTAAGTTTAATATATAATAGTGAATAGCACATGGGGGATTCCAAGCTTAACAGACACACAAGGATATTTGAATTTGGTGCCAAACTAGTTAGCAACCAATAGGTTGCAGACATCCTCCAGTGCTCCCCGACACTTCCGTCTTCTATGATGGACTGACGGAAGGTCATGTGACGGAAGCTCCTTGCTTCCGTCATAGAAGTGCTGCTTGCCAGGGGGAACCAGGTCCCCTGTAGCTCTATGGGGGACCTGTATCCCAGTCTGATAGTCAGACCTCTAAAAACTGTGACATATGCCACTGTTTTTTTTTCCTTCTATGTTTGAATGAATTGCATATACAAGTTAAAATAAAATTAGAAGTTTATCTCCAGTGTCCATTTTGAGAATTTTACCCATGATGCAAGATTCTCCAAAATCTTCCAGCAAGTCTCACTTTACAACTGTACAACTCTACAAGCCTAAATGATGATGTCATAAGACACACCACTGCTCTCATACTGGTTCCTGTGTATCATAGTGAGCAGGACTGGGTGGCTGTGTAAAACATTTTTTTTACCTGCCTTCCAACACAAAGAGAGTCGATTATCCTGAACAAACAGGATCATAACTCCACCCCTTGAGATGTAATAAGTACATTACCCTCCCATTCAATGCAAGTCTATTATCAGAATTCTGATGTTTAGACTGCATTCTGTGTCCCTAGACCCAAAGTGAGACACTAGTACTGTAAAGTCACTCGGGGGTGGTGGGACCCAAAAACACTATATATTTCACAAAATGGCAGCACCCAGTCACACTGTTTACAAAAATATTCCATGAAATAAACTCGCATAACAAAAACAAAAGAAATATCTGAAATCAACAACCCAAAAAAAAACAAAAACCTTTACATTTTTTGGTGGGAGTGTCCCTTTAAAGAAGAATCTATCTAAATAAACTTGTGGAAGGCACAATGCAATTTCTTAGACTCACAGATCACTGCAGATGAACTTTATCAGGCAATTAAATAAACTAATAGGTTGAAAGGTTATATATGAAACAATATAAACATAAAGAAAATCCTAGTTTGTACAGTATCACACTCACAAACACAGGTGAATCTCAGGCCTCAATAGGTAAGTGTTGTCCAAGTTGTCTGAGATGTTATTCTGTGCTGAGAAGTAAAAAGCACATAGGGTAGTACAGTTGAAATGGTATAGAAACCTCCTTTATTGGAGCAACTTACAAGATTGCAGTGCCCATTGAATGGGCTAAACAGCATATACAAGGTCTGGATAAATGATCCAAAGCTGGGTACAGACAATAATAAAAACAAGCCTCTCTACGTGTTTCGCCAAGCGCTGTCTCGGCTTACTCATGAGAAATGGTCATGTGGTGGCATCTGAAGCTGTGCACAATATATACTCCACAAGATTTGTCCCATATACTGTACAGGTGCGATTTCGCTTCTTACTTCCTGTCGCGTGTAAAAGCCAGCCCCCGGAAGTGACGTATAATTAAATCAACTAAGGCAGGATGGGCCGGATTGGTTTTAACGATCAGGTATTACCATACTTTTAAAGAAGTCTTATGTCCTAATTTTCTGGCCATGATTAATAATACAACAATTTGATGCAAGATATACAGAAGCACACCTAACTGGTATACATAAAAAGGACAAGGATGCTGAGCTATGCCCTAATTACAGGTCCATATTATTATGGAATACGTTCTATAATCAGGACTTTCTTTTAGAGATACGGGTTAGAGTAAATTTTTTTGAGAAATGAAATACGGTCTTAAACCTTTTTCGTGAAAATCATTGCAAGAAGGTAAAATGCCTAAATTGATAAATGAGGACCAGGTTGATTTTGTCCCAGACCATAAAGCCCAAGACAAAATTTTCATTCTAATCCATTGTGCACATTCAGTCTCTACCCCAACTCTTCTTCCATCAACAGATACAGAGAAAGCATTATGACGGGGTCTATTTAATTGCGGTACTAGAGAGGATGGGCTTTGGTCAACAGATGCTATTTTTGATATGGTCTCTATACTTCCACCTTATAGCACGTTCGAAGATTAATGGCTCTTTCATCTCCCCCGATCATTTTTTCGCACTTGCCAAAGTAATTTTGTTTGTTACTCCCCCGCATACAAATTACTTATTGAGGGCGACTGGGGGCACCAGATATACAGACATACAATAATGCCATTCATTTAGCCAGAATAGCTGAATGGTCCACACAAGCAGACAGGAGAACAAAATGCTATATCTGCCCCTTCTGAGATTATAGCATGGCTTCTGAGGTCATTACATTCAGGTCTGTCTATAACAATTAAAGTTTGGAATATGGTTGTCAGAGAGGGGAAGATTTCATCCTTCCCAAATCCATAAACTTTCTCAGAATAAGGACTTCTTTCCTGGCCTAGATCCACAGGGGCTCAGAGCCTTAATGTCTGACGGAGGTCGATATTTTACAATTGAGAGGTGTGATTTAGACAAAGGTACATTAATAAGCCCAGAAGACCTGGTAGTGTACACGTTTATAGGTTCCAATAACACCAGTTGAAAAGTTATATCAACTTCTAACAGGTATAGGACTTGGTCTCAACTTCGTATTATTTTCTTATAACGCAAACAGATGACTCTTATGCATATTTTCTTTGTCTGTGGGAAAGAGATTTGAATATGAAATTCACTTTGAAAGGAGATAGCTAAGATTTTATAAGGGGAGAAGCTTCGGAAAATTAAAGGCTCAGTCTTCATTGAACCTTTGCCTGTGATAGTGCCTTGAGCCCATTATCTGTGCGCATTTACTTCATTCTGTATTCTGGTACAATTTTACTCTGGCTTGTTTTGACCATTCTGCCTCCTAGTATCCCTGACCTCGACTTGTTCCTTATTATGACTAAGCGCTAGATGCGCGACACGCGTCAAGCTTGATCTCCTGGTTTTGCACCACCTCCACTATCTGCTGCTTGACGTGTTATACCCTTGGATTTGATTATTCACCAATTAAATATTTTTGCTTCCACCTGTGGCCTCGCGAGTGCCGTTTTTGCTACTTTTTTTTCACGTATTGTTCCTTATTATCCCTCATTCTATGTATCTGATCCCAGCCAGTCTGATTTCGTATACTGTTCGTTCTCCTGGATTCTGACATCGGCTGGTTTAATCGTATATTCTCCCTTCTCCTACCCTTTGACTCTGGCCTATTTTCTTACCTGCATATCATACCTGATCATCCATCATATGGAATACTGAGGTTCTGGGGGTAGCTTTAGGTGCCGCAAAAGTCTCTGGCCATCTGTGTCTCAACCAACAGGTGCGTGGTGGTCAGATTGAAAAACCCATCTTAGCTCCTCAATCTCCTGCTGTATCAGTTCCTGCACCGCTGATCCTCCTTCACGTTTGGTACATTAATAGTATGAATTCTGCTTTTTTGATCTAATTGGACCTGGATTATTTTTTTTTGTCTACTTGTTTTTCTTTAGTTTGTGCTTCATGTTTGTCGGTTGTATTATGTACTTTCCTTAAATTGAGAAAATGAATACAATTAAATAATAAATAAAAGGAGTATAAAATCAGAGCTGAGGCGTTTAGTTGCAGCTTAATGACCTCAAAGGCTTCAGTATCGAGTTTGAAGCCCCATCCGCGGCTTCTTGACTGATCCATTCATCGGCCCATAATATCCTCTGGTTCTTTATGATGAGCTTTTTTGGCCAGTATGGACAATTATTAATCCTCAAAATTTCAGATATTGTGAGGAGCTCCCAAGATATGTGACTGATCGCTACCATAGCTGGCTCATGGTAAATAAAATTAAAAATTACTTTGGTAAAAGTTTATACCAGAAACCTGTCTATAAGCCTGGAATTGTAATGGATATCTGTAAAGAGCAGGTGAAAAATAATATTTTTGATATCATTGTACAGGTTGTAGCATCATTACACAATCAAATCACTTAGAAACCACAAACTTTTACAAAATAACCTTATCCGTGACCTCAGGATATGAGCTGACAAAAAAGACTTGAAATGTGAGTTTGAAGATATAAACGGTAAATATCAATAGCGAACCCTATAACCACATCTGCAGTAGCTGGTATTTTGAGCCAGTGTTTACCAGGGTCGTTGCCCTGAAGAAGTTGGGCCATTTTGGGGTATTTGGTTTAGTTATACCGAGCCGTGAGGCAGATCAATCTGAATAAAGTAATTTACCTTTAAATACACTTAGGGAATGTTGACAATGTGAGGTGTGCTCTCTGTCGATCAGAATGTCAATGGGGTTATACCAGTAGTTGTCCGTTAATTGGGAAATATGTGAGCTGAAACTATGTGCCTATCTATATGCAATGAATTATCACAGATTCTAGTAATTACGATTATAAAGGGGATGTTGGAGAGAGGGACACTGGGGGGATAGAGGTGAAAGGGACACTGGGGGGATAGTGAGGATGGGGGTGAGAGGGACACTGGGGGGATAGTGGGGATGGGGGTGAGAGGGACACTGGGGGGATAGTAGGGATGTTGGAGAGAGGGACACTGGGGGGATAGTGGGGATGGGGGTGAGAGGGACACTGGGGGGATAGTGGTGAGAGGGACACTGGGGGGATAGTGGGGATGGGGGTGAGAGGGACACTGGGGATGGGGGTGAGAGGGACACTGGGGGGATAGTGGGGATGGGGGTGAGAGGGACACTGGGAAGATAGTGGGGATGGGGGTGAGAGGGACACTGGGTGGATAGTGGGGATGGGGGTGAGAGGGACACTGGGTGGATAGTGGGGATGGGGGTGAGAGGGACACTGTGGGGATGGAGGTGAGAGGGACACTGGGGGGATAGTGGGGATGGGGGTGAGAGGGACACTGGGGGGATAGTGGGGATGGAGGTGAGAGGGACACTGGGGGGATAGTGGGGATGGGGGTGAGAGGGACACTGGGGGGATAGTGGGGATGAGAGGGACACTGGGGGGATAGTGGGGATGAGAGGGACACTTGGGGGGATAGTGGGGATGAGAGGGACACTTGGGGGGATAGTGGGGATGAGAGGGACACTGGGGGGGATAGTGGGGATGAGAGGGACACTGGGGGGGATAGTGGGGATGGGGTGAGAGGGACACTGGGGATGGGGTGACGGGGACACTGGGGGGATAGTGGGGGTGAGAGGGACACTGGGGGGTAGTGGGGGTGAGAGGGACACTGGGGGGTAGTGGGGGTGAGAGGGACACTGGGGGGATAGTGGGGATGGGGGTGAGAGGGACACTGGGGGGATAGTGGGGATGGGGGTGAGAGGGACACTGGGGGGATAGTGGGGGTGAGAGGGACACTGGGGGGGGGAGGGTAGTGGGGGTGAGAGGGACACTGGGGGGTAGTGGGGGTGAGAGGGACACGGGGGGATAGTGGGGATGGGGGGTGAGAGGGACACTGGGGGGGGGGATAGTGGGGATGGGGTGAGAGGGTAAATCCCATCTCTCATTGGCTGCCTCACAGCTGCTCTTTGGGGTTCAGTCCCCAGCTCCTTACCCCGCTCACTCTCTGGCCAATCAGCAGCACCGGCTGGGTGACGTCACACAGGGACCGGAGATAGCAGGTCTGATACTGAATAGAGTCTCCGGTTATACCAAGGACGTGCCCACCTCTCACTATTAGAGCTCTAAACACACAATCTAAGTCTTTTTACGTCTCCTCTGTTCTGCGCTCGAACATATTACGGCGGCCATTTTTGGTGTTGACCAGATTTCATAAAGTCTGGCAGACAAAAAAAATGGCACCGATCATGGGGACAAAAACGTGAGATAATTTGTCCAAGCCTTTGAGGCAGGAGACTATTCTTACCACAGAGATGAGGGGACCGGATATAAAACACCAGTACAGGAAGTTCTCGGCGGCCATCGTGGATTGGGGCGGGAGACGTGACCTCTATTCTGAACATTGATCAGTACAGCGCTCTGCCCACTAGAGGGAGCAGTGAGTCCGCGTCCTCCCAACACTCCGCCCATTTCCCCGGAGAGTAAAGTCCTGTGAGACGTAACCTCAACAACATGGCGCCCGCACGGAGACACAATGTTCCTCCCGCTGTTTCCCTGAGAGAGAAGAGAAAGGGAAGATAAATGTGGGATTTGTTGTGCTGGGCAGATTGCTAATTCTCCTCCAGCACCTTGAGCTGGATCCATTGGAGCACAGTAAGTATTTGTTACACTGTGTCCGGGTTTTGTCCTCAGACAATGAAAGTTCTTTGTGTAGAAATTCCTTGTGCTGCTTGTGTTTGTTCATATATTGCAGTTTGAGCCAATAAAGCAGCTCGAGGTCTCTTATTGGGAATAAAGCACATATGTTGTCTGCAGCCCATATTACTATTGTTCTGGGACAATATATTGCATTTAATCCTGTTTATTGAATGGCTGGACTGCAATCCTCAAAGCTTCACTGGGACTTTATGTGATTCAGGGGTTAATTCAGATATTTAACACTATATTAATTCCTTGGAGATGGAAAGTCATGTTAAATGCGGCCAATATGTTATATTCTGTCTCTAAGGCTAATTAGCAATCTGCCCAGTATAATGTGTTATTTTATATTCTGTCTCTACAGCTAATTAGCAATCTGCCAACATAATGTGTTATTTTATATTCTGTCTCTAAGGCTAATTAGCAATCTGCTCAGTATAATATGTTATGTTATATTCTGTCTCTAAGGCTAATTAGCAATCTGCCCAGCATAATATGTTATTTTATATTCTGTCTCTAAGGCTAATTAGCAATCTGCTCAGTATAATGTGTTATTTTATATTCTGTCTCTAAGGCTAATTAGCAATCTGCCCAGTATAATGTGTTATGTTATATTCTGTCTCTAAGGCTAATTAGCAATCTACCCAGTATAATATGTTATTTTATATTCTGTCTCTAAGGCTAATTAGCAATCTGCCCAGTATAATATGTTATTTTATATTCTGTCTCTAAGGCTAATTAGCAATCTGCCCAGTATAATGTGTTATGTTATATTCTGTCTCTAAGGCTAATTAGCAATCTGCTCAGTATAATGTGTTATTTTATATTCTGTCTCTAAGGCTAATTAGCAATCTGCCCAGTATAATGTGTTATTTTATATTCTGTCTCTAAGGCTAATTAGCAATCTGTCCAGTATAATATGTTATTTTATATTCTGTCTCTAAGGCTAATTAGCAATCTGCCCATCATAATGTGTTATTTTATATTCTGTCTCTACGGCTAATTAGCAATCTGCCCATCATAATGTGTTATTTTATATTCTGTCTCTAAGGCTAATTAGCAATCTGCTCAGTATAATGTGTTATTTTATATTCTGTCTCTACGGCTAATTAGCAATCTGCCCATCATAATGTGTTATTTTATATTCTGTCTCTAAGGCTAATTAGCAATCTGTCCAGTATAATATGTTATGTTATATTCTGTCTCTAAGGCTAATTAGCAATCTGCTCAGCATAATATGTTATTATTCATTTACTGTGTCTCTCATGAATATATCAATCATTCACCTCTTATTCGTGTGTCTTCCCCCCCCCCCTCCCCCCCCCCCCCCCTGAACACAGTGATGTTACCATATCTGCTTGAATATAAGATGAGTTTTTTTCCAGAGCAGATGCTCAGAGAAAGCCCCCATCTTATATTCAAGGTTTGACTTATAATCAGACCTCTGACTATAAGACTGGGATCCAGGTCCCCACAGAGCTGCATGGGACCTGAATACCCCTCGCAGGCAGCCGCTGGATGTCTGCACAATGCGCACTGACATCCTCCACTGCTACCCGGCACTTCCGGGACTTGTATGCCAGAAGCGGGAGGTCACGTGAATTTCCGCTGCCCCCACTGGACACCTTGGAGACCAAGCAGCATGGAGAGGGTTATATTTGGGAAGGAGGGTTAAGTCTGGGTGGGAGCAGCATGGGCGCAGTGTAGGGGGCAGAATTGGCTAAGCCTGGGGGGCAGGTGGCTGTGTTGGGGATCCATTGACTACGACTGGGGTGCATATGGTTGTGGGGGGCATATGGCTGTGGGGGATGCATTGGCTATGAGTGCAGGGCATATGGCTGTGGGGGATGCATTGGCTATGAGTGCAGGGCATATGGCTGTGGGGGATGCATTGGCTATGAGTGCAGGGCATATGGCTGTGGGGGATGCATTGATTAAATCTGGCAGGCAGATGTTTGTGTCGGTGGATGCATTGGGTGGGGGGCAGATTGGCAAATAAAAGGAAATAAAGAAGATTAATTATTATTTTTAAGTCATGATTTTTGTTATGGAAAAGCAGTTTACATCTGAATATTTACAAGTAAAACTTTGTTTTCTATAATGTAGTCTTATATTCAGGCTCGTCTTGTATTCAAGCAAATATGGTATATGTTTTATATGTTAATTGCTGATTTATTTTAGTAAAAGTTGTTACTGTATCTGTATAATTGTAACTCTGTTTTCCTCTTCTCTCCACATCAGATACATATTTCAGTTGCTTTGTATTTTCTCCTTGAACCTCTGCACAGCACCAGGACATACCATAATCACACCAGGACGAGCCTAGAGTTGGTCAGACAGTGCTCCAGATACTATTCACTCTGTATTATAATACATGTGTGTTTTACACTGTGTATAATCAGTAATCATACCAGGACGAGCCCAGAATTGGTCAGACAGTGCTCCAGATACTATTCACTCTGTATTATAATACATGTGTGTTTTACACTGTGTATAATCAGTAATCATACCAGGACGAGCCTAGAGTTGGTCAGACAGTGCTCCAGATACTATTCACTCTGTATTATAATACATGTGTGTTTTACACTGTGTATAATCAGTAATCATACCAGGACGAGCCCAGAATTGGTCAGACAGTGCTCCAGATACTATTCACTCTGTATTATAATACATGTGTGTTTTACACTGTGTATAATCGGTAATCATACCAGGACGATCCCAGAATTGGTCAGACAGTGCTCCAGATACTATTCACTCTGTATTATAATACATGTGTGTTTTACACTGTGTATAACCAGTAATCATACCAGGACGAGCCCAGAATTGGTCAGACAGTGCTCCAGATACTATTCACTCTGTATTATAATACATGTGTGTTTTACACTGTGTATAATCAGTAATCATACCAGGACGAGCCCAGAATTGGTCAGACAGTGCTCCAGATACTATTCACTCTGCATTATAATACATGTGTGTTTTACACTGTGTATAACCAGTAATCATACCAGGACGAGCCCAGAATTGGTCAGACAGTGCTCCAGATACTATTCACTCTGTATTATAATACATGTGTGTTTTACACTGTGTATAACCAGTAATCATACCAGGACGAGCCCAGAATTGGTCAGACAGTGCTCCAGATACTATTCACTCTGTATTATAATACATGTGTGTTTTACACTGTGTATAATCAGTAATCATACCAGGACGAGCCCAGAATTGGTCAGACAGTGCTCCAGATACTATTCACTCTGTATTATAATACATGTGTGTTTTACACTGTGTATAATCAGTAATCATACCAGGACGAGCCCAGAATTGGTCAGACAGTGCTCCAGATACTATTCACTCTGTATTATAATACATGTGTGTTTTACACTGTGTATAATCGGTAATCATACCAGGACGAGCCCAGAATTGGTCAGACAGTGCTCCAGATACTATTCACTCTGTATTATAATACATGTGTGTTTTACACTGTGTATAACCAGTAATCATACCAGGACGAGCCCAGAATTGGTCAGACAGTGATCTAGATACTATTCACTCTGTATTATAATACATGTGTGTTTTACACTGTGTATAATCAGTAATCATACCAGGACGAGCCCAGAATTGGTCAGACAGTGCTCCAGATACTATTCACTCTGTATTATAATACATGTGTGTTTTACACTGTGTATAACCAGTAATCATACCAGGACGAGCCCAGAATTGGTCAGACAGTGCTCCAGATACTATTCACTCTGTATTATAATACATGTGTGTTTTACACTGTGTATAATCAGTAATCATACCAGGACGAGCCTAGAGTTGGTCAGACAGTGCTCCAGATACTATTCACTCTGTATTATAATACATGTGTGTTTTACACTGTGTATAATCAGTAATCATACCAGGACGAACCCAGAATTGGTCAGACAGTGCTCCAGATACTATTCACTCTGTATTATAATACATGTGTGTTTTACACTGTGTATAATCAGTAATCATACCAGGACGAACCCAGAATTGGTCAGACAGTGCTCCAGATACTATTCACTCTGTATTATAATACATGTGTAACTTTGGATATTCCATTAGGAAAAAAACTAAAAGCCTGAATATAAGACTAACCTATAGTAAAAAAGTTAAACTTGTATATATTCACATGTAAATTGCTTTTTTAATAAAAAATAATGATATACAAAAATACATTTTTTATTTCCTTTTATGTGCCAATGCTGCCTCCCTCTTTCCCTTGCCCCCAGCTTTCTCTCTCCCCCTCCCTTTGTCTCCCCCCTCGCTCCCCTTGTCTCTCCCCCCCTTGTTTCTCTCTTCCCCACCCTCCATCCCCTTGTCTCTGTCTCTTTCCCCCCCCCCATCCCTCCCCTTGTCTCTTCCCCCTCCATCCCTCCCCTTGTCTCTTCCCCCTCCGTCCCTCCTCTTGTTGCTCTGGTCCTCCTCCCTCCCCTTCTGCTCTGGTTCCACCCCCCTCCCTCCCCCTCACCTGTTTAATAATCCCTGGTGGCTAGTGGGGGCAGCCGGGGGATGTTTGCACGTATCGTGCAGACATCCCCCGGCTGCCCCCACTAGCCACCAGGGAACAAAACCAGGGGAGGGGGGGGGGGACACAGACAGACAAGGGGAGGGAGGGGGGAGAGACAGACAAGGGGAGGGAGGGGGGAGGGACAGACAAGGGGAGGGAGGGGGGAGGGACAGACAAGGGGAGGGAGGGGGGAGGGACAGACAAGGGAGGTGGAGAGAGAGAGAGAGAGAGAAGAAGTTTGGGGGGGGGGGAGAGAGACAGCTGGGGGAGGGGGAGAGAGGCCGCACTGGCACATAAAAGGAAATAAAAACAAGAAATGCATTTGTATAATATACATTTTTTATTAAATATTAAAAAAGCAATTTACATATATACAAGTTAAACTTTTTTTCCTATAGGGTAGTCTTATATTCAGGCTTTTAGTTTTTTTCCTAAAGGAATATACAAATTTTGGGGGGTCGTCTTATAATCAGGGTCGTCTTAACATCGAGGAAATACGGTAATTGTCATGGGTCCAGTGGACTGCCAAGGCCTCAAAAATGTAAATGAATGGTCCCTCTGGGGGCATGGGCCAGCGAAATGCCTGTTGCTCCCTAAATTATAATACATAAATACAGGGCTCGACAAACCCCGGGCGCCATGGCAACCTGGAAATGGAGCCTGGCGCCCGGGTGCCGTTGCCCTAATGTTCCCATTTCCGCTGCCATCCGTGTTTTGCAGCCCGAGGGGACAGACGGCAAGCTCCGCCCCCTCACGCAACACATGTGTTAGTGTTCAGCCGAAAGAGCCATGAGGATCGGCTGCGGCACGAATGTTCCCCCTCCCCAGCAATGAGGTAATGCAGCAGGGCGGGGGAACATTCGTGCCGCAGCCGATCTTCATGGCTCTTTCGGCTAAGTGCTGGGTTGTCAAGAGACGACACCCAGCACTCAGAAGTTAAGAAGGGAAAAAAAAAAACTTGTGTATGTTTGAGTTGTATATGTGAAGTGGGGGGGAGGGATGTATATGTGAAGGGGGTGTATATATGTGGAGTGTGGGGGGGGAGGTGTATATGTGAAGGGGGTGTATATATGTGGAGTGTGGGGGGGGAGGTGTATATGTGAAGGGGGGGTATATATGTGTGAAGTGTGGGGGGAGGTGTATATGTGAAGGGGGGGTATATATGTGTATATGTGACGTGGGTTGGTGTGTGGGGTGTATATGTGACGTGGGGTGGGGTGTATATGTGACGTGGGTTGGTGTGTGGGGTGTATATGTGACGTGGGGTGTATATGTGACGTGGGTTGGTGTGTGTGGGGTGTATATGTGACGTGGGGTGGGGTGTATATGTGACGTGGGGTGGGGTGTATATGTGACGTGGGTTGGTGTGTGTGGGGGGTGTATATGTGACGTGGGTTGGTGTGTGTGGGGGGTGTATATGTGACGTGGGTTGGTGTGTGTGGGGGGTGTATATGTGACGTGGGTTGGTGTGTGTGGGGGGTGTATATGTGACGTGGGTTGGTGTGTGTGTGTGTGTGTGTGTGTGGGGGGTGTATATGTGACGATGGTTGGTGTGTGTGTGGGGGGTGTATATGTGACGTGGGTTGGTGTGTGTGTGGGGGGTGTATATGTGACGTGGGTTGGTGTGTGTGTGTGGGGGGTGTATATGTGACGATGGTTGGTGTGTGTGTGTGTGTGTGGGGGGTGTATATGTGACGATGGTTGGTGTGTGTGTGTGTGTGGGGGGTGTATATGTGACGATGGTTGGTGTGTGTGTGTGTGTGGGGGGTGTATATGTGACGATGGTTGGTGTGTGTGTGTGTGGGGGGTGTATATGTGACGTGGGTTGGTGTGTGTGTGTGTGGGGAGTGTATATGTGACGTGGGTTGGTGTGTGTGTGGGGGGTGTATATGTGACGTGGGTTGGTGTGTGTGTGGGGGGTGTATATGTGACGTGGGTTGGTGTGTGTGTGTGGGGGGTGTATATGTGACGTGGGTTGGTGTGTGTGTGGGGGGTGTATATGTGACGTGGGTTGGTGTGTGTGTGGGGGTGTATATGTGACGTGGGTTGGTGTGTGTGTGGGGGTGTATATGTGACGTCGGTTGGTGTGTGTGGGGGTGTATATGTGACGTGGGTTGGTGTGTGTGTGTGTGTGTGTGTGTGGGGTGTATATGTGACGTGTGTGTGTGTGTGGGGGGGGGTGTATATGTGACGTGGGTTGGTGTGTGTGTGTGTGTGGGGGTGTATATGTGACGTGGGTTGGTGTGTGTGTGTGTGGGGGTGTATATGTGACGTGGGTTGGTGTGGGGGTGTATATATGACGTGGGTTGGTGTGTGTGTGTGTGTGGGGGTGTATATGTGACGTGGGTTGGTGTGTGTGTGGGGGTGTGGGGGGTGTATATGTGACGTGGGTTGGTGTGTGTGTGTGTGTGTGTGGGGGGTGTATATGTGACGTGGGTTGTGTGTGTGTGTGTGTGTGTGTGGGGGGTGTATATGTGACGTGGGTTGGTGTGTGGGTTGTATATGTGACGTGGGGTGGGTTGTATATGTGACGTGGGGTGTATATGTGACGTGGGTTGGTGTGTGTGTGGGGGGTGTATATGTGACGTGGGTTGGTGTGTGCGGGGGGTGTATATGTGACGTGGGTTGGTGTGTGTGTGTGTGTGCGGGGGGTGTATATGTGACGTGGGTTGGTGTGTGTGTGTGTGTGCGGGGGGTGTATATGTGACGTGGGTTGGTGTGTGTGTGTGTGTGTGTGTGCGGGGGGTGTATATGTGACGTGGGTTGGTGTGTGTGTGTGTGCGGGGGGTGTATATGTGACGTGGGTTGGTGTGTGTGTGTGTGCGGGGGGTGTATATGTGACGTGGGTTGGTGTGTGTGTGTGTGTGCGGGGGGTGTATATGTGACGTGGGTTGGTGTGTGTGTGTGTGTGTGCGGGGGGTGTATATGTGACGTGGGTTGGTGTGTGTGTGTGTGTGTGCGGGGGGTGTATATGTGACGTGGGTTGGTGTGTGTGTGTGTGCGGGGGGTGTATATGTGACGTGGGTTGGTGTGTGTGTGTGTGTGCGGGGGGTGTATATGTGACGTGGGTTGGTGTGTGTGTGTGTGTGCGGGGGGTGTATATGTGACGTGGGTTGGTGTGTGTGTGTGTGTGTGCGGGGGGTGTATATGTGACGTGGGTTGGTGTGTGTGTGTGTGGGGGGGGTGTATATGTGACGTGGGTTGGTGTGTGTGTGTGTGTGTGTGGGGGGTGTATATGTGACGTGGGTTGGTGTGTGTGTGTGTGCGGGGGGTGTATATGTGACGTGGGTTGGTGTGTGTGTGTGTGTGTGCGGGGGGTGTATATGTGACGTGGGTTGGTGTGTGTGTGTGTGTGTGCGGGGGGTGTATATGTGACGTGGGTTGGTGTGTGTGTGTGTGTGTGCGGGGGGTGTATATGTGACGTGGGTTGGTGTGTGTGTGCGGGGGGTGTATATGTGACGTGGGTTGGTGTGTGTGTGCGGGGGGTGTATATGTGATGTGGGTTGGTGTGTGTGTGTGTGCGGGGGGTGTATATGTGACGTGGGTTGGTGTGTGTGTGTGTGTGCGGGGGATGTATATGTGACGTGGGTTGGTGTGTGTGTGTGTGTGGGGGGTGTATATGTGACGTGGGTTGGTGTGTGTGTGTGTTTATGAATTGCGTGTATGTTTGCGTGATTGTCTGGCTCCTAAAAATTTTTGCTGGCTCCTAGAATAAAATTAAATTTGTCAAGCCCTGCATAAATAAATGGGGCCCTGTTAAATAATGTAATATATTTGGCTCCTAGGGTCTACAGGTACCCATGGCCACATAAATAAATAAAATATTTCAAAAAACGTTTATCAGCCAATGGCAGAGCAGGCTTCTGATTGGCTGACTCTTACAATATGGATAGCTATACCAAAGCCCCCACTGGCACACCAAAAAAATTAAAAAGGAGGAAGTTATTAACCCCATAACCTTATTAAGGAAAGTGGCTCATCTGGTGACCATTTTTCTATATTTAGCTAATCTAGAAAAATGGTCAGAGCTGTGGCAACTGACATTTAATGTGGACAAGTGCAAGATTATGCACCTTGGGCATAAAAACCCAAAAGCAGAATATTGAATATTTGATACAGTCCTAACCTCAACATCTGAGGAAAGGAATTTAGAAGTAATAATTTCAGAGGATGTAAAGGTAGGTAGGCAATGCAATAGAGCAGCAGGAAATGCTAGCAGAATGCTTGGTTGCATAGGGAGAGGTATTAGCAGAATGCTTGGTTGCATAGGGAGAGGTATTAGCAGAATGCTTGGTTGCATAGGGAGAGGTATTAGCAGTAGAAAGAGGGAAGTGCCATTGCCATTGTACAGAGCACTGATGAGACCTCAGTTGGAGTATTGTACTCTGTACTGGAGACTGTATCTCCAGAAGGATATTGATACTTTGGAGAGAGTTCAGAGAAGGGCTAATAAACTGGTTCATGGGTTGAAGAATAAAACGTACCAGGAAAAGTTAAAGCATCTTAACATGTATAGTTTGGAGGAAAGACGTAACAGGGGGGATATGATAGAAACATTTAAATACATAAAGGGAATCAACACAGTAAAGGAAGAGAGTATATTTCAAAGAAGAAAAACTACCACAACTAGAGGACATAGTCTAAAATTAGAGGGGCAATGATTTAAAAGTAATATCAGGAAGTATTACTTTACTGAGAGGGTAGTGGATGTATGGAATAGCCTTCCAGCAGAAGAGGTAGAGGTAAACACTGTCAAGGATTTTTAAGCTTGCGTGGGATTTACACAAGGCTATCCTAGCTATAAGACCGAGAACTGGGGACTAATTCAAGTATTTAGAAAAATTGGGCAGACTAGATGGACCGAATGGTTCTTATCTGCAGACACATTCTGTGATGAGCTGATCTAAGCACTCCTATTCCCCTCTATTCTCTTTTCTTTCCTTTTTCAACAAGGATTTGTTAGTGGTCATAACTCCATAATTATTAGATTGGCCTTAACAACCATTCATGCCTCCGCCGCAAAGGCATTTGACCAAATAGCATGGCCACATCTTATTAGAATCCTGAAATTTCAATAGTATGTAAAACATTTCTAAATTTCATATGTAAACTCCATGATTCGCCGGTGTCCAGGATAGTCGTTAATGGGTTGGACTCTGATTTGGTCACAATGTACAGGAGTGTATGGTAGGGCTGTCCCCTGTCAAAGCGCCTGTTCAACATTGTTTTGGACTGGAATATGAGGGCAATCATTAACTCCCCTTGTAATGTGGGCATCAGAATTGGAATTTAGAGTGTTTTTTTTTTCACAGATAATTTACTACTTTTTATATCACAGCCTCATAGTACAATTCCATGGATCTTTTGAGTATTTCAGATTCGGGATCAGTCTTTCTAAGACTATGGCCATACACTTAAGCCTCATTATGCCTTTATCTGGGAGCCATGCACTATGGATTACTTAAGGATCAAATTACTTAAAAACCTATTCAATCCTCGTCCAGCATTTCACCCATTATCAGGGAAATCGCATCTGAATTATTATCACTTGGATCACTATTGTTTGTCATTCTCAGGGAGGTCCACACTAATAAAGAGGATTTCTTTCCCCAAGCGATTATAAACTGATTGGGTCACACTACAGACAAAATACACTAGACATACTGCTCCATACTGTTACTGAAAACCCAATATAGTATTTAAGCATTCAGGTGTGGAAACATGACTGTTTGTTTGTTTGACATTTGTTTGCAATGGAAAGTCGTCGTCGCCCACCCCCCCTTCTTGTCGTGGGCTGGCAAACCCCACTTTTATCAAGGGGAAGCATCCTTTCCTTTTTTGCACGATGGAAAACCTATGGGAACTCGACATTTGAACTCTGTTTTGGACTGTAACTCGAAATGTTGTATTTCTTTTCAAACCGGTGTAGATACTCTGAACACTTTAGTGATCCCATGATACGTATACTTTCAGGCCCGTATTTATATTACGAAAACATCCGGCATTTCACAGAAGCTGATTGACAGAACCCTCTAGATGATATGAGATGTCCAAAATCTTTCTTGATAAAACACTTCATACTATGCTTTGAACAGGCAAAATTCTCCAAATTAGAAGGTATTTAATGCTGAAAGACCTGTATATTATAACTTGACCAGGAGTCCAGTCTTAAAGCCACCCAGACCTTAAATACATTGCTTCCCTCCTCAATATGTAGGGACATGCAGTATAGGATACTACATTATGCATATTTCTCACCCCTTTGGCAATGCCGGATGGGTATGTGGGAGACCAATGCCTGGCCAAAATCACAAGAACCCATGGCGTCCCTCTACCACCATCTCTGGTCATGTATTCAGATGCATACGCTCTGGTGGACCATCCTTGAGTTCTGTACAAATGTAACCGATAACGCACCACACATTTTATTCCTGCTTTGGATTTATCTAGGGTCCAGTCAGAAGACACATGGCTCAATTGTAAATTGACTCAAATTATTTTGGCATTAGCCCACAAATCCACTCTCCATCAGTGGATATATGACCCTTATGATAAGTAATCATAACCCTATTACTTTTTGATTAGCACAAGGGATTGGGAAAAGGGTGGGAATACGTTTAGGCACCCATTGTTCTGTAAGTGTTGTTATAACTATAACAAGGGGCGGAGCTTAAATGATCCATCTGCAACTAAGACTGCTAAATAACTCCTAAACAGAAATGTCATAGACGTCACGGACGCCCGCAAGAGGCGGAGTTATGAATCACTAAACGATCAGCCAATCAGGCATAGTTTTGAGCTGACACCCCCACCAGCTGATCTATTATTTAAACTTCCCGTTTTGGCGAAATGCGCGTCGGGCTAAGGTCCCACTGTCCTCCTGCTTGTTACCTTGTGCACTTTATTTAGTTCTTATTGCGTTTTTTCACTGGCGTTTGTGGTGCTAGCCCTAGTCTTCATTTATTAAAATCAAACTAATTACTACATCTATTACTGGGCAGATTTGGCTGCATCATTACCCAACTAATTATACTATCTCAAAGCATTTGGAGCTTTACAAACCTCTCTGTGTACTACCTATATGGGCTTGTATTAATGTGAGATATGTGCCATAACATAAGAATCTATCTCATTTAGACATTAGTCTTCTGCTTATAACCTACTTAATATAAATATATCTTTTTTTAACCTCCAGAGCCTTTATGTGTACTATCTACAGATGCTTGTACTTCTGTGAGATATATGTCTTTACATAAGTGTTTGTGGTGCCAGCCCTAGCCTTTATGTATTATAACTAAACTAATTACTACATTTAATTCTGGACAGATTTGGCTCCGTCATTATCCAACTTATTATACTAACACTAAGCATTTGGAGCTTCACAAGCCTCCCTGTGTACTACCTACAGGAGTTTGTATTACTGTGAGATACATGCTAGGACATAAGAATCTACTTCATCTAGATATTTCTCGTTTTCTTATACTCTACTTAATATAAATATATCCCTATAGCTTCAAAAGCCTCTCTGTGTACTACCTACAGATGTTTGCACTTTTGTGAGATATATGCTTCTACATAGCTATTTCATTTCATCTAGATATTCACCTCTTGCTTGTATCCTATTAAATGAAACTTATAGGGTAAAAGACCCTCTATAACTGCATTGTTTTCACCTGTCCACCCAAAGCCTCATTAGGTGTCCAGTACCTTTTTTATATCATTCTATTTCACAGCCCCTTGTTTTATACCCTGTAGATACTATTTAGATTAACTCTAATATTTGCTCTTAAAAGACATTGGGTATTTGCTACACTTGGTGTTAGGCTGATCTTGGGTTTCCAATGGTGAACAATACGCCAATTCTTCATCTTTACACTTTTCTACACTGAGATCAACATTGAGTAATCTGTCTGAGAAGTCTATTACAATCTGATAACTCATAATGTATTTTTTTTTTTTTTCACTTTCAAAGTTCATTTTTATTATTTTACAAGTACAAAAAGATACACGGTAAAGCTTGACATACTTTACCCTGACCCAATACAGATTAAGTCCCCCTGTATCCAGTGCTGTATTTACCGCGAGGCGTCCTAGGCGGATGCCTAGGTCGGCAAATTTTGGGGGGCGGCAGCACTGAAAAATTAAAAAAAAAAAAAAAAATTTTAAAAATTAAAAACCCGGCCCTTTAAATAAAAAAAGACCGCGCTTCCAGGCAGAGACTGAGGTGAGAGGGGATCGGAAGATCCCCCCTCACCATTGCTCTGCCTGCCAGGCTGCACGGGGAGCCGAACAGACAGCACAGAGAAACCTCCGTGCTGCCTGTTCAGCTCCCCGTGCAGTGTGACACGGAAGTGCCGACAGTCACGTGACGGGCGCGGTGACGTCATACGCGCGCCCGGTCACGTGACCTGTCGGCACAATCGCCGGGAAGCGAGGGACCATGCTGCCTGCCACTAGCCACCAGGGAAAGTTAAGTGCTGATGGGAGTCAGTGTGTGTGATGGGAGTCAGTGTGTGTGACTGAGTGTGATGGGAGTAGGAGTGTGTGATGGGAGTATGAGCTTGATGCGAGTCTGAATGTTATGTGGGGTCATGAAATGGAGGTGATGGGGCATGTCTTAGGTGTGTAACGTGGGTGTGCAGCTTGGGTAGGGGGTGCCCGGATTTGGTCTGCCTAGGGCAGCACAAAATCAAGATACACCACTGCCTGTATCCGGAGGCAGTTACTCATAATGTAGGTGTTTGTTACTGTATCAAACTTACTCCCATATCTGACTATACAGGAGAAGTT
Source organism: Pelodytes ibericus (assembly GCA_036172795.1). NCBI lineage: Eukaryota > Metazoa > Chordata > Amphibia > Anura > Pelodytidae > Pelodytes > Pelodytes ibericus. The sequence goes on from CM069857.1 coordinate 293,491,499, forward strand.
TAGTTATTTATTTTAAGAATAAATATATCATTGTAAAAAGCCTAACGATCTGTTTCTTTCTAGCAGGTGGCTCAAGGATTAAACCTATTCCTGAAGGATATTATATTATTCTCTATCAAACACCAGATGTTGTGACATTAAGATAATGTCCTTCATATCATCTAGTGTGAAGATTTGTGTGGGAATGATGGAGGAAGAATCATACATGAAGAAGGGAACGCCAATTGAAACCTGTATATCTCCACAGAGAGAGGAGTTTGGAATTGAAGGTTTCACTGCTCAAAGACCACGAAATGAAATGCTACAGGAAAGCCAGAAAAGATTGGATGATGATGTAGAGAGGAGGCAATCTGGACTGAAACCATTTGCATGTTATGAATGTGGGAAACGTTTTATTACAGAGACAGATCGTACTCTGCATGAGATGATTCACACAGGAGAGAAGCCATTTGCCTGTTTGGAATGTGAAAAATGTTTCACAACAAATTCAAAGCTTATTCTGCATGAGAGAATTCATACAGGTGAGAAGCCATTTGTGTGTTCTGAATGTGGGAAATCTTTTACTGAAAAGTCACAACTTATTCGACATGAGAGAATTCACACAGGAGAGAAGCCATTTGTGTGTTCTGAATGTGGGAAATCTTTTACCGAAAAGTCACAACTTATTCGACATGAGAGAATGCACACAGGAGAGAAGCCATTTGTGTGTTCTGAATGCGGGAAATCTTTTACCAGAAAATCAAATCTCATTGTGCATGAGAGAATTCACACAGGAGAGAAGCCATTTGCCTGTTCTGAATGTGAGAAATGTTTTACTAACAAATCAAGTCTTATTATGCATGAGAGAATTCACACAGGAGAGAAACCATTTTCTTGTTCTGAATGTGAGAAATGTTTTAGTGAAAAGTCGCATCTTAATGTGCATAAGAGAATTCACACAGGAGTAAAGCCATTTGCCTGTTCTGAATGTGAGAAATGTTATACCGAAAAATCAAACCTTATTCTACATATGAGAATTCACACAGGAGAGAAACCATTTTCTTGTTCTGAATGTGGGAAATGTTTTGCCAAAAAATTGTATCTTATTTTGCATGAGAGAACTCACACAGGAGTAAAGCCATTTGTCTGTTCGGAATGTGGGAAATTTTTTACTCTAAAGACAGCCCTTCATAAACATGAGAGAATTCACACAGGAGAGAAACCGTTTGTCTGTTCTGAATGTGAGAAATGTTTTACTAACAAAAGTCATCTTAAGCGACATAAGAGAACTCATACAGGAGAAAAACCATTTGTGTGTTCTGAATGTGGGAAATGTTTTACCTGTAAATCAAGTCTTATTGTGCACAAGAGAATTCACACAGGAGAGAAACCACTTACATGTTCTGAATGTAAGAAATGCTTTAATTATATATCAAGTCTTAATGTACATAAGCGAATTCACACAGGAGAGAAAGCGTTTGTGTGTTATGAATGTGGGAAATGTTTTAACACAAAGAACGAGCTTACTCACCATGAGAGAATTCACACTGGAGTAAAGCCATTTGTGTGTGCAGAATGTGGGAAATGTTTTGCCCAAAAGTCACATCTTCATAATCATGAGAAAATTCACACAGGAGAGAAATCATTTGCCTGTTCTGAATGTGGGAAATGTTTTACCCGAAAGTCACAACTTACTCGGCATGAGAGAATTCACGCAGATGTGGGAAGTCAAACTTTAAGAGAACTGGGAGAATCCACACAGGAAGGAAACCATTTGCATGTTTTTAATGTGTGAAAATGTGTAATGAAATCTTAATTTGTATGCTGTGAATGTGAGAGAGGTTTCACCATAAATGCCAAGCTTATTAACTTTAAGCAAATTTGCACAAATCAGAGGTTTTTTTTAATATTGCAAATACCTAATTTAAACCAATTAAAGACACATGACGATCTCTGTAAGCAAGAGAAAAATCCTTTAAAATTCTGTTTTATAAGGATACAGTTGAACACACACACACACAAAAAGGGCTACAATTCTCATCAAATAAAGAAGAGCATATTCAGTTTAATTTAAATATTGAAAATATATCATGCTTTATTTATATCTTAAATGGTGTAGCAGTTTTGTGTGGAGAGAAAGTATCTGGATGGTTTGATTATATTTCATTTCTGAAATCAAGTCTACTTATGTATTAATAAATTCACAAATGGATAAACCAAAACATATAGCGTCTTCCTTGATGTGGGTGGCTTAGCAATTCTTTTACAAGAAATATAGTGTTAGTATATTACTTTAAAAAAAAACAGGCCCCCATAGGTGCAAAAACATGGTACAATATTTACCTAACTTCAGGGACTTCCTCTAGGAATCAAGGCAGAGTGGCAGAAATTAAGGATCTGTGGGAGCTTAAAGGAGATGTCTAGTACTTAAAATGCCTCCTCAACATTTGAATGCATATTAAAGTACTTTCAAATGCACTTAACAAAAAAGATACTAACCCCTTCATGACATGCAGAAACAAATCATTAGTGACACATGACGTGCCATGCACTAAAAAGAGCAAAGAAAATGCAACACTAAAAAAAGTGCAGGGCGCGCGCTACGATCACTCCCCGGAGTGCCCGTATCTGCCATTTAAAAATGGTGGCACCGGCTGCCCGTGCTTAGGAAGTGAACGAAAGTTGTGGCGATGTGGCTGCAGAAGCAATTTTTTGCTATTTGCAGTTTTTTTTTTAAAAAAATTGTCACTCCCTAGGGGTTAATTATACCCGGTAGGTGATTGTTTAATGGAAACATATTTTGAAGCACATGCATAGCGGTCAGTAACAGCCAATCAGTGGGAAAGGCGGTTTGGTGATTGCTCAGATGAGCATCACCATTCGCCTGGTCAGATCAATATTGTAAATATTGATTTGACCCATCTGGATCTGCTTCCCTCTCCTCACTTGAATTTTAGGGAGAGAGACAGATATGTATATTGTAAGTTTTTTTTGTTTAATTATAATAAATGAGATAAAATGTTATAAAATTGTGAGACCCAGTGGCTTTTATAAAAGCCTCATACCCTTTGTATTAACCCCTTCCCTGCCACTAATCACAGCGCATATTTTCTTGTGCATTTTTAGGAGTTAATGTTTTTGTACTGCAATGTATTACAGTACTACAAAGACTCTTATAAGAGCAATTAACCCTTTCCTTGCACTACATGTCAAAATTCCAAGTTGGAAAATCAAAAAGCACACCTTTGACAAAGGCTGGTGGTAGAATTAGTGCATACCACTATTTGAAATAGCCTAGGGTATCTACTTTTAAAAGATATATGGTTTGATGGGGTAAAATACACTGGCTGGCTTAAAAAATGTCCCAAATAAGACATGAGCGCAGGGTTTTTGCATGTCAAACTTCCAAGTTGTAAAACTAAAAAGAGCACCTCTCAAATGTGGCCTATTCACCCCTAAACAAGCTGACAAACCTATGCATGGGTGGTATCCCTGTACTCAGGAGATGTTGCTGAACTCATATTGGCGTGTTGTTTGGCAGTGAAACATATTAAAATCTGTTAATTCATGTATGAGGTCCAATGTATGTGGGGAAAAAAAACCAAAATATTTACTACCACAAACTTTGACAAAGGCTGGTGTTAGAATTAGTGCATGGAAAGTGTTAAAATACCACCATTTGAAATAACCTAGGGTGTCTACTTTTAAAAGATATATGGTTTGATTTGTAAAATACTCTGGCTGGCTTCAAAAATGTCCCAAAAAAGACACCCAAAAAGTGCACCTCTCAAATGTGACCTTTTAGCCCCCAAACAACCCAACAAACCTAGTAGAATCTATTTAGTAGGGTTTTTTTTATTAGCCTTTGTAGATGACTAAAAGATTGTTCTTTATAAAAGTGATTTTTCCAGCAAGTCTTTCCTGGAACCTTGCTCTTTGTACCCAAATAGCAGACAAGACCACTAGCAGTTAGGTATAGCAAGAATGAACAACCACTTTATATGTGAAACAGCACCAACTTATACACACAAACATGACATCACACATAATAGTATATGGGGGGGGGGGGGGGGGGGACTTAGCATAGTTCTCCACTAGGTCTTCCAATTAACTGGGTCTAGGAATATATTGTACTTCCAGGCTGCAAACCAAATAGGAATTAACATACAATGAGTAAACCTAATTACAAAACACACATTAAGACACATAATGAACACAACATAATCATTTTAACAGAAGGACAGACAAAGGAAATCCTGCCTCACACCTTTCAGGATACAAAGGTGTCCAGTTCAGATACATACAGAGTACACTGAATAAAAGTAACTTGTTGATTGAGGGACATCACTGTAATACAGGAAACTAAATTACTTACATAAAGACAATGGGTAAGGTGACATAATTACAGGATTGGATACAATCTTAACCTGGGGGGAACACAGTGAATAGGACAAAGGTTTGGACCCAAGGGTACACATCTTGGCTGATACCTGAGTGAGCCTCTTTTTGAATATATCCACAGATAGGGTTCATTGTCCAAAGGGAGTCCTCTGGCCATCCAAGAACCCCAGTCACGCAGGCTGTCAGGATTCACTTTGTGACACTAGGCAATGGCTAAAAGTGCGCCACAGAATCTCTGGTCGCAGTTTTGTAAATTAATGGTATATAATTTCATATAGCACAACAGCACTCTGCCCAAACAATATATTAGTTGCCTATGATGAAATGTGCAAAAATATAAAACCATGAAAAGCATAATGACGTGGACCAGGTACCCAGAGTGCCATGATGGTATGCAGGAGTCACATCTGCAGATGCAAAGTCACAGTGCCTGAGGGTTTCACCTCCCCAGGTTAGTGCAGCCACATACCAGGACCTTGAGGAATCAGCTGCTGGTAACCAGTAGGACAAAACACGATCTGGCAGTACCAGAAAAGCCAAACAAAGCACAGGGAAAAAAAAGAGGACGGAATACAGGGTACACACAAAGGACATGACTACAATAGAGAAAAGGTAAGCAAACACAAATCACCATTTAAGACAATGACACAGACAAGCTAGCCTAGGACTCTGAGATGGTAAAGTGAGGGTTTAGTTGCACCCAATGGCCATAAGATGGGAAGCTTGCCACCAGTATCAAGTTACGCCACAACCTACAGCAGAAAAACAAAGGGTTAATGGTCACAAGGAATTTAAAAGAAAAAACTCATCTAAATCGTTTGAAAAATAGAGAGGGTGTTGAGGGTTATATTTAATCAATACAAATGAATAGAGAAACAAAGTAACCCTGTAAGTAGTACTCTTTGATAACTGGTCAGTATGTGAAAAATACAAAAATAAATTGTTAATTTGTTTTGGACACGAATAAATGTGAAATGTATTTTTTTTCTGTTGCTATACCTAAAAATAAATGGAGAGTTTTTCCAACCTAGCAACAGGAAAGAACCAGTTTTTCCAGTAGTTGGCAGGATAAAGCAGGGTCTCCCATGCATAGTAGCAGGGCTAGTCCAACCCATAAGTGGGCTGGAATGTAGGCAGGTTATGAGTAGCGCATACAAGACAAAGTCAGGGAAAATGGAGACAAGTTATTCATTCTTTACAATGTAAGCTCCTGAAAAACACACAGCAGCCTTTTAGGCTACTGTAGACAGGCAGTCATGTGAGTTTGGAAAAGAAAAGTGTCGGTGTGCTAAGCTAGTCATAGGCTCAAATAATATAAATGTATAAAATGAAGCTTACCAAACAGGTAGGAGCATGCTGCAAATACAATGTAATTTGGCTGTACTCTGTATAGAAAAATAAAAACTGCATGTGTGCCTTGATGTGGCGGGTGAGCTTTATTATACTTTGGCCAATTCATATAACCAAGACCTCTCATTTATATTATGTTTATATATTTGTTGACAACTTTATTAGGGTGAGAAGCGCAGACAGTTTTTGTATACATTGTACAGCCAATCGCACTGTATTTGCAGCATGCTCACACCTGTTTGGTAAGCCTAATTTTATAAATGTATATTATTTGAGCTTGTGACTAGCTTAGCCCACGAATATTTTTTCTTTTCTATGCTTGCTTTGAGCCGAAAAAATAAATTTATATTGTGTTTATAAATTTGTTGGCAACTTTAAAAGGGTGAGTAGCGCAGACAGTTTTTGTTTTTTGTAGTCATGTTAGTTTAATTTTAGGATTTCTGACAACTGATCTAAAGAGCCCAATTTAAGGCAACTGAATATAGTGACTCTTCTATTATTGTTGAAATTGTGTTTATTCTTACATGGCAGTTCCTAAGTGTCTACAGGGCCACCATCAGGCGGGGATGGGCGATACACCCATCCCAGGCCCAGAAGGATTTTTTAAAATTAACGAGCAAGTTATCATTGAGCTATTCTATTAAGGAGCAAATTAACAGTGGGCTATTAACCAACAAATTATCAGTGGGCTATTAACCAACAAATTATCAGTCCCATATTAACCAACAAATTATCAGTCCCATATTAACCAACAAATTATCAGTCCCATATTAACCAACAAATTATCAGTCCCATATTAACCAACAAATTATCAGTCCCATATTAACCAGCAAATTATTTGTGGCATATTAACCAGCAAATTATTAGTGGCATATTAACCAGCAAATTATCAGTGGGCAATTAATGAGCAAATTATCAGTGGGCTATTAACCAGGGGGGGGGGGGGGCACATGATTGTGGTACAGGTCGCACCCCCAGTCTAAAGTTGGGCACTCCTCAGGCCTCCTTGTCCCGGTCATGCTCTCCAATTGGAGAGTGCAGAGGGGATGGGCGTGAGGAGGCAGAAACCTCCTCCCACTCCCATATTGGCTAGACCAGGCGAGGGTGGTTCCTTAACAGCATGCACAGAGTCAGTCCCCTGAGAAGCTATAAAATGAGCAAGCACTGTTTAGTCATTTAAAAGGTAATTCTTAATTCATTCAGCCTCCAAGAGGTACCACAACGATTTACTCAGAAAGTCAGATTCCCTTCACTTCTCAGCCATGTGCATTTTAATACACCTAGAGAGTGTACTTCTCAAACAGAAACCTTCAGGAGGTTCCACTTCTATTTACTGCTCCCCTAATCCACCTGGAATTTAATTGTTCTTGGGAAAGCTGAGGCCTATACCTAAATTTGTTCCTGGAATGTATAATCCATGAGGGGCATGTAGATAATACTAACTCCTATTTACATGTTATTAAGACTTCTGGTGAGAGGTCCTTTTTAATATCAAGAATTTTGGCCCATTTTTTGAGAACAGTTAAAATGTATCACATATCACAACAAATTCCCCTTTAAGTGTGTGAAGATTGGTATTGGTCTTTAAACATGTATATTTATTTACAGTTGTTTGTTATTTTACAAACATTTCCCTAAAGAGTTGGAGATTAATGAGCAGCTATATATCAAACCTTCATCCAACGTGTAACATATTTCCATACCACAAACAATCCAGTTATGATGATTTATTTATCAATTGTCTTTGATTTGTGAGTATTCTTGATATGCAATTTCTTGGTAGATGTTTCTGATTTGGTAGCATGTTAGGGAAATAGTTTCCTCCACAAGGTATATAGAAATTCTCTTGGCAGTGAGCGATATTCCTACCAGCTCCTGGATGTCCTCTCCAGATCTTCGATTCAGTCTGCTCATGCTTCATTCTGTATCTCTCTGTACAACATCAGCATCTCTCATAGGCTTGCGGTCCTGGCAGCTATCATCTCAGAGTTATTGATGAGGAATCATCATTCTCCCGAGGAATAATATCCAGTTGGCCAACATCTTCAGACTGATCATAGATTCCAGCTGGGTACAGTTTACAGTCTTTTCATTCACCTATGATGGAATATAACAGTATAATTATACATGTTCTCTTTAGCATACCTAGTGACGCTGATACCTAATACTAGTCTCTCTAATTTAGAAGAATTAGTCAGAACTAGTATCCAGTAGGCAACAGTGATGGTTACTCATTCATGGTTATGGTTCTATATTACTGGAAATATATTTCATATGAAAAAACACACTCCGAGTTACGTCGTAACTGCAACCTTCAACTGGCACCAGTAAACACATTTAATTGTCATCATGATCTCCTTCTAGTAACTGCAGTTGGGATATGGGATGACAGACATGCAATTGTTTGATGTGCACCCATTTTTCAAATTAATTCATTACCCTTGGGGATCTTAATTTTGTAAGCTTGACAGTAATGACATAGGGTCTCTTACAAGAAGGTAGAAACTTACTTTCCTTCCTCTAGAAAAATGTTATATAGATAAACTTGATTAACCCCATATTCCTTCTAAGATTGGTTCTAAGATTATAATATGTCTTAGTGCTATTCGCAGCTTTCTTCAGATTACATTGGGCTAAGGCAAATATATAATGTAAATGCTTACGAAGGTTCTCCACATACTGGTGGATAGTTGCAACATTTACCGTATTTGCTCGATTATAAGACGACCCTGATTATAAGACGACCCCCCAAACTTTGGATATTCCTTTAGGAAAAAAACTAAAAGCCTGAATATAAGACTACCCTATAGGAAAAAAGTTAAACTTGTATATATTCACATGTAAATTGCTTTTTTAATAAAATATTATATCAAAAAATGCATTTCTTGTGTTTATTTCCTTTTTTGTGCCAATGCTGCCTCTCTCTTTCCCTTGCCCCCAGCTTTGTCTCACTCCCCCTCCCTTTGACTCCCCCCTCGCCTGTTTCTCCCCCCCACATGTTTCTCTCTGCCCCCCTCCCTCCCTTTGTTGCTCTGTTCCCCCTCCCTCTGTCTCTTCCCCCCTTCCTGCTCTCTCCCCCCCTCCCCTTGTTGCTCTGTCTCTTCCCCCCTCCCTCCCCTTGCCTCTGCCCCCCCCTCCCCCTGTCTCTCTTCCCCCCTCCCTCGCCCTGTCTCTCTGCCCCCTCCCTCCCCTGTCTCTCTGCCACCCTCCCTCCCTCTTACCTCGTTCCCTGGTGGCTAGTGGGGGCAGCCGGGGGATGTCTGCACGATACTTGCAGACATCCTCCATGCTGCCCGACACGGCAGTCTATTATGACGGACAGCTGGTCCGTCATAATAGACTGCCGTGTCGGGCAGCATGGAGGATGTCTGCACGTATCGTGCAGACATCCCCCAGCTGCCCGATTCACCCTGGTGGCTAGTGGGGCAGCAGAGGATTCTGCGCGATGAGCGCAGACCTCCCCTGCTGCCGCCAGGCATGCTCGCCGGGACTTCTGTGACGAAAGCGGAAGTACCCGGCTTCTTCATAGAAGCCCCGGCGGTCATGCCGGGCGGAAGCATCGCGCAGACATCCCCTGCTGTTAGAGAGGGGGATCCAGGTCCCCTGCAGCTCTGCTGGGGACCTGGATCCCTGTCTTATAGTCTGAACTCAATTTGAGGTCAGATTATAAGACGACCTCGATTATAAGACGAGGGGGATTTTTCAGAGCAATTGCTCTGAAAAAAACCTCGTCTTATAATCGAGCAAATACGGTATTAGATTCTTATCAGCTGTATGATACAGGAGATGTTGGGGTAGCACCATTTTCCTACCTGTCATCAACTCAAAAGGAGACATCTTGGTAGCAGGGCTAGGTGTGGCTTTAATGGCCATGAACACTAAAGGCAATTTAACATCCCAACGCTTACCTGTCCTTTTGACAAACATTTGTGATAGAGGTTGCATGATATGCAGTATGGAGTTTCCTCTTTAAGAAAACCCCCAAGAAATCGCCACATTTTCGGCATTACTTCCCTGGGGAAATGACTCCCGTGATCTGACTCAATCCACCGGGGTAATCCAAGTATGGTTACTAAGCAGCAAGTCGCACATATCTGCAGTATTATTGGAGCAACTTATACACTCTACCCATTTGGTGAAAAGACAAGTGATAGTTAACATATAATTGTTCCCTCTCGATGATCAACTTATGATGAAGTCTATCTGGATGGCCGTCTATGGCATCGCCACCACTTGTTTCTGAAGTGGTGCATGATGAGTGGGTGCATGTGGCTGAAACTGAGAACAGATGTGAAAACCTTGGCAATAAGTCTGAACATCTTTTAACATATGGGGCCAATAGGCATACTCCATATCTAATAGGTGATCTTATCACCACAGTGACCTCTAAATGTAGTAAGGGCAACCCATTGTGGAATACCATGTTTAGATGTCCTTAATAACCATCTATCCTGCAATAGGTATTGGGATTTTGATTTCATTAGTATTCTGATGTCTTCATTACCATTACCATTTTTTTTGGAAATTGCATTATTGTCACAATCTTTAATGTACCTACAGAAAATACCAGTGATGGGATCCTCTTTCTTCTCTAATCAGATTCTCACTGAGAAAATCTTGGCTCCATTGTACTACCTTATTTTCTGGTTGCTTCTGAGTTGTCGGGTAATGGCTTCCACATGTATTACACCCTGTGGTGGGAGGTCTCTACTGATGGATAGTTCTTGCCCGATATAGGTTCCACAAGATCTCTCTCACAGGTCCCGGTTACCATAAGGTCCCCAAGCGGTCTATAATCACTCATAGCCCGGTGATTGAGATGCCCAACATAGCGGACGAGTCTGGTCGTAAGATTGACCAAGCAGAGTGAGTACAAAGGAACTGACATAGAACTGAATACAGTAGTCCATCTAGAACAGGTGGGATTCGTCCCAGGTCAAAAGTGCAAAGGATGGCACAACCAGTGCACGGAAATTGTATATACCTGGCAAAGGGAGAGTGGCTATTGTTTTCAAGTAACACTGTAAAAGCTTAACAGCTTGAACTGGTCTTTGTTTTTTGAGACTCAAAAGCACATGGGCCTAGGCCCATAAATGTTCTCTAATGCAACCCTATATCCAGAAAGACTTTATATAGCTTTTTATGAACCATTTACCCTGTTGATTGGCACAAGGCAGGGCTGCCCCTTCTTCCTGCTACTGTTCATTCTATCGTTGAAAATGTTCCTTTAAATCAACCCAGTTATCAATGGGCTTACAGCAGGAGCATATGCTGACAATCTTCTCCTGATTCTCCCGTGGTCCTTAATACCAACTTTTAAAAAAATATATCGTTTTTATTAAGAATTTTCCAAAATGCAAACATGAATATTAACCAATAAATAACAGAGAAAGAGGAGAAAGTAAGTGAAAGAAAACAAGATACAAATTGACAAGTGCTCTCTTGATTTTGTTGTTGCATTGATGTTCCTGAAGTTGATTTCAGCTCAGAAATGTTGTTTTGAATACCATCACATCAGCCTGGACTGCTTTTGTGTGGGCCTTCCACGTGGCTCCTGGAAGCGTTTTAAAATGTAGCCCCTAGTTGCGGATGCCTCAACTTGATCTTTTTGTAAGGGGGTCATTGCGGTGTTCCCTCTCTGAAATTTCTCTACACCCACCTGGGATGGAACCCTCCATCACTTGGGGCTCCTTAAGAGGACTGAGGGTCTGCCTTCTCCCTACTGATTATTGGCTTGGCCTTGAAAGGGGTTCTGTTTTTGGGGTTGTGGGAACAGGGAGTCCATTTTGGACTGCTTTCACCATGGTACAGCTGTCTACAAGTTACCCTAATTACTAAGGACTTTGAAGACTATATCTGGGATACAGATTTGGGTGTTCTTGTGTTTAGCTTGAATATAAGGTGATAAACCCAACCTTTTGACTCCCCCCCCCCCCCCCACCTCCTCCCCAGACTAGGTGTACATGGTTATCTAGTTAATACGATCTAAGAGTCTTAATATCATTATGTAAGTCATTCACGCCCCTTTTGTAAAATAAGTGATGCTATTTCCTTATGTTAAGTGTAAAGTTATATCTGAACAGGACTTTTTGACAGGTGTTAGGCAGACATTGTATGCCCCAATATCCTACTGTTATCAATGTGTTATTGCATGTCTTTACCAGGTCTGGCTTACTGGATTCAGTGTTTTCCTTCTCTGACATCTTCTGTTATTTAGAATGTTATATTTTTATTTACATTACCTGTTGTTTGGCATACCTGTAATTTAATTACCCGTTTTAAATTAGGCTCTCTCACCCTATTGTTTGAGGCTTGTCCGCATATATGTCTATGTGTTCCACAATAAAAATTGTTCATTGTAATCGACTCCTGGGTACCCCGACAGGGTTCCTCCATTAGCTGAGTGAACCTCCAGGAAAATATAATCCCACAGCGAATATTCCCCTCCAAGTACTTGACAACACAAGTATAGATGGTAAAATCAGAAGAACCTTTTATTACATTTAAAATAAACCGAACACTTTATACATACAAACATCTTGATAACCTGTGATTAAACAATAGCACTCTTAACTGGATTATTAGAATACAAAGGTTAATCCCTTTAAACTTTTAAGCCCTTTAAACACAGAGCTGATGGGATGACTGACTGCATATAAACCCCCATACGTGAGCACCACTGGGTGAGTTGCCGCCATTCTTAACGACCAATGGTGAAAAGACCCCGAATTGGTGGTGAGGCGTGCAGGAGCTCCGATCAACCGGGCTTAACCTTTATTGGGTCTGGCAACTAAAATCGCTCACTGTACAAACAGGGTATATCACAAACAGCACAAGTTATTTCGGTACATTTTAGTTATAATTCAGTCCCTCCTGTTCGGAATGTGCCAGCCAATCATATACTAAGCTACCCGGCTTCCGTGACATTCATTATTCTTCATCCTAGACGAAGTTTCATCTAGTGGTGTGGATGGCTGGAGAGATCCCGAGGCTAATATTATATTTGGCCCAGACGCAGGAACCTCATCATACTTGGGATTATACCTATAGTTTCTAATTAATGGAATGTTCACTAATCTCTGGGTTAAAGTTTACCACTAACATATTTTTTAGTATGTGTTTTTCATTTAAAATATAAAAAGTGTCCCAATAGTAATTTGGATTTTCAGTCAATATGTCAACTACTTGGTATAATTTGTATTTTTGTACCATACCTTTTTGCATCTCATGTCTATGACTCAACACAACTTTAATTAAAAATAAATACAAATTTACCACATTACGAATGAATATTTGAACTCATTTGTCAGTCATTTCAATTTTCCATGCCCTGATCAAGCAGATACGTGCAGTCTTTGATGGGTATAAAGAGTTGAACTCTGGGTAAAAGATTTCCCACTCTCTGAACAGACATATGGCTTCTCTCCTGTGTGAGTTCTTTGATGATTGTTAAGATTTGATTGTTGGGTAAATGATTTTCCACACTCCAAGCATGCAAACGGTTTCTCTCCAGTGTGGATTCTCTTGTGCCGGCTAAGATCTGACTTCTGTTTGAAGCCTTTCTCACACTCTGAGCAGACATACGGCCTCTCTCCTGTGTGAGTCCTTTGATGAGTGTAAAGATTTGATTGTTTGGTAAAAGATTTGCCACAATCTGAGCATACATATTCTTTCTCTCCTGTGTGAAATCTTTGATGAACGGAAAGACTGGATTGTTGAGTAAATGATTTTCCACATTCCGAGCATTCAAAGGGTTTCTCTCTATTGTGTACTCTCTTGTGCCGGCTTAGATCTGACATCTGTTTGAAGCCTTTCCCACACTCTGAGCAGACATACGGCCTCTCTCCTGTGTGAGTCCTTTGATGAGTGTAAAGATTTGATTGTTTGGTAAAAGTTTTGCCACAATCTGAGCATACAAATGGTTTCTCACCTGTGTGAAATCTATGATGAATGAAAAGTCTGGATTGTTTGGTAAATGATTTTCCACACTCCGAGCATTCAAACTGTTTCTCTCCAGTGTGGATTCTCTTGTGCCGTCTAAGATCTGACATCTGTTTGAAGCCTTTCCCACACTCTGAGCAGACATATGGCCTCTCTCCTGTGTGCGTCCTTTGATGAGTATAAAGATTTGATTGTTTGGTAAAAGATTTGCTGCACTCCGAGCATGCAAATGGTTTATCTCCAATGTGGACTCTCTGGTGTTGGCTAAGAAGTGTCATCCGACTGAAGCCTTTCCCGCACTCAGAGCAGATGTGCTTTTTTATGCCTTGCTCTGCAGTGCTATGGGCTTTTTGATGAGCTTTAAGATCTAATTTCATTACCAACACTTTTTCTTTATTTTTCTTTCCATTACTTTTCTTTTTTTTACATTTAGCATGCACGGACGAAGAGGTCGCTGCTTTATGCATGCCAGTCAAATGAAGCACGCCAGTAGAGGTCGGGTCATTATTTACAATTGTCTCAGTTTCTGTTGAAATTAGACTTGTTACATTTAGAAGCATAAGGTTCACTCCTGGAGCATTCTGGGTAACAGCAGTATCATTCATTGCACAGCCTGAGGAGGAAAGAAAATGGTCATGCACTTCCTGGTTGGTTTCCTCATTGACTGACAAACCTATAGGAAAAATAGGAACTCAAGGAGAGTGTAAATAATGCATTAAGAAAATTCAGTTCAGACAACCAAAGGTTAATGAAAGTTGTGGCTACACATTGTCAGCAGCCATTTTTCCTGTGTGAGCAGAGCAAGATAATGGGAATCCTAAAAGTGGAACCAATGAAAATTGGTGAAGTTTACTTCACTGAATGAGGACAGCAGTGGTTAGAATGGTTGCCATACAGGAAGTGTATAATGAAAACAATATTTTCGATTCCGGCACTCCAGAAATACCGTATTTTGCTCGAATATAAGACAAGGTTTTTTTCAGGGCAAATGCTCTGAAAAAGACCCCTCATCTTACATTCGAGGTCGTCTTATAGTCTGACCTCAAAATCGATGTCAGATTATAAGACTGGGATCAAGGTCCCCCGTGTCGTGCAGACATCCCCCAGCTGCCCATATCTCCCTGGTGGCTAGCGGGGCAGCCGAAGGATGTCTGCACAATACGCGCAGACATCCCCTGCTGCCGCCCGGCAAGACCGCCGGGACGTCTATGATGAAGCCGGGTCCTTCCGTCTATTATGACGGACCAGCTGTCCATCCTAATAGACAGAGGTGTCAGGCAGCATGGAGGATGTCTGTGCGTATCATGCAGATATCCCCCAGCTGCCCCCACTAGCCACCAGGGAAAGTGAGGGGGAGGGAGGGAGGAGGGAGACATAGACAAGGGGAGGGGGGGATAGAAAGAGACAAGGGGAGGGGGAGATAGAGAGAGACAAGGGGAGGGGGGGATAGAAAGAGACAAGGGGAGGGGGAGATAGAGAGAGACAAGGGGAGGGGGGGATAGAAAGAGACAAGGGGAGGGGGGGATAGAAAGAGACAAGGGGAGGGGGAGATAGAGAGAGACAAGGGGAGGGGGAGATAGAGAGAGACAAGGGGAGGGGGAGATAGAGACAGACAAGGGGAGGGAGGTGGAGAGAGAGACAACGCTGGGGGGGAGCTGGGGGAGAGGAGGCAGCATTGGCCCATATATGGAATATACAAAGTTTGGGGGGTCGTCTTATAATCGGGGTCATCTTATATTCAAGCAAATACGGTAAATGTAAATCTTTGTAGTTTTAATGGTGACAAGCCAAATAAAGTACAAAATACATAGACAAAACGTCAGAAACCTAACGCATTTCACATCTCATTCATGATTAAGCTATTAGTGCGATCCCTCAAAGGCTCCACACCGGAATCACTGAGCGCATCACACACCTACACTGCTTCCAAAACATTCAAACGTCGGTTCTGTTCACTATAGATCAAAGTCGGCCTCACACTCCAGCTATCTGGCAACTAAGGGAACAGTTACTTCTATTCACCACACATATAGTGAGAAAATCAATCATTTTTAACACTTTATCTGCATCAGTGCATCATCCATGTGAAGTTACCCTTCTCCTTTTTCGCAGCCGATATTCCCCCTGAAGGGGCAGCTACTTCTGTTGTTTCTGGGCACAATTTCAAGATAAATTTAACAGGAAGCTTGCTACCTTACCCCTTTGCGACCGATGACGGTCCTGGACCGTCATAGGGAAATCTCCCTTCGTGACCGATCGCTCAAACAAAGACATGGCTGAGTGTCTCGATACCGAGACACTTCAGCCATGTCGGTTAAGGCCCCCCCGGAAACATCCGGGCACTGTGACAGCCAATCATAGCGCCCGGATGTTAATAGCTGTCAAAGCAGGTGCCTTTGTGATCGTGGGGCAGGGAGAGGCTAAATATAGTGGGTAAAGTATCCCCCTGGTCCCCCCCAGTAACATCCAGCCCCCCCAAAGGATATTTTTCATCAAAACCCTAATCCAAGAGTTAGAATTAGGGTTTGTACTAACCCTAACCATAGGGTTAAGGTTAGAGTTAAATAAAAAAAAAAAATTAAAAAAAATAAAAAAATTTAAAATAATAATAATAAATTGTATAAAAATAAGAAGTTATTCCGTAGAGGACCAATGACATGTTATGTCTGTCTGTGGTCCTCTAGGGATATTTTAGTTAAAAAAAAAAGACCGCTAGTGGGGCCAGTGCTTTGCATTGGCCCCCAGCAGTAGATAGGGGCCCGCAGCAGCTGGATATATGATCCATGCAGCCGCAGGATAGCAAGGATAGCAAAAATCGGTGCTTTCTACTATAGACTACATTTCCTATTCTGCTACGGTAGCTTTTGGCTGGCTGAGCTTGATAGGAAATGTAGTCACAAGCATTACATAATAAATACACGTTTTAAAGCTGCAATAACCGTATCCTAAATTTTGCCCTGTACCTGCCACATAAACCTAGCAAACCTATACATGTGGGGTACCGCTATACTCAGGGGAAGTTGCTGAACATATATTGGGGTTTTGTTTGGCAATAAAATAGAACAGCCCCTTTAAATTCATACCTAAGTTTCAAAGTGTGTGGAAATAAAACACACACAAAATTACTACGCCAAAACTTGTCAAAGATTGGTGGGAAAAGTGTCAAATTACCCCAAGTTGAATGCCCTGGGATGTCTACTTTATAAAAAAATGTGTACATGTGGGCGCTTATTCAGCGATTCATGTCCGATATAGGTGTTACAGTGTTACTAACGCTAATTTAAAAAAAAAAAAAAAATGGTTTTGAAACAGCTATATGGTACTTGTATTTATTAATCTAAAACATGCAAAAAAACAAACATTGGGTATTTCTGAACTCAGGACCTATAGTCGAATCTATTTAGAAGGTTTTTTCATTAGCTTTTGGAGCTTAGTAAAAGAATTTACAAAGAAAAGTCAGGAAAAGTGTTTTTTTTTATTTTAACCATATTTTGCTATTTTTTCACAATACAATAAATGATATGAACAAAATAATGTCATGAAATGAAAGCCCTTCTTGTCCTGGAAAAAACAATATATAATATGTGTGGGTACAGCAACCGACAAAGAAGAAAATTAAAGCTAAACACAAACACCTCAGAAGTGTTAAAACAGCCTCGGTCACTAACGCACAACATTCCAAAAACAGTCTGGTCATGAACGGGTTAAAGACACCACAGAAAAAAGCTGTAAAAATAGTGACCATTTTTTTTTACCTCTGAAGAAGCCCTGTGGGGCGAAACACGTCAGTTGTTAAATTAGTTATTTCATCCATTTTAATTGAAAGTTTTATATCATCCAGCGTTGTTATCAGATGCCATACACCATTCATGATTAAGCGTCAGGAGATGTGTAACACGTTAAGAGTCTGACCTTTTGCCTATCTATTTTGCACTTTGTTTGGCTTCTCACGATTAAACGAAGATTTACATGTATTCCTGGAGTGCCGGTGTGTTTCTACTTTGTATTAACCCCTTCGTGACCAGACTGTTTTTGGAATGTTGTGCGTTAGTGACCGAGGCTGTTTTAACACTTCTGAGGTGTTTGTGTTTAGCTTTAATTTTCTTCTTTGTCGGTTGCTGTACCCACACATATTATATATTGGTTTTTTTCAGGACAAGAAGGGCTTTCTTTTCATGACATTATTTTGTTCATATCATTTATTGTATTGTGAAAAAAATAGTAAAATATGGTTAAAATTAAAAAAAATAAACACTTTTCCTGACTTTTCTTTGTAAATTATTTTACTAAGCTCCAAAAGCTAATGAAAAAACCTGCTAAATAGATTTGACTATAGGTCCTGAGTTCAGAAATACCCAATGTTTATATGTTTTTTTGCATGTTTTAGGTTAATAAATACAAGTAGCATTTAGCTGTCTCAAAACCATTTTTTTTTTAAAATTAGCGTTGGTGACAATGTAACACCTATATCGGACATGAATCGCTGAATCACCCCCCACATGTACACATTTTTATAAAGTAGACATCCCAGGGTATTCAACTTGGGGTAATTTGACACTTTTCACTCTGTCATTTTACCACCAATCTTTGACAAGTTTTGGCGTAGTAATTTTGTGTGTGTGTTATTTCCACACACTTTGAAACTTAGGTATGAATTTAAAGGGACTGTTCTATTTTATTGCCAAACAAAACCTCAATATATGTTCAGCAACTTCCCCTGAGTATAGCGGTACCCCACATGTATAGGTTTGCTAGGTTTATGTGGCAGGTACAGGGCAAAATTTAGGATACGGTTATTGCAGCTTTAAAACGTGTATTTATTATGTAATGCTTGTGACTACATTTCCTATCATGCTTCCCCCAGCCAAAAGCTACCATAGCAGAATAGGAAATGTAGTCTATAGTAGGAAGCACCGATGTTTGCTATCCTTGCTATCCTGCGGCTGCATGGATGATATATCCAGCTGCTGCGGGCCCCTATCTACTGCTGGGGGCCAATGCAAAGCACTGGCCCCACTAGCATTTTTTTTTTTTTTAAAAATAAAATATCCCTAGAGGACCACAGACAGACATAACATGTCATTGGACCTCTACGGAATAACTTCTTATTATTATACAATTTATAATTATTATTTTTAATTTTTTAATTTATTACATTTTTAATATTTTTATTTAACTCTAACCCTATGGTTAGGGTTAGTACACACCCTAATTCTAACTCTAGGATTAGGGTTTTGATGAACTCTAACCCTAACCCAAGAGTTAGGATTAGCACAATAGAAAAATTTTTTTGAAAACCCCCCCTTTTTGTTTTTTTTTTTTTAATTAAAAAAATCCTTTGCGGGGGCTGGTTGTTACTGGGGGGGACCAGGGGGAGACTTGACACACTATATTTAGTCTCTCCCTGCCCCACGATCACCGTGGAGCCTCCGGGCGCTGTGATTGGCTGTCACAGTGCCCGGATGTTTCCGTGGGGGTCCTCAATCGACATGGCTGAAGTGTCTCGGTATCGAGACACTCAGACATGTCTTTTTTTGTGCGATCGCGGTATGCCAGCGTGGACCGTCATCGGTCACGAAGGGAGATTTCACTATGACGGTCCAGGACCGTCATCGGTCGTGAAGGGGTTAATAAGGGTTGTTGGTCATCTGCACCAAAGGTTTTACATTTAGCTGCTCGAGTTGAATTCTCCCCAGCGGGGATTTGAGCCTCACTGGTCCTTGATTCCTGGCATTGTTTGTGCATTTCACA
Source organism: Pelodytes ibericus (assembly GCA_036172795.1). Taxonomy (NCBI): domain Eukaryota; kingdom Metazoa; phylum Chordata; class Amphibia; order Anura; family Pelodytidae; genus Pelodytes; species Pelodytes ibericus. The sequence continues at coordinate 293,510,921 of CM069857.1, forward strand.
CATCATTCTGGATTACAGAGCACGTTAGAATCTTTGTAATTTGACTTTTCTCATGTGAATGTGGCATCAGATCTGCTGTGTGTTTATTTAGTTATACAGTAGTTTAGGTTCAACCCTTTCCTTATTTAGCTTATCCAAAAGAAGGCAAAAAATCCCTTGTTAAAGGGACAGTCTAGTCACCCTTTTAACTTTTAAAGCCCACTTTAGAATAGACTGTGAGTTTTCTTTTTTTTTGTTCTCTGTATAAAAGAGATTGTACTTAGTATCGAAAGAGTGGCCACTAGTGGCCGTTTACGGGTACTACATTGGTACGTATGTATGCCTTAACGCAGAGGCGTCCAACGTGCGGCCCGCCGGGCATCAAGGTGCGGCCCGCCTGAGCTCTGCTCCGGTAGCCACACCTCAAACAGCACACCACACGAGAAGCTGTGTCGGGGAATGACGTTCCTTACACGCTCTGTGTAGGGAACTTCGTTCCCCGATACAGCTTCCCGTGCGGTGTGCAGCAGCGGTGCTGCTCTCATGCGCATATCCCCTCCTCTACCCTGCGCGTGAGGTCATGCGCAAAGGTCAGAGGGAGGGAAGAAGCGCACTGGGAGCCCACAACCTCCACAGCCACGTGTGTATAAATTTGTGTGTGGGGTAAGTGTATGTGAGTGTGTATATAAATGTGGATGTGTGGGGGGGTTAAGTGTATGTATGTTTGTGAGTGTTTGTATAAATGTGTATGGGTAAGTGTATGTTTGTATGTATGTATGTGAGTATCAATGTGTGTGTGGGGTAAGTGTATGTATGTGAGTGTGTGTGTATAAATGTGTATGTGTGTGGGGTGAGTATGTATGGGAGTATAAATGTGTATGTGTGTGTGTGGGGTAATTGTGACTGTGTGTGTGGGAAGGGGGGGTAAGTGTGACTGTGTATGCATGTGTGTGTTTGTAGTTAATGTGACCACTACACATTAGATATTCACCCCGCACGGTGTGAATATCAACTTGTTAGAGGGTGTGTACATCACAGCCCCGCACAGTGTGAGTATCAGTGTGTTAGAGAGGGTGTGTCTTTTTACAACTGTCTTCAAAAATGTATGGTTAATTATGCTTTTGCTACAATTGTCCTTAAACATGCTTACAGAATATCCCCTTAATATAGACCATGGGGGTGGTGAGGAGATCCCTACTGGCTCTATCAACTGTGGGGAAAAACTTTTCTCCTGTGTGGGCGGGCCTAAAATATGTAGTGTTTATTGTGGGCATTTGGCAAGCCTCTGGACCATGGGGGCAGGGTTTTTATTATATGTGAATAATATGGGAGCATATGGCCAGCTCCAAGCATCCTGTATTAAAGGGGTAGGGTAATTTATTATTGGAGGGAGAGGGGTCAGGACTACTTGCCTTGGCCCCCATTATTTCATTAAGATCAGGATATTGTTTTGCCACTGGTCCTTTTGTTAATTTGATGTTACTTCGGGAGGACTACAGCTATCTTCACAACAGCCAAAGCCCTGCCGACATGAGCCTCTAACGTCCCTATAGAAATCTATGGGGAGGATGGAGGCGGCTATTTCAGAGATCACTTCAATGCTTCCTGACCAGCCTGAATACATGGGCTATTCAAAGCACCGAAGTGATGTGAAGTGATCTGAAATCAGAGCTCACAGAGTTAACCCTACAGTGTCTGAATAAAATAAAATAAATAAGTTCCACTTTAAACATGCCAGGTTCACCTTACACAGAGAATTATTAGAATTACATTTCTATGATGTTGTAATGACTTTAATTCACTGTATATTTCTTACCTGGACTGATCTCTGTAGGATTTTCCCCCTCCTTACTCTGCATGGGAAATACCTCCTCTCCCTGCTCCTCCTGTGATACAAGATCAGACTGGAAAGTTATTCACTGGTCTTTAGCAGTAAACAGACGTCCAATGATCTGAATCCCATAAAGCGGCCATTGTAACAGGTGCAGTTTGGTACCTGATAATCCTGTGTGATGCTGTTATCTTGCTCCATACAGCCCTGTGTATAATGACTGATGGGACATATTCCTGATGTATCACTGTTACTTGGTCCATCTGTAGGAAATGATCCCAGAGTCAGTAACGTTACATACAGCAGAGGTTGTGTATATTCACATATTAATATCCAATGTGTATCCGGCTCCCAGTCCCACAATGCACTGCACACACATTACAGATGGTTAAGTAGAGGATGTATTGATAGCAATGTGACAAACACTGCGGAAATGTTTTGTGTTACCAAGGGGTCGAAACATTTCTCTTCTAATTCATGCATTTGGATGCTATTCTGCAAACACAATGTATATATTACATAAGGTGATTACAGACTCCTCCTCTATCTCTGGTCAGAAGAGCTCAGTGTCAAGCAAAGGCTTATGGGAAATGGCTGCTCCCTCCCCACCCGGTCACAACCCCAAGCTGCGGAAAAGCAAGCCTTCTAATATTATATAATACAAATATATATATTTTTTTTTTTTAAATGATCTCACAATATTTGTCAGCAGAAAAAGTCAATGGATTGTTATCAGCACAAGGATCTGATATCTGAATAACAGGAGAAAGTCTTTCTAATGGTCCCTGACACAGTGTTAATTAGACACTGTGCAGCTAAACTAAGTGACGTCTAAACAGTAACGAGAGAACTGAAGAAACAAATGGAATAATCAGGCCATAAATTAGCTACTAATGGCTGCTGTTCCCGTATCAGTTCGCTGGTCATTGATAAGACATCTCCATAGCTCAGCTACACCCCCCATTTACACAATAAGATTATCATATAGAGCAAATGTCCTGTTACCCAGTGAGCGGAGAGGTTGGGGACTGTCTGTCTCCCCTTCCTTGTAATCCTCCTGCTCTTCTTCCAGACAGTCTTGTTTCTCCATGGTGAAGCGGACGGTTATATCCTCACTCCTTACAGGAAGCTGAAACACATAACTATACAGTCATGATCCAGACGTTTCCATGTGTTTCTCTCTCACACTGTATAAGGTCCACCCTAGCAGGTCTCACCTCACCGCTCAGGAGATGAAGGAGCTTGTTGGTGGGTTCTAGGATCTTCCCATCATTGTTCCGTTCATTTACAAGGGAGTCGGGTGGAGGATCCACAATGGGGTTCTGGGTCCTACAGAATGTGTCAGATGCAGAGGGACTGCTGCAATCATCCCCTCCCTGCTTCCTCACAACCACATAATCCTACAAATGGAGACAGCGGGAGATATTACTGGACAGACACACAATGTGATCACAGGGGACACGGGATTTTATCTGGACTATTGTTTCGGAGAGTTTCAGGGCTGGTTAATCTGCAGCCTCCAGATGTTGCTGGAAGGTTTTTACTGAAGATCATATTCATTTGCATTGTAAATAGATTTGTTGGGATTTTTGCACCATGAAAACTGAACTGGTTGGAAGATGATGTTGTTGACTCTCTCTGACCAATCATTATGTTCTATTACCCCAGAACCTTCATATCCCCAAACCTCTCTCCTTTCCCTGGTTCCTGACATATTGCATGCAGTCCTGAACACTGCTTATCTATAGCTCTTATTTCCAGCAGTCTGTTTGTCTATGACGAATAAAATATATAACACACAAGTAAAACATTCTACTTTCCCATCCAGACACTTGTTGTCTAGTAACTTCCCCCATTACTAGTATATCTTCCCTCTGACTAACCCTCAGTGATTTGCTTCCAGGTCGGATCATATAACACACAATATCCCAAATGGGATTGTTATTTACCCCTCACCTCTCCAGTCAGGACATAGATGATCTCCAAGGTGAGATTCAGGATCTTCTCAGTCATGGGATTCTTGATCATCATTGCTGAGTGATGTAGGGATCCTGACAATCTGCTCTGGATCTCGGTAACAGGATCTCTGCTGAGAGGAATTCCTAATGTAAAGAAACATATTAAGCTGTAATCAGTTGTGGTGAGAGGGACACTGGGGGGATAGCGGGGATCGGGTGAGAGGGACACTGGGGGGATAGCGGGGATCGGGTGAGAGGGACACTGGGGGGATAGCGGGGATCGGGTGAGAGGGACACTGGGGGGATAGCGGGGATCGGGTGAGAGGGACACTGGGGGGATAGCGGGGATCGGGTGAGAGGGACACTGGGGGGATAGCGGGGATCGGGTGAGAGGGACACTGGGGGGGATAGTTGAGAGGGGGTGAGAGGGACACTGGGGGGATAGGGAGGATGGGGGTGGGAGGGACACTGGGGGGATAGGGAGGATGGGGGTGAGAGGGACACTGGGGGGGGATAGTGGGGATGGGGGTGAGAGGGACACTGGGGGGATAGTGGGGATGTTGGAGAGAGGGACACTGGGGGGATAGTGGGGGTGAGAGGGACACTGGGGGGATAGTGGGGGTGAGAGGGACACTGGGGGGATAGTGGGGGTGAGAGGGACACTGGGGGGATAGTGGGGATGTTGGAGAGAGGGACACTGGGGGGATAGTGGGGATGGGGGTGAGAGGGACACTGGGGGGATAGTGGGGATGGGGGTGAGAGGGACACTGGGGGGGGATTGTGTGGATGGGGATGAGAGGGACACTGGGGGGGATAGTGGGGATGGGGGGTGAGAGGGACACTGGGGGGGGGGGGATAGTGGGGATGGGGTGAGAGGGTAAATCCCATCTATCATTGGCTGCCTCACAGTTGCTCTTTGGGGTTCAGTCCCCAGCTCCTTACCCCGCTCACTCTCTGGCCAATCAGCAGCACCGGCTGGGTGACGTCACACAGGGACCGGAGATAGCAGGTCTGACACTGAATAGAGTCTCCGGTTATACCAAGGACGTGCCCACCTCTCACTATTAGAGCTCTAAACGCAAAAAACATTAATTTTTATGGGTTAGGTCTCTATTGCTCGGCGTCAGCCCTTAGTACGATGGCCATGTTGTCGTAGACCAGATTTCATAAAGTCTGGGAGACCTGCCTCCAACAAAATGGCGCCTATCATGGAGACAACAACGTGAGATTCTGTCTTCCAGCCGGTTCTTGCGCAGGGCCCGGAGGTTGTGGGCAAGAAACTTAGACGGCAGGAATTTCTTACCGTACAGATGAGGGGACCGGATATAAAACGCCAGTACAGAAAGTGCCCAGCGACCACCCAGCAACCTTTGATTGGGGCTGGAGATGTGTCCGCTATCCAGCACACTGAGCATTACAGCGCTCTGCCCACTAGAGGGAGCACTGATTACACTTCCTCTTATCCCCGGAGCCCACAATCCTTTGCGATGTAAGCTCCGTGTCTCCACCAACATGGCGCCCGCACGGAGACACAATGTTCCTCCCGCTGTTTCCCTGAGAGAGAAGAGAAAGGGAAGATAAATGTGGGATTTGTTGTGCTGGGCAGATTGCTAATTCTCCTCCAGCACCTTGAGCTGGATCCATTGGAGCACAGTAAGTATTTGTTACACTGTGTCCGGGTTTTGTCCTCAGACAATGAAAGTTCTTTGTGTAGAAATTCCTTGTGCTGCTTGTGTTTGTTCATATATTGCAGTTTGAGCCAATAAAGCAGCTCGAGGTCTCTTATTGGGAATAAAGCACATATGTTGTCTGCAGCCCATATTACTATTGTTCTGGGACAATATATTGCATTTAATCCTGTTTATTGAATGGCTGGACTGCAATCCTCAAAGCTTCACTGGGACTTTATGTGATTCAGGGGTTAATTCAGATATTTAACCCCTTAGTGACATGACCTTTTGAGCTTGTCTTTCCCTTGACATATTTGCAGTGTTTGTGTTTAGCTGTAATTTGTGGTAATATAGAATCACAAGGGAAATGTCCGTTGTCCCCAGTATGAGGATGAACTGGCGTGTGCGTTTAATAGTACGTTTGATAGAACACGCCAGTTTATCCTCTGACTGACAGCTGCCATGTTTCCAGGCAGGCAGCCGTCTGGTCGGCGACCGGCACTCTCTGCTAGCGCAGACAGAGCCCCTCATTTTTGCATGGGATTAGCAGGGGGAAATCAACTAGGTCCCCCCTGCTTATTCCATACAAAAAACGAGGGTCACTCTCTGTGCTAGCGGCGAGAGACCCTCGCATTCGGCTGTCAGAGCGGGACGAGACTCTGCTCTGATTGGTTGTGCACATGGTGACGTTTGTCAGCACACGACAACCGGGAACTGCTGTGTCTCGCATGTGAGACACAGCAGTTGGTAAACCCGCGTGTATCTATTAAGATTCACGTCGGGATTTACTTAATTGACCCAGGACATGCTTTGTTTGGTTAAACAATGTTTAATGCTCATTTAAATCGCTTTTTATTTTCTCCTTCAAGCTCTGGGATCAGTGTTCACTCTTAGTGTTTAGCAACAGCTTTATTTTGCATATTTTATTTATTTTTTCTGTTTCTCTTACTAGTTGCGAAGACTTATTAATGTTTAGGCTCCCACATTTTAACCCAAAGCAGGTGATCCCATGTCCTAAAGACAAATATCTTAAACATTTAACCCCTTAAGGACAGAGCCTTTGAAACATTTTTGTCCATTCTGGACAATGGCTATTTTAACATTTCTGTGCTGTTTGTGTTTAGCTGTAATTTTCTTCTTTGTCATTTGCTGTACCCACACATATTATATATTGTTTTTATCAGGTCAAGAAGGGCTTTCTTCGGATGCCATCATTTTGATCATATCTTATAACATTATTTAAAAAAAATAATAAAATATGGTAAAAAAAAAACACACAAATTTCCTGACTTTTATTTGAAACATCTTCTCCTCATCGACCAAAGCGAATGAAAAAAAACTGCTAAATAGATTCTACTATTTCTCCGGAGTACAGGGATACCACCCATGCATAGGTTTGTTGGGTTGTTTGGGGGCTAAAATGCCAAATTTGGGAGGTGCAGTTTTTGGTTTTCCAACTTCAAATTTTTACATGCAGACCGCCTGCACCCATGTCCTATTTGGGACATATATGAAGCCAGCTAGTGTATTTTACCCCATCAACCCATATATTTTTCAAAAGTAGACACCCTACGCTATCTCAAATGGTGGTATTTTAACACTTTCCATGCACTAATTCTACCACCAGCCTGTGTCAAAGTTTGTGGTAGAAATTTTTTTGTGTTTTTTTTTTCCACAAACCTTGTAATTCAGACATTTATTCACAGATTTTGGTATGTGTTACTGCCAAATAACACCCCAACAAGTGTTCAGCAACATTTCTTGAGTACAGGGATACCACCCATGCATAGGTTTGTTGAGTTGTTTGGGGGGGGGGGGGGGGGAGGCCAAATTTGGGAGGTGCAGTTTTTGGTTTTCCAACTTGACATGCAGACACCCTGCACCCAAGTCCCATTTGAGACATATTTGAAACCAGCCAGTGTATTTTACCCCATCAACCCATATATATATATAGTGTTTTTTCCCCCACAAATATTGTATTTCAGACATAAATTCACAGATTTCGGTATGTGTCACTGCCAAACAATAACCCAATATGTGTTCAACAACATCTCCCGAGTACAGGGATACCACCCCAAAACCCATAGGTTTGTTGGGTTGTTTGGGGGCTAAAGGGCCACATTTTGAAGGTGCGCATTTCCAACTTGAAATTTTGACGTGTAGTCAGCCTGAGCCCATCTTTCATTTGGGACTTTTTTTTTAAGCCGGACAGTGTATTTTACCCAAAAAAGTATATCTTTTGTAAAAGTAGACACCCTAGGCTATTTTAAATGGTGGTATTTTAACACTTTCTATGCACCAATTCTACCACCAGCCTTTGTCAAAGTTTGTGGTAGTAATTTTATTGTGTCATTTTTCCCACATACATTGTACTTTAGACACAAATTCACATATTTCGGTATGTGTCACTGACAAACAATACCACAATATGTGTTCAGCAACATCTCCCAACACAGGGATACCACCCATGCATAGGTTTGGCAGCTTTGTTGCGGGTTGAAAGGCTACATTTGAGAGATGCGCTTTTTGATTTTCAAACTTGAAATTTTGACATGTAGAGCAATAAAGGGGTTAATAGCTCTTATAAGAGCCTTTGTAGTACTGTACAAAAAAATTAACCCCTAAAAAGGCACAGACAAGAAAAAAAATTCTGCTGTGCAGTGATCAGTGGCAGGGAAGGGGTTACTATACAGGGTACACTATACAAAGGGTATGGCTTTTATAAAAGCCCTTGGGTCTCACAATTTTATAACATTTTATTTAATTTATTACAATTAAAAACTTATATTATACAGATATGTCTCTTTCCCTCACTAAGTGAGGAGAGGGAGGCAGATCCATATGGGTCAGAACAATATTTACCAATATTGATCTAACCAGACGAATGGTGATGCTCATCTGAGAAATCACCAAACCACCTTTGCCACTGATGGGCTGTTACTGATCGCTATACATGCGTTCAGACAGCTACAAAAGGAATACACGTAATACCCTAGTGGGTATAATTAACGCCTAGCGAGTGTGACAAAAAAAAAATGCTGATAGCAAAAAATAAATTCTGCAACCAGATCGCTCCATATGCGCTGCTTAGGCAGTGACCATATGCGCTGCTTAGGCAGTGACCATATGCGCTGCTTAGGAAGTGATATATGGCAAGGAAGGGGTTAATAGCTCTTAAAAGAACCTTTGATATACTGTAATGAATTACAGTAAATAAAAATGAACCCCTAAAAAAATGCACAGACAGCAAAAAATTTGCAACAAATTGCCATTGCCACTGATGGCTATACATGCACTTAGACAGCTAAAAAAAATTTTTTTTAACGTAATCCCCTAGCGGATATAATTAACCTGTGACGGGTGTAATAAAAAAGTTTTTTTAAAAAAGTAAAAATGCTTCTGCAGCAAGATTGCTGCATTTGCGTCAGATCGCTGCTTAGGCAGTGATCTACAGCAAGCAAGGGGTTAATAGCTCTTAAAAGAGCCTTTTTTTTTATACTGTAATGAATTCCAGTAAAAAAAAATAAACCCCTAAAAAATGCACAGACAGCAAAAAATGTGCTGCTGTGTATGATCACTGCGTACACAGCGATCAATGGCAGGGAAGGGGTTAAACACTGGAAATGGCTTTTATAAAATTTTATTAAATATGTAATTTTATTATTTTATTTTATTTTTTTACATTATCTGATCTGTCTCTCTCCCTTACTAAAACTAGTAAGGTGAGGGAGGCAGATCAATACTTGTCAAAGGCAATATTTACTAATATTGCCTTTGACTGTATGATAAGTGCTCATCAGAGCACTTACCATACATGACTGCACACAGATCACACAGATCTGTTGTGCAGGCATCGATTGGCTCCCCCTAGAGCATTGGAAGTGAAATACATTCACTTCCGATGCTCTTGGCATTAGAAGGGAAGCGCTGCCTGTACAGGCAGCGTTCCCTTCTACTGAGCCGATGGGGTCGCTCAGGAGAGCGACTACCATCGGTTCTGGGGCAGCTGAAGGTGCTGCTAAGTGCCTCGCTAGCGAGGCACTTTAGCAACACCGGAGGTGCTTAGGAAGCACATGTGTGCAGCGGGCACAGCCATTTTTAAATGGCTGCTACAATCACTCCGGGGAGTGATCGTAGCGCGCCCCTGCACTTTTTGGGGGTGGTGCACAATGCCTCTACATAGAGGCATTGTAGCAACACTGATATTGCATGACGTGCCAGGCACGTCATCTGTCGGCAAGTCCACGATTTGTCGCCAAGGGTTAATAAAGATCTTTGTGCTCCTTGTTTTCCACTGTGTATAACCAGTAATCATACCAGGACGTGCCCAGAATTGGTCAGACAGTGCTCCAGATACTATTCACTCTGTATTATAATACATGTGTGTTTTACACGGTGTATAACCAGTAATCATACCAGGACGAGCCCAGAATTGGTCAGACAGTGCTCCAGATACTATTCACTCTATATTATAATACATGTGTGTTTTACACTGTGTATAACCAGTAATCATACCAGGACGAGCCCAGAAATGGTCAGACAGTGCTCCAGATACTATTCACTCTGTATTATAATACATGTGTGTTTTACACGGTGTATAACCAGTAATCATACCAGGACGAGCCCAGAATTGGTCAGACAGTGCTCCAGATACTATTCACTCTGTATTATAATACACGTGTGTTTTACACTGTGTATAACCAGTAATCATACCAGGACGAGCCCAGAATTGGTCAGACAGTGCTCCAGATACTATTCACTCTGTATTATAATACATGTGTGTTTTCCACTGTGTATAACCAGTAATCATACCAGGACAAGCCCAGAATTGGTCAGACAGTGCTCCAGATACTATTCACTCTGTATTATAATACATGTGTGTTTTACACTGTGTATAATCAGTAATCATACCAGGACGAGCCCAGAATTGGTCAGACAGTGCTCCAGATACTATTCACTCTGTATTATAATACATTTGTGTTTTTTGTTTGTAAAGTATTATTCTTTTTCATCCCAGTTACTGAAACTCACTGAAGCCGGAGCAGCTCTTACTGTCACTTGAAGTAAGTATACATCTCATTTTATAAACACACTGACAATGTACTATATAAATATATAAATTATGCCTATATTCATTCTCTCTCTCTCTCTCTCTCTCTCTCTCTCACCTGAACATTGTTTTTACTGTGCATCTAGAGCATGAAATAATGATTGAAAATTATCTATACATTGTATTGGCAAAATGGCATGTAAATGCTTAAATTAGGAGAAAAATGTATTTTAAATGTGTCTGTGGTGACTCCTGTTTATAACCCGTGGCTAGGGTTGCCACCTTTTCTTCAAAAAAATATACCAGCCTTGGTACTGTCTCTATAGACATAACATTGGCCTGAGCCAGTTTATTACTTATGTTATTATACAAGATTCTTAAATGCTTCTCTTAGGTATATTCCTCAACCCGAGAAAGAACTATTATTATATACAGCGGATTTCCAACAACCAATTTTTTTTATGATATGAATGGGAGTGTTGCTACTGGATGCACCTGCAGCGGCCCCAAGTGGCCAGAGTATGAGGCTGGATTAAGACCTAACCTGATGCATAGAGCTCTGGCATAGAACATGAATTTGGAAGTGGTGAGGGCACCTCCTGGTAGTGTGAGTAGCAGTGCCTCGGGGGATTTGTCTCTGATGTGGATTAGATATGCTTCCAGAACTTTAACCGGGCACCATTTATTTCTGGTAGGGTAGAAGGGGATTTCTTCGGGATGGCCAGACTGGTTAGATTTGCTCTGTCTTAATATAAGAATATAATGGTCATTTACTTTCTTTAGATCTTTGATATTGAGACATGCATGTATATCTGTTTGTGTTACAACCGTGAACTCTCTGGGCCTTAAAAACCTGTAGAATGCAATAGTGGTTTTAATGACCAAATTTGTGCATGGATCGAATGGTTAGGAGTCCAGCATATTTGATACGGTTCGAAATGTTCCCGAGTTGTAGGATCATCTAGTTTTTTTTTCTAATACCTTTTGAGAATGTTTGTCTTTAATTGGATTTAATGAGAATAAGAAAGGGATGTGATTCGGCATGGTGGACATTATGGAGTGCTGTAGTTCTTTTAAATAAAGTTTGATGAGGTGAAGGTGGCAAAATGCGGCAAAAGCTACCATGGTTTTGAACTGAAAAATCATGAGTATGGAACTCCACTGAGAACCGATTGAAAATAGACACAGCCCTGCTATAGGTTTTTTGAGTATTTGTGGATAAGGCCTCTTGAGATAATGTTCTGCTGTGGCCCAATAGCCGGGTCAATCCAGGATTAAATTGTGGATTTCTGGAGTGCAGGTAGGATATCTGTTGGCCATACGAAGAATTTTACGAGACAAAGCATCAATGGCTGAATTATTGCAGGTATATGCAAAATATATATGGGTATATATGGTAAAATTGGTAAGTGGCTGCAAACCAAGTCAACCTGCGAATTAATTTCATAATGGTCAGGGAGGATGACTGCCCCTTGTTAATTATCTCACAAGCTGCCATGTTGTCTGTATGACATTTGACAGCCATGCCTGACCAAAGTTCCCCCTATGAAAAAACTGCCACCACTATGGGGTAAATTTCGAAAAATGCAGAAGTTTCCCGAAAGGAGGGCAACTCCATTTTTTATTTAGGCCAGTCGTCCCTAAACCAATGGTCGTTGTAAATTGCACTGAGCCCGGTGTTGGCAGCAGCGTCAGTCCAGAAAACCGGGGGTTGGTTGGACACTGGGGGAATAAACATTGAGATTCCGTGCCAGCGTGCAAGGAAATATTGCCACTTGGTCAGGTCTGCCCTAGTAGGTGTATCTAGACAGATACTACCGTCGCCTGGGAGGCCCGGTAGGAGGCATAGCAGTCTGGATATGTGGAATAATGAGCATCATGAAGTTCAAGGATCCCAGTACTTGCGTGTACAAACTCCTAAATACAGGACCTTGTCTAATTGTTTGAGATTGCGCTGTAGTTTAAACTCTGGAAGACAAGACTGTAATAAATTTTAATCCAATATGATGCCTAAAACCATGAGTCTATTGGAGGGTCCAATGGTCTTATCAGGAGAAAGTGGAACGCCCAGTGTGGAAAACAGTTCTGTAGTGCTTGGTAAGCTCAGAGGTGTGGTATTACCATCCCATCTTCCACCAACAGAAAATTGTCCAAATAATGTCTCACCGTGGGACACCTGGCTATGTTGAGAAGAAGCCAGCATAAAGGTGCAGCAAATGTGTAAAAATTTCTTGGGCTAATTTTAGCACTAAATGTGAGTCTAGTAGAAAAATAATACTCTCCTCTCCACCTAATGAATATTCCATAAAGAGGGATACATAGTGTCACAAAACGGTTTTGGAGATCCACTGTGACAGGGGTTCTTGGAGGGCCTTGGGGGCCAGAAGACTCCCTGTGGACTATGGACCCTGTCTGTTGATATATTAAAAGCGTTAGTGATATCTGTTTTGCCTAACCATGTGGCTTGGCCAGCTTTCAAAGATCGTCTGTATGGCATTGTCTACGTGCTGTAGTGTAGAGAAAATTCATCGGACGTAATGAGTGAATTCATAGTAGGGGTGGTCGATTAATGATAAGTCTATGATCATTCGTCTTTATTTGGAGTATTTACTAATTGCAAGGCCAATGGGTTTAGTACACCACGTAGAATATGGGAGTGTAGGGAAAAGGGCCTAACATGAAACCATGTTGAACTTCTTTGGCTATGTGCGTGTCTACTGTGAGAGGGTCAGTAGTGGCTGAAACCAAGTTCGGGCATTCTAATGTGCCTGTGGAGAGTGCCAGGATCCCGGTGTGGAAACCCTGCAAAAAACTTGTGTAGTATGTGTTCCACCAAGCAAGGAGAAGGGTGTGATTTGTTAATAGTTTGCCAGGTTGTTAATATTGACTTCAGTTAATCGGACATATCATGGGTCTGCAGAACTATAAAAAGGTTCCACACATATTCCCAGTTTAAAACTTATACATTATGACCACCATTTAGTAGTGAAGTCCCTTGTATTTAAACTATAGTTTTAAGTACTGCATGAGTGCCTACACATGATTTAAATATGCTGCACATATATGTGATCATTGCCTCATGTGTATCTGTCCATACATACACAAGGAATAATTCTTGTCCGTACATGTCATAAAATAACTGCTCCTACATAATGTAAATCACACAGTCAGGGGTGTGTGTGTGTGTGTATATATATATATATATATATATATATATATATATATATATATATATATATATATATATATTAAACAGTCCAAAAACGTCTGCCCTACGACTGAAGGCAAACAGAATCACGCACTCACAGGGTTTGAATGAATAGTATAGAGGTCGATGTATTAGAAAAAAAGCATATACAGCATCAAAAAAAAACAACGACGTTTCGGTTCCTACCAGGAACCATTGTGGTTCCTGGTAGGAACCGAAACGTCGTCTTTTTTTTTTTTTTTATGCTGTATATGCTTTTTTTCTAATACATCGACCTCTATACTATTCATTCAAACCCTGTGAGTGCGTGATTCTGTTTGCCTTCAGTCGTAGGACAGACGTTTTTGGACTGTTTGTACCATAACAAAACAGCACCCAGGTATTTTTAGGTATTTTATACTTATTTTGGGCTGAATGCTCAACTTTTGGATATATATATTTATTTCACTAATTTCAAATTCTGCTTTCAGTGGTGTGGGGGGGGGGGGGGGTGTAAATTCCTTCTTGATTTCAAATGGCAATCTGATTCCTCGTTTGGTTTCACAAACTCTAAAGAAATATTAATGTCTATACTAACATACATAATACTCTATGGTCTGCTCGTTTAGAAAAGTATCCAGGCCCAGAATAAATAAATAAAACCAAATGGACTAACCAACAGCCACATATTCCAATAGGCCACTACCAATGTCAAAGAGGAGGATATAGAAGGTGCATAAATTGGAAGGAACATATGCAATCACAGGAAAAGTTTTGAACAAAATATTTTATATTACACTAATCACATACAATAAAAACACAAACAATTTATGCTGCTCTGTTAAAATAGAATCCAGCTGAAGCATCCGAGGATCTCTGCTCCTCACTTCATCCCTTGTGTTTCTTTAGCCCAGTTGCTCTGCACTCTGTATTTCTGCTCTGCCTCAGTTCTGTTGCACTCACATTGCTCTGCTTGGCTGTTCTTTGCTAAAGACTGCTACATCATGATAACCTGTTCTAGTTGTGCTTCATGCTCGCTCCTGTTTGTAGGATCATTTCAGGTAACCCCTAGCCATCACTGGATTCCATGGCTGCTTCACAGGGCCTGGGAACATGGCTGCATGAACTTGGGGTCTTAAACCACCGAGGGATTGCAGTTACTCAGCACCAGGTCCTGTGTCTCCATTTCCAGCGCATTGAACACTCATAGTCCCATAAAATCCTGGACCTATCCCTGACATATGGTTATAGGCAATAGCACTCTCTCTCTCTGTCTCTCTCTTTCTCTCTCCTATCAGGGTTTGTGCATTGCCCTCGTTACAGTCTGTATTTTTTTTAATCAAGATTATTTTTATTTTTTCATAACATATATAGAAAAGAATAATTGTCATAGAAACATACAAATATAGGCTGGTTACAGCCTATATTATGCCTCTGTGCCTTTCTTGCTTTTCTTAATCTCTGTTCTTAATAACTGATGCAGAATTTTGCCTTTCTTCGACCAAGCCTGTTTGTTGCCTGTCCTGACCCATTTGTCTGCTTTTGACTCTGCCTAACTGCTGCCAGCCCTGAACCTTTGCCTTCCTGACTACTCTCTTGCCTTGGGTTGTTCTCATCCTGAGTTCCTGTCTACCTGTTATATTTGGGTTATGCTTCTGTGTTATTGTAATTGAAAGAGTGCAAAAAACCTGGGGGAACCTGCGGCTCAACCATAGGGTGGATTTCCTTCAGGCAGAATAATTCTGTTCTTTTACTCTGACCCATTGTTACACCCAGCATCTATCCTGCATTCTGGTTCTACGTCCTACCTGAATGGTTACCGTTATTTTGGTCCGTGCCCTGCTTCGAGAGCTGCCAGTCTCCACTACCAGTCCTGCACGAGAATTCCATTCCACAGACCCCACACCATGCCCTGCAATGAGGCTTCTCCCTGGTCTGTTATCCCAGGTTGTGACAGTTGAATTGTTTTAATTTCAAAGTAAATTATTCCCTTTGATATCCATCAATCTAGATCAATACTTTCAACCTGCATTATAGCTTTCATTTTTACAGACTCAATAATCCTTTTTATTTAATTCTGTATTTTATTTTATTCCTTAAACCAAAAATGTTATAATATTCCATGGAGAAAAATACTGTTTTCATTATTTCTTTTATTATCTAATGCCCACAGTAGGTAAGATAGGTCAGACTCTTACTTGTACCACCCTTCCTTATTTGCGTTCTGATCTTGCACAGTAAAAGCTTTTGTTAACATAGAAACATAATGTGTTGGCAGGTAAGAGCTGTTCGTCCCATCTGCTCAGTTTTCGAAATCAAGGCCTGACAAATTTAATGAAGTTTTTGGAGCAAGCAAAAAAATCTAGAAGCCATACAACGGCACACTCACAATCATGCAAACATGCACACAAAGACCGATACACACAGTCACAGACCAATACACACACACCCTTCCCTGAATTGAGGTAAAGCAGGGAGGGGGGACGTATTGATGCACATTTTTTTCCTCTGGATAGGGGGTGGGGCGAACCTGCTCGTATGTGTGTATATGTCTGTGTTGACCTGTGTGTGTGTTTTTGTGTATTAATCTGTGATAGACAGACGTATAAACACACACAGTCACAAAAACAGAGTCCAGGACGGGGTTTAGCAGATGTGTGCAGCACACACTGCTCCCTCATAAAAATGGTAGTGGTTCCATCCTGAAATTATATGTTGTTATGGAGGACTAGACCTTGTTTGTTTGTTTTTTTGATAGTATATTTCTATCCAAACCTTACTGATATATATTTTGAAATAGTAATTTATAACATTTCCATTTAGAATTTTGGTGCTAGTATAGGTCATTATTTGAAATAAATATGTCCATTTTGGTAGCTTTGGAAGGTAAGATTTTATAACTTTGTTTCTTCCCATTCAGGATATTTTCTGATATTTTTCAACATGCTATGTGTCTGTTGAAGCAGAGTTAAGAAGTTTGCTTGCATTATACTGTTGGGATCGTTTGTGATTTTTTTTTTTTATGTCCTGATATAGTGATTTCATTTCTAGTCTATATATCATCTGCTTCATCTTTATCTATATTCACTCGAAGAGCAGCTGCAAACATCATTATAAATATCCATAAAGAGGACCTTGGGTTTCCTATGGTCAACAAGATGGCAATTCTCCACCTTTAAACTTTTCTATGAGACTTTATAATTCTGAGATCAACATAGAGAAATCTCCCTGAGAAGCCTGTTACAATCTGATGACTCATAATGTGTGTGTTACTGTATCAAACGTACTCCCGTGTCTGACTATACAGGAGAAGTTTAATTATTTATTTGAATATTAAACACCTCATGTAAAAAGCCTAACTATCTGTTTCTTTCTAGCAGGTGGCTCAAGGACTAAATATATTCCTGAAGGATATTATATTATTCTTTATCAAACACCAGATATTGTGACATTAAGATATTGTCCTCCATATCATCTAGTGTGAAGATTTGTGTGGGAATGATGGAGGAGGAATCAAACATGAAAAAGGGAATGACAACTGAAACCTGTATATATCTACAGATAATGGCTGATGATGATGATAAAGAGCGGATGCACTCTGCACTGAAACTGTTTGCATGTTATAAATGTGGCAAACGCTTTTTTACAAAGACAGATCTTACTCTGCATAAGATAATTCACACAGGAGAGATACCGTTTGTGTGTTCTGAATGTGGGAAATGTTTTACAACACATTCACAATTTATTATACATAGGAGAATCCATACAGGAGAGAAACCATTTTCCTGTTCTGAATGTGAGAAATGTTTTACAACAAATAAACAACTTAATCGACATAAGAGAATTCACACAGGAGAGAAACCATTTGCCTGTTCTGAATGTGAAAAATGTTTTACCCAAAGGTCACAACTTTTTCAGCATCACAGAAATCACACCGGTATAAAGCCATTTGCCTGTTCTGAATGTGAGAAATGTTTTACCCACAAGTCACACCTTATTATACATGAGAGAATTCATACAGGAGTGAAGCCATTTGCCTGTTCTGAATGTGAGAAGTCTTTTACCCACAAGTCACACCTTATTGTACATGAGAGAATTCATACAGGAGAGAAGCCATATGTGTGTTTGGAATGTGGGAAAGGCTTTACAACAAAGACAGATTGTACTCAACATGAGATGATTCACACAGGAGTCAAGCCATTTGCCTGTTCAGAATGTGAGAAATGTTTTCCCAAAAACTCACATCTTAATTTGCATAAGAGAATTCACACAGGAGAGAAACTATTTACATGTCCTGAATGTGGAAAATGTTTTACAACAAATTCACAGCTTATTCAACATAAGAGAATTCACACAGGGGAGAAACCATTTGTGTGTTTTGAATGTGGAAAATGTTTCACTCAAAAGACATATCTTACTCAGCATGAAATGATTCACACAGGGATAAAGCCATTTGCCTGTACAGAATGTGAGAAATGTTTTACCCATAAGTCCGCTCTTAATGTGCACAAGAGAATTCACACAGGAGAGAAACCATTTGCCTGTTCTGAATGTGGAAAATGTTTTACCACAAAGACCGATCTTATTCGGCATGAGATGATTCACACAGGAGTAAAGCCATTCACCTGTTCTGAATGTGAGAAATGTTTTGCCAAAAACTCACATCTTATTATACATAAGCGAATTCACACGGGAGAGAAGCCATTTGTGTGTCCTGAATGTGGAAAATGTTTTATAAGAAAGTCAAATCTTATTCAACATGAGATGATTCACACAGTGGAAAAACCATTTGCCTGTTCTGAATGTGAGAAATGTTTTACCAAAAACTCACATCTTATTCTACATAAGAGAATTCACACAGGAGAGAAAGAAATTGTGTGTCCTGAATGTGGAAAATGTTTTATCAGAAAGTCACATCTTATTCGACATGAGATGATTCACACAGGAGAGAAACCATTTGCCTGTTCTGAATGTGGGAAACGTTTTACCACAAAGACAGATCTTACTCAACATGAAATGATTCACACAGGAATAAAGCCATTTGCCTGTCTTGAATGTGGAAAATGTTTTACAAGAAAGTCACATCTTATTCAACATGAGAGAATTCACACAGGGAAGAAACCATTTGTATTTTCTCAATCTGAGAAATGTTTTACCCTAAAGACAGATCTTATACCACATGAGATGATTCCCACAAGAATAAAGCCATATTCCTGTTCTGAATGTGAAAAAAGTTTTACCAAAAACTCACATCTTATTCGACATGAGAGTATTCACACAGGAGTGAAACCATTTGTGTGTTCTGAATGTGGGAAATGTTTTACCCAAAAGACATCTCTTACTCAGCATGAGATGATTCACACAGGAATAAAGCCATTTTCCTGTTCTGAATGTAATAAATGTTTTACCCATAAATCAACTCTTAATGTGCACAAGAGAATTCACACAGGACAGAAACCATTTGCCTGTTCTGAATGTGGAAAACGTTTTACCACAAAGTCAGATCTTACTCAACATGAAATGATTCACACAGGAATAAAGCCATTTGCCTGTCTTGAATGTGGAAAATGTTTTACAAGAAAGTCAAATCTTATTCAACATGAGAGAATTCACACAGGGAAGAAACCATTTGTATTTTCTCAATCTGAGAAATGTTTTACCCT
Organism: Pelodytes ibericus; assembly: GCA_036172795.1. Classification (NCBI taxonomy): domain Eukaryota; kingdom Metazoa; phylum Chordata; class Amphibia; order Anura; family Pelodytidae; genus Pelodytes; species Pelodytes ibericus. The sequence goes on from CM069857.1 coordinate 293,530,259, forward strand.
AAAAACAGATCTTATACCACATGAGATGATTCCCACAAGAATAAAGCCATATTCCTGTTCTGAATGTGAAAAAAGTTTTACCAAAAACTCACATCTTATTCGACATGAGAGAATTCACACAGGAGTGAAACCATTTGTGTGTTCTGAATGTGGGAAATGTTTTGCCCAAAAGAAATCTCTTACTCAGCATGAGATGATTCACACAGGAATAAAGCCATTTTCCTGTTCTGAATGTAATAAATGTTTTACCCATAAATCAACTCTTAATGTGCACAAGAGAATTCACACAGGAGAGAAACCATTTGCCTGTTCTGAATGTGGAAAACGTTTTACCACAAAGACAGATCTTACTCAACATGAAATGATTCACACAGGAATAAAGCCATTTGCCTGTCTTGAATGTGGAAAATGTTTTACAAGAAAGTCACATCTTATTCAACATGAGAGAATTCACACAGGAAAGAAACCATTTGTATTTTCTCAATCTGAGAAATGTTTTACCCTGAAGACAGATCTTATACCGCATGAGATGATTCCCACAAGAGTAAAGCCATATTCCTGTTCTGAATGTGAGAAATGTTTTGCCAAAAACTCGCATCTTATTATACATAAGAGAATTCACACAGGAGAAAAACCATTTGCCTGTTCTGAATGTGGAAAATGTTTTACCACAAAGACCGATCTTATTCGGCATGAGATGATTCACACAAGAGTAAAGCCATTCACCTGTTCTGAATGTGAGAAATGTTTTGCCAAAAACTCGCATCTTATTATACATAAGAGAATTCACAGAGGAGAAAAACAATTTGTGTGTCCTGAATGTGGAAAATGTTTTATCAGAAAGTCACATCTTATTCGACATGAGATGATTCACACAGGAGAGAAACCATTTGCCTGTTCTGAATGTGGGAAACGTTTTACCACAAAGACAGATCTTACTCAACATGAAATGATTCACACAGGAATAAAGCCATTTGCCTGTCTTGAATGTGGAAAATGTTTTACAAGAAAGTCACATCTTATTCAACATGAGAGAATTCACACAGGGAAGAAACCATTTGTATTTTCTGAATCTGAGAAATGTTTTACCCTAAAGACAGATCTTATACCACATGAGATGATTCCCACAAGAATAAAGCCATATTCCTGTTCTGAATGTGAAAAAAGTTTTACCAAAAACTCACATTTTATTCGACACGAGAGAATTCACACAGGAGAGAAACCATTTACCTGTTCTGAATGTGGGAAATGTTTTACCCAAAAGACATCTCTTACTCAGCATGAGATGATTCACACAGGAATAAAGCCATTTTCCTGTTCTGAATGTAATAAATGTTTTACCCATAAATCAACTCTTAATGTGCACAAGAGAATTCACACTGGAGAGAAGCCATTTGTGTGTTCTGAATGTGGGAAAGGTTTCACCACAAAGATGGATCTTACTCGGCACGAAATGATTCATACAGGAATAAAGCCATTTGCTTGTTCTGAATGTGAGAAATGTTTTACCAAAAACACACATCTTATTCTACATAAGAGAATTCACACAGGAATAAAGCCATTTGTGTGTTCTGAATGTGGAAAATGTTTTACAAGAAAGTCACATCTTATTCAACATGAGAGAATTCACACAGGAGAGAAACCATTTGTATGCTCTCAGTCTGAGAAATGTTTTACCCCAAAGACAGATCTTATACCGCATGAGATGATTCACACAAGAGTAAAGCCATATTCCTGTTCTGAATGTGAGAAATGTTTTACCAAAAACTCACATCTTATTCGACATGAGAGAATTCACACAGGAGAGAAACCATTTGCCTGTTCTGAATGTGGGAAATGTTTTACCCAAAAGACATCTCTTACTCAGCATGAGATGATTCACACAGGAATAAAGCCATTTGCCTGTTCTGAATGTGAGAAATGTTTTATAAGAAAGTCAAATCTTATTCAACATGAGAGAATTCACACAGAGAAACCAAATGTTTTACCCTAAAGACAGCTCTTACTACGCATGAGATGATTCACACAGATGTGGGCAAACATTAAAAGACATGGGTGAATCCATACAGGATGGAACCGTTATTATAAAAGACACTGTGCTATAAAATTGTATATGATTTTCCATAAAGGATGGAAACCATTTGCATGTATGTAATGTTCTGAAAATGTTTAATAAAATCTTACTTTGCATATTCTGAATATGGGCTTGTTTCACCATAAATACCAAGCTTATTAAATTCAAGCAAACTTACACAGAGGAAACACAATGGTGTTTCTTAATATGGGATATACCTTCTTTTTTATTTTGTTTTTGTTTTTATTATATCTTATAAATATATAATTAAAGAGTTCATTTGAATCAAAAATACATATTTATCAACAACCAATCAAATTACACAAGTAATAAATATTAAGTAACTTTTTGGGTCCGCACTATTAATAAAGTGTTGGGTTCAACAAGGGAGCATCACTCGCTCATAAATCCAGTAAAGAAATTAGGAGACTCGGCACACTGTTCAAGGAGTTTAATCCACATAGCTGAAACGTTGTATTTGTGCAGATTAAACTCTTAGAACAGTGTGCTGAGTCTCCTAATTTCTTTACTGGATAAAAGAAATAACAGTATCAAGTACAACATACCGACAAAGACATCAGTAGCTATAAATATCATATAGATCATGAATGGGATAACAAGCGGAGATCATATTGACTGGGCTAAAAAAAAAACCTTCATGCCCAGTCCACTTAACCATTGAGACCCTCTGTCCCACTCCCTTCCAGCAAGTTTGAAAGGGCACGAATCCATCCCAGGTGAATAAAAGTATATAAACATCTAGGGGGAAAGAAGTGGATCTGTAGAGTAAGTATTGTTCACTTACATACATTTCACATGATTTACTCCACTACAACCCCACCAGATATGCATCATAGTTCCCTCTGGCATCGCCAGCAGAGATTTGAATTGCTTCTATTAAATTTCTGTAATCTAGTAGGAGTAAAGTACAATTGATGCCTTTAAAGTAACTCTCATGGATACCTAAATTATGTGTAATTTTCCTTTAATTCTGTAAAAGCTTTTTTCTCCATTATTCCTTTGAGAATGTTTTCACATAGTTAGTCTCCCATTTAGACAAAGGGCACGGTTTATCCTTTACCTCCATGCTGTCCATTAATGTCTTTTTTATGTTTAGTTTATAAAATGAGAATCTACTGAATTCCACAATTACTTTTTAGAAGCCTTTTAAAAGAATCCATAATCTTAATAGAGTCAGCAGATCATTGTCCACATATAAAGAGATTTTCTTTTACTCACCTGCCCTGGTTCCCCCCCCCCCCCCCCCTGATTTCTTTATCCTGCCGGATCAAGGTTGCCAACAGCTCAATGGTTTTGAATATGTATTAGGGGAGTAAGGGGCTGCCCTGCCTTGTGCCGTTCCGGATTCTGATTCCATACGTGGGCCACTCAGTCTCACATTAGGAGTTATTTTCAGTGCCATAATGGTATTCTTAAAGTACCCCACAATTCAATATTCCACCAAAGAGAAGTCCATACATTTCCAGCTCACTCAGTTGAACGCCTTCTCAGCGTCTAAAGTCAAGAAGGCCGCTTTGATTTTATTCTGATTTCAATTATATATTAAGTTTATCAAATTAGGTGTGTTATCTGTCAATTCTTTACCATGGACAAAACCTGCTTGAGCTTTATGAATCAGTTCAGGGATTACGAACTTTAATCTGTCCGCTAGGATTTTCAAAATCATTTTCATGTCCAGGTTTTCTAAGAGAAAATGGGTGATATTTCGACAGAGGCTGGATCCTTGTCTGGCATTAGAATTATATCTGCTCGTAGATATTCAGAGGAGTTAATTTTATTACTCGAGAATTCATTATACATTTTCAGCAGGCAAGGAGAGATGATATTTAGGAAGGTTTTAGAACATTTTGCAGATAGACCAAATGGGCCTTTTAATTTTTTTCTTTTTTTTTATTGTGAATGAAATCTCACCAACGGTAATGGGAATATTTCACTTTTCAAGATTCTCGGGAATGATGTGAAGCTACTCCTTTTAGGTTACATATATATATAGTGAGGAATAATATCTCATAAAAACCTTTCCAATTAACTCTGCAGTTATGGTAATAATTTGTTGGAGAGTGCTTTGCACATAAAAAGTGAAATATAAATATATTAAAACACATCTCTTGCTATTTGCTCAAACCATGTATAAAAATACAAATATCAAAATAGCAATACAAAACAGTGAGAGAGACACAAAAAAACAAAATGTCTCCATCTCCCCCCACCTCCACTGACCCCCCCCCTCCCCCCCCCCACTGCTCCAGAAATCTAAACCCTACTTCTTTTTTTTCCCCATTGGCTCCATGTTTTATTACATGTATGCATTGTGTTTGTTAATGAATAAGGCATCTGTTCTTAATAAATATGTGTATTTATTCTGGAAATGAAGTCCCCTATTTCTGGTTGGTACTGTGTCTTCCAATTCTTTGATATTTCTTGTTTTGCTACCCGGAAAATATAACCTAATAATTGCTTTCTTGCACATTGGTATAGCTGATGGAAAAACATTCAATAACACAATTTCATATTTATCCACATCTTATTCCAATACTTAACTACAATAGGACACTCCCACTAAATGTGCAACATTGAGCTTCTCATACCACACCCTCTCCAACGCAGTGGAGATGAAGAATTATAAATTCTATTTCATTTTGTTGGGACCATATACCATCTATACACTAGTCTCTTTTTAAAGTCCACATAGTTTGTACAATGTGAATATGAATTCAGCTGTGCAATTGATTTCACCCATTCATCGGGGCAAATTACAATTTGCAGATCTTGTTTTCATTGGTGCATACTTCTAAACTTACTTGTGGTTATTTTAAGATCAAGCAGTTATACAAAATTGAAATACTCTTTCTGTTCCCTTTGTATTCATAATTACATAAACCCAATGTTTTTATTTATTTATTTTCAGATATCTCTTTTCCCCCACAGGAGTATTCAATATAATTCTTTGTCCACCTTCTTGTACTATAATGCTGACTGGAAAGCCCTATCTATATAGAATGTTTTTTTTGGGTGGGAGGGGGGTTCTGTTCTTTTGTAACTTTGATAAAGGACCTTCTTAGTTGCCCTGTCCTGTAGGAAAGATCTTTAAAAATCCTTATCTCTGCAAATTTTCCCTCTTTCCTGGAGTTATCACGTGCAGCTCTTTCAATCTTCTTTTAGCCTGAAAGACTGACAAAAAACTACTAAATCTCTAGTGATGTTATGTGGAAGTGTATTTGGTTCCTACACCCTATGAAACCGATGTAAGACTGTCTCCTTGTTATCAAATGTCAGTCCCCAACTTTCAAAAAGGTAATTTTCCATCTTGTCTTGTTTCACATCTTCAGGGATGTTTGTTAAACGGAGATTTTGTCTCCTTTATTGGTCTTCAAGATAACTCTTTTTTTTTTTTTTTGTTCCAAGGAGGAAATCTTGTTTTCCAATACACTTATCTATGTTGTTGATTCCCCTTTCCCCATCCACCTTGTGCTTTTCTCAGTGTCAGCACACTACCTAATCATTTTCACCTTCCCCCGAAAGGAGCTTCAGTGGCTGTATACAAGGTTAAGGTTAAGCCTGGCTGCTGAGCTACGTTCTTTCCTCTAAACTCTAATTGGCTGTTGAGTTAATCGGTTTAAATTCCTATTGTTCAATCTCCTTTCTGTATAAATGACTGTGTGTTGGAGCAATAAAGTGTACTTCATTTCATCTTCTTCCAGTGAGCCGTGTCTATGTGATTGTCATGAAAATACCCGCTGGAGTGCTATTTGTGACTATAGGATATTTGTGACCCTGGGATATTATATTTCTTCAGGGATCAGTGGAGCAGTGGTGTATCTTGGTTTTGTGCTGTCAGGCACCCCCCCACCCACATGGCACACCCAAGACATGACCCATAACCCACATTGCACACCCAGGGCATGCCCCATCACTCACATTAAATGCCCCATAAACCCCATTACATGCCCCCATGACATGCTCCATTACCCCATTACATGCCCCCATCACCTCCAATGCATGCCCCCATTACATGCCCCCATCACCCCTCAGGCTCATCTTATATTCAAGCAAATATTGTATTTAAGTATATTGCCTTAAAGCTACAGTCACAAAGTGTCATATCTTGTGTACTCACTGCGACCTTTAATCGACTGCAGTTTATCAAACTGACATAGGGAGATGCCTCTTTCCTCAATGCAGATTTGCCAGTTATGCTTATCTTTTTTCTATTTCTTCAGGGAGAATATTCTAGTATTTATATCTCCTCTCAGTAGCAGGCAGCTTTCTGTTCAGTCTTCCCTCAAAGAGAGAGAGCTCAGGGAATACCCCCCCTCTCTATTTCTCACTTGGTACAGTCTCCGTCTTTGTGGAACTTTCACTGTCACGTTTACCCGGAGCTTTCTGCTATGGGTGAACTGCCTCGCATTTATCAAAGATCTGGCTGCAAGCAGGATCATTCCCTGGTTCTCCACTGCTGAACTCCGAAAATCACTATGGGATGTAGGACAGAGGTTATGTTGCTCAGCTGTTTGGTGCTCTGGGTCTTACACACATCATCCGTGTTTTTTTCTGATTTTGATATTGGTCGTATGCATATTAGGTTCAAGCTTGCTCGTTCTTTCTGTAACATTATATATTTCAGACAAGTTCTTCCCTCCTCTCTGTTATGAGTCTGTGGTAAATTTTATGAACAGACCCCTCATATTACTTTTTAAGGAAGTCCAAATTGTGGAGTCCAACACTTCACCATTATCAATCATGTCCAGAAAACCTTCTCCCTGTTTTACTATTTTTTCATCTTGTATATTATGCAAAAGCAAACTCTCAATTAAGCCGCCATTTTCTTCTATTTTATACTTGTTAATTATAAATGATTCATTAATCATTATTCTTGAGGGGTGCTATCTGACTACGATATTGAGCAGATCTGTGAGGAGACAAATTTCATCTATTGTATGCACCTTTTGTCAACCATTGATTAATTCTTCAGTAAGAACCGAGTGCGCTTGAAAAGAAGGTAGACTCTTTATCTCTAGGATGTTGTAATCTCCATGTCGTATAGGGATTTACTCAACAATACATCTTGAAATGAGTCTGAGGAACTTTTCAGACGCACATAATGTCACGTATCTCCAAAACAGTATCTCCGAAGTTTGTTTTACAAGGCGATAATATGACATATACTTAAACTTTATCTGAAATACTGCACACGGTAACAAAATATGAGCATTTATTAACACACACTATTATAGAAATAACACACAATAATAACTAATAATAATACATTGATTGAGCCCAATATACCAATAGACACCTACTGCTAATCAGATATTAACAGGGTTGTAGAATAAAAGACAATGGCTTAGTCTGAATAAGCAGACACAATCAATGGCACCTTTACAGTGAGCAATAGAGGCAGCATTGGGCAAGTCGGGGAGGAGGAGAGAGGCAGCATTGGGCAAGTCGGGGAGGAGGAGAGAGGCAGCATTGGGCAAGTCGGGGGAGGAGAGAGGCAGCATTGGGCAAGTCTGGGGGAGGCAGCATTGGCTAAGGCTGGGTAGGGAGGGAGAGGCAGCACTGGTTAAGTCTGGAGGGTTAGGGTCAGCATTGGCTAAGTCTGGTGGGCAGATGGCTTTGGGGGCCATGGGCAAATAAAAGGAAATTAAAACAAGTTTGGGGAGTTGTCTTATAATCAGGGTCATCTTATCAAATATGATAATATCTCCATATAATAAAGTTCTATCTTAAGTCTGCAGGCTAAAAATTAGTCAATAACAGCATCTAAGACGAATGGCTTAGAATGAAAGTCGACATATGAATGTATATACCATACAAGTATGCAGAAATATAATGCAGACTACAGTTAACAAGGTACATAGCGTGACTCTGTCTTATGAAAATACAAAAAATACTTTATTCGATAGATTATGTATGATAATGGCACTGACATAAAACTTAAAGTGCAAATGCGCATGGGTTAAAAAATACCTCAAGCAGGACCAGTCCCTCCACCAAAAAGGATACCCAAGTCTGGATGAAATGCACGGACAGGAATACAGGCGATGTTAAACCAGTACAGGTCCAATAGTGAGCAGCTTCAAAATAATAAAAAAACAAAATACAAATGCAGCACTCCCAATTTCTCGATGCGTTTCATCCCACAGCGACGTCCCCAGGTGAATGCCTAAAAAGAAGGCACGCTATGAATACCCTGCCCAATTCCCACTAGTCCAATAATGAAGAAAATCAATTCAGCTGGCAATGAAGTTCTGTCTCTTTAACATGAAAAAGCCTCTGTTTACAGGATAGGATCCCTCTCTTTTCCATCCACGTGTGCTTTTTGGGACAGGAAGAGTCCTCGGAGCGGTGGTCCATTAAAGGAGAATATTCTCTTACTTTGTTGTCTGTACATGTTTTTTTCATTATAGGTACCAAGAAGATTCTGGAGCTGTTCCCTCTGGGATTATGGTGGATTGGGTCTTCAAGACTTGATCCCTCTGCCCCCAGCTAGCCTAAGTTTCAGGCTAATATGTAAGCACTTCTAATCTCTACATATGAAAAAGATATTATTCTAAATTATATATGGTAACAACATACATTGTTTTTTAAATCATTCATCTAATGAATTAAATAGATATAAACACAGTTGTGCACATTATACTGATACAAAAATCAGCAAAGTGTGCATACTATAGCCAAATATGGCGCGCGCACACACACACACACACACATATATATATATATATATATATATATATATATATATATATATATATATCCTTAGTATATGTTTGGATTGTTTATATATATATTCCCCCAACTTGTATAAGCACTCCACTTTGGTGCCCGGGTGCTGATCTGTCTACCATACAGCTAATCCAATGCAAATGAATGCACTCATGTGACTTTGCTATGCAGTGTTAATCCAATTTATTCATAGCAACGTTTCGGACAGAACCACTGCCCTTTGTCAAGCACACAACTGTGTGCCAAATACAAAACATTAAAATATCCTACAAACTGATAACTTACCAGCCGCAGCTGTTCGTGCCCGAGTCCCACACCCGGAAGTGCGCGCCTCTCAGTCTCTAGCCGGAAGTCTTGCGTGAGGTCAGAGAGGTGTGTGAGTCTGTAACCAAGGTAATGAGAAGCTACTCACCTCCAACATCTTTTATGTTGCCCCAGAAGATACTGCTCCTGTCTGTGCCAACTCATCTGTTATACTAGCCCAAGTGATACAATACTTAAACACATCAACGCAGGTATACTTTTGAACCACAAAACTGCAGCTAATGCAGGGTTGCACAAGACACCAGAACCCTTATAAGCAACAAGGATGGCAAGAACAGGCCTCTGTGATGCAGCCCAATAGTGTCCTACTATGCTATGTTAAGATTGGGGTACCAAAAACACACACATACATGTGTGTGTATATATATATATATCTATCTATCTATATATCTATATATCTATATAACCTACCATACACACACACACACATATATATATATATATATATATATATATATATATATATATATATACATATATATTATTATTATTATTATTATTTTTTGTATATTGGCTACCAAATGTTTACAGGCAATTCTTAATTCATTCAGCATTTCAAATTTATTTTCAGACCTTATAAGAATTTGCTAACTAGATGGCTTTAGGTTTTTATTTGAACACCTGGTATGTACATTTCTCACACACAGCCCCTCAGGATGGCCAGGTATCTACCGTATTTGCTTGAATATAAGACAACCATGATTATAAGACGACCCCCCAAACTTTGGATTATACTATTCCTTTAGGAAAAAAACTAAAAGCCTGAATATAAGACTACCCTATAGGAAAATAGTTTTACTTGTATATATTCACATGTAAATTGCTTTTTCATATTTAATAAAAATTATGATATAAAAAAATGCATTTCTTCTTTTTATTTCCTTCTATGTGCCAATGTTGCCTCTACCCCCCAGACTTGCCCAATGCTCCCCCTACCTCCCCCAGACTGGCCCAATGCTGCGTCTCCACCTCATCCTTCCCCAGACTTTCCCAATGCTGGCTCTCTCCCGACTCCCTCCCTCCCCCAATGCTGGCTCTCTCCCCACTCCCTCCCTCACCTAATGCTCGCTCTCTTCCTCCCTCCACCCCCCAATGCTGGCTCTCTCCCCCCCTCCCTCCCCCCAATGCTGGCTCTCTCCCCCCTCCCTCCCCCAAATGTACCCAATCTCGCTGGTGGCTAGTGGTGGCAGCCGGTGGATGTCTCCACATACATGCAGACATCCTCCATGCAGCCCGACACTTCTGTCTATTATGATGGACAGCCGGAAGGTCATGTGGCCTCACGGCTTCCGTCATAGAAGTCCCGTAGGAAGTGCCAGCCAGCTTTGGAGGGTGTCTGCACATATGTGCAGATATCAACCGGCTGCCCCAATCTCCATGGTGGGTAGTGGGGGCAGCTGGTTGATGTCTGCACGATACGTACAGAAATCCTCCGCTGCTGCCCGGCACATCCACTGGAACTTCTCTGACAGAAGCCCGAATGTCACATGGCCTCCCTGCTTCCATCATAGAAGTTTCGATGGACATGCCGGGCAGCAGCGGAGACTTCCACCAGCTACTTGCAAGGGGGATCCAGGTACCCTGCAGCTCTACAAGAGACCTGGATCCCAGTCTTATAGTCTTATTTGAGGTCTGATTATAAGACGAGCCTTGAATATAAGACAAGGGTACTTATTCAGAGAATTTGCTCTGAAAAAAAACCTTGTCTTATATTCAAACAAATACTGTATTTATTTCTCCTGTAATAAAGTTTAAATCCACCTGAATTTCTATTATTTTGTGGCCTCCACATAAGTTGGTTCCTGAAATAGACTATCTTCTATTAATTTGTTTTGGTAACTGATTAGAAGACTGGTTTCAACTTCTGGTGAACAGGGTCATTGAGAGATTTCTTTTTATTTTATATCAAGAAATTTGTTCATTTTTCTCCCTCATGGTTTAAAATGTATCAAATAGCATGACAATCATTGTCAAAAATTGTATACTTGGAATTTTAACATGCAGAAAACCTGCGCCCATGTCCCATCTGGGGCATTTTTTTTAAATTTTTTTTGTAAATTTCATTTTTATTGACAGCTTTTTTACTTGTAGACATAGTAATCCCAACAGAATTGGGGAAGTTAAGGAAAAATAGAAAGGAAAAGAAGAAGGGGTAGAAGGAGAGAGAAGGAAGTAGTAAGAACACTAGTATTTTTTTAAACCATGAAATCATACATGAACTACAAAGCAGCATGTGATTAGAGCTCATATGAGACAAAGTTCATACATAGAGCCTAAAAAACAATACCAGAACCAATATTGTTCCATTATGTAATATTACAAATGTAACCCCTCTGGGATTACAATCATTTCTGCTGTGTCACTGACTACCCTGAAGTTTTGTGTGGTGCCCAGCAGATGGCAATCTTTAGAGAACAAGACTAAAAACAAAGACCCTGACTCCATTTTAAGAAACAAGTTAGTTCAGAGCTGGAGAGAGAAGGAGAAAGACACTGGTAAGCAGTTGTTGGGCTCTAGGAACTGAGGCCCATCTGATCTAATGCCCAGAAGGATTACAGCAGCATCCTGGAGGAATATTCCTGCATGTAGATGTCAGCAGACCTGCATGCAGAGCTGCGTGTAGCAAAGCCTGCTTCAGCAGGTGAAGTGATGTGATTGCAGCCTGTGGTGCAGTGGAAAGCTGAAACTATCTCCCCCTGTCTAACAAAGGGCACCCTGAAAGTCAGCACACAGCTAAAAGTCCTTGATCATCCATTTTCCTGCCAGTAGCATTTTAACTTCAGCCATATTGTGGATTACAATATTTATGGGCCCCAACTATGTGCACCAACTAATGGTACCAGACTGCTTGTGGGGTGGAGCCTGGAGTGGGCTGCAGTATTTATTGCGGGTTGCTTTAAATGAGTCATTGCACTTCTAAATATTTTACTGTGTTATGTTTATTTCTCTGTTATTTATTTGCATAGTGCTTTTACCGTGCAATACAAAGTTATATTTAAGTTAGCTCTGTGTCAGTTTTATTACTTGTGTAGTTATGTTCCCAGTGGGACCCTGGATGCCCTCCTGGGTGGAGGCACTGCTGCCGTCATGTACCCCAACAGCCAGGTAGCGGAGACTCAGGATCGCCCTGCAGAGCAAAAGAAGGTAACTGGAGAAAAGGACCACAGGGGTATAGGTGGGCCGTGCAAAAACCCGTTACAGATGGAGGCACTGCTGAGATGAATTGGGGTACAACCAGTGAGGATATGTTAATTCCCCGTCCCAATCTTCTGTTTGCAACAGAATGGGCCCAGCAACAGAAAATACCTTTAAATCATGCCGTGATGATATGCCAAGTACCTAACTGTACTGAGATGAAACATGTTACTAAGTGTTTAGAGATCATACTTGGAATAGAGATGGTGATGGAGATATCCTGCAGGATTTGGACGGTCAAACTTACATGTTAGCCTATTCCCATGTAGATTTGAGAGGCCATGGAAGGCCTAGAGTACTATACCTTCTTGGAGCAGAACCTTAAGGATGCACCTTAGTGTATGCTCTCCCTGACATGGAGGAAGTGGTTACACTGCAACAACCCTCCAGATTAGGTCTAAAATATTCTGATGCTTCAAATTATTCTCAGTTTCTGACCCCCGTGCCAGAGAAATCCGCCAGGAGATTACCAGATACAACCTTAGAGACTGGGGCCATCCCCAAACGAACTGTCCACTCATCAAGAAAGCAAGGGACAACTACCCTGAAGACCTTGTGTCCCATGTTGTCCTCTTCTCCAACATCACCAAAGCCAGGCAGCCCCACTACTTCAGCAGGTAGTGACATAAACGACATACTGCAAAAACTCTCAGAGGCCATAGTGACAGCCACACACACCCACAGCTACGGTAAGCTGAAAGTGTTTTCTGGGAACCAGCCTGTTCCTTCGGGAGAGGAAACTTTTGAGGCCTAGAAGGATAATGCCATACAATTGTTGGGGGAATGGTCCTGTACGGACACTACAAAGAAACAAATACTAGTGGAGTGTCTTCGTTTCCCAGCTACGGACATGATAAGGCTGTTCAGGGGGGTGAATGGACAAGCCACCGCACAGGATTACCTGCAGGTTTTGCAGGATGCTTATGGAATATCAGAAGACACAGATGATCTATTAGTCAAATTCCTAGCCACTAAGCAGAAGGAACATGAGAAAGCTTCTGACTATATCAATCGATTACAATTGTCACTAGGGAAATTGTTTCATAAAGGAGCAGTCACCACATCTGAATTGGATACTCGGCTATCTAAGCAAATTCAGAGGGGAGGCCTTAGCAATGACCCAGTCATGATCGTATTAAGAGTTAAGTTGGATGATCAAGTCTTGTCCTATTCCACACTGATCAACAAAGCAAAAAGGCTGGAGGATGAAATGTGCCCACTTCCTTCACACAAAGTAATGGAGAAAAGAGGATATGGAACTCGCAGCCCTTAAAAAGAAGGTAGCTGAATTGGAGCTAGTGTACAAACCATCACTGAGAAGGACAATTAGGGCATTTCAAGAGGGAGTGCCCCACCAACTCCTCAGAGATAGATGTGGAAGTGCTAGCTATTGAGTGGGAAGAGATCCAAGTTATCAGTTCCCCCAAGAAAAGGAAGAAAAGACACATGCGCAGTTTTTCTGTGGAGGCCAAGATCGGGCCTAAATCCTTGATACACTTGAAAGTGGATGGAATTGACGCTACAGCCTTTTTAGATACCGGCTCCAAGGTCACCATTATCTATAGAGAATTCTATGACCGTCACTTAAATCATATTCCTATGGAGCCTGCAGGAGATTTCCAGTTATGGGGAGTGGGATCTCGGGTCCAGCCTGTGGAAGGATGCATAAGAGTGACAATGACCATTCTCCAGTTAAATACAGGAATGATCTGCCATATACCCCGCGACTAAAAAAGTATGCTCCCCCGATAATCTTGGGTATCACTGCAAGAATGGTGCAGGACATATTCTGAGCCTACCTTATAGAAGTGGGGGATGTCTCTCTAGCTCGACTGATGGAGGTCAGTCCCACTCTAGGGAAAGTGTGCCAACGACTAGCCCTAGAAACTAAACCAGGGTCATGCCACTACTCATTTGTGAAGCCTGGTGAAACCAAGACACTACGAGCCATAGCTTCAATGCATAATTAAATATTGGGAGGAAACCGACAATATCTTGTTGAGTCCTTGCCTGAAGAGGATGAAAAGAAGGGGTGGACCCTCATACCTGAGGTGAAAGACTGGTGGAACCACCGGTGTAAAAGTTTTCCTGCAATGATACAGAATCTAACACCAACGGAGGTCAGAATCGATCGACACCAGAAGATTGGTGTAATTCACTTATTAGACCAAGTCTCTTTCGTCATGTTTGTGAAGGAAAAACAGGTGGGAGACGATGAAGCACTTGGAGTGTTTGACTTGGAAGATTCTCCTCTATCACAAAAGTGTAAAGATAGTCTACGATCCAAATTAACTATTCGAGAGAAAGTCTTCTCCAGAAAAGAAATGGATGTGGCATGTGCAAAGAGTGTCACCCATGCTATAAGGCTTTCTGAATCTGCTCCTTTCAGAGAAAGATCAAGGAGGATACCCCCACGAGACGTGGAAGATGTCTGGGATATACTCCAACAGATGGAAAAGGCTGGCATTATTACAGAGTCCCGAAGCGCCTATGCCTCGCCCATAGTGGTGGTAAGGAAAAAGAATGGTACAATCTGGCTATGCATAGATTACTGCACTCTGAGCCAGAGGACTGTGCCAGATCAATACACGCTGCCACGGATAGAAGATCTGCTAAATGCCCTCTCTGGAAGCCAGTGGTTTAGCATCCTTGATCTGAGGTCTGGGTATTATCAGGTACCCATGAAGAAGGAGGACCAGGAAAAGACAGCCTTCATCTGTCCCTTGAGCTTCTACCAATTTACTAGGATGCCCCAAGGGGTCACAGGAGCTCCTGCAACCTTTCAATGACTGATGGACAAGACTGTGGGGGATATGAATCCCAAAGAGTGCCTGGTGTACCTAGATGACCTCATAGTGTTTGGGAGGACACCAAAAGAACATGAACAGCGACTGCTGAAGGTATTGGATCGACTCCAAGCAGAGGGGCTGAAACTATCAGTAGATAAATGTTGGTTTGCCCTGAACTCTGTCACATATGTAGGGCACATTGTATCCGCAGAAGGAATAGCCACTGACCCGGCCAAGATTGAATAGGTGTTAAACCGGCCTAGACTGAATAACATCCATGAGTTGCGGTCATTCCTTGGATTTTGTGGTTACTACCGAAGGTTTGTGAAAGACTACTCAAAGATTGCTTGAGAGCTACATGATCTGTTAAAAACTACCCCAGACGTGGAGGGTGGTAAGGCGCCACGTCCTAAAGATTTCTTTGCAGAGAAATGGACTCCAGGATGTGAAGAAGCCTTCTTAACCTTGAAGAGAAGACTCACAGAAGCTCCTTTATTGGCGTATGCAGACCCTGAAAAGCCAAATGTTCTCCATGTTGAGGCCAGTATGGAAGGCCTCGGTGGTGTACTTCATCAAAGCTACCCAGAGGGGTTAAGATCAGTGGCCTACATAAGTAGAAGTCTAACTGGTGCAGAGAAAATTTATCCAGTTCACAAACTAGAATTTCTGGCATTTAAGTGGGCCATTGTGGACAAATTACATGACTATTTAGATGGAGCAACTTTCGAAGTAAGGACAGATAACAATCCACTTACTTACCGTATTTGCTCGATTATAAGACGACCCTGATTATAAGACGACCCCCCAAACTTTGGATATTCCTTTAGGAAAAAACTAAAAGCCTGAATATAAGACTACCCTATAGGAAAAAAGTTAAATTTGTACATATTCACATGTAAATTGCTTTTTTAATAAAAAAATGATATCAAAAAATGCATTTCTTGTTTTTATTTCCTTTTTATGTGCCAATGCTGCCTCTCTCTTTCCTTTGCCCCCAGCTGTGTCTCTCTCCCCCTCCCTTTGACTCCCCCCCTTGTTTCTCTCTGCCCCCTCCCCTTGTTGCTCTGTCTCTCCCCCCTCTTGTTGTTCTGCCCCCCATCCCTCCCCTGTCTCTCTGCCCCCCATCCCTCCCCCTGTCTCCCTGCCCCCTCCCTCCCCTAACATGTAAAAAGATCCCTGGTGGCTAGTGGGGGCAGCCGGGGGATGTCTGCACGAAGCTGCACGGGGAGCCGAACAGACAGCACAGAGAAACCTCCGTGCTGCCTGTTCGGCTCCCCGTGCAGTCTGACATGGAAGTGCTGACAGTCACGTGACCGGCGCGCTGACGTCATACGCACGCCGGGTCACGTGACCTGTCGGCACAACCGCCTGGGAGCCGAACAGGCAGCATGGAGGAGACCAAGCTGCCTGCCATTAGCCACCAGGGAAAGATAAGTGCTGGGGAGATGGGGGGATTTGGGCACATTGGCTGGGGCTTATTAAATGGCAAATTACACTGGCATATTATTGGGCAAATTGGCTGGGGCATATTAAATTGCAAATAACACTGGCTTATTATTGGGCAAATTGGCTGGGGCATATTAAATGGCAAATCACACTGGCATATTATTGGGCAAATTGGCTGGGGCATATTAAATGGCAGATCACACTGGCATAGTATTGGGCAAATTGGCTGTATTAAATGGCAAATAACACTGGCTTATTATTGGGCAAATTAGCAGGGGCATATTAAATGGCAAATAACACTGGTTTATTATTGGGCAAATTAGCAGGGGCATATTAAATGGCAAATCACACTGGCATATTATTGGGCAAATTGGCAGGGGCATATTAAATGGCAAATAACACTGGCAAATTATTGGGCAAATTGTCAGGGGCATATTAAATGGCAAATAACACTGGCATATTATTGGGCAAATTAGCAGGGGCATATTAAATGGCAAATCACACTGGCATATTATTGGGCAAATTGGCAGGGGCATATTAAATGGCAAATAACACTGGCAAATTATTGGGCAAATTGTCAGGGGCATATTAAATGGCAAATAACACTGGCATATTATTGGGCAAATTAGCAGGGGCAAATTAAATGGCAAATAACACTGGCATATTATTGGGCATATTGTCAGGGGCTTATTAAATGGCAAATAACACTGGCATATTATTTGGCAAATTGTCAGGGGTATATTAAACGGCAAATAACACTGGCATTTTATTGAACACATTGGCTGGGGCTTATTAATGGCAAATAACACTCGCATATTATTGGGCAAATTGGAAGGGGCATATTAAATGGCAAATAATACTGGCTTAATATTGTTTAGATCAGATTTGTGTGCCTGTTCCAGGGAAGCAATTTCTTCCAATATAGCTGTAATGTTTTGTTTTCTGGTGTCACAGGAGGGCTACTCGATGGGTAGCTCCTACCTGAATCAGTTCCTGTCACAACCTGGGATAACAGGCCAGGGAGGAGTCTCGTTGCAGGGCAGAGTGTGGGGTCTGTCTGCACCCCACGATGCATGACTGGGAAGGACTGGTAGCTGTGACCGGGACTAAGAGAGGACAAGTAACAGACTGGAACTAAGGCAGGACTGGTAGCAGAGACTGGAACTGAGACAGGACTGGTACCTTTGACCAAACTGAGACAGGACAGGTAGCTGTGACCAAACTGAGACAGGACAGGTAGCTGTGACCAAACTGAGACAGGACTGGTAGCTGTGACCAAACTGAGACAGAACTGGTAGCTGTGACCAAACTGAGACAGGACTGGTAGCTGTGACCAAACTGAGACAGGACTGGTAGCTGTGACCAAACTGAGACAGGACTGGTAGCTGTGACCAAACTGAGACAGGACTGGTAGCTACTGCAACAGGTTTGGAAACAGAGCAGTGTTATTCACCTGAATGGTATTATACCCTATGGTTGAGCCTCAGGTAAATGACCACCCAGGACTTGTACACTGACTGCAACCGCACACAGAAGCAGAGATACACAGGGAGTACTGGACGAGAAGGATAGTCAGCAGGCCGGGTCATACACGAAACCGGAACAAAGTACAACGTAGGAATTCAGAAGGCAAGGTCACTAGACAGGCAAAATGGTCGAGGCAGGCAGAAAACAGCGGAGTCAAAATCAAGCAGGAGTCAGAACCGGGAAATCAATAATCAATATATAAATGCTAGAACAAGAAACAAGGCACTATCACAGGCTGCAACCAGAGCAATGCAAAGGCACTGATTGCCATAAGCTGCAGGTTTAAATAGGGAAGGGCTGAGGGTAACGAGGCAGCTGACAACAGGAGTAGAATGGGAACACCACAATAGCGGCCACTAGAGGCTGAAGACAAAAACAGCCACAAACCCAGAATAACCGTGACAGTTCCACAAAATCACTCCTCAGGTCTGGTCAATATTAAAGCCAAACGAGGCTATGATCAAGGCTTCCCTGCAAGCAATTCCCCCAACATAGCAGACGAGACTGGTCGTGTTGGGTAAAACAAGAAGAACTGTTTATTGATTCAAAACACAGGACATATATACAGGAAAACATCTTGATAACATAAGTTGAACAAAAGAACTTCTTCACACTTACACAAAAGGACAATTGAATTTGGTGCCAGAGTATCTGGCAACCAATCAGATAAAAGGTAGGATTAGTAGCGACCAATCCCCAGCAGGGGGCGTGCTCACAGATCAGTAAATATATTCAAATCGGGCATTTACTAAGCAACCAATCAGAACAGTGCCTACACTGGGGGCTTGGTCTGAGCGACCAATAGTAAAAGTGCCTACCTTTTTAACAAGAGAACGAGCTCAGCAGCCGTGAAAATACATTCCTGGGGAAAGGGTACAAGGGATTAGGCTTTTTAACAGGGCACCATACAATTTAAACACCAGTTAACAGGGGAAAATAACTCAACTGGAACATGGGCACTGAGGAACGGCAAAACATGGTTGTCTGGGGGGGGGGGTTTGCTATCGTGAGATCTGGCTTTCTTGCATGCTGCCGCTACAGATATGAAGTACCCCCTTATGACACTCTTATGGGCCTCCCATACAGTTAGCAATGGAACCTCTCCAGTTTTATTCTCATCGAAATTGTGTTGTAGACGCTTGGCTGTTTCCTGGATGATTAAACGATCCCCTAAAAATGAATCATTCAGTCGCCAGGAGGATTGTGCCGATTTGTGGAGTGGGGATTTAATCGTGAGAGTTATTGGCGCATGGTCAGACCAATCTGAAATTTCCACGGTCGTGCTGAGTATGAGATCTAGTGTATATTGTTGGGGGAAAATGTAATCTATGCACATATAAACATCGTGGGGGTTCGAATAAAACGTGTAGTCTCTACCATTTGGGTTAACAGCCCTCCAACAATCCACTAACCGGTATTTGTGCAAAGAACATTTTGCACGTCGCATAATGTGCTCGGGGAGACTAGAGAGTCCCTTTGAAACATCCAATTTGGGTTCCATGGGAAAATTAAAATCCCCTCCTAGAATTAGAATCCCTTTTTGAAAAGTCCGGATAGCTTGTAGGATACGCACCAGTGTTTTATGCTGGCATTTATTTGGCAGGTACACATTGGCAAACGTATATGCCTTACCAGCGATCACAGTTATTACCAACGTGTATCTGCCATCTTTATCGTATTCTGCAGATGTGTTTGTAAGGGGCGCATGTTTTGAGAACAAAATTGCAGTACCTTTTGTTTTTGATTCCAGTGTGTGACCGCAATAGCTGTGTGGGAAATAGTTATTCTTAAAGGTAGGTGCGTGATTTGTTTTAAAATGAGTTTCTTGAACTAATACTATAGATGCCTTAAGTGCCCTCCACTCCCGAAGTGCCCTCGCCCGTTTTTCGGGCTCATTTAACCCCTGTGCATTAATAGAAATTATTTTCAGGTGAGTCGGGGAGGCAATGTTACCAGCCATGGTAAGTAAAATGAGTCTTAATGAGCTCAAGTGTTCTACGTATAGTAACAATTAAAAAGGGGGGAGCATTAAACAGAATTGGGGAGGAAAGGGTAATCAAAGAAAACCGAAATATACAGAGGTATATTCCCCGATAAATTTGGTTCAGTAAAAAATACCTCTAACACAACAATTATGAGTTCAGCCTAAAAAGAAAATAATTAAAAATCAATCTCTTCTCGGGTGTCTTATAAAACCAGAAAAGAGAGACTCCCGAGGGGAACCCTCAAGGGGTTCTGAAAAAGGGCATAACGTACTGTGTGGTTTTCTGCTCGAGTCGGCTAAACCGGGTCGAGTCAGTCCACACCTGTCCCGTGGGGGGGATCAAGTGTACCAAGCAACACTCGTACAAAAAAGAACCAAAACTTCTCTGTTGCTGGGGGATACCTATCCGTTCCACCAGCAAAAAAGAAAAAGTAAATAGCTGTATTATCAAGTAAACATATAACAGTGGAGCCGTCAAACATCTCAGCTCAATAATATACCTGCAAAACGTGTTAAATAAACTTAGCTTCTTATTGGGACCTGAATAGTTATGCATATGTCTTTCGCCAACATAGGTTCAGGGCCAGTCTTATACCTCAATCACATCTGCAAACTTCCTGCCCTGCTTATTCTAATCCTAGTCCGGGGAGGACAATCTGCTCTTATCTTTATGGTACTCTAGGATAGCTATCAGCCCACCATTAATTGTGGAGATAGAAGAGGGGAGTCCCAGTATTGTTACTTCGTTACATTCTTAAAGAAAAGGAGGCACTGCTCCTGCACCCTTTCGGGTCCATTTTTCATGATTCTCCCTTCCATATTTACAGTACCTAATAGCATAGCTTAAATTTAAATTATATGCGGCATGGGCTTCGCTGGGCACAAGTTAAATGATGGGTACTCCCTCGATCCCTACTCCTTGTCAGAGCTTATAGATAATTAAAGACTAATTAAGGGGAGATGAGCTCCTCACATAGCTGACAAAGGCAAAGCATTAAAAAACAAAGTACTTGCAACACAGCAAATATTGGTTTGTTACTTGGGGGATCAAGCTCCACCAGGGTGAGTCCAACTGGTATGGACATAGTCCTCCATTTGAGCCATGTCTCTCATCCGTCCACTCCGATACCATATTTATAGCGACTTAATCTAAATCAGCAAATCCATAGCCCAGGTTGCTGCAGTCATGAGGGTCCCAGAATAAGTCAACTCTAAAAGGTTCATCATACTCATTCCATCCTCTAACAAGACAGTGTAATCCTTCATATCTCAAGTCAATTAATATTAAAAATGGTTCCAAAATCAAACTTGTAGAAGCAGGATCTCCCACAGCCATATCGTTTATTCCTCCAGGTCTATCACCCTGCCAGGTCACGGACGATCTAGGGGACCTTGTCTAGGAGGTCTCCTCATGTGCTGTGGTTGCGGTCGAGGTGGGTTGTTTAGTGAGGTGAGGAAATCCAGCGAGTTCCAGTCAGGCAGGTCCACCTGGGGAAGCTCAAGGGCAGAAAGCAACCGAGGTACATCTTGCAGCCTTCTGACAACATATGACTCGAAGTCAGTTCGGATTGTCAGGCCAAACGGGAAATTCCATTGATATCTGTACTGGTGTTCCTGCAAAATGATAGCAAGTGGGAGAAGGGCTCTTCTGGACCCTAGTGTGATTCGAGAAAAATCTTCAAAAATACTAACTTGTTGTCCCTCAAATTCCCAGTTTTTTGAAGTTCTGGCCTTGCGCATTAACTTTTCCTTCAAGGAGTATTCATGCAAGGCACAAATGAAATCGCGCGGTGGAGCCTCCGCCTGACCCCTCGGTCTTAATGCCCGGTGTGCTCGATCAAACATAATTCTCCCATCAGGGGGCCTGCGCAAGATCTTGTTAAACAATCTGATAATCGTACCACTGAATTGGTCCAGCTTCTCAGTGTCTGTTAGGCCTCGTATGCGCACATTTCTCCTTCTGCCCCTGTTGTCTAAGTCCTCCATGGACCTCAACATATCCGCCACAGAATGTGTGGTCTTCATCAGGCCTGAGTCTGTATCCACATTTTTTCGTTTAAGCACTGTTAGGTCAGCTTCTACGGCCTGGAAATTCAGCCTCTGAATTCCAACATGGAGGCCAGTCATCTCCTCCTTGACTGCTTGCTGAACTTCATCCTTGATCACCGACTGGAGGTCTGTAATTAGATTAGCAAGATCCTCCTTTGCCGGGGCAGATTGGAATATCCCCACTTGGGAAATAGAAGCACAAGCTCCATTCCGTTCCTCCAGTGAGGAGGCCACGCTGCTCTCTGGGGGTGAGGGAATATCCCTAGTTTGCGGCCAGTCCATGTGGTCTGGCTTCGATGCCAAGATTGCCGGTGTGTTAAAATACTCCCTCAAGGAGGACGTCGATGGTTTAGCGCCATGCCCAGAAGGTTTGGGACCTTCTTGTGTTTCTTTTATTTCGTCTCATCTTGCTTGTAAACAGGTATATCGCTTCAATTTTCGCTGAGCAAAGACGGAGCTCCTTCTTTTATGTGGCCATCACGGTTGTGACCAGTGTTTTTTACCCAACACAACTATATATTTTTGAAAACTAGACACATAAGGGTATTTCGAATGGTGGTATTTTAACACTTTCCATGCACTAATTCTACCACCAGCCTATGTCAAAGTTTTGGGTAATCATTTTATTCACATATATTGTACTTCAGGCACAAATTTGCAGATCCTATTATGTGTCACTGTCAAACAACACTTCAATATGTTCAGCAACATCTCCTCAGTACAGGGATATCTCCCATGCCTACGTGTGTCAGCTTGTTTGGGGGCTAAAAGGCCGCATTTGGAGACTTCCGGGAGCGCTGCCTAAGATGGCGGTTGCATTTTACTGAGCTCCTGACAAACTACCTATGTGGACTTATTCAGAACAAAGAAATCCAAAAAGTGCACTGTAAGATATACTGTGGTATAAATATTGATAATAAAACACCTGTCAGGGTTCAACACTGACCTTCTGACTCATGCATTTAAAAGTCATTATTTATGTGCTTATATTCCTCCTGCCTCCTCTAGAGGTCTCCCTACCTTACTTTGCTTGTATTCCTCCCCCTGTTTGGTGTCAGGTGGGCTTGTTACCTTTTGCTCACACCCAGGTTAAATAGCTTCAGTTTCTGGCAAACAGTGCTTTTGCATTGAAGTTGGTGCCTGATTTCTGAGAGCTGCTGCTTCTGTTCCTGATACTCGCCTTAAAGCCCATTTGTATTGTGACCTTGTCCAGGAACTGGGAATCTGACCCTGAGTGGCTCAACCATCTCAGTATATGATTTTCAGCATCTCCTGAGACCCTCTGAGTACATCAAGATCTCTTCAGCTAAGTTATTCCCTTTAAGCTACCCTTCTCATTTCTCACCCTCTCCAGGGTGTTCCTGCTTAGTCACCCTCTCCAGGGTGTTCCTGCTTAGTCACCCTCTCCAGGGTGTTCCTGCTTAGTTACCCTTCTCAGGCCTCACCATTACCTAAGGCCTCACCCCTACCTTTGCTTTGTCTACAGTCCCTACTATAGCTCTTTGTTCTTTCCGCAGTTCCTACTCATACCCTTTTCCTATTCTGCAGTTCTTTGCTAAATTCCCTCTTGTCCCTCCTTCAGTCTTTATTCCAATACCCAGCTCTGTTTCTTTATCTGTTCTCCCTTTGCACTATATTTAACATGCAACCAGACACCTCCACTATCCCCGCACTTAAACTCCTACCTGACCTGGTAAAGGCCCTGACAACACCTTGGGTGAGTATTGTGTGATGATAGAATGAAACAGGAGAGACTAATATGCTCCCCCTGAGGAGATGCACTCTGATAAAAGCAGTATTTCAAGCAGAGGTCTGTGTCACACTGCAGATCCTGTAGTTTCCAGCTTCCTTAACTCTCAAATGCAAGGGAAGGAATGTCCACACATTCAATTAGTGTAGAAAGTGTATAACATTTAATATAACAAGAGTAACTGCTTACATGTAGGTTCCCATGATTCCACGACCCAGTGGGCGCCACACAGTCAGTGGTGAGGGAAATCCTTTTTCAGCAGCAACACAAGGCAAGATAATTTAACAGTTAAAATTACATTAGGATAAAAGAAAGATAAAATGCAGGACTGTCCAAAGAACGCAACGCGTTTCGCCCTTGTTCAGGCTTCAACCAGGCGTCTGGTATAATTTTTATACAGTACAAACTTCAACAGTTTGATAATGAAATCAAGACGAGGTGGAGATAGAGAGAAGCTTGGTGGATATATGAACTTGAAAGCCTCTCTCCAAAAGGTTTAAACAGAGACTGGAATTTGATACCCTTCTTATAAAATACTTCAGATTGTTAGATAATCCGTAGAATAGAAATAATCGGCTACATATGTAGAAAATTGGCTAATGGATCTTTTACAATACAATGATTCGTTGACCTCCCTGATACAGATATATATGCTTCTTTGGTTGTAAAATAAAAAAATATTTTTGACTTTCTCTTTAGGCATTGACCAAAGTCCTATCCTCCAGGCACAGCTGCACCTGTAACAAGTATATTGTATTCATAATATTTTATTTTTTTTTTTTTTTTTTTTACAAAATCCTGTATTTGTTAATATCTTTATTTGTGAATTGAATCTGCTGGATACTCGAACTGCTGCGCTTTTGAATATTCTTCTTGGTCATGTACTACTGCAATTGCGGCGTTTTTAATGTTAAACTTTTGCAAATTGTTTATCTATATACTATTGCACTTTAAATATTTCACATGATATGATGCTCCTATTTATGCACTATTATATCTTCACAGAGATGAGACACATGGCACTTTGAATATACTTGCAATTTTTACTAATCATATCTTTCTTATTAATCATATCTTGCTTATTAATCATCTTTTAGACACCCGACGCTAGGCTTGTGAGGTTTGAAATGTCGCCTGCGTTCTGAATAAAGACCTCCATTAACTGATTCTTTAGTGCTGGGTCCTTTATTTTCTTTGTGATTACGTTTGGTGACTTGGGTGGCGTCCCGGGATCACGGCACCTAACTAAAATTGGAGTGCGGATCCCAATCTATCTTATTGTACTAGAGAGCAGACAGAGTGATCTGGAAGATGAATTAGTAGTAATTAAGGAAACAACCTCTTCCCATGATAAAGTTATTCAAGGCTTATTGAAAAAAAAATCGACGACCTTGATAATCGCAGTAGGAGTAATAATTGGCGCCTGATCAATATGCCGGAATATGTCAACTCGTCCGGTTATTTTTCCACTCCTTAATTTCATTGATAAAAAAAAACTATAGTGGCGGCCTACAGAAAAAAGAGTGAAGTATTATACAACCAAAATAAAATCATCATGTTCCAGGACTTTTCTTGAGCCGTGACAGCTAAGCAGAAGGATTTTGGGCAATTTTGTACATTTTGGTTTGTAAAAAGGCATCAAATTCATGATTTTGTACCCGGCAAAGCTGAGAGTGACTTGAGGAGGCCAGATTTTTCTTTTTGATTCAGTACAGGACGCTAGAGATAAAACGCTGGATTTTCTATTGTTTGATTTACAGGCTGTTGATGCTGATGTGTGAAGGCCTGTTTCATGATTGGCCTATACAAGGGTCGTACAACATGAAGCCTGCATGTGTAGGTAGAAGCAGCTTTGGGGAACTAAGTTTCCTGACAGAATGCTGCACATCATGTCGGACACATTATCCTTCCTCTACCATGCGCGCGATGTCATGCGCACGGGTCAAAGGGAGGGAAGGAAAACATAATATTATTACTTGAGATAAATAAAATCCTTAAATATGTGTGTTAGTCTGACTCTATGTAAGTCTGACTCTGTGAGTGTAAGTAGTAGTAGTGTATGCATGTGTCTAAGTATCACAGAAAACCGTGTGTGTGTGTGTCTGTGTTGTATTGCTGTAGAGTCTGTTATTCACTCACATACTGCAGGTTACCGTGAGTTTTATGAATGTTGTGATACACTGTATTCTGTCAATCAATATGCCAGGATTTAGCCATTTAATATGCCAGTATTTAGCCACTCAATATGCCAGTATTTAACCACTCAATATGCCAGGATTTTGCTCGTTATATGTGTGTTTGGCAGGGATTTCAATGCAATTCAGGATGTATTTAGGGACAGACAGGGAGGAACGGTGCCATCCCCTTTGAAGAATCATCAGGTTATTGCACTGGAGAGCTTTACCCCCTGTCTGATCGAGACTTTTCTGTCAGGGGTTCATGGTACTTTTGTCCCGTATGGATTATTTTCTAATGTCCCCACAATTATTGTCACAAGTATCTGATGTCTCGATCCATACAATCCAGATAACAGATCATGCTCCTATTACGTTAACCCTCTCCCTCCTGCGGGAGGTGCCATTCTCTAAATATTGGTACTTTCCTTCTTATTTATCTCAAGACCCCAATTCTAGACAGCTAAAGTAGTGCTAAGAGATCACTTAATTTCCTATGTAGCTAAATTTCGTAAAGAATGGCAATCTAAATATGAGGTATTGTATAGCGACATGACTAAGACACTCAGTACATATCACACTGATCACCTGGACGCTATCAGGGCTACATATTTAGACCTAAAACAAATTCATGATACATTTTTGCAGGACAGAGCAAACAGACAGTCAATACTTTGGCCCTAATTTTTTGAATGTAGTATGCAGACTTTATGACACGGCTAGTACTAAAATTAGCATTAATGGCCAGGACTCGGATAGTCTTGATGGGAAGAGGAGTCAGACAGAGTTGTCCTTTACCACCCCTTCTGTTTGACATATGCCTGGACCATCTTATTAAGGCTCTATTGAACTATCTGGATTTTACTGGTATCACCATTGGATCTCATGAGCTAAAGATGTCAGCTTTCTCTGTCACTTTACCTGTACTTATTTCTCTGTTGGTCCGTTGGGGTGCTATAATGGGATTTAAAATAAATTTGACTAACACCAGAGTTATATACTTACAACCTTCTGTTCAGCCTTCAGGTACCATGTGAGTATTCGCTGGGAAGAGGTATACATTGATTATCTGGAAGAAAATCTGGAACAGATTTCATGTCAGTATGGGATAATCAACACTCAACATTAACGGGTAGGGCAGCACTGATAAAGATTTGTTTTCCTAGACTATTGTACCAGTTACAACCACTGCCACTGATTGTGTCACAGGCAGATATCAAACTTTTTTCTTGAATAAATCATTTACAACTTTTATCTGAGGTGGGAAAAAATCCAGGATAAGTTCACTAAAATTAATGAAATCAACACAGGATTTAGGAGTTAATCAGCCTAATGTTAGGGATTTTAATATTCCCGCACTATTCCATTATGCAGCTGACTGGGCCTCTCATACCTCCACATCTACATGTATTAGTATTGACCAGGCCTTCACTCCTACCCTATCACTAAATTCACTTTTACATCTCCCATATTCTAACGTCCCAAACGATTTGCCAACGTGAGGTTTATTGGATCTTTGTATATAGTACATGACAACTGGCTGGTCTCAACTCACAGTGGAATGTGTGATATTTTTGCTGATTTCGTATGGAGACTGATTACCATTTGTTTTAAATTTTAAATGTTACTATTTTTTAATACCTACCTAGTGTCTAAACTTAAATAATAAATACTGGTCCCTTTAAATCCCCTATATTTTTACTACAGATAATGTACCTGACGTTTACCGTGTCTATTCATATATTTATATGTTGGAATTCTCAGTAGTACTTATCAGGTTGTTTCTTCCTAATTAACATTCAATATTTGTGTTCCCTTGTATGCCCTTTATTTCTTTTTCTTTATATTTTTTTCCATTTTTTTATCTGTATACATTGTAAATAGACATTTGTTCCTGTTTGATGTGTATTGATCATGTAATTATTTGCCTATGCTTGCTCAAAGGTTTATTAATGGAGGTTTTAGTTCACGCTGGTGTTTTTAATCCATTTTTTCCTTTTATTCATGTTAGGGATTTTTGTTCTCTTTTTAGTTTTACCTTTCTTTTACCTTAGTCCCTGGGTTCTTTTACCTAATTAAGGTGAAGTTGATTTTTCTATTTGTCTATTGGTTAGCTCTAATTACCTCCTCTGTTTGGTATATATTATGGACTTTTTTGTATACAAAACATTCCTACGTCGGCCTTTTTTGACAGAACGCCTTAGGTGGTGTTCAGGCACGACGGGTGATCTATTCCCTCCCTTATTTTCTATGTTGGTTCGAGTGCTGCTATTTTGATGATTTTAACGAAGATTTATTAAAGATTGGATGTATTTTACTACACCATGAATCAGAGTTTTGTCTGTACGGTGAGCAGCCGAACTTTGCTTTTCTCTTATATTGCCTTATGGCCACTTTACAGAGTGGATCTCCGTAGCTGCTTCACCTTACTTTATCAACGTGCACGCTAATAGCTGATCCATTGTTTGTTTCTATAACATGGAATCATGTCATGGTGCCTATTCCTTAAGTGTTATCTTACTTAGATATTTGAGCTACGTCATTAACCAGACTATATGACTCAGGAGAAGATTGTCAGACTATGCTCCTACTTTATGGTGGGAGGGGATTGCTGTGAGTGATAACTGGAATGATTTAAAGCCGGTAAAAAAATAAAAATAAAAGTGGTACTGACTCCCTTGTACCCCTAACTGGGTATCTCAGTCAGCTGTATGTTATAGTCCTGGGGCCCCCAAAGACACAGCACAGTTTATCTTTCCAAAGGCCGCGTTGTGTCCCCAGGAACTGCCCTGGATGTTAACCCAGACACCTTTCCTTGTGCCCTTTAATACAAATGCCAATCTCTATGGAGGTTGATCCCCATGTAGCTTCCCTCCCCACAACATGCTAGAAGGATTCTCTGGTGGAGCTGATGAGGCAGCATTCGCCACTAAACCTTCAACTATTAACAAATGGTTAATGACTAAACACACACACAGTTTTCCCAAAAAATTTTTTATTGTACAAACACTGAAATCAGTATACTAAGTGGTATCTGTTATATTGTACCTTTAATAATTGGATCAATTACATTAAAACTAGAAAAACAAAAAAGAATAACAGGCCTGCTAAGAATCCCAGCATAGTGATTGGTCCAGGTCACAGCTAGCACTGACCAATCAGGAACCTCAGCAGGACCTTTAAATATTGCACTACTAGCCACAGTCTGCAAAATCCTTAAAGAAGCCGCACAATCCGTCTGAGCAGCGGCGAATCCCACGTCAGGTTACAGACCTCGCACATGGGCATTTACTAAAATCATCCAATACTAGGGCTTCTGCTGGGGACGTGCAGGACATCTAAACTTAGTATGATCGCTTGTAGAGCGATAGCCAAAGGGTGATAGACTATACACAGTTAAAGCCTTCTGGCTAATATCACCCATTAACATACACGTGAAACCGGTATAGTTTCACGGTCTCTGATGTGTGCCGTCAAAGACTTCAGGAAAATTACAATACAATACAGGCACTTTGTAAAGTAATTCTGCTTAGTCAAAAGGTGTTTTAAACTATTTATCTATTCACTTTATACAATTTTCCCTTTTCCACATTTTTTTTTTGTTCTTTTCACCTGCACAGGGTCTCAGAAATAAATACCTACAATTACTTTTTCAAAATTGTAATAATAATAATAAAAGTTATATTTTACCTAAATATATGAATTTCCAAACAGGTTTCAAGACCCATTTCTTTTTAGTTCACTTTAAATCCCCGATACATTTAGACCTTCTCCACACCTCTCCCAATTCCCTAATCTCAAATTAGGAACTACCCTGCATGGACAAGAGGTATTGCTGTGAAAAAATAGCTACTGGAACACCAATTAGTGGCCAGTAAAAAAAATGTATGCTCCCTGGATATGGCCCTATAACCGTATTCCTTATCATATATAAATAGATCGTGGGCATATCAAACATTGTCCATTTGCCCATTACTGATATTAATGTCCAGTAGAGATATGTAATAAATGAGGCCATCGATTTCCACCAGATCAACATGGAAGGAGACAGGTCGAGAAATAGCTGCACAGTTGCTCCATCATGAATGAGCTGTCCTAATTTACAGTAAGCACACAATGGTGCCACCTTGTCATCCAGCGATTTAAATTTGATCACTTCATCCCTGGTGGCATCTTGAGGGTCTCTCTGAGTCTTCTGCACCCTGAAGGAGTCAAGTGGTGGATTTAGTAATGGTGGGTGAAGGGTTTCCCTTTCCGAAATTTCCCTGCACCCACCAATCCCTATATGGTAACACCGCTTTTCTCCTGGACATGAATTAATGAGCAGAAGGTACCGCCAACCTGACACCCACAGCCGTTTGCCTCCTCAGCCCCCAGATTAGTACACCTATGCTTTTATAACTGTCGGTCAGGGGAGAGTAGAGCAGTGTGAGAGCAAGGACCCCGAGGAAAGTCCAATAGCCAGGCAATGTATCAGGGCAGGTAGTCGAGGGTCAGAATGGTCAGGCAAGCCGGGTCAAGGGTTGGAGAGATCAGGAAAGTCCAATAACAAGCTGGGGTCAATATCAGGTCAA
Source organism: Pelodytes ibericus (assembly GCA_036172795.1). Lineage (NCBI taxonomy): Eukaryota > Metazoa > Chordata > Amphibia > Anura > Pelodytidae > Pelodytes > Pelodytes ibericus. The sequence goes on from CM069857.1 coordinate 293,560,895, forward strand.
ACACAGTGGATGCACAGCAACACAGGGAACAAGTGAGGAAATGCAGACATAGCAACTTAATAATCAAGCAAGGACTGAACAGCGTGAGGGGTTTTTTTAGGGTTGTCATTGCCAGCTCCTCACCCCGGGGCTCCAGGGGATTACTCCCACCTTCAGAGGAAAATATGGGACCTTTCAGAGGAGGTTTCCACTTCTGTCCTCACCTCCCCCAATACTGGAACAGCAGCAGAAGCCAGGACACGCCCCCAGCCAGGAAGCGTGCACTGAACACAGCACCCCTGCTACTCGAGGCCGGGGATACAGCCTACTACGCGATGCCGCTCAGTGCGGTGGGATGCAGGAGTAACAGGGGACCCTGCAGAGGGCAAGTGTCTCCTGGACGGAGGGGGAGGGAGGCTGGCATCCTAATAACTTCCCTATATAAATCTAATGTCTCTACTAAATATCCTTGACCCTATATAATCTAGATATTATGAAGGTTCTATTTGGAACATGAGAATGGTTTCTATCTAATGAGAGTTTGCCAACATCTCTGAAATGGTTTGTGTGTACATTGTTTTGCAACGGTCTCTATCCTTTGTCAGTCATTTGATGAACAAGAAGACCTGGAGCATAATGAAAACATTTCTCTACACCCTGATCAAGCAGACGCATGCAGTCTTTGAATAACGGATAAAAGATTTCTCTCACTCCAAACATGCAAACGGTTTCTGTTCAGTGTGGATTCTCTTGTGCCGGTTAAGATCTGTGATCTGTTTAAAGGCATTCCCACACTCTGCGCACACATATGGCTTCTCTTCTGTATGAGTCCTTAGATGAATGAAAAGAGCTGAACTCTGGATAAAAGATTTCCCGCACTCCGAGCATGCAAACGGTTTTAGTTCAGTGTGTACTGTCATGTGCCGGCTAAGAGCTGTGAGCTGTTTGAAGGTTTGCCCACACTCGGAGCAGACATATGGCCTCTCTCCTGTGTGTGTCCTTTGATGAATGTAGAGACTTGTCTTACGGATAAAAGATTTCCCACACTCCAAACATGCAAACGGTTTCTCTCCAGTGTGGATTTTCTTGTGCCGGCTAAGATCGTTGACCTGTTTGAAGCCTCTCCCACACTCTGGGCACACATATGGCCTCTCTCCTGTATGAACCCGTAGATGAGTGTAAAGAGAAGAACTCTGGGTAAAAGATTTCCCACACTCTGAGCAGATAAATGGCCTCTCTCCTGTGTGAATCCTTTGATGAGTGTAAAGATTTGCTTGTTGGCTAAATGATTTTCCACACTCTGAGCATGCAAATGATCTTTTTCCAGTAGAGGTTGCGTAATTATTTACAATTGTCCTGGATTCTGTCGAATTTAGACTTGATACATTTAGAATCATAAGGTTCATCCCTCCTGGATCATTCTGGGTAACATTCACAGTATCATTTACTGCATAGTCTGAGGAGGAAAAAAAAATGGTCATGCACTTCCTGCTTAGTTTCCTGATTGACAGACAAAACTATAGGAAACAGAGGAGCGTAAAGAGAATGTAAATAATGCATTAAGAATATTCAATTTACAGCAAGTTTTAGACAACCAATGGTTAATGCAAAAAAAATAAATCCCTTATTTCAGCAATTTCAAATACTGCTTTAAAATTTCTCATTGGATTAACACTACATAAATATTATTGCCTTTACTAACATACATAGCTTCCTATGTTCTACTAAAAAAAAGTATCCAGACCGATTTTAAATCTTTATTCAGTTTTCATCAATATATTAAAGGGACACTCCCACCAAAAAATGAAAAGGGTTGTTTTTTTTTTTTTTTTTTGCACTGTTGATTTTGGTCTTTTTTTTTTGTTATGCAAGTTTATTTTATGAAATATTTTACTAAAAACCGGTGTGACTGGGCGCTGCCATTTTGTGAAATATAGTATTTTTGGGGGCCATCTCCAGTGACTATACATCACTAGTATCTCACTTTGGGGCTGGGACACAGAATGCAGTCTATAAGTCAGAACTGAATGGGAGGGTAATGTAACCATATCACCACAAAGGGGCGGAGTCATGATCCCGTTTGATCAGGTCAATCTCCTCTCTTTGTGTTGGAAGGCACAACGTTGTACACAGCCATCTAGTCCTGCCCACTATGATACAATGAAACCAGTAAGATAGAAGTGGTGTATCTTTTGACATCACCATGCAGGCTCTGGCCACAGTTGTAAAGTGAGACTTGCTGGAAGATGTTGGAGAATGTTGCATCATGGGTAAAATTCTCAAAATGGATGCTAGATTTTTTTTCTTTTATATTTATATTTCTCAAGAGATGACAACCCCACCAAATATGAAGATGTGAACCTCTGTCTCTGTGACATCTCCAACAAAGATCATCTTGGGACTGATGGAATTTAAAGAGTAGGAACCAAATACCCGCAATTTCGCGAATTTATAATAATGCACAGCCATCTGAGTATGTTGCCACGCCCTGTGCCATTTATGCAGGGACAACTCAATCCTGAGTTCTTCCTCCCATTTATTTATTGCTCTAGATTTCTCTACTGGTTTACACTACGCAGATTCAAGACCATATTCGTTGAAGGTGGAGAAGCCACAACCCTCTACCATAAATCAGGAGAAGCCGATGGGTTAACTTCAAATAAGTGTTTCATTCTTGTAAAAGTAAATAATTAGGCCGGCTGGCCCCTACATGTATCTTGCTATTTCTCCATTGAGTCAAATTCAAATCTCTGGTATACATAGAAAAGATCTTGATTGGAGTGGCCAGAGATATAAAAGAAGTTGTTCCCAATGCTCTAATTTTATGTACATTTTTTTTACCAGACCGGTAACAACCCTTCCCTTCCAAAGGTGTCCTGTGACTCCTAGGCTCAGGGTGGTCAGGGAACAAAGTGACCAGCCCCTTTTGGGTATTTAAATGCTCCCAAAAGTATCAAAGATATGGTCTCCAGTAATGCATACAATACTCCAAGTGAGGTCTCATCAGTGCTCTGTACAATGGCATAAGCACTTACCTCTTTCTAATGATTATACATTTCACTATACAACTAATCTTTCTTCTAGCATATCCTGCTTTTCTATTACATTGTTTACCTACCTTTGAGTCCCTTTGCAATGAAGATACATAAAGGTTCATACTGTGCTTTCCTACTTAATTTTGTGTAATTACCACAAACAGTGAGACATGGCTCCATATGCCTACTGGTGGATCATTAATAAACAAAATTTATAAAATGCAATTTAAGAACTTACCATTTACCACCACTCTCTGCATTCTATATTTCAGCCAATTGCCAATCCACACACAAATTGCCCTGGGACATGCCAGTCAGCTCCAGAGAAGTGGTTCTAATTTGTCAATCACATACAGGCTTTTATATATGCTATGTATACACTTGTTTTGGCAAAAGTGATTGCTTTAGCACCCCAGCTGTTGTGGACCAGAATTCCCGTGAATGCAAAAATAACTGGTGTCATTAAAGGGGTGATTTCACATGCAAACTGGAGGGTTTTATATGCTAAATTATATGATTACTGTATTATCTTTTAGTATGAGTACTAAATGGCTCCATTTTTTTTTTTTTAAAGAGTTTATGGGGGTGGGGGAATGGTTCAAACATTTTACAAAACCCTTGTCTCACCATTTTAATTCACTGTTTATTTCCTACCTGGACTGATCTCTGTAGGATTTTCCTCCTCCTTACACTGCATGGGAAATATCTCCTCTACTTGCTCCATCTGTGATACAAGATCAGAAGGGTCAGACACATAATAAGGATGCTGCAGCTTGTGGCAACGACTAACACAGACAGATCAAACACGATAGGAAATTATAGACAAACAGCGACCGAATATCCTAAATCTAATCTCGGGGAAAAGCCATCAGCCTTTGGATTTTGCATTTAAGCAGAATGGTAAGTTCAGTGTCTCTTTACCAGACACAGTGACCTGTAGAAGTGGAGCAGTGACCTCCATATACCAGACACTGAGCCAATGATTCCCAATAATGCAGTTTATTTACCTTAAAATCCTGCAGGAATCTATTTTCTTCCTTTATCCAATTCTGTGAGTGACGAGGGGTGGGATCTCCATCTGTATTGGTTCTACTATCAAACCCAACTGGACGAAACCAACAAAATTAGAGATGCTCAGAAATTTACTTAGATAATATCAAAAAGGTACTTCACTGACTGAGTTGCAGACAACATCCTTAGCAAACACTTCGACTGGGGAACTCTGCTCTGTCATGCAGGAGTCTCAGTTGGGCAACAATTGGCCTAGGCAACGATGTGCCAGTTCGCAGGTGACCTCCTGAGTGCCAAGTCTCTCCATCTTTTATACATTACTAACAGGAATTTTCTAGAGAATATTCCCAGCCTTTGTGTGTGCTGCTTCCAGAAGGTTCTCACAGACTGTGTTGAAATCAACCAAAAGAACTGGCCAGGTTCCCAAGGTTATCCAAGACAGAACAGCTCAAACCAAACCCATAACAATCTAACAAAATAAAGATACAAAATGGAGTCAGTTGCTATAGATTTAAACTAGCATTAGAGCCAACTGATCATTCCTTACTGCCCACAAGCCCAAGATGCAGGGTGGAGTACTGGAGTGCCTCTCATACTGACTGAGCAGCCAGCCTTTCTACTACAGCAAGAGTCACCCTGCCTTACTGCATATGAAAGGAAATGTTTACGCATTTACTGCTCATTATTGAAAGGATATACAAAAGTCGTGAAAAATGTAATTTATGGTTAATTAGAAGATTGTATCAAGAATAGATGTTTCAAAAATAAATGCTTTCATGAAAGAAAAAAAATATAAAATAACACACGTTGCTCCATACAGCCCTATCAGACATGTTGTTTAGAATCTTGGTTCAGATTTCCATTCACTGTGGTTCAGATGAAGGATCTCACCCTAGATTGTAACGCAACATGTCTGCTCCCAGTTACAGCTGTTTGGAGCAAAGGGGCCTGAATAAGGTATTTTATTTGTATTCTCTCATTAATTACTTTCCAATAAACTAACTACAATTGAGAGAATCTTTCAATAAAACAAAATAATTCTTGCTACAGTTGTCCTTTAACATGCAGTGAGAATTAATCCTCCCCTTGCAATATTATAATCATTATAATTACATTTCTATCATGTTGTAATGACTTTAATTCACTGTTTTTTTCTTACCTGGACTGATCTCTGTAGGATTTTCCTCCTCCTTACACTGCATGGGAAATACCTCCTCTCCCTGCTCCTCCTGTGATACAAGATCAGACTGGAAAGTTACTAATTAATTACACTGTGTGTCTCTTTGAGAGTAATCCAGTTACCAGACATGTAATAATAATCTAGTTATCTATAGATATATATCCGGATCCGAAACAGCCTCTGAGAGTGCTTAAACACCCAACACCCCCCGATCACTCCAAATTTGATCGTATATGTTTTCAACACACATGGGCCTCGATCCGCTTTCACTGCCTATGTGTACAAAGCGTTGCATCATGCAACATCTTCTCTGCCGGGTGATCGCGGGTGCTGTATTGGAGGAGCGTTACCAGCAGAGAGCAAAGGAAGAGAGAGGGGGAAAAAAAAAATCTCTTCCGTTGCTCTGAAACTGTTGCTTGACTGCCCCTAGAGTCAGTCAGCAGCATTACAGTTAAAAAAAATTAAAAAAAAATAAATGGAAAAAGCTAACCCTAGAGAGAGGCAACGTTGGGGGGAGGGATGGGGGAGAGAGGCAACGTTGGGGAGTGCTGGAGGGTTCTGTCTGTGGCACTCTGCCCTGCTGTCCGCTTCTGGATGGTGAGCGCAGTCACCTCTGCTAATACAGGTATGATGTCTGTCGTGGGTTGGGGAGGGAAGCTCAAAACATCTCCTTGCAGAAAAACTTCCATAGCCACTGCTCATCCAGGTACCGGCTGCTGGGCAAGGTTGCACAGCTCCGGTAGGGGATCCTGGCCACCCGCCTGGCATCCTGGAGACCCGGGTATGGAGACTGCTGTCCCATCCACCCCTCCCAGGTCTACAACATGACAGAGTAAATTAAATAAACCTGCATCACTCTTCGCCTCTGCAACCAGGAGCTGCACAAGGTTGAACACTTCAGGCATGGGCTCTGGGAAAGGCACCCAACACTCCTTGGGCCCGGGTGTGGAGACCGCCACCTTTTCCGCTCCTCCCGGGTCTACGAAATCACTGGAGAATTCCATTTGATCCCCGCAATCTTTCATCTCAGTAACTGGATGCTGCCTGAGATCAGACAGCCCAACAGGGGAAAAACTGCTGTATCGCATCCCTGTGCCCCTGGTGCAAAGACCGTAGCCTTATCCCCCCCTCCAGGGTCAGCCTCTGGAATTGGTAACTGGGATAGCTCCACAAAATCCTCTTTCTCTGAGACAAGCTGTTGAGCACGATGGAACAGCTGTGGAGCCCACCATTCAAGTGCCGCCATCTGGAGCTGATGCACTTCGGTCAGCAACAGTGGTAATCACCTCTGCCGGAGGATGGGACCCATACTGGGCCAAGCGGCGTAGAATCTCCTGCCAGCAAAATGCAGGGTCCAGTATCGCTGTGTAGCTTGGTATCTCCATATCCATTCCCAGGCTGCACTTCTCCAATCCTGGGTAATGATCCGGTTAGTGGTTTGGTAGTTCCCTTAGGCAAGGAAGCACATCCCACCTCTGCCACCAATGTGACAGACCCCCTGGTACCTTGTATCAGCCACCAGACAGAAGCAGTGTTGTAGTTGAGTTATATGTTAACTTGATTATGTCTGAATACAGACTCTGTAGCTTTTCAATAAATGTTCATTCCTGTTTCAAAGTTACTGGTCCTGTCTGATGATTTAGAAGCTCCATCAACAACACTGGTTCTGCCTGGTGGCTTTGGGGTGGCTGATATAAGGAACCAGAGTTCTGACTGAGGTACCCAGTCGGGGTACCAGGGGGTCCGTCACACAGATATATAATAATAATCCAGTTACAAAATATATACTAAAACAGTTGTGACAGAACCCTCCATCACTGGGGTTCATGGAGATATATAATGGCCCCCCCACCTCCCAATACACTATGGATATTATAGGTTTGGGGGTACACACATTGAGGGCACCAGCAGAACCCCGTTTTCAGCTTGACTTCAAACACAGGCTCACTCATGATGTGAGCCAGGATGTGTACCCTAGGAGGACCAAACCTTTTGTCCCATTCATTGTGTTTCCCCAGTGTTAAGATTGTATCCTATCCTGCAAACCCGTCATTATGTCACCTTACCCATTGTCTTTATGCAAGTCATTCAGTGTCCTGTTGTACGGTGATGTCCTTCAATTAACACAGTACTTTAATTAAGTATGTAGCTGAACTTGACACCTTTGTATCCTGAAAGGTGTGAGGCAGGATTTCCCATTGTATGTCCTACTGTCAAGTTGTGTTCATTAAGTGTTTGTATTTAAAAGGTGTGATTATGTTATATCCTACTGTATCTAAATACCAGTTTTAAAAGGAGTCTCTATTGTTTGAGGCTTACCGTATAAATATCTGCTGTTTTCAATAAACATTCATTCCTGTTCTACTCCTATACTGGTGTTGTCTGGAACTTGGAGCAAATGGCTGAGGGTCCTGTCTGGTGGATTGGAGTCCTTTCCTACAACACTGGTTCTGTCTGGTGGCTTGAGGTGGCTATCACAGCAAGGAACCAGAGTTTTGACGAAGGTACCCAATGGGGATACCGGAGTGGTCCATCACAACAGTTACCAGACATATAATAATAATAATAATGCAGTTATCCAAGAAATGTAATAATAATCGCTGTTATTTACTGGTGTTTGACCGTAAACTGAATATTTTCATACACAAGACAGACAACCAATGATCTGAATCCCATAAAGCGGCCATTGTAACAGGTGCAGTTTGGTACCTGATAATCCTGTGTGAGGCTGTTATCTTGCTCCATACAGTCCTGTGTATAATGACTGATGGGACATATTCCTGATGTATCACTGTTACTTGGTCCATCTGTAGGGAATGATCACAGAGTCAGTAACGTTACATACAGCAGAGATCGGGATGATGAGTTACATACAACTCACGGAAACCACAATTACAGAGGTTTATCAACAGCAAGTTCCCAAGTCCTGAGATTGCAGAACATCAGGACCCTTCTTTATATAGGAGAAATGTCCTGTTACCCAGTGAGCGGAGAGGTTGGGGACTGTCTGTCACCCCTTCCTTGTAATCCTCCTGCTCTTCTTCCAGACAGTCTTGTCTCTCCATGGTGAAGCGGACGGTTATATCCTCACTCCTTACAGGAAGCTGAAACACATAACTATACAGTCATGATCCAGACGTTTCCATGTGTTTCTCTCTCACACTGTATAAGGTCCACCCTAGCAGGTCTCACCTCACCGCTCAGGAGATGAAGGAGCTTGTTGGTGGGTTCTAGGATCTTCCCATCATTGTTCCGTTCATTTACCAGGGAGTCGGGTGGAGGATCCACAATGGGGTTCTGGGTCCTACAGAATGTGTCAGATGCAGAGGGACTGCTGCAATCATCCCCTCCCTGCTTCCTCACAACCACATAATCCTACAAATGGAGACAGCGGGAGATATTACTGGACAGACACACAATGTGATCACAGGGGGACACAGGATTTTATCTGGACTATTGTTTCGGAGAGTTTCAGGGCTGGTTAATCTGCAGCCTCCAGATGTTGCTGGAAGGTTTTTACTGAAGATCATTTGCATTGTAAATGGATTTATTGGGATTTTTACACCATGAAAACTGAACTGGTTGGAAGATGATGTTGTTGACTCTCTCTGACCAATCATTATGTTCTATTACCCCAGAACCTTCATATCCCCAAACCTCTCTCCTTTCCCTGGTTCCTGACATATTGCATGCAGCCCTGAACACTGCTTATCTATAGCTCTTATTTCCAGCAGTCTGTTTGTCTATGACGAATAAAATATATAACACACAAGTAAAACATTCTACTTTCCCATCCAGACACTTGTTGTCTAGTAACTTCCCCCATTACTAGTATATCTTCCCTCTGACTAACCCTCAGTGATATGCTTCCAGGCCGGATCATATAACACACAATATCCCAAATGGGATTGTTATTTACCCCTCACCTCTCCAGTCAGGACATAAATGATCTCCAAGGTGAGATTCAGGATCTTCTCAGTCATAGGATTCTTGATCATCATTGCTGAGTGATGTAGGGATCCTGACAATCTGCTCTGGATCTCGTGTACAGGATCTCTGCTTAAAGAAAAATCCTAATTAAAAAAAAACAGTAGATGTAAGCTGTTGTTGTGAGGGGGGATAGTGGGGATGGGGGTGAGAGGGCCACTGGGGGGATGGGGGTGAGAGGGCCACTGGGGGGATGGGGGTGAGAGGGACACTGGGGGTATAGTGGGGATGGGGATAGGGTTGCCACCTGGCCGGTATTTTACCGGCAGGCCGGTAAAAAATTGGCATCAGGCCAATGTTAAGTCTATGGAGACAGTACCAAGGCCGGTATTTTTTTGAAGAAAAGATGGCAACCCTAGATGGGGATGAGAGGGACACTGGGGGGATAGTGGGGATGGGGATGAGAGGGACACTGGGGGGATAGTGGGGATGGGGGTGAGAGGGACACTGGGGGGATAGTGGGGATGGGGGTGAGAGGGACACTGGGGGGATAGTGGGGATGGGGGTGAGAGGGACACTGGGGGGATAGTGGGGATGGGGGTGAGAGGGACACTGGGGGGATAGTGGGGATGGGGGTGAGAGGGACACTGGGGGGATAGTGGGGATGGGGGTGAGAGGGACACTGGGGGGGATAGTGGGGATGGGGGTGAGAGGAACACTGGGGGGGATAGTGGGGATGGGGGTGAGAGGAACACTGGGGGGGATAGTGGGGATGGGGGTGAGAGGAACACTGGGGGGGATAGTGGGGATGGGGTGAGAGGAACACTGGGGGGATAGTGGGGATGGGGTGAGAGGGACACTGGGGGGATAGTGGGGATGGGGTGAGAGGGACACTGGGGGGGATAGTGGTGAGAGGGACACTGGGGGGATAGTGGTGATGGGGGTGAGAGGGACACTGGGGGGATAGGGGTGAGAGGGACACTGGGGGGATAGTGGGGATGGGGGTGAGAGGAACACTGGGGGGGATAGTGGGGATGGGGGTGAGAGGAACACTGGGGGGGATAGTGGGGATGGGGGTGAGAGGAACACTGGGGGGGATAGTGGGGATGGGGTGAGAGGAACACTGGGGGGATAGTGGGGATGGGGTGAGAGGGACACTGGGGGGATAGTGGGGATGGGGTGAGAGGGACACTGGGGGGGATAGTGGTGAGAGGGACACTGGGGGGATAGTGGTGATGGGGGTGAGAGGGACACTGGGGGGATAGGGGTGAGAGGGACACTGGGGGGATAGTGGGGATGGGGGTGAGAGGAACACTGGGGGGGATAGGGGTGAGAGGGACACTGGGGGGATAGGGGTGAGAGGGACACTGGGGGGATAGTGGGGGTGAGAGGGACACTGGGGGGATAGTGGGGGTGAGAAGGACACTGGGGGGATAGTGGGGGTGAGAGGGACACTGGGGGGATAGTGGGGGTGAGAGGGACACTGGGGGGATAGTGGGGGTGAGAGGGACACTGGGGGGATAGTGGGGGTGAGAGGGACACTGGGGGGATAGTGGGGGTGAGAGGGTAAATCCCATCTCTCATTGGCTGCCTCGCAGCTGCTCTTTGGGATTCAGTCCCCAGCTCCTTACCCCGCTCACTCTGTTGTTTATCAGCAGCACCGGCTGGGTGACGTCACACAGGCCCCGGATATAGCAGGCCTGACACTGAATAGAGTCTCCGGTAATGCCAAGTCCCGCCTCTCACTATTAGAGCTCTAAACACACAAGACGCCTCTCTTTTATGGAACAGGTCTCCACTGCCCGGCGCTAGATCATATGGCGGCCATTTTATTGTAGACCAGATTTCATCAAGTCTGACCGCAAAGACTCCAAAAACATGGAGCCTATCGTGGAGACAAAAAAGTCTTGTCGCAGGTAATTCCAATCTTTTGTGATATACATTAGTGTAATCTGCCTGATATGATTTCCAGCTTCAATAGAATCAACGTAACAGCAGTGACTGTCACATACTGTGCGCATTACTGATATCTAGCTCCTCCCTGAGAGCTGTGGCCGCGGGGGATCACGGGAGATGTAGTTCAGTCAGCCCGGTGCTATATACACATGGGCGGGAGGATCGCTGGGAGACTGGTGTTACCATAGAGATGAGGGGACCGGATATATACCGCAGGTACCGGAAGTGCTCGTGTTTGCCCATTGATCATTCCAGCGCTCTGCCCACTAGAGGGAGCACTGATCACACTTCCTCTTATCCCCGGAGCCCACAATCCTTTGCGATGTAAGCTCCGTGTCTCCACCAACATGGCGCCCGCACGGAGACACAATGTTCCTCCCGCTGTTTCCCTGAGAGAGAAGAGAAAGGGAAGATAAATGTGGGATTTGTTGTGCTGGGCAGATTGCTAATTCTCCTCCAGCACCTTGAGCTGGATCCATTGGAGCACAGTAAGTATTTGTTACACTGTGTCCGGGTTTTGTCCTCAGACAATGAAAGTTCTTTGTGTAGAAATTCCTTGTGCTGCTTGTGTTTGTTCATATATTGCAGTTTGAGCCAATAAAGCAGCTCGAGGTCTCTTATTGGGAATAAAGCACATATGTTGTCTGCAGCCCATATTACTATTGTTCTGGGACAATATATTGCATTTAATCCTGTTTATTGAATGGCTGGACTGCAATCCTCAAAGCTTCACTGGGACTTTATGTGATTCAGGGGTTAATTCAGATATTTAACACTATATTAATTCCTTGGAGATGGAAAGTCATGTTAAATGAGGCCAATATGTTATATTCTGTCTCTAAGGCTAATTAGCAATCTGCTCAGTATAATGTGTTATTTTATATTCTGTCTCTAAGGCTAATTAGCAATCTGCTCAGTATAATGTGTTATTTTATATTCTGTCTCTACGGCTAATTAGCAATCTGCTCAGTATAATGTGTTATTTTATATTCTGTCTCTAAGGCTAATTAGCAATCTGCCCAGTATAATGTGTTATTTTATATTCTGTCTCTAAGGCTAATTAGCAATCTGCCCAGTATAATGTGTTATTTTATATTCTGTCTCTAAGGCTAATTAGCAATCTGCTCAGTATAATGTGTTATTTTATATTCAGTCTCTAAGGCTAATTAGCAATCTGCTCAGTATAATATGTTATTTTATATTCTGTCTCTAAGGCTAATTAGCAATCTGCCCAGTATAATGTGTTATTTTATATTCTGTCTCTAAGGCTAATTAGCAATCTGCCCAGTATAATGTGTTATGTTATATTCTGTCTCTAAGGCTAATTAGCAATCTGCCCAGTATAATGTGTTATTTTATATTCTGTCTCTATGGCTAATTAGCAATCTGCCCAGTATAATATGTTATTTTATATTCTGTCTCTAAGGCTAATTAGCAATCTGCTCAGTATAATATGTTATTTTATATTCTGTCTCTAAGGCTAATTAGCAATCTGCTCAGTATAATATGTTATTTTATATTCTGTCTCTAAGGCTAATTAGCAATCTGCTCAGTATAATATGTTATTTTATATTCTGTCTCTACGGCTAATTAGCAATCTGCCCAGTATAATATGTTATTTTATATTCTGTCACTAAGGCTAATTAGCAATCTGCCCAGTATAATATGTTATTTTATATTCTGTCTCTAAGGCTAATTAGCAATCTGCCCAGTATAATATGTTATTTTATATTCTGTCTCTACGGCTAATTAGCAATCTGCCCAGTATAATGTGTTATTTTATATTCTGTCTCTAAGGCTAATTAGCAATCTTCTCAGCATAATATGTTATTTTATATTCTGTCTCTAAGGCTAATTAGCAATCTGCCCAGTATAATGTGTTATTTTATATTCTGTCTCTAAGGTTAATTAGCAATCTGCTCAGCATAATATGTTATTTTATATTCTGTCTCTAAGGCTAATTAGCAATCTGCCCAGTATAATGTGTTATTTTATATTCTGTCTCTAAGGCTAATTGGCAATCTGCCCAGTATAATGTGTTATTTTATATTCTGTCTCTAAGGCTAATTAGCAATCTGCCCAGTATAATGTGTTATTTTATATTCTGTCTCTATGGCTAATTAGCAATCTTCTCAGCATAATATATTATTTTATATTCTGTCTCTAAGGCTAATTAGCAATCTGCCCAGTATAATGTGTTATTTTATATTCTGTCTCTAAGGCTAATTAGCAATCTGCCCAGTATAATGTGTTATTTTATATTCTGTCTCTACGGCTAATTAGCAATCTGCCCAGTATAATGTGTTATATTCTGTCTCTAAGGCTAATTAGCAATCTGCTCAGTATAATGTGTTATTTTATATTCTGTCTGTAAGGTTAATTAGCAATCTGCCAGTATAATATGTTATTTTATATTCTGTCTCTAAGGCTAATTAGCAATCTGCCCAGTATAATGTGTTATTTTATATTCTGTCTCTAAGGCTAATTAGCAATCTGCCAGCATAATATGTTATTTTATATTCTGTCTGTAAGGCTAATTAGCAATCTGCCCAGTATAATGTGTTATTTTATATTCTGTCTCTAAGGCTAATTAGCAATTTGCTCAGCGTAATATGTTATTTTATATTCTGTCTCTATGGCTAATTGGCAATCTGCCCAGTATAATATGTTATTTTATATTCTGTCTCTATGGCTAATTGGCAATCTGCCCAGTATAATATGTTATTTTATATTCTGTCTCTACGGCTAATTAGCAATCTGCTCAGTATAATATGTTATTTTATATTCTGTCTCTAAGGCTAATTGGCAATCTGCCCAGCATAATATGTTATTTTATATTCTGTCTCTACGGCTAATTAGCAATCTGCCCAGCGTAATATGTTATTTTATATTCTGTCTCGAAGGCTAATTAGCAATCTGCCAGCATAATATGTTATTTTACAGGTTTTTTTTGGGAGAGTTTAAAGGTGTATTTGTCAAATCTTATGGCAGGGCTTGACAAATTTGATTTAAATCTAGGAGCCAGCTGAAAACTTTAGGAGCCAGTACCAAATGCTGTGTCACAAAGAAAAATTCTGGGGTCACAGTCCATAAACATATATAAATGACATACACTTATGGATACACACCATTTTCACACATACTAATGTACACACAAGCTAACACACACACATACATACACATACCTAAATGCTGACGCACACTAACACATGATTTCACTCTTACATACATGCACAAACAAATTAATATCCACTTAAATGCCAACACACACACATACCCAGGCCACACACACACTCACACTGAAATACACTAACACATGCAGACACAAATACATACATACACACTAATATGCTGAAACACACACTTACACATGCAGACACAAATACATACACACTAATATCCTGATACACACAAACACATGCAGACACAAATACATACACTAACACATGATTTCACTCCTACATACATGCACAAATACATTCATATCCACTTAAATGCCAACACACACCTACACAGGTCACACACACACTGAGATACACTAACACATGCTGTCACAATTATATACACACTCTAATATGCTGATACACACAGTAACATATTCAGACACAAATACATACATGCACACTAACATGCTGTCACACAGATTCTGGTGCTGAACCCACACATACATGCTAACACACATTCTAATACACACACTATTTACTTACACTGTGAGGTTGCAGACAGACCCTGTATCAATGCTGGACAGGGCAGCTTGAAGTTTTCCCTCCATTTCCAGGCAGCAGTAGGAGTTCCCATCACCTCTCACACGCATCTCCTCACTGCTACAGCTACTGCCCAGTGAGCAGCAGGAACAGGAAGCCGGGGGGAGGAGCTAATCTGCCAGGGAGAGGAGCTAATCTGCCGGGGGAGGATCTAATCTGCCGGGGAGGAGCTAATATAGGGGGGGAGGAGCTAATCTGCCAGGGAGAGGAGCTAATCTGCCGGGGGAGGATCTAATCTGCCGGGGAGGAGCTAATATAGGGGGGGAGGAGCTAATCGGCAGGCTGTTCTGTGCTGCTTCTCCCACACTCTGCTCCTTATATGATCGGTAGGTAAGGGATAGCAGAGTGTGGGACCTGGACATTGCAGTTTACTCTGCTCTAAGAGTATTCCAGGAGCCAGAATCTAGTCGCCATGGCGACCTGGCGCCTGGTATTTGTCGAGCCCTGTCTTATGGGTATGTGGCTGTGGGGGACGCATTTTTTTTATTTATTTATTTTTATTTAGAAAGTGTTTTACCAGGAAGAATACATTCAGATTTCTCTCTTTTTCAAGTATGTCCTATGACCCAGTCCAGAATGGAGTTACACATTTAACAGTAGATTAGAAAGAAATACATATATACATATATTTAAACAAGTTGGAAGGAGAACATACAGGGTGAATCATTATTTATACAAAAAAGGAACAACATGTACAGTATACGAAGGAGATTCGTACACAAATAACAGGTACAATCTGTTTTGAGGATTTGGGAGACACTTATTTTCAGGGATTTTAGGTTAGATGATGATTTGGCAGAAACAGGAAGGCTGATTCCACATATGAGGCGCTCTGAAAGAGAACGCACCTCAGCCCTCGATCTGAGATTGTAGGATGTGCAGGGAGTAAGGGAGAGCATGCCCCTCAGGTAGGGGGGGAGCGTTCCAGAGAAGTGGTTATGCACTAAGCAAGCTAGGTGGAGAGTGCGCCTGGAGGCAAGCATCAGCCAGTTTAACTCTTTTAACATTTTACAGTGGTGTGTGTTATAATCGCACTGTAGTGCAAAACGACACAATGTATTGTACGTAGTATCGAGTTTACCGAAATGGGTCTGCGGTGCAGAATCATACACAACATCTCCATTATCTAAGATCGGCATTAACATTTGCTTCACAATACATTTCCTTACCGTGGAATCTAGGTTAGATTTGTTTCTATATAGAAAGCCAATCCTAGGATATAGCTTTGACACGAGCTTCTCAATATGGAGACCAAAAGATAAGTTTGTATCTAGCCACATGCCAAGATACTTATATGAATTTACCTGGGTCAGGTTAAAACTGCATTTGGTGTTGATGTTTAATTGAGGATTGCTTAATTGATGACATTGATTAAGTCTGGGAAATAAAGTAAAACTTTTTTTTCCTATAGGGTAGTCTTTATATTCAGACTGTTTATTATTTTCCTAAATCAATATTCAAAGTTTGGGGGGGTTGTCTTATAATCGAGCACATACGGTATATGTTTAACCCCTTCGTGACGCATGGTGATTGCGTCCCAAACGACGCAAGCACCAAAACGTCCCAATTTGTTCCTTGCCACCTATCGCAAGGTGATACTTCATCATAATTATTGACAACAAACGTGTATCTCTTAACCATTAGGACAATATACGATCATGACCATAGCACAGAACACAACTTCTTGCCCATTCCCCCCTCTCTTCACAAAAAAATACCATATTTGCTCGAATATAAGACAAGGTTTTTGTCAGAGCAAATGCTTATATTCGAGGTCGTCTTATAGAATGACCTCAAATCGAAGTCAGACTATTAGACTGGGATGCAGGTCCCCCGCAGAGCTGCAGGGGACTTGGATCCCCCTCGCTAACAGCCGGTGGTTGTCTGCGCGATGCACGCAGACATCCTCCGCTTCTGCCCAGCACGTCCGTCGGGACTTCTATGATGAAGCTGGGACCACTAGCCACCAGGGATATTTGGACAGCTTGGGATACGTTCAGACATCCTCCATGCTGCCCAACACTTCTGTCTATTATGACGGACCGGCTGAGAGACACAAGGTGAGGGGGGGGGAGGCAGAGAGACACAAGGTGAGTGGGAGGGAGGGGGGAGAGTGACACAAGGTGAGGGGGAGGGAGGGGGAGAGAGAGAGAAACAAGATTGGAGGGAGGGGAGAGAGAGAAAAGGTTTAGGGGGGGAGAGAGAGAGAAAAGTTTGTAAGGGGGGAGAGAGAGAGAGAGACAACGCTGGGGGGAAGGGGGAGAGAGAGAGAAAGACAAAGCTGGTGGGAGGGGAGAGAGAGAGAGAGAGAGAGGCAGCATTGGGACATAAATGGAAATTAAAACAAGAAATGCATTTTTATATCATTTTTATTAAATATTAAAAAGCAAATTACATGTGAATATATACAAGTTGCACTTTTTTCCTATAGGGTAGTCTTATATTCAGGCTTTTAGTTTTTTTCCTAAAGGAATGTCCAAAGTTTGGGGGGTCGTCTTATAATCAGGGTCGTCTTATATTCGAGCAAAAATTGTACTTTTGCAGTCACTGTTACAATTCTCTTATCTGCAAATAGACTAGCAGATAGAAGGGGAAACGAAGGGGTGTTTCTGGGGGGAACTTTCTCTCTTTCATACAAAACAAAAACTCTGAATTTATACCATTAATTCCTACAACTCCAACACCACAGCATGTCTAAGAACATGATACTTGCTAATTCTTTCCACTCATCACTGACGTACGTACATTCTCTCTCTCTTTTTTTCTTTCTTTCTTGCAACGTTTCGAAATACAAAAAGTTGTAATAAAAATCAAACAAGTATTTAAAGTTTCAGTGATAAGATGATAACGTTTCATTGTGTATTGCACTTTATAGACCTATATCCTGACGCCTATTATTGTTTATATCCATACTTTGTAATCCATCATACGTTCCCAGGAAATATTCTCATCTATTCTCACTACTATCAATTATTTTATATATAAACTATAAAAATATTTTTTACGTCTCAACCTAGCAACTTGTCTTGTTACGAAAATTGCCTTCTTCTGTCATTCAAAATTGGTCCCAACTTCTACACATCAAAGACTTTCATGTTCTGGCCATGACTATTTTTACAGCTATAAATATTTGGATTACCATCATTCTATGGTCTGTTTTGATATTACTTAAGCCCATACGAAACAGCATCATGGTTGGATCTTGTTCAACCCTGGTATTTAGAAGCTCTGAGGCCATCTTCCCCACCTGTTTCCACAGGTCTCTAGCATGTTGGCATTCCCACCATAAGTGGAGGAGTGTCCCCCCTACTGCAGACGGCAGATTAGCTCTTCTCTCCCCCCCCCCCCCGCTTCCTGTTCCTGCTGCTCACTGGGCGTGTGGGAGTTGCAGCACAGAGCAGCTGGCAGATTAGCTCCTCCACCCAGCTTCCTGTTCCTGCTGCTCACCGGGCTTGTGGGAGGAGCAGCACAGAGCAGCTGGCAGATTAGCTCCTCCCCCTGGCTTCCTGGTAGCAGTGAGCAGTGATGGGAACTCCTACTGCTGCCTCAAAATGGAGAGAACACTTCCAGCTGCCCTGCCCAGCATTGATATAGGGTCTGTCTCCAACTTCCCACTGTAAGTCTAGTAAGTAAACAGTGTGTGTATTAGCTTGTGTGAATGTGTGTTAGCATGTATGTGTGGGTTCAGCACCTGTTTTTATGAATGTGTCAGAATCTGTGTGACAGCATGTTAGTGTGTATGTATGTATTTGTGTCTGCATGTGTTAGTGTGTGTATCAACCTATTAGAGTGTGTATATTTGTGACTGCATGTGTTAGTGTATCTCAGTGTGTGTGTGTGTGACCTGTGTAGGTGTGTGCTGGCATTTAAGTGGATATGTATGTGTTTGTGCATGTATGTAAGAGTAACATCATGTGTTAGCGTGTATGTATTTGTGTCTGCATGTATTAGAGTGTGTGTGTGTGTGTATGTATGAATTTGTGTATGCATGTGTTGGTGTATGTATTTGTGCATGCATGTGTTAGTGTGTGTATCAGGATATTAGTGTGTATGTATTTGTGTCTGCACGTGTTAGTGTGTGTATCAGCATATCAGTGTATATGTATGTATTTGTGACAGCATGTGTTAGTGTATCTCAGTGTGTGTGACCTGTGTAGGTGTGTGTTGGCATTTAAGTGGGTATTAATGTGTTTGTGCATGTATAGAAAAATACAAGGGCAATAGATGAGCAATCCAAAAATAATCTGTAACTCCAACAGTAAGATATAGCACCTTGCTGACTGAAAGTCTTGACACAGACACAAAGACTGTGTGAATACAAATAGAAGAAACGTGGGTTATCAAGCGCACAGTGCTGTATAACTAAAAAAATTATACAATATATGTGTTTACAGACGAGCAGGAATATAGTGGCTGGAGTTACAGCAATACAAAAGTGTCACTCTGTGTGTGCTCAAAGAACATAAGGTGAATAAGTGTATATACAGTGGGGCAAAAAAGTATTTAGTCAGCCACCAATTGTGCAAGTTCTCCCACCTTAACAGATGAGAGAGGCCTGTCATTTTCATCATAGGTATACCTCAGCTATGAGATACAAAATGAGAAAAAAAAATCCAGAAAATCACATTGCCTGATTTTTAAAGAATTTATTTGCAAATTATGGTTGAAAATAAGTATTTGGTCAATAACAAAAGTTAATCTCAATACTTTGTTATATACCCTTTGTTGGCAATGACAGAGGTCAAACGTCAGTCTTCACAAGGTTTTCACACACTGTTGCTGGTATTTTGGCCCATTCCTCCAAGCAGATCTCCTCTAGAGCAGTGATGTTTTGGGGCTGTCGCTGGGCAACACACTTTCAACTCCCTCCAAAGATTTTCTATGGGGTTGAGATCTGGAAACTGGCTAGGCCACTGCAGGACCCGTTGCCCAGGCGGTGTGTTTGGGATCATTGTCATGCTGAAAGACCCAGCCACGTTTCATCTTCAATGCCCTTGCCGATGGAAGGAGGTTTTCACTCAAAATCTCACGATACTTGGCCCCATTCATTCTTTCCTTTACACGGAGCAGTCGTCCTGGTCCCTTTGCAGAAAAACAGCCCCAAAACATGATGTTTCCACCCCCATGCTTCACAGTAGGTATGGTGTTCTTTGGATGTTTTCTCCTCCAAACACGACGAGTTGAGTTTTTACCAAAAAGTTCTACTTTGGTTTCATCTGGCCATATGACAGATGAAACCTCTTCTGGATCATCCAACTGCTCTCTAGCAAACTTCAGACGGGCCCGGACATGTACTGGCTTAAGCAGGGGGACACGTCAGGCACTGCAGGATTTGAGTCCCTGGCGGCATAGTGTGTTACTGATGGTAGTCTTTGTTACTTTGGTCCCAGCTCTCTGCAGATCATTCACTATGTCCCCCCGTGTGGTTCTGGGATTTTTGCTCACCGTTCTTGTGATCATTTTGACCCCACGGGGTGAGATCTTGCGTGGAGCTCCAGATTGAGGGAAATTATCAGGGGTCTTGTATGTCCTCCATTTTCTAATAATTGCTCCCACAGTTGATTTCTTCACAGGCCTAAATTTTTTTTGCATTCAAACCATTCTTCCCTACATGCTTTAGGATTTTGAGAGACTATGGTATGGGCTGCATCTGCTTTCTCACTAATGTTGGGAAAGCCCAGCCCCCCTTCAGTTTTTTTTTTTTTTTGACAAATGTATCATACAAATTCTTGGTTTTTTTTCC
The DNA here is from genome assembly GCA_036172795.1 of Pelodytes ibericus. NCBI lineage: Eukaryota > Metazoa > Chordata > Amphibia > Anura > Pelodytidae > Pelodytes > Pelodytes ibericus. The sequence goes on from CM069857.1 coordinate 293,581,490, forward strand.
ACTCCACTCAAATCTAGAAAAGGCTGTTTGTATCATTTGAAACCAGGCCAATGGGGTCTTTAAAGGAATCATCCGGAATACGTAAGAATATTTTGGCAGGGCATATGCCCTCATTGTATTTACTCACACCAGGAGATATGCATTCCCTTCCAATCTCTGAATTTTTGGTGCATATCTTTTATCAAAGGCAGGATATTTAACTGCATCCAATTCGCTGGGTCAGTTGATATAATCTTATTCCTAGATAGTGCAAGCAAACCTCCCATGCAAAAGGAATATTTCCTGTCCTATTTCTAAAATCTGCAGATGGTTTGTGTTTTGTGGCACTGTATTCTCTAATGAGCGTCATTGTTGCCTTA